>JAOWCC010000577.1:120856542-121456542 GCA_030867875.1 Actinernus sp. WN-2022
GTTATGTTTTTGATTGTTATCTTTTGTTATTCAGGTCAATTTTACACTAATAAGAGGTAAACGTTAATTAGGGGGAAGGCTTTTCCTGTGGCCACAAGTTTTGTTTTCTTAGTTCATTAAGTACTTTGTGAAAAACTCATCAAAGACGCGATAGCTAGGCGCTAATTGCTTCCCTGTGACCACGACCAGGCAACACCATATAATATTAAACTAAGTCTTACCCCAAAATAATTTCCGTTGTACAGATAAGGTTGTGAAGCAACTTATTTTCCGGGGCGGACAAGTCTTTTCAGCATGGAAACATTTGCCTTCATCATTTTGTTTAGTTTAATAAAGAATAAAGCTACATTTACTTATAAAATTTATTGTAATTTACAATAGGGTGTTTCTGGATACGAACAATGAGAATGAGAAAAGAAAATACTAAGTTACAATAAAGAAAATGTCGTATTTTACAAAAGAGAAAATAGGAAAAGAGCTACGTTATTTATGAACGTGCTTCTTTTGTACTTCTAACCCTATAGGCTGTAAACCTCTCAGGACTGGTAATTACGTGTCTAATTGGCTTTTCAGAATATTCTTAATGCATTGGCTTGGAAAAACACCTTCCCACTGTTTTATTACTGCCTTTAAGATTTGCTAGTTTATGGGCATAGTGTTAAAAGGCTTAACAATCTAAACAACCACACCTGTGTTATGAACGAACTTTTCTCTTGGAAACGAAGCGCCAGTCACAAATTCCCTAAAAAGCGTACTTAGCACAGCGAGAATACACCAGCCACGCTTGGGATACAAGGATTAACGAGTCAACCATCGAAACAGAAGGAGCCATTAGGCTTATGCAAATTTACTTTGTTTTGCATAGCTCGTGAATGTTTTAAGTAAATAGACCTAGCGTGGCATAGGCGCAAACTAGAAGAGTCAATACATGTACTTTATCCATTTAGTTTAACATCCCAAAAAGATTAATTCCGTTCTTTCATATCTTAGCTAGTACATCTTTAATACATCGATCGAATACTTCGAATTATCTTCAGCCTTCCTAGAAATTAGAAACACGCTAAAAGTCGTATCCTGGCTCTTGAACAGCGCCACTCACTTATTAAATATTCTCTCCCGATTAAAACAAACAGTTCCAGTTCAAACTGTAGCGGTTGTGACTTTCTTCTGAGGTACTGGTCTTCTCGTTGCTGGTGAACCAGATAATCTTCCACAAAAGTTCCTCCATGTTTCAATAGTCTTACCAGACCAAATCCAAAAGCCTGATGTTATTCCTACGACTAAGGCCATAAAGTATTTGATAATAAACACTGAATGATCTGGTTTGACTCGCGTCACGCCGCAACCACTGCAACTAATAGATTTTTCCCATGTTTCTCTGTTTACGAGCTCGTAAAAGTAACACGCCACTACAATTGTGGCAGGGACAGTGTATAAAACAGAGAACACACCAATCCTAATCATAAGTTTCTCGAGCTTATCTGTCTTTGTTCCTCCATGCTGCCGTAACATTTTCCGTATGCGAATCAAAGAATAAAATCCTGCTAACAGAAATGACGTTCCGAATACTAGGTAAACTACTAGAGGAACAATCACAAAAACTACTAAGCTTTGGAGATTATGATTTCCAACGAAGCAAATACCGCTTACAGGATCGCCATCTATCGTAGACATTGCCAGTACAGCTATCGCTTGAATAGCTGGCACGAGCCAAGCGACAGCATGGAAGTACTGAGAATAGTTAGTGATTGCTTCGCTTGACCACTTCATTCCAGCTGCTAGGAACCATGTAAAAGCCAATATCACCCACCAAACTGAAGAGGCCATTCCAAAAAAATATACAAGTAAGAAAACGATTGTACAGGACGCTGGGCCAGAGGTATCGTATCTCAGGAGTCCATTCGAATCACAGGCGATTTGTTTATAGCCAGCTACCAGTCGTATGATATATCCAACGGACACCATTAAGTAACAGCCAGAGAGAAATATGATCGGCCGCTCTGGATATTGAAATCGGTGCATATCCACCAAGAAAGTTAACGTTGTAATGAGGGTTGAAATGAAACACAGAACAGCCCACAAACCAATCCAGAAAGAAGCGAAACTGTCTTGGTCACGAGTGAAGTAAGTCCTGTTACAAGCCATAGCGCAATGCGGTACTCCTCCAATAGATATAGTTCGAGTTGGCTTGATATTTTTACCAGCGATCGAGACGAATGGCGGGCGGCAAGAGCAACAATTCGCAGATATCGCGGAAGTATCGGGGTTCGATGGAGGCCTTGGAGTTTTAGCTCCTTGTGGTTTCAGTGTAGGTTCAGAGCCATTTCTACCCATACAAAGTGTATCTGCGTCTAACCCTAATACGGGAAAGTTCTCGCACTTCATTCTCTCGGGCCAGGAGAATCCGTACTTTCGCATTAACGGCGCACAGCCGGTGCGAGCCCGTTGACAAACTGATCTACAAGGAGGCAGATCTTTTTCGTAATGTTTCTCACAAATCGGAGCGTAGATAGAACACAGAAAGAATTTCAAATCGGCAGAACACTGGATTTCAACGAGCGGCCAGAACTGGTGAACTTCAAGTGCTGCTTCGGCTTGGGTATCGTGGTTGAACATATTTGGCATGTACGTAAGATTGTAACCTATTCCTCGACACATAGGAATTGTGATCTTTTCGCATTTCATTTCTTTAGTTAGAACTCCGTTTAAGCAAAGGAGGGCAGCAAACGTGACTACACAGCGAAATCTTCGAGCAGCCATTGCGACCTGTCGGGCTCGACTGCGAGTATTTGCTTTGAACGCAGTGTTTTGTCAGTATTTAGCAGATTGCATGTCATTTCTTGTCATTAGATTAGTGATATTGACAGATTCCGGGTGCAGCCAATCGGAGTACTTCTTGCTCTCATTAGCGAATTGTTGTGTGTAATTCTCACATCAGTGAATGGAAGTCTCAGACCAAAGCCATTAGCAAAACAACGTACCGCCACGAAAATTACCGCTTCATCAATCCTATTCTTCATAAATTCTAAAAACTGTTGTCACAAGAAAAATATCGAACAAAAAGCTAGTATTTAATTCGGACTAGTTCGGGCGTTTGATTCTAAGCCCTTGAAGCAGCTTAAGCGAATTTGAAGGTGTTTGCTCCCTAAATAGAGCACAAATACTCAAAGCTTGGCTTCTCTAAATATTTGCCCTCGGATTAGAAGCTGAACTGTTGGTGTTATAGATGTCTTTCAGTACATTTACATTTCTCCACGCCCCTCCCTCACACCGATTAGTTGGATGTGTGGCTGACGTGGTGACAGGCCAACAAAGCTTCCTTTAAGCGTTCCTAGATAAGAGAGCTCCTGCCACAGCCTACAAACAATATCGATCATAAATTGAATAATTGCATTCTATGCTGAGATCTTTTCATCCTTTTTAGTACTTGAAATGAATGAGAGTTCATGTCAGTTCCACAATTACGAAGCTAGCCAGAATGTCGCAAGATGGAAAAGCCGTCAGATTCACTCAATTGGATTTTCAAAGCTACCTTAGTGAGCTGACACTGCCAAAGCGAGATGCTTATCAAAACTGTCAAAAAGGGAGGGCCAACGTATAGATGTGATCAACGATATTTCATAAAGTGACAACTTTTTGGCTATTCTAGGCGTTAATGACTTCCAGAAAGACATTTCACTCGTCAAAGAGGCCACAATTCGCGCGTAAGTCTAGTATCTATGACAATATTCCAAGTCATCAACTATGACAAAGCGTTTTCCACCGGAGAATACTGCATCATTATCGTTGAAGTCTCCTGTCGCATTTGCACTGGCTAAAAAAAAGCATCGATACTCTTCAATCTTCTTATATTGTTCCTGCTACTTACTATCAAAGAGGCTGTATTCATAATATATTTTAAACTTAGAGCAAATAATGATTGTCTTATTTTAGTATTTACCCTCTCCCGAAAGACTGGTTCGAAGCCCAGGAGTTTAATATTGTTATTTATTTATTATTACTATTATTGTTATATTTATTATATATTTTGTTATAGTGCCGTAGGTGCCAGTGAAGGACAACGCCGTAACTGAACTGTCTTTGCTGCTAATACACGGGAAGTTTAGCTAGCATTCAGCGGCATGCTTAAAATTCATCAGCTAGAGCCACTATTCTAACGACTTGAGAATTAGCTGACGAATTCTGTTATTACATACAGCGTCATTCTCAGAGGACTTGTTCATTTTCGCAAATAAGCAAAACATGTCAGCACTTTAATATAATGGCTATGTGCTGTTCGACTAAATGATGGCGTCTAGATAGAACATAATTATGAAAGTATGACCCTTTGTCCTCGAAATTTGCAGCCGTTGTTCCGTTTATTCTGGGGTGGGTATACATCTGGGGCATAACAAAACCGACTTCAACTTTACATCTCCGCCTCCTAAAATAAGACAATGAGAGGACTAGTCGAAAAAAGGTCTATAACAAAGCCGCGCTGCTTGTTCACCGATAGCTAGGAAATCAAAGAATAGACCAAATAAAGATCTATAGAATCATGATAAGATGTGAGAATATTCAAAAGGAAATCAATGGTGGGGGAAACAACACTACTCTAGTTTAGGAGCAAATGAGCCAGCTTTCAACTAATGAATCCACAAGTCCCAGCTTGCCAGCGTTTATCACACAAAAAATAAGCATTACTTGTAATTAAAGTAAGTTCTTAGATTTTTAAAGTCTCATTATTTATATACCTGGCAGTGATGTAAGTGTGAGACTGCTTCAACTTCTTAACCTCAAAATGAAAAACAGGTATCTGTTCGGCGCGTCTTTTGATTCAGTTTTCTTACTAGCGCGTGGAAAAAATAATATTGAATTTCAGTGTATACTTATATTATGATGTAAACATAAGCTAGTTTCTTCAAGTAGTGAGTTTTTAGACACAGAGGCCATTATTATTTACTGATATGCGTGTTTACTTCCACGGAAAGAGCTTCATTGAAGTTCTCAGAGAGATGATTGTATTGCAGGTTAAATGTAAAACCCTTATAGTGAAATCAATTTCTTGAAAAAATTATCATAATGGAGAACGTTCTGAGTATTTAATACAGTGAATGTGAACTTTATTTGTTATTTATTAAAACATTATCGGGTTTCAGACTGTTGTCGGCAGCTGAAATTTCACCAAAATGTCCGATAGATTTTCAATATGGCAGTACGCTGATTTATAGCGGTTCTTTGTCTCGCGAACGGCTGCGTTCGAGGTTTTCGTGAAAAGCACTCAATTGTTGTCCTATTGATCTATAGCTAGAACAAGTGGCTTTTTGCAGAAAACCGTGACATGCTAATGATACTTCAATAACGAATAAGTAGGCCTTACCAGAATTCTTTTTGTTATTCAAAGTGTTAAACTCTTCTGAGCCGAATACCAAGACAGTTGTCTAAATTAGAGTAACAAACGTAAGATTTTGGAAGTGTAGGTATAATTTACGTCATCATGCATAAGGCTTCAGTCCTCAGTTTATTATGCGTTGGCCACGTTAAGTCCCAGGAGAATAAAAAACATTGTTTTCGTCCGGTAAACTTGTTCTGAAACCTACCAGTGCGAGGCTACCGGGGCCAAAACCATTGTTTCATCCAAGATGGCCGAACTGTGAATAATAGACATGCGGCGAAATTCAGGAATGCTCCGACTAAAAGAACTACCTAAAACCCTATCCTGAACCATAGAAAAACCTAACCGGTCAGTAAACAAGATCTCACCCACCTAGAGCTAGGATTCTCAAAAAGTGTTCTCAATAAAATGGTGAGGAAAAATAATTTGAGAGAGTTTTCTTCTACTTTTTTGGCCAATCAGACGTCGGAGCATTCCTGTATTTAGTCACATATCAGTGATAATAGACCACGGGAAAGGCTTTACTAGACGGCAAACAAACTTTAAAACTCTGCCGGCTTTAGAAAGATCGACAATCGATTGGGGGTGAAAAGTAGCATTTACAAACATGTTTTTAATAATAATACTGATCTCGTACACTGTGCCTTTAAATAAATGAAGTCAGATCCAAGTTTCAGAGGAAAACAATGGAAACTACGTAGTACACTTTTACTTTAACACTACAAAAGAGCTGATTTCGGTTGATTAACCAGCCTTTTTAACCAAACGAGAACAGTATAATGTTTTATCAATGAGATATTGTCTCTTTCAGGTAGTCTCAAGTGCGTTAATCTCAAGTACCATGCAGCCAGTTAAAGTCTGGGTTTGACCTTGTTGCCAGACACTAAGCAAAGTTTTAACGTTTTTTTTGTCTTACTTTACTGAAATTTACTATTTTTTCAATCATAAGTTTTGTTCAGGGTTTGACTTCCTCGACATTTGTACTGCTGCTTAGGGTGGTCACGTGACCAGTAACGTCATAGCAGGCTATGTATTTCAGCATATCTGGTGGGGGCCTGCTTTCAACTCAACACACACTCCCCACTACATTCATATATTTTTATACATACTACTCTCAAACTCACATGTTGATTCTTACGGCGGAGGGAGGAACCCGGAGGAAACCCTTGTGACAAGGGAGAGAACAACAAACTAACTCAACTCACATATGGCACCAAGTCCGACTCGAACTCGGGCTGCAACGGTGAGAGGCGAGCGCTAACACATTACGCCACCCATACCACCCAGATAGGAGAAACACATTATATTAAAAGGATAGGACTGCGAGTTTCGTACATCGAAGACTGATTGATTATGAAAATAAGATTGCATTGACACTGAGTCAAATAGAGATGTTGATTTTACTGATTAGGCCGATAAGATATTAAGGGGGAATGTAGTCACGTTACCTGTTTTGCTCATGAATATTCCCTTAATAAAGTCCCCTAACTCCATTTTAGTTTTATTTATTTTCAAAGGCTATATGAAAACTGAGGACGAAAGAAAAAGAAAAAAATTAAATCGGTGCAATCCCTGATTAAAGTCCCGGGAATTTTGTTTCACGACCGCGGCGCAGTTTGGGGTTTTGGTCGAGTGACATAAGATGAGGCAAAAAGCCATTGTTCACCAGCACTTGGTGTAGTCTTTGTGATCTTACATCACATAATTAATGTACGATGTACTAGGCAATGCTTCTAATTTGTGTACTGCCGCTCGGACGTGGAATTGACTCCATGACGTGACTAAACAAAGCAGAAACCTCACGTATTATATATATATCAAAATCTCAGAAATTTATTGCTATCCTTTCGGATATCTTGAGGTAAAATCTAAATTGGAGCACAGTTTCTCAGCTGACTGTTTCGAACCGTAAGAACACCTCGTGGATTTTTATCCAATCGTCAAGACAAAATTAGTGATTGGCCCAAACATATCTCAGAACGTAGCCTAGATAACCTAGTTCTATAATCTGCAGGTAAGACTATGTAATTTTAAAACGTAAATTGCAGAAGCGCCATGTTTGCACCCGGTCTATTCGGCTTTACCTCGGTGTAAAAACCATTCCCTGGAGATCATGCCCTCGCGTACTTGGTGAGTTGTCATATTATCGATTATAATATGTTAGTTATGTAGTTGTATAGTACTATTTTATAATTATATAGTATAATGTTTTATGATAGCTTTTGAGTTTTCGTCTTATGACTATTGTGATGCACATTTGAACCTACACATATGGAATTTGTGCAATATAAATTCATTTTATTATTATTATAGTGTATCAGGAGTATATTACACAGGAGTGTTCCTGTGTCCTTGTGTTGGCCCCTAACACAGTAGACGGTGTGTCTATTTTTAGCCGCGAAGTTCTGGTATGCGATTACGTTGCTTTTGTTCTCTTGCGCTTTAGTATTTTTTAGCAGTTTGAACCGTGTAATTACAATTTTTCCGTGCATCCCGATTGGTTAAAAGTGACGGCTTTGTTTATTCTCGCGGGAAACTCTACGCTAAAATAACTCCACATTATATTGTCACACAACACTGTAGACGATGGGAAGAGGAACACTCCTCTGTAATATACTCCTGAGTGTTTGAATACTATAATACTATAATTTATGCAGCTACTCATCATTAGTTGATATAATTACGTTAAAAAAAACATTGACGCCAAGCGAATTCACTCGTGGTCTAGCGGTTAGGGTTTGGGTAGGGGTGTTTTCAGCCGTTCTATAAATCTTTGTTAAATTTATAAGTGCCGCTTCGGGTGCTCGGGAAATATCGTAAGTCGCAAATTATTCATAGTTAACAAAGGGAGTTTTGTGATGCAGTCTGTGAGGTTCTTGCACCGAGGTAACGCCCAGAATTTGAGGCAGAAATTTTTTTTTTTTGGGTGATTTGGCGGGTTTCAATTGATCAAACTAGGCTTAGATACAAATATCCGGATATTTTTTTAGATATTTAGATGCTCCTGAGATATTTCGAAAATTTGAGTATATTTAGGGGAACAAATCGTTTTTTTGGAATATTTAAGACATTTAGAGCATACTCTATGGGTTTTCTGAATTTTCTCCTTAATTTCCTTGAAATTTCAAACCTTTTGTCCGAGCCAACACATATTGAGCGGTTTTACTCTTGAATTGACAGTAATTGTAGTGATATTTGGCATAATACCGCGAGTGATATTTCAAAATTGTTCGTAATATCACGAGGCACGAGCCGCTTCGGCGAGTCATCGCCAACTATTCCGGTCATGACGAGTCTGCGGTACGTGAGCGGTTTTCCCTGTGAATACACTTGATATCCCTGTGATATTTCGAAAGGCCCTTTTTATTTTTATATATACGTAAATGACAGTTTTTCCTACCCTTTTCTATACTTCAACTCGTGAAATCCCTACCCTTTTATATACCTCCAGCCTGAAAAGGTAGTAAAAATATTGGAGGGACAACAGACGAAATGATAAACAACCCACGTCACTTTTTTATTTTTGTTTCATATTATATGTCACTCTCCACCTTATTTTCATTGGTCTATATGTGTTTTATCATAAGATTGTGCAATAATAATTCATGTATTATTTCGTAAAGGTTCTAGTTTATTAGATACATCGTAAGCCTCTTTCCCCGAAGAAGATCGGCCGTGCCGATCGAAATATTGGAAGAAAAACTCTCTACCGTTGAATCAGAAAAGTACCCCTTTTGGGTGGAGCCTCTCCGTATAGTCCGTTATAGGGAGTACCCCCCCCCCCCCCCCGGGAGTTGTAGTCAACTGATGTAATATTTAGTGCAAACGGCATATGGGTTGTTATCACAGTTCAGCCATCTTGGATACAACAATGGCTTTGGCCCCGGTAGCCTCGCACTGGTTGGTTTTCATCCGGTGAGTTTACCAGATGAAAACAAAGGTTTTTATTCTCCTGGGACTCAATATGGCCGCCTCGTGATAATAGCCCATTGATAGTTGCGACGACCCGTAGTTACTGTTGCAACGTCCCACACGCCATCAGATTTGACCCGAAAACGGCACACAAAATACATTGATTACAAAAATATTTACGTCTTGTTTAAATTTTAGGTATTCTAATCGTATATCATCATCAAACTCGTGAAATGCTGAACACCTTTCTAAAAATACCCAGTCTGTGTTTATGTGGCGTTACATCGGTTTAACAACCTCACAAACTGCGTCATAATTGCGAATTAGAATATTTCTCGAGCACCCGTAGCGGCACTTATATATTTTACAAGGAATTGAAGAGCCTCTACTTTAATTTTTGTTTTAACTCTGCGCTGAGAGTAGGATTCCAACCCAGAAAGAAAAGATTTATAGGACGGCTGACATACCCCTACCCAAACCCTAACCGCTAGACCACGAGTGAATTCGCTTGGTAGAAATCGTACTAATGATGTGTTGGTGCAAAATTATAGTATTTTATATAATAGATATTTACTAACGCGCTCTCTGATTGGTCAAATACCATGTGTTACACATAGAAAGTATGAATAAACTAATCAGAGCGCGCGTTACTTGGGACATGACGTCATTTTTATCGGGATTTCCATGTTGTCTATAAAAAAATGAAAATGAAAATGGCGGAGTGACACATTTGCAACTGGACTTTGGCAGTTTATTTTGAAGCTGAAATTGAAAGAGAACTAAACAACATTTTCGAAAAGGATAAACTAGAGGCAGAGGTCAAGACAATTTTTGCCGCAAATTTAAGCCAAAGGATAAGGCATTCAAGGAACAGTGGACTTAGAGTGGATATTTTTTGTCTCCGGTGGGTTACAAGGCACACATGATTTGGCGACTCCCAGGATGAAGATTGTGTTATATTAATAGCTTTCAGTAAAGGAACTCTTATTCTCACCAAACTGAATGGAAATATCTAGCTATTGGGACCTTCCTTCCAGTGAAAGGTGGTTTTGAGTCCAAGGTAAGAGAGTAAAGCTTTGTTTTGGTTTCTGTTTTTGTGTGTAAACTAAATCGCCATTTGCCGTGATATGGCATTTGCTTGCCAAATTCGGATATTATTTTCCATGCACGTTGCATGGCACTACCCAACAGCGAGGCCTATTATCTTTAGTGAGGCTGACGGTCTTGGAGGCTATGCCATGCTGATGGGTCCTAACAAGGACGAAACATGGTTGCCACTCTACGGGTAATAAGATGTGAGCATGCGTATTAGACGCTAGTACATCATAGCGTGTGTTGGGTAGTGCCATGCAACGTGCTTGATTATTTTCCATGTAGTCGTTCGTAAAGCTAAAACTAATTGAGTGAATTATTTAATGACTTCGTTTTTCGGAACACAAAACTGTCGGTCTTGCGAGGACTGTTTGTACCTTTCGTTCGTAAAAATCTATTAAATAAGGCAAGTAGAACAGGGTTGTGCTCAGTCTCTGACAGAAAGACTCCTGAAGCTGTAAAACATTAAAAAAGTTACAGAAATCATTCGACGCTACGCGGCTCGTGATTTCTGGACTCTTTTTTTTCATATTCTACAGCTCCAGTCGTGTTTTTGTCAGAGTACCGAGCACAACAAACCCTGTTCTATTAGTTAAATAGTATTCAATACACTATAATGATCGGTAATACCGGCGACAACTCACCGAGCACGCGAGGGCATGGTCTCCAGGGAATGGTTTTTACACCGAGGTAAAGCCGTTTATATTTGTGGAACATGATATATTCGTCTGGGAAAACTGCTACTCTCTGATTGGTTCGCGATTTTTTGAGTCGGAACTATGACTTACGTCGCCAACTTGGTTTTACTCAATCTCATTCTCAGACTCTTTCCAGTCTCTCTGATCAGCTAACACATTTTCCGGCCGTTGAATTAACAAATATCCTTAAAAATAATTTTTCTCTTTACTTTCTCTTCTTGTTTGCCTGTGAGCCCTAGCTCTAGGTGAGTGAGAACCCGTTGTTTACCCGTTAACTCGTCCGATGGTTAGGGTTAAGCTTGTGGTTCGGGTTAGGATTTGTCTTAGAATTAACAATTTCAAGCGTGTTTTCCATTTAAGGATAGTTGTTAATTCAACGGGGAGAATATGGAATATGCGATTTTCTTAACTGATATTAATAATACTCGCTTAATATTACTGGCAGGTGGCTCAAACCTGGACAGACAAGGTAGTGCCGGGGTCCCTATCAGTCACTTAGTGGCGATAACGTAACGATGACGTAATCGGTCTCGTGATTTTAAGTACATGCCCATATCTCGCTCACTTTCTAATGCCAGATGGCTCAAACCTGGACAGACGTAAAGTAGCGCTCTTTTTACAAGTTTTATCTATCGGCTCTCACACAGTGGATTTTATGGCTTGAAGCGTATGGGAATCGCCCACAAGACTATCCTCTGTCAGTTCCTCGGGTTATTTTGGCCTTAGGAGTTACATTCTAGGAGATTTCGTTCAGTTTTCAGAGCATGGTGCATAGAAATGTTTGCGTAAGCCATCCCTACTTATTTTTCCGTTTCTCATCGTCCGACTGACCCGATTTTTTGCGGGATCGAGCGGGCGAGCGATCGAGCGGAAAGGGTGAAGACAGGAATGCAAACGTAGACTCAGGAATACTGAGCTATTTTTATTTGTACATCATGTTTTCTCTTCCCATGGCAACTTTATGACAACTGAACTCAAAAATGGAAAGGTAAAATATTGGACATATCAACAACAACTTCCTCAAGAAGCTCCTGGAAGGTCATGCTCGACAGTAAGTCGCACACAACTCTTGGTACATTTTAAGTTATTCCATTTTTCATCCGTACTCGGACAACAACGTCGATATTTTTGTCGTCCATGTTAACGTTGTTTCAGTTACAGACCTCCACGGCCATGATGCTGAGTGACCACGCCTTACTAGTTCCAGACTCCGGACGTGTTTTTCTTCCTTCTTTTTAACTCGTGGATGCGCGCAACTGCAGAACGAGTTATTGGGGTTTGAGCTAATTTATTCATCGTTTTATGGTGTGTACTTCGGGCGATTTTCTGTGTATCGAGGACTCTCCGATGGCGTTTTGCTTAGCTCAGCTGAACCAAGGAGGATTGGAAGGTCTTCCCATGAACACTTGCGCTTGAAAATTTGTCAAGAAGGCAAGAAACTGTACGTAGTCAGTTATTTATACTGTAGTTAGTTATGGGCTCCTCAATCTGTTATTAGAAACATTATGCTTATAGAATCTATTCAACGCAGGGCAACTAGACTTATCTGTAAAACTTTGCCTCGACCTAGCTATAAGGATCGTTTGGTGTCCTTAAACCTTCTACCTATCAATTACTGGTTAGAATACCTAGATCTAGTCTTCTATTACAAATGCAAGTCTAATGCTATTAGTATTGACATCACTAAATACGTGAGATCGTGTTCCGGTCGTTCCCGCCGTGCTTCCTCTGGTTTGTACTTTAGGCAATCTGTCATTCCCAGGACGTCCACCTTTAGGGACTCGTATTTTTTGCGCATTGTTAACTTATGGAATGTCATCCCGGATGAAATCATCCCCAACTCTAGCGACCTATAAGAGAAAACTCAGACACTTCTTTTTTCATAGGCTTAAACATGAATTCAACCAAGACGACATTCGCAGCTACAAGATTATATGTCCTAAGTGTCGCCGTGCCAATGCTTTTATTATCTGTTCTTGCTAGATCCTTCTTTTGCTTTTTGCTTTATTATTATCTTTGCTTTACTATCTTATTATCTTAATCCAAGGGTGTAACTGGGGATGGTTGTAATCGGGTTTTATTGTGGGCTGGGTCACTGGTGCCTAAACCTTGTAGGGGACTTCGTGTCCTTTTGTTTCTGCACCATGCATGTTATGCTTAATCCTTAAATCAATCAATCAATCAATCAATCAAATAAGAGTTTGACTAATAGTCGTGTGTCGTGGGTACATGCCGTGCGTCGTGGGTACATGTCGTGCGTCGTGGGTACAAGTCGTGGGTAGGGTTTTTGTCTTTACTGCCAATTAATACCAATATTAAATTAAATTTTATTACTATTCTGTACTTAATAACTGCGGCCGGTTTTCGCCATCCTTAATTCTGAAGATAAACTTGAGAAACGGCAAAGAACCAAGTAAACAAGAATTGGATAAAATCCATGTTATTCTCATGTTTTCTAAAACGACTTAAATTGCCAGGTTTTGGTAAAGAACAAAAGCTAACTAGAATGACAAGAATACGTTGCAAGGCAAACAAAAATAGGGTGAGGACAAAAAGGAAGGAGTAAAAAGTATTGTAAAGCTAATTTAATGGTGAATCAAATATAGGATCTCTAGAACTCCTATTGAATTATAGAACTAACTCAAATCGCGCTTAGGGACGGACGAAAATTGATGGGGGGGGGGGGGGGGGGGGGGGGAGGTCCAATCTCCACGAAATTCAACGCAGAAAGAATTGCTCACGTGACCGAGAAAATTGATAATATAGTTGCTACGCAAAGGATTGTGGGAAGGTCTTCCAATCCTCCTTGAGCTGAACAGAATGGCGTGAGTGTAGATAGAGAAGGCCAGTTTATAAGCAAAGTGTTTTAACGTCAATCATGAGTATTCCTGAATTCGAAGTTCTGTATTCGGAATTCTCGAATGAGAAAATGAACTGAAATAACGTAATATATACCCATAGGTTCCATCCTAAAAAAAAATGTTTCTTTGATCTTTCCGGGTCATGCACTGTTTATATTTGATAAAACGTTTGCAAGTTACATTTAGCTAGCATTAGATTCCCAAGTACATGCCCATATCTCCATCATTTTTAATGCCAGCTGGCTGAAACCTAGACAGACATGGTAGTGGGTTGCTATCAATCAGTTAGTGGTGATGACGTAACGATGACGTCATCGATGACGTGATTTTAAGTACATGCCAATATCTCCCTTATTTCTAATGCCAGACAGAAGCGTTAGATTCCCAAAAACTCAATTCTGCGCCGATGTGGACCGGATACTCGTTTTAACCTCTTCGATGTGTGATTTCAAAGTTCAGCGGGGCATTTTGAATTAAAGATAGGTTTTTCGCGATCAATTTGATTTAGCTACACTAAATAATATACCGCAACTGACACTTTGTTACACAATCCTTTTTAGATTGGAAGTTCCAGAACTACTTCTAAATTTAATAGGCGAAGGTTATAGAAATACTACGTAATCATGCTATGAATAGGTCGTTTATTCCACACACAATAGTACATTCATAAAATAAAAATAAAGTGGAGGATGGAAGAGATTCCCAAGTACATGCCCATATCTCCATCATTTTTAATGCCAGCTGGCTGAAACCTAGACAGACATGGTAGTGGGTTGCTATCAATCAGTTAGTGGTGATGACGTAACGATGACGTCATCGATGACGTGATTTTAAGTACATGCCAATATCTCCCTTATTTCTAATGCCAGACAGAAGCGTTAGATTCCCAAAAACTCAATTCTGCGCCGATGTGGACCGGATACTCGTTTTAACCTCTTCGATGTGTGATTTCAAAGTTCAGCGGGGCATTTTGAATTAAAGATAGGTTTTTCGCGATCAATTTGATTTAGCTACACTAAATAATATACCGCAACTGACACTTTGTTACACAATCCTTTTTAGATTGGAAGTTCCAGAACTACTTCTAAATTAGGCGAAGGTTATAGAAATACTACGTAATCATGCTATGAATAGGTCGTTTATTCCACACACAATAGTACATTCATAAAATAAAAATAAAGTGGAGGATGCAAGAGATACAACCCAGAAGTATTAATTATAGTTCTTGCATCCTATGTACTATTTACAAAATTCGCGGTCGTGTTGTTAGATACAGATCCGAGACAGATATCTCCGATACAACACGACCGAGAATTTTGTAAATTATTTCTAAAACTCAAACATAACTCTTGAAACGCAATATAACCAAAATAAGTCAAAATGTACTTTAAAAAGAGCAACATTTCTATAAATTCATCGAGCCGGCTTCTTGTGTTCCAGATGAGTGCAGTATTTATTTCACTGAATAATAATCCGGAACAATTTCTTTGTACTTACTGAAAAAGTTTTTTTTTACCTATGATTCAATTTTAGCTCAAAGCAAATTTTGCATTTCAAAGTTCACTAGTTCAGTCACTGGATGAGGTTCTCTTCTAGCAAATATTTTTTTCACATTTTATTATTGTTCATTCGGAAAATGATAGACTGGCCCGCAGGTGGCATAAACTAATCTAGACGGGCCGTAGTCTTTAAAATTAACAAATTACAAATAGGTATATGATAACTTAACGAAGAGGGGCAGAGAAAGAAGAATGAGTGAGTAAGTAAATAAGTAGTACGTAAGTAAAAAAGTAAATAAATAAATGATCGGTCACGTGATTTTTAATATGCCAAAATAGCTCACTGACCACCCGCGAGTTGCTCTATATGTTCTGATATACAGCCAAGTGGCCGCACATATGATTCGTTTTATTTTGTAATGTTCTGCTTTGTATCTCTTACAAATACTGTTAATTTCTGTCTCAGAAGTATGACACATATTCATTATTCATACACGGTAAGTGTATGTTGAGTATGTATCTCATACAGAATGACGATTGGCTGTGTTTTCCCCTTTGGACTGGATGAAGGAGATCTACTACGATCAGCTGGTTCAATTACTGTATATGTTTGACGTTTCGAATGAAATGTCTTTGGCCGAGTGGCATACATATATTCATTGCAGTGGTCAGTAGCTTAGAGGAATCTCAAAGCTACAAGATGAGAATTGTATTTGCCGAGTGGCATTGTAACATCCATGCAGGTGGGATGGACATGAATATCGGTATAACCACCGAATGGTACGTACGTAACGATTAGTCTTATTTTGAATTGGTGGTGCGCAGCTGCTAACGCTTTCACCGATAAGGTGCTTAGGAGACACGGGCGACGGAGATCGACGTTCAATCATTGTTACCCGCTTCCTTGTCATTGGGTATTTAATTAGTGTTCCCGTTCTTTTAGGTTCGCACGCGGTTCGCGACAGGGACACACCCCAATAAGTGGTTGCTTATTACATGATAAATGTTTTATGTTCGGTTGAGCGGGGAGCGAATTAGAACATAAACAGGAATAAATGTGCATGGAAAAGTAGTCAAATTAACTCAATATGCTGATGACACTACATGTTTTCTAAGCGATTTAGAATCTGTAGATAACCTTCTGAATTTGTTAGACTTTTTTGGAAAAGCATCCGGCCTAAAGATAAATGAAAATAAAACAGAAGCGATGTGGATAGGGTGTACAAGTGACGAAAAACCTTTCACCTTCAGTTGGCCCAATGAGCCAGTATTGGCGCTAGGCATACATTTTTCAAATGACACAGACGCTATAAAAAAGTTTTTTTTTGATAAGCTTGAAGATATGAAAACAAATCTCTCGCGATTTTGGAAAAACGAAACCTAACGTTACATGGCCACATTAATATAGTTAAAACTTTAGGCCTTTCTAAGTTAATATATAACGCGTCAGTCTTACTCTTACCAGAGAAATTCGCAAGGTTAGTAGACGACACTACGTACAAATTCATATGGCAAAAACAAACCTCCAAATTAATAAAAAAGGCAACGCTAATCGGATGTAAAGAAAAGCCGGGGCGGGTTAGACATGGTAAATTTTTCGGATATGGAAAAAGCGCTAAAAATCTATTGGATTAGAAGACTTAGGAGTCTTCCTCAGCTAATTGGAAAATAATTCCACTACAACAGCTAAATCGATATTTACATTATTGTTTAAATGTAAATACGAGTTAAAGCAACTAAATTTGGGAGACCTTCCAAGCTTTTTTATACAAATCTTACGCTATTGGCATGGGCTAAAGTTTAATTGGGAAAAGAAACATTTAGTAGCAGAGATACAAGACGAAATAATATGGATTACTGATTGTGATATAAAGCCAGGAAATAAAACTGTTTTTTACAAGGAGTGGTTTTCCGAAGCAGTACTTAGTATTAAGGATCTCTGTGATACCATAACGTATTTATTTCTTTAGAGAATTTCAAAATACACATTTTATCCAATTTCTTGGGATTATAAATGCAGTTAAGTCATATGTTAAAAGGATTAAGCATTTGAACCAAGAAAACCTAGGCAAAGTCGTTTATCCTGATTAGTATTCCAATTTTAGCAAAATGAAAGTAAAAACAATACGCAAGGAATTAGTTGAACAGCAATTCGTAACACCTACAGCCGAGAACAAAGTTAAAAGCTATGGTATTAATGAAAAGAAGCTAAAAAGATTTAATCCTTTCCTTTTAAAATTACGAAAGAAATAAAATTATGCAATTTAAATTTAAGATAAATCATAATATCATAGACTCAAATGACATCCTAGCTTTACAAAGCAAATATAATTGATGCCAACTTCTTTCCCTTCTGTGATGCTGAGAGACATACCTTAGAACATGTTTTGGTTAATTGTGCGAATGCAGTGAGCTTTAAAAAAATGGTAGCTAGAATGTAAAATCATGCTTTGATAGTAGCTAAATTTACCTTTCTAAAAGGAAATTTGTCAGTACTTTCGACATTTTCTTTTATCCTCTTGTGTGAGAAAGCCAAATTAGAAAAGGAAATAGCAATATCAAAAAAATCTAGAAGCTTTTGAAAACAAATGGTGCCACTGATGTATCATATCTGTATATCAGGGGGGGGGGGTACACCCTCTCCCCCCAATAGACAGACAGACACATTTTTATTGGTGTTTTGTACGTGCAAGTACTTAAATTAGGTTATGTACTTCTCTGTTAGTGGGAACAGGCATCACTGCGTTAGAGCTTCAGCTCTGATGTTGAAGCAGTTATAAATGAATTGTTGCTGTAAGACTAGAAGTTCATGATAATTTGGCCGCCATTTTGAATATATTTAATTAGTTAATTAGTCTATCATTTTCCGTCCCCATTCGGAAAGTGCTCTCTGAAATTTTGCCCCCCCCCCCCCCCAATCCAAAATTCGCTCCGCGGTCCCTGATCATGTATGTAAGATGCTCTTATCTTATTATTAAAAATAATAAAAGTTGAAGTCTGAAGGAAGATTCAAGAAATTTCTGCCTTCGAGCTAAAATGAATACTTGCGTCAGTAGTTTTTCATCGCAGTTCGAAATAAAGATGGCGATGAGTACGAACTGTGTTTACTTGGCAATTTACTAGCCAGCTTTGAAAGACATCTTAAAAGAGAGAACTACCCTGAAAACTGAAAATAAACTACTTGGCGTTGGAGAAAACCAGGAAAGTTCTTCAGTCCAAAAATAAAAGCTAGGATCTGGGAAACAGGCTGAAAGCGGCAGTGGTTTTGTGAGAAGACGAATTAAACATTTTGTAAGAGAAAGGCTTGCTTGGTACATTAGGGACCGTTCATGGCAATGAAAATTATATTTATTACACTTCATGTAACTTCCAGACATAGTATGAATATAGACTTGTTGTTGTTGTTCATTATTTATCGGAGGGGGTGGATAGGTGTTTTTTTCAGGTACCCCGTTAGCAAAACTGCAACCTACTCCAACCCTGTACTCTACTCTACTCTACCCTTGAAAACTGATTACAAAATTCAGCCCCCCCCCCCCCCCCCCCCCCCCCCCATTAAGCCAAACAAATAATTTCAGGACCCCTCATATCACATCCCCCCTCCCCCCCGATAAATAATGAACGCCCAAAGCACTCGGTCTTCGATGGTCTAAAGAACATCGTGATATGCGCTGGGGACGTCTTCAACTGCAGAAAACAGCGGACGGTTTGGGTATTTGGAGTTCAATGAAA
This sequence comes from Actinernus sp. WN-2022, assembly GCA_030867875.1. Classification (NCBI taxonomy): domain Eukaryota; kingdom Metazoa; phylum Cnidaria; class Anthozoa; order Actiniaria; family Actinernidae; genus Actinernus; species Actinernus sp. WN-2022. Next base: position 120,875,711 of record JAOWCC010000577.1, read on the forward strand.
GCCGGCAAACAAAAACTAGGACAGGTTCAAACTTTCGAGACCAGGTACGCCAAAATTGTTTACATTAAAAGAACAGGATTAGAAAAATCTCAGTACTAAAATAAACAAATAACAGCATGGGAAATGAGCGTATACGATTTTTATTCACTTAAGGTGGCCCGCGGCTATTTATTTTGGCAACGGGGGTCTTTTTAAATCGCGTTTTTGAATAGCTAAACATTATCCGATTTCTGAGATTTTTTGAACTTTTAATAAAGAATCCTCGAATTTTATAAAAAGTACAATTAGAAAGTGATTAACAAGGAATTGCTGAAGATATAAACGATTTTCCAAAACGTTGTTTTTTAGGAAAGAGCGTATATTTCAAAACCCAAAAGATGGATTTGTTCCATTTTACTTTCAACGAGTGCACAACCTCTAAGGTCTGTAACAGGCAAGTTTCAGGTTAATCGGCACCATACAAGTTTCTCAGCAAACGGCTGATCAATTTTAACCTTAAACTATTATGCTCAGGCATCTGGTTCAACTGCCGGAGAAATATTACAGTAATAATTAAATCGTACATACCATATGGAAGTTCAATACCACTTGGAACTTCTGTGCCAAAGGCAAGAAGATCGGAAAACTGCAGCTACCGTTATGCGGCGAACGAAGTAAGATAGGTTATTTCTGAATATTTGCGAAAATCGAGAAATTTGTATTTTTTCGGCGTAAAAAAAATACGCTTTTGAGAAATAAAGGCTGTAAACTTCAGCTTGTGCGAGACTTCTAAAATCTAAATGCTTGGAAAACCCCTCATGATCGCTAAATTATTCAATGTGTTTGTTTTGAATTTCAGCACGGGTTCTGCGACTTGGGAATCGCGAGGCAAGGAATAATTAAAATTATTGTTGAAATTAAAATGAGGATTACATTGTAATTCATGGCTGTGTGCAGTAACCCATGAAACAGGTGTTACGTGTTATGTCCACATGGTAGTAAGTAGAGACGAGGGGAGAACATTTGAAGAACGTTTCCACAGTAGGATACTTCTTGGCACCAAAACATTACTCAGCCTGGAAATATTATTACAAATACCTTACTTACACTTGCAAAATTAACCTCATTTTAATTTCAACATTAATTTTAATTATTCCTTGCCTCGCGATTCCCAAGTGGCAGAACCCGTGCGGAAATTCAAAACAAACACATTGAATAATTTAGCGATCATGAGGGGTTTTCCAAGCATTTAGATTTTAGAAGTCTCGCACCAGCTGAAGTTTACAGCCTTTATTTCTCAAAAGCGTATGGGCAAAGCGCGCTGAAACTCGGTAAGGTACTTTAAAATATGCTACTGTAAGTCATATTAGGAACTTAAGAAAAACAAAACGAGTGATTTTTTGACGCCGAAAGAATACAAATTTCTCGATTTTCGCAAATATTCAGAAATAACCTATCTTACTTCGTTCGCCGCATAACGTTAGTTGCAGTTTCCGATCTTCTTGCCTTTGGCACAGAAGTTTCAAGTGGTATTGAATTTCCATATGGTATGCACAATTTAATTATTACTGTAATATTTCTCCGGCAGTTGAACCAGATGCATGAGCATAACATTTTAAGTCTAAAATTGATCAGCCGTTTGCTGAGAAACTTGTATGGTGCCGATTAACCTGAAACTTGCCTGTCACAGACCTTGGAGGTTGTGCACTCGTTGAAAGTAAAATGGAACAAATCCATCTTTTGGGTTTTGAAATATACGCTCTTTCCTAAAAAACAACGTTTTGGAAAATGGCTTATATCTTCAGCAATTCTTTGTTGATCACTTTCTAATTGTACTTCTTATAAAATTTGATGATTCTTTATTAAAAGTTCAAAAAATCTCAGAAATCGGATAATGTTTAGCTGTTCAAAAACGCGATTTAAAAAGACCCCCGTTGCCAAAATAAATAGCCGCGGGCCACCTTAAAGGTATATCAAACGCCTCTACTCGTGAATAAAAATCACCGAACGCGTGCATTTCACATGAAGTATAAATTTCTATTTATTTACTTCATGGAATATTTACGAGTTATGAAGTACCGGAAAACGAACAATGAGTCTTGCTCGTTCGCATATTATTTTCGTTCGGTACTTCACAACTACAGAAGAACATATATTTTCGTATTGAACATGCACCAACGGTTCGCCCAAGATTCTGAGCGAGTCAGGCCTGTTAAACCGGTTTATCAGCGCGCGGCAATTTTTTTGTTTTAAGCTGATGACCAAACCTGAGCCAACTGCAACAATGGCGGCCAAGCGGGCTCACGCTTGGTCATCAGCGTAAAACCAAAAATCAGCTGTGCGCTGATAAACCGGTTTAACAGGCTTGACTCGCCCAGAATCCTGGGCGAACCGTTGCCGCATGCTAAACACGAAAACAACACGATTACTACAGAGCCCGTCTTCACGGTTTTCACAAGAAAAATCGAACAGTAAAACATAATAATGAACTCGGGCTCCATCTTCGATGCTTTGAGTTGAAAAATCTATCATGTTAAAATGTTCCTATGGTCCAAACGAAGAGTCCTGAGGCTAACTTAGAATAACATGAATATTCTCAGAGATGTTTTGGTATTTACTACATAGTGACGTCACAGATATCGCCATATGCTACTATAATCCGTACTGATAAACTGGTCTGTTAGAGGCTGGTGCCTAGTTAGTATGTAAAGGCATGAACTCTTTGCTGCCTTACTATTCGCGCCAGTCCCCTTACAGCGCGAGTATAAATAAGAGATATGCTTATCATTTCGGCCCAGTTCGCGTAAGAATCCTTCGGCGCTTGACGTTGCCTTAATCGGTTGGATTATGGCGGATGAGCAAGATCCCGTTCAGGACGCTGTCCCGAATGCTCAAGCGCTCCTTCTACCAGATCGACCCGCCTGTTCATCCACACCCACAGCCAGTGGCTTTACAGGGGGTAAATTGTGTCTTGTACTTTTATCCGTAGCAGTTAGCGGTTTATTTTCCCTTTGTACCTATTAGTTTCCTTTCCTCGGTTTCTTGCGTATTATTCGCCTCCCGTACAGTTTGCATGCTTGATATATAGTACCAAGTGGTGTACCACAGACTTCACAGACTCGACGTATATTTCCCGCTTATTAGTCTGTTGGGATACCTGTGGTTTATCGATTACTTTCATTACGATCTCAGAAGAGTTTATATAATTGCTCCGTGTGAATTCTCTTTTCCGATTCCTACGAAATAAATCTTCAATAATAACAGATTACTAGGCTTTTAACGAAACTGGCGGTTACTGACTAATTTTAAATTTGGAACTCGCCAAAATGTCTCACGTGGAACTGTCAAAACACTCGGTGAAGACCCCGGCCCATGGCCACTATCTTGGTCCTCTGATTGGCGATATATTTGTTTCCGTTCCTCGAACGGAAGTATAATTTCACGCTTGGGGGTCCCCCCATGAAAAAAGGCGATTTGCATCATTTTGGGTAGGGGCGGGAAAATTTTGGACCGCTTTGGTCATTCTGGTTCTTACAGATCCTTGGAAGGTCACGCTTTTTGGGTCTTGAGGAGGCCGTTTGGCGGTGATAAATTTGATGGATTTTCCTAAAACTCTGGTCAGATGTTGCTTGATAACTATTCCCTCCTGTGCCGAAAGCTGAATAGCGAGCGAGGAAAAAAGTGCCGATTTTTGGGTGATCTTTGAGGTAAGTCTGTGCTTTGGCGAGGTCGAGTTGCCTACCTTGTAAATTTTTTTAGAGCCGCGGCCAACGGTCAAAATTTCGAATCCTAATAAACTGCTTTAGAAGGCCCCAAATGGCCAAAAAAACACTCACACAACTTCATTAAGTATCAGTCTGTTATTATTGAAGATTTATTTCGTAGGAATCGGAAAAGAGAATTCACACGGAGCAATTATATAAACACTTCTGAGATCGTAATGAAAGTAATCGATAAGCCACAGGTATCCCAACAGACTAATAAGCGGGAAATATACGTCGAGTCTGGGAAGCCTGTGGGTGTACGAGTTTCTATAGATAGACGCCGGGTTAATTTGTGTAGTGCTTTTCCCTCGGCTTTTCCCATTATGCTTGCACGCTTTAGTATGAAGTTTAGTCTTGGTGGTTATGCGTGCTTCGCCTCGCAAACACTGGGTTTGTGTAGTGCGTTTCCTTCGGCTCCCCTACACTTTGCATGCTTTAGTTTAAAGTTATGAGGTTATACATGCTTTGCCTCTCAAACTCCGGGTTTGTGTTGGGCTTTACCCTCGACTTCTCCTTCTCTTCCCCCCTTATAAGTTTACACGCTTTAGATAGTTGATATCAGTTTATTTTACGAGGTTATGCGTGTTTCGCCTCACAAACGTTTGGGTTTGTGCAGTACTTTTTTCTCTAGTCTCATAAACTCGCTGCATGTTGTGCATTCAAGTATTTGAGGCGAGTTTATGTTGTTATACGTGTTTCACCTCACAGACACCGCGTTCGTACACGGATTTTCTTTTGGATTCCGTAAAGCTTGTGTTTTAGATCGGGTGCAAAATTTACTTTATGGTGTTATGCATACCTTGCCTCACGACTTCCGCGGGTTTGTTCAGTTAGTTTCTCCCTAGGCTCCTAAGTTCACCCGCTTTAGATTGAAGTATGAGGTTTTGAATCTTTCCGTTATCCGTGTCAGTGCATCTGATACAAGCACCGGTTTTTGTAGTGCGTTCCCTACGCATATAAAAGCTTTAACGTCGTGTGACATAACATAAATACTGGCTGTTATATTACAAAATCGGCGTTTCGATTAAACCACTCAAGCGGGAATTTATTGTCAAGTGTAATGGAATGCCAGCTGTGTAGTTTGCCTTTCTGATTGTGCATTCATTGGTACATAATAGGACAATATAGCATTCACGTTCTCGGATTGTTTCACTCGTATAATGTGTGCTTCATGGTTACGGTAGTTTCCGATATGACAATTATGAACGGAATTGTAACTCTCTAAGGGTATCCTGGCCTTTTAATTGTATGTTTTGATTCCTCATCAGGGAACTTTAAAATAAAATAAAATTTTATGTCCCTTCCTATGGTAGCCTGAAAGGGTATCTTATGCCCTAGTCGGTTACTCAGGCTGCCATCCCTTGGGTGGGTTCCCTTGGGTGGGTTCCCTTGGGTGGGTTCCCTTGGGTGGGTTCCCTTGGGTGGGTTCTCTTGTGTTATTCTGGCATGCGCCTCAATGTTTTATTTTCTATATCTTATTCTCGGTTTTTTGGGCGCGAATTTCCTATACGCTTCTTTATTTTTTATTCTGTTCTACCACCCAAGGGCTGGCAGCCTAGAGTTCCGATTTCACGCCCTGCTTTCTCTTATTCCCAGTATGACCTCCTCACCCAGTTATCAGCCCTTCGCCTTAAGTTTTGGTTGGCGGGATGGGTCTTCTTGGCTTAAGTGTGGGGGATTGAGTTTTAGTATTGGCACTCGGTGCTTCGAATCATTGGGTGTTATGCTCTATTAAGCGTTCAATTGCAAAGCGCTAGCGCGGTGCATATCTCCAACTATTATTCAGTGAGCGTGAAAGGGACTGCCGCGAATATTATGCTATATCTAGTTAGAAAGAGGATTTGTATCAATGCAGGGTCAACTCCAGCCTTGATGCGATGAATTGCGCTCCGCGTGAACCCATGGGAAGACTTTACTGGATGACAAACTATCTTTAAAAATGCAATTTTGGAAAGATGGACAATAATCGGACGGTCGGTCCACCCTCCGAATACTCGGCTGGTCTGGCCCGACCGAGCCGACAAACCGACCCATCCGAATAAAGATCAGTAGGTGGGCCCCAGCTCGGCTCTCTATTTAGACTTTACAGTGGCCGGAGACTGTGTTGATGAGTGCATTTACTTTGTCCGCCATTTTATTACTATCGTTCCCCGTACTCTCCCCCTCAGTAGAACATTGTGACAAGAACGTCATTATGTTAATCTTTTCCAAGAAATAGCTGCACGAGCATGCGCATAATAACCGAAAGGCCTAAATTTAAACTTTAAGCAAGAAAAGAATATTAACCCAGTCCAGGAGCCCATTAACAGGAGCGTTCCTATGGACTGGGCCCCCAACACAGGAGTAGATGTGGCTATATTTAGATATATTTAGAATTCGAATTCCCGCATTGAAAATGATAATGAATAATAACAAGAGAACATCACCTTTTGATAATAATGAGAAGTGACGTATAGCTATCTGATTGGCTAAGACATGGCCTTTGTTTATTTCGCGCGAAATGCAATTCTAAATATAGCCACATCTACTCCTGTGCTGGGAAAATAACCAATGGGGAAGACGGACGCTCGTGGTAATGGTTCGTGCCCAGTCTCTACCGCCTAGGTACTTCGCGTAACGTACACATATAGTATTGAACCCGTTGTTGGCGGTTAGGGTTTTTTAATGTAGGGCGAGGGTTTGTATTTGTCCACAGGACCATTAAAGAAGCATATTTATCCGTTGTTCAGTGACCTCCCCCAATACTATATATGTACGTTACACCTATCCTTTGTTACACCTACCCTCTGCTAGCTATCACAAACATCCGTCAATATATCTTCGGGAAATCAAATGTCCCCAAAAATATTGGCATTGTCAGTCTTATTTAATAGTTTCTTGGTATAAGTAAGTTTAAAGTTAAAACGACATTTTACGACCAAACCCTGACCCTTTAAAAAAATATTACTGGACAATCGAGGTATTACACTTACTCATGACTTGGTATACACGGTGAAAGTACCAAAACATTTGTGTACCCTTTAAAGTGCCACTACGACGAAAATGTACGATTTCGATTTTCCACTTTTTCAGTGCCAATAAGTCAGCGTTAGAAATATCCGAAATAGTACAAAGTATTCTTAAATGGGCAAGTTAAACCACATAATTTTAGGAGAGTTTACCGATAAAATCCTGTGCGCCATTACTGCAAGCCGTTCCTATGGTTTGTTCAGCTGAAGTGAGGTCATACACTTATTAACATACAACAATTGATACAACCACGTCGCGTGAAATAGTGTGCATAAAAAAAGTAGCCAACCTCGCAAAGATAAATATAACTTTTTTCTTATGTACGTGAAGACGTTTTAGTAGAAATATACATTCAGGCGTTGTGTTCTCAATGTGTTCTGCAGGCAAGAGTTGAGTGTATGACACTTCCGCTGAATAACCCTTTGTAAAAGCTGAACAAAGGTAACTGCCTCCAGTAATGGCGGACGTTTATATTCAATATTCGGAGTTAAAAAAATAAGACTTCCTGTAGTCGTATCGAAAAACGACTTGAACTAGTAATAATATATCAACTCTATGAATATGCAACATCGATGTTAAAATTTGATCGTAGTGGCACTTAAGTAAGAGTTTCAAACCGAGAACCGAGGTTCTAAGCCCTAAACATCCCGAGGGCCGTAGGCCCCCGAGGGATGTTTAGGGATTAGAACCGAAGGTTCGAGGTATGAAACTGACTTATATCACATTTGGCGAGGTTTTCTCAAAGCGAAAGGAGGTTTAAAACAGAGTTATAAACCTCCCTGTAACAGTTATAAACCTCAGATTTATGATTTAACAAGATGCCCGTTGGGCATTATACTCGGGCTTTCAGTTAGGGAGAAGGCCAAATTTTCTAAAACAATTCATGTAAAGAATTGATGACTTTGTGAAAACATTAAAAATGGCACTTGACATTAAATGCATGTGTTACGTTTCCAAACTTTAAGACAGGAAATCGTCAATACAATGTTCTAATAATTTTTGTACAGCAGAGAATTGTGTTATTAAACATGTAGTAGAAATAAAAAAATGGTGCCATTTGAAGAATTATTCTTAATGTCAAAAGAGCATAACGAATAAATACAACCTTAACTTGGGCCACTTTTAATTAATACATGGAGTTATAGCATATTTTTGTGTCATACATGGTTTGTGCTAGGGGAGCAGGATAATTGATTCACTACTCATGCTTGTGATAATTTACATTGCAATCACATATGGGAGCTTCTAATTACAAAGTTCTACTGAAAATTAAATTGAGGCTTCATGAGGGTTGTCACTGAAGGGACTGGTCAGAAATTAGCATGGGGAGGAGGTTGAGATTTTTTTGAATCCCCAAAAATGGAGGGTCATAAATCATGGGAACTGAAAAAAGGGGTGATAATAGGGGAGAAAGGGTCAAAAGATTTCATACTCATTGTCCAGGGATGGTTACCGTATATATTGTTTAGACTTTTTGATTGCATTCTCAAATCCCCCCCCCCCCCCTTGCATTTCCCCTGCAAATTTTTGACTAGTCCCTAATGTTTAATAAAATATTGTGTGCATTGATTTCATGCATGTACACCACTTGGGAAATAACATTAGAGTAACACTAACTAGTATACACAGAGAAGTGTGTGGCCCTCCTACCCTGCAAGCAGGTTTCTCATCTCTTTGCCTTTCCTCCAAGTAGCATGGAACCTCTCAAGACCTGTATGCTGATTGCACCCATAATACTATACTTCTATGGTTTTTGTACTGCACTTTCTAATGGGTTAGGGTGTTTTCTATTGCTGCGTAGGCCAATACTATCGCTTGTTTCGAGAAGTTCCACCTGGCCCCTTTCCTGCCGCCAAGAGGAAACGATTACATGCGCCACGGTATCTCGATTTCCATTGGCCGAGAAAAACGAGACGGTAAACATTACAGATTCAATGTAGATTTCAGATTATCCATTTCCTATTGTTAACGGCAAGGGAAGGCGAAGTGGAGAAAATCAAATGCATTTCCTTCTTCGAGGGTATAAATCAAAGCTTTCTTTAGGATAAATTAAGGTAGATTTATTGAACGGTTTATATTTCAAGGTCTTCTGTGCAGCAGCAAAATGAGAAAACAAAGCCGGAGTTTGAAGCCCGTTCGTATCAATCGTCGGCAAACAAAAAACATGCATGTACATTTCAGCGACAATTTCCCTCAATTCTGTAGTTTAATATTACTTTCTTTTCAATATTATTGTTCCTTGAGGGTCGTTAGAATTACAAAAAAAACTTGGTATGGGTGTTGTTGATTGAAGTGCAATGGTTATTTGAGTAGTCTGCACGATATTGAGTCACTCAAATTTGATGCATTGTAATTATATCAGGTGCAGTACAACTATGAGAAATCAAGCAATTTAGAACAACAAATTCCACATAATGTTGCTATTCATTGTGAATAGTTAGGTAATGTCATTCTACATGTGAAATAAAGTCATATCTATTTGTAATTCTCAATTATTAACAAACCAGTGGAGATGGCTGACATTCAGGCTAAATTCTCAATACAATATTTTCGATTGAGGTCGTAAACTACAGACCATCATTTTCTAGTATTAGTGAACTGCCACTGTGCTAGTGCTCATTTTCTACATCTTGAAGGAGACTGAAACTTATAATGGCAGGCCACAAATAAACATGCAATGTCCACTCTTTTTATATCATTGGGGTCGCAGGAAGATTAATTTTCATTCCCAAATAATTCGTAAAAGTACTCGTACTCCTGATCATGACCGAGTGAAAGTGACGATGCTGACGCCAAGAACTGAGGAACAACAACAACAATTACATGTATTTTCTCATAAGATGATGGAAATGTTTACGAGTAATAATTAAGGCATAATAAGAAATACAATGATGAGAAGGTAGGTCCTTAAGGTAACCTTAGGGTTAATATCTTAAGCCAGGACCAGCTCAGATGGAAAACACTGAAACAAGATCTAGCTTGCATGGATAATAATATATAATGGTACCAAGAAAGGGGAAGGTAAAGAAAGAGTGCCACTTGCATGTAAGTATACTCTCAGTTCTGGACCAAATTTAGTTATGTTATGTTATAAACTTGCAATAATGATAAATACACTACTCGATACATAATATCATTATGTCAGTTCTAAAAAACACATTAAATACACTGTAGAATGCCTAAACCAAGAGATAATAATCAAATACAAAGTGCTACAGGCCAGATGTAAATATAGACCCGGGAAATAGAACAACAATAACACGCCACAGATAAATATGCGATTTCCACATCAGTCATTTATCGTTCGTTTGAAAAAATCTTCATTTCGGATTACTTACTCAGTTTATACTCAGTCACTGCATGCTGGATTTTCGTTCCCGAATTTATAAACATTTAAATACATGTGCATGAGGGGCGAAACGACTGTAATTCTTTTAAAAGGCCCGTCAGTCAGAGAACTGAGAAATCGGGTCATTTCTATTACACTTTCGAGAGGTTAATAACAAAATAAATAACAACACAACGACAGTCAATTGGTATAAAGGTTATCATGTTCAGATTAGCGGCTACTTACATTTACAAGCTGTTGTCTTTATATACAGTCAGTGTTGATCGCAGAGCAGATCAGACTCCGCTGTCACGTCTCACGAGTGTATCTTAAAGCATGTCGCATAATATGTGGTAAATTCCCGTCCCAAAGCCCGTAAAACACCTCTCAGCTTTAGAAAAGACAACAATCTTGGTATTGCACTTGAAGGAATCTTTGGTTTACACAAAAAAAAAGCTGATATTAAAGGTTTTGCTAAGTCAAAACTCCCACTCGCCGCCATCTTGAAAAACCTGGAAAGTTGTCCACTGTTCACGTGACCAGCACAGTGCAATCTGATTGGTACGGTGGTGAAAAGAACTTCCAAAGTAGGCACAATCTGATTGGTTGACGGCGCCAACCAGCGACACAAAAAATAAAAATAAAAAACACTTGCGAAACTTGACTCGTGCCTCGGCCGAAGGCCTGGCCCGAGTAATTAGTCTATTGTTCAACGGGTTTATACCAGAGTTTGACCCCTATGAAGAACAAAGAAAACCGTGTCAAGTGTGATATAAGGGAATATATAGTCCTTTGAACTCATTGCAAAGGGGATATGATGCCAGCTGGAATTCCCATTTAATAATGTCAGATCTCGTCGGCAAAACCGAAAGGCTACGTGTACACAAAAGCAAAGTTTAGGTACCAGATTACACACAAAACATGAATAGCTACAAAACCCAAACGGATTCTTCAATAACTCCTGATATTTCTACGGCTTTGATTTTACTTAAAATTCTTTCTCGGTTAGAGTTTGACGTCGTGTGGAAACTGTTCTCCATCTTTTCTCGCATATTGCTCTACAAAAATCTTCTAATGGCTGAGGTCACACTGCTCAAGCATGTTAAGGCCTGGTTCATTTAACGGAAAATAGATTTACGTTAAAAAATGTTTCTGACAGAAATAACAGTTGAAACAAATTCTAATTACACCATAATACTAATATCAACTTCCTTAAATTTGTTAAGTGGATGGTTGTCGTGTCACGTGATCGATGATGTCATAATTATATAAAATCGTGTAAGTGAAATGCGGCTGCGACGATAACATATGAATATAAAGTATCCCTGCTAAAACATTACTCCTCCCGCAGTATTTCAGACCACGCTTAGAAAACATGACTATCATGTAAAGATAAGGAGATATTAAGGGTACAAAAAGTCACGTGACCTATTTGGCATATTTTCGCCTTAATTACTCATTAACAAAACATTGTAGTCATCTTTTCTAAGCTGATTTAGGTAAAAGGCTTCAATCTTAACTAAACGTATCCACTCATCATCCTAGCTGCTTTAAACTCGGAGCCGCGTTTTTGATTTACTGATTTCGTGTAGGTGACATGTTTCACTACACACAAACCACTTAAGGTTGTCAAGAATGGCGATACCTATTATCGTGAGAAACTTGGCGTAATTACCATACTCGGCTGTGCTGAAATAAGGAAAACAGTTTTACCCGAAATTAGACTCCTGAACCAGGCCTTAACATGCTTGAGTGGGACGTTAACTAAACACTTAGGAATAGGTAAATACATGTTTAGCATATTGTTGTCATACATGGTTTGTGCTAGGGGAGCCAGATAATCGATTCACTACTGATGCTCGTGATAATAATATTAAAGGCTGTGTGCATAAAGAGCGTAAATGACTTGATCACATTCTAAATTCTCCTTCAATTTCTTTGTTGTCTAAGGGAGAATTTGGAACGTGATCAAGAATCACTTATGCCCTTTTTGCACACAACCCTTCAATTTATAAATAATGGATGACCTTTTGCAGGAATGCAATCACATGGTTGTACTAGATGCAAATAAATAAATAAATGGTTTCTTAATTCATCTTTAAAGGCCCTTTTTATGAGATTGGTAGTATTATTAGCAAAAGCTGTTTGTAAATTCTATTTTCCACCTCCAATCGATCTTTCTAAAACTGTGTTTCTAAAGATTGCTTCCCATCTAGCATCCATGGCAACGTCTTTCTCGTGGAATTCATTTGTTAACAAAGTATTATACCAGCACATGACTGTTTCCTGCAAAAGGCCTATCACAACTGCTCCCAGTAATTATAATAAATCAACTTCACATAACACTCATTCAACATTTTTAGAAATCAATGCTTTTCAGTAGGATTCATGGACTGATATTGTTTCTAACTTCACTGTCCAAGCACAGGTGCTATATATTGTATCATTCAATTGGTATTAAAGTTTTTAGTCAGTTACACTGATTACAAGTTGTTGATCAGACTGTACGCGAGTGTATCAGGAGCATGTCGCTTTCATGTGATAAATTGCCGTCCAAAGCCCGTGAAACTCCTCTCAGCTGTAGAAGAAAACACACAATCTTGGCATTTCACTTGAAGAAACCTTTGGTTTTCGCAAAATAATAGTTAAGATTAAAGGTTTTGCTACTCCGCCCGTCGCCCTCTTGAAAAACAGGAAATGTACGTTGTCCACTGTTCACGTGACCAGCACAGTGCAATCTGATTAGCGGCGAAAAGAACTTGAAAGAAAGTACAATCTGATCGGTTGCCACTTGCGATTTCTGACTCGTGCCGGCCAAAGGCCTGGCCCGAGTAACGAGCCAAACTATGGTTAAGATTGTTTTACTAGTTAAAATAGTGAAGCGACCGATATGACTTATAATACATCCTTTATTGCTAACTCCCCGTAGGGGCTTTTCAGACACAATACTTAGAATACATATATACACTAATAATATACATTAATAATCATAAGGGTGCTAACCTATCTAAACGCAGTATCCAGGTCATATGTATACCCTGTTAGTATTCTGTATCAAATAATACAATACTAATAAGCCTCAAATGATACAGAATACTAGCTAAGCTAACTAGAATCCTGTGGATACTAACATGCTTTCGTTAGTATGAGGAAGGTCTCACAACCTATCGACTTCCCTTATCCCGGGCAGGGTGAAATTGCAAGGTTCATGCAACTGCTCTTAATGCATACAAACCGTCTCTCCAATGTGGGACATGTTTTTGTACACGCTGCACGTCCGTTGCGCAAACTATTGCTCCAAAGCTTTTTTACGCTTTCAAAATTTCGGAAATGTTTTAAATTTTATATAGTGCATATCATTAGCCGAAGCGGTTCGCCATTATAAATCCCATATAATTCGGTCGGTCATATTGTAAATAGTACATATAATCGTATAGAATATATAAAATATATACATCACAGTCAACAAACAACTGTCCAGTTACAGTAAATGCAAACTAATGTTTGTCTAAAGTTATTCAACAGTTTAAGTTTCAAAGAACGTTTAAAAACCTCAACGGAGCTACATAATTTCATAGATGAGTCAAGTGTGCCCAGAGACCAACTAAGAGAGGAATATTCAGTTTCTGGGAGTTCCTAGTGGTGCGTTTATTGTCATAGCGCTTAAAGCGCACCTAACCCCTTTTGCAATTTTTATACATATGAATCTTTGAAAGGTTTTGAGTACTTCTGGGAAGACATTTTTGGCTTACAGAGAATATTCAATGTTCTAGGCTTGTTTGAAATGGTGAAAATTTGACCTTTCCTGACACATGACCGCGTAAGGAAAAGCCTGGGTCGATTCTGGATCTTACGTCACCTCATTAATGCATTACTCTCCATGCCGTCTTTCTATCACAACAACATCGATATATAGAGAATTTATACAATCTGTGAGTTGTTAGTAAAGAAAACAATTATTTTAGACAAAATGCTAAACATTTATTCAACTTATTGCAAAGTCGAATGAATTAGATGACGTAAGATCCAGAATCGACCCAGGCTTTTACTTACGCGGTCATGGGTCAGGAAAGGTCAAATTTTCACCATTTCAAACAAGCCTAGAACATTGAATATTCTCTGTAAGCCAACAATTTCTTCGCAGAAGTACTCGAAACCTTTCATAGATTCACAGGTATAAAAATCGCAAAAGGAGTTAGGTGCACTTTAACAAATTGTTAGGAGGGATATTCGGGCGCGCAAGCAGTCATGCATTTGAAAGACTGCATGGCTGAGGGCACACTGCGACGTTAACTCAGTATTGCTGGTTTGCAATCAATCCCCAGAGATTCAAATAACAAAGACGTGGCGGCCATGTTGGTTGAATCAAACAAATAAATATTTTGGTATCTTCTCGGTGTAAGAAACCCGAATTTGTAGGGTTCCCTGAAAGTACAAACTTAAAGTGACACTTAGAAATTTTTAGAACGAAAATACTCACAAGAACGCCACCCTCGACTATATAAAAAAATATTTAGCGTCTGGGAAGAATCGAAACAAACCCTAACCATCACTAATCCCTCACCACTACGCCACGAGAGATTTCGCTGCCGATGATCGCTTTTTTAGAACTTTTATCTTGCTTTTTCATTAGCATAACTAATCAATACTATGTATTGTATATATTGTTTCTTAAACACTGCTGAAAAATTTTTACAATTCAAATATTCGGGTTTCTTACACCAAAAAAGAACCAATATTTTGGTTTCATGGTTAATCGAACGAAGAATCTTTTGTTAACGTCAACCAAGATGGCGGCGATGACGTCATGTGAAAACGAGCAATAGTAAAGTAAACCAGCTAAACTATGGTTAAGAATACAGTCGAACCTCCTAACGCCCACCTCCCCACAACGGCCACAAACTGTTGTCCCCTCGGTGGCCGTTGTGTAGAGGTTCGACTGTAGTTAAAATAGAAGCCTAGAGAACACTAGACGCCTGTCTGAGGCCGAATTTTTTTCAGGAGGCCTTCACCTCCCAAAACCCCATTTGTACTGCATTGACAAAGAATTCCATTGTTTTAGGGTTAGGGTTTGTATTGTTTCAGGGTTAGGCATTGTTTGGATAGCCAGTACTATTCCAGGTTCCGAGGAGGTGAAGGCCGCCCCATTTTTTTCGGCTGAAATGACATGATGCATTCCAACGTCAGTTAGGAAACCACAGACTAGATTTAATTACCTCAAACATCTAAATAGATGACCAGCTGTCAAGTAAGTCAATAAGTTTAGATTAACTTAGCGATAAACCCATCTTTTCAGGTCGGCAAAGGGATGGACCATTTGAAAATTGATGGGGGAGAGAGAGAGGGGGAAGGGGGGGATGGGGTACCGCAAATCCCCCCTCCCCCAAATAAACGAGTTTCGAAAATTGCATTTAGCCGTCAATCAAACGAGTCTCGTCTCCAACAAAGCTTTCAAAGACGTACCGCCTAATCACCACCTTTAAATTTTGGAGGTACTTGTTTGATTGCCGGTTGGCTAAATGCACTTTTCCAGACGATACTTGAAAACTTTCACAGTCGCACTTTAAAGGAAACGGTAATAGCTATAGTTAAATCTGCTTAACTGTAGTAAACTTCGTCTAGTGTGACCTCAGCCAATATCGTCGTATGTACTCTTCACTCTCCCAGTCCGATCTTCGTAGGGCTTTATGCGAGGAATTCGTCCGAACTACTCCTACGAATAGCTTACTGCCGAATCTGTATGTGTGTTTGGCTGGCATTTCCCCCAGCGTTTCGGTCGACGAACACCGCGAGTTAACTCGCACATAAAGTATCTATCTCAGGATTCATCAGTGTGTTAAATGATCAAGTACCTTCATAGTGTACACGCCTTACGAATCTGAATATCCTACATGTGATGAACCCGAAAACGTTTGCTCTACTGTACACGTAGTATAAAAATACAAAGAAACCTAAAACTGGTGACTTTCTTCCAACCGAATGATAAAACCTTTTTGTTATAGAAATATGACGACCAACTGCTTTAAAATAAAGTGACACATCTACGACCGCGTTCACACTAGGTGCCCAGCCACTGTGCCCGGGCTCGGCGGGCACCGCCAAGATTTGAAGACGGTGCACGAGTTCCGGTACAAGGACCCGTTCAACGTCAGTCCCCAGAGTACTCAAAATAGACATTATTTTTGGCACCATTAAACAAGGAACCTCACTATAAAATGGCCTTTTTCAAGCGCGCTCACACCTCCAGTTGTCACTCAGCCTTTGTGAAGCGAACATCTCTGTTCAAGGCTCCAACGTGGGATACTTTGCTTGAGTCATCTCTGACATTTAGCATCGCGCGAAATTCAAATCGAACATTACCCTGAAGTGTTTGTAAACGGTTCTAACATTAACGAAAGGCATTACCAAGTAGCTATTTTTGTTGGATGATTTTTATTTTAGTCTCGGCAATTTAGTATTCTATTTAAAGGGGCTGTGTCATGGTAAGACTTTACATTCGTTTTTCCGGGCCGGAAAGAGCTATTTCCACCGATTTTGATATGAACTAACGAACCTCTCGGCCATGTGGGATGCTTTATATGAAAGCAAATATGTAAAAATGACTAACAGTGTATATAAACAGTCTCCAGGGAAAATATTGAAAATCCTTTCAATCATTCCGAGCATTGAGGGAGGGAAGTTTAACTGTTTGTATCAGATTAACAGCCACTAAACGAGCTATTACTCGATACATGCGCAGTACCATGACATAGCCCCTTTAATACGAGAAAACTGAAAGCTTGCTTACTTGCTTTGCTGTTCTGAATTTGAATATCAAATTTTGAATCTCACATGGCGTGAAAAGGGGATGAGCATTCCCTTTTATAGTGCAGGTCCTTGCATGTTGAAAGCGATACCCGACTACAAAACACTTATGGCCTCAAAATAATGTTTGCATTGTCCTGAAAACTGAAATCGCAATAAAAACGATTTATTTTGCAATGCAAGCGTGTAGGTATTTTTTGAAAGTGTATTATGTAATAGTTTTGAGGACGTCAGTTAGTGGTCGAGATAACATATAATCCTCTCCGCAGTCAGCCATTTTCTTATACAATTCTCTAATTCTTTTTTTTTTACACTTTTACCTTCAAATTGCTTTGATAGAGTAGTCATTTCCCCCCCCCCCCCCCCCCCCCCACCCCCCCAGATTTTCATGCAGAATGAGTAACTCAGTTTTGCTTGGAGAACTAACTGACGTCATCAAAACATTGCGCAATACACAACAAAAATCCTACACGTTTGCATTGCAAAATAAATCGTTTTTACTGCGATTTCAGTTTTCAGTACAGTCCAAATATCATTTTGAGACCATAAGTGTTTTGTACTATAAAGCAAACTGCTTGCACCTAAAAGTATTATAGACTTCCCGTTCTATTTTGCCCGTGGTGCGCAAGATTAAAATACGTCTGGATTTTTGTCAATCAACGGACGCTTAGTGGCCAGAGAAACCAAATGCAATGTTTATAAAATCAAAACTTCCTTTATTTAACTTAGTTTATTTAAGCTTACGTGCTAGAAAACCAGGCTTTCCTCGCGTTTGATCAAGAGGTGCCCAAGGTCAAATAGGTCAGATGGCGAGACACAAGGACATTCACGGTAAGTTTGAAATTTCGTTTTCTATTTAACAAATAGATTCCAATCTGCCGTGCGTCTGTCCTTATAGGTGATGTTACACGAGACGAGTTTTAACGACAATTATTAATGCGAGGGTGTTACACGAAGCAACTCCAACAAAATTCGGGCAACAATGTTGTAATTCAAAACTTGCAACATGTTGCCGCAACGAAGATTGCGTTAAAAATCGTCCAGCGCGCCATGTTACACTATGTTGACTTTTCGCGCAACAATGTTGCACGAAAAATCGTCTCGTGTAACATCACCTTATAGATGCACAGATGACGTCAAAACGTGAAGAGAACAAAGAAGTGCGCCACGACACTTATTCGAATGGCGTAACTGATGTTCTCTTCGCGTTTTGGCGTCATCTGTGCATCTTTTAGACAACAGACGCATGGCAGAATGGAATCTATTTGTTTTATATAATAATCGCAAACTAAAAACTATGGAAATAGCCAATCAAAACGATTTGATAAATTGGCTGCGCGCGCTCATGACGCCATCCATGTGTGTCCTCTAATAACACACGGCTCTCGACCAATCACAGCGCGTTTCGGACTGATTATTACATAATGAATGTATCGCAACCAAACTTTCTGTGCTTCAATAAGTAAACTTACAATGCCACTGACACTTTAACTTTAAAGGTGTGTGTCACAGTACGGGGCACGCCTTCATGTTCCGGCCCGGAATAAAATTGTTTTCAGTGCTTTTCATATAAACTAACGACCCAAGCACACGTGTGGGATGGACGAAATCAAACTACATGTACAAACATGATAAACAAACGGTGCGTAGATCTAGTCTTCAAGGAAAATATTGTACATCCTTTCAATCAAGCATGAAGGGAGGGGACGCCAATTAACCAATTAACAGCCACCAATCGAACATTGACTTCAGACATGCGCAGAACCACGACACAGCGCCTTTAAGCTTATAGTTTGGTTTCTTTAGGGAATAAGGAAGGTTTGATTTTATAAACACGCTATTTTGTTTCTCTGATTACCAAGTTACCGTCGATTGACATAAAAGAATCCGGGTTCGCAGCACATTTAAATCAGATGTAAAAACAGCGGTACTTCAGAAACAGAAAGTACCTTCAAAGATATTTAAATATCACGTAGCATTTAAAAAAGCTAAAATCGACAGTTGCGTTCTTTCCCGTACCGTCACGTAACGGTACGATATACAGGCGTGTCACATCTCGTGTCACATCTCGTGTCACATCTCGTGTCACATCTCGACAGCTCCACTGCTTTGCGCGACGAGATATTTTGGGCGTGTTTATCTCGATGACTTAGTACAGACACACTCGTAGTGCACCACCTGCTAACTAGGCTCAACCCTTTTCGTTTTGGATTTGGAAGAAACATGCCTGTAAAATAAAAGAATAACAAAATAACGAATATAGATCGACACCGGTAGACGAGATACACATCCTCTTGTTGTACCCTTTTTAAACTCGTCAATGTGCGCAAGGATATTTTTAATACGCTAGGGCAGGAAGGGGGGAAATTCTTGGGTATTTAATTTTACAGCATGGTCACAAAAGATCACCAATCCACGAACTAACCTCGCCCGACCGGGCTTAACTACACTGGTCTTAGAGCTGTGTCGCTAAAATTTCCCGGAGCCACAGGGAGCTCGAGCTCTGTCACTATAATATTCGTCCACATGCGTCCAGCTTTCTAGAGTACAAATAACTACTGTGAAATACCACAGGATATTATTATTTGGGCGAGGTGATTTAACCAATGCTCTCTAATAGATAAGATAGATAATCTGAAACGCGATAACAAAGGAGATATTTAGCTAAAAAGAAATATCTCAAAAAAGATATAGAACTGAAGCATTTTACCAAATCGGGACTCCCACACGGCAAATACGTCAAACAGTTTTTATTACAGCTATAGTGTTGTGTAGATACTATATAGCTTTTATTTACTTGTTGTGATTAATATTTTTACGGTGTATAAATAAAGTATATGTATGTATGTAGATTTATCAGTTTCGTCGGTTTCCTTTTTATGCATGGAGCAAAGTACACCGGATTTCGCACCTGTTGTATAACACGTATGTTTAGAGTGTTCATTAGAAGCGGCCTTCTTGAGTGTACCCTGGATGCCAGATGTTCTAATGCCCTCTCTAAGCCAAAGTGAGCGAGAAACGAAGCGATGAGAAGGCGGGAGAATCTCTGGGCACCCCAAGTATGAATCTCAATTCCACAGATTAATCCCTTTTGATTGACATCTGGGAAACCAGTAAAATGTGCTTTTGACTAACCGGTGTCAGGAAATTTGCATCCCCAGGAAATTTGCACCCCTTGAGAAAATTTGCTATATGGGGTGCAAATTTACTAAGAATTTTGCTCAAAAACGGATTTAAGTGATTGTTCAGATGTTTCTAAATAGCTTACTCAGGCATTAGTCATAGCAGAACTGACCGTAAAACCTTATCTACAATAAGTTCACCGCTTGCACCTTGCTTTGTTGAATGCAAATTTGTGGATAATCAGTTTACGCTTCAATCAGCCGATCTTCAGTTTGCAAACCGGAGTTCGATAACTGCACACTGATCAATTTACACAGAATAAACTTCAATAAGTTATTTATTCAGTGTAATACGTATATTCAAAGCATCCAGTTCCTAGGTTTTCTGTGGTTTTGATTGAATTTCTTTTGCTATAAAAATCGAACTCTTTTGCTGAAAAAGATTTTCAAACAAAGTGTAAATCTACATCTAAACGCAGTTTTCGTATTGTATATATAAGCATCCAAATTTGTAGATAACCTGCGTGCAAATCCAAGGTTCAACTGGAAGTAGTATTATTCAAAACTTAAATATACGAAATTGTAGCACGGAGTTCGGGTTAAACTAATAACCGTATCTCAACATTCGATTAATTCGGTTTGGATTTTAAGAGTCATTTCAGGCAAATTGTATAGATTATTTTAAGATTCCTGACTTTCAATTATCGGGTATGTTAATATCGATTGTGGTCTAACTAATGCTGTAATATTTCTTGACCTAAAAAGGCGTTCGACACCATTGATCATAACATACTATTAGCAAAACTCAGGTTGTATGGGGTTCAATCTAAAGCATACAATTGGTTTAGTGACTACCTAACGGACCGCACCCATAAAACACATAAAACTTTCTGCACCAAACAAATATCCCATGGTCATAGTTAATACTTATTTCCTTTTATTTTTGATTATTTTTTTAAGTTAGATTTTTCTCATCATTATATTATTAGTAGTAGTTATAAGTAATAGTTGGTAGAAATATATTAAACAAGAGGCCCTGAGTGGCCTTAACTCGGGCCATCTATAGCATGTACTGCATGGAGTTCTAGCATAATTTTGTGTCAACATGGTTTGTGCTAGAGTAGCCAGAGAATTATTGTTTCTCTACTGATGCTTTTGTCTGTCAAATGTCAATGTGCAAATGTCAATGTGCAAGTGCCCCACGTATTCCGGGGGGGGTTAGGTTAGGGTATGCATGTACATTTCAGCCACAATTTCCCTCAATTCTGTAGTTTAATATTACTTTCTTTTCAATATTGTCCCTTGAGGGTCGTTAGAATTACAAAAAAAAAATAGTATGGGTGTTGTTGATTGAAGTGCAATCATTATGGTTATTTGAGTAGTCTGCACTATATTGAGTCACTCAAATTTGATGCATTGTAATTATATGCGGTGCAGTACAACTATGAGAAATCAAGCAATTTAGAACAACAAATTCCACATAATGTTGCTATTCATTGTGAATAGTTAGGTAATGTCATTCTACATGTGAAATAAAGTCATCTATTTGTAATTCTCAATTATTAACAAACCAGTGGATACGGCTGACATTCAGGCTAAATTCTCAATACAATATTTTCGATCGAGGTCATAAACTACAGACCACCATTTTCTAGTATTAGTGAGCTGCCACTATATGCTAGTGCTCATTTTCTACATCTTGAAGGAGACTGAAACTTATAATGGCAGACCACAAATAAACATGCAACGTCCACTCTTTTTATATCATTGGGGTCGCAGCAAGATTAATTTTCATTCCCAAATAATTCGTAAAAGTACTTGTACTCCTGATCATGACCGAGTGAAAGTGACGATGCTCATGCCAAGAACTGAGTAACAACAACAACAATTACATTTATTTTCTCATAAGATGATGGAAATGTTTACGAGTAATAAGGCATAATAAGAAATACAATGATGAGAAGGTAGGTCCTTAAGGTAACCTTAGGGTTATCTTAAGCCAGGACCACCTCAGATGGAAAACACTGAAACAAGATCTAGCTTGCATGGATATATAATGGTACCAAGATTTAAGGGGAAGGGAAAGAAAGAGTGCCACTTGCATGTACATTGTAAGTATAGTCTCAGTTCTGGACCAAATTTAGTTATGTTATGTTATAAACTTGCAAATTATAATGATAAATACACTACTCTATACATAATATTATGTCAGTTCTAAAAAAAACATATTAAATACACTGTAGACTGCCTAAACCAAGAGATAATAATCAAATACAAAGAGGTACAGGCCAGATGTAAATAGACCCGGGAAATAGAACAAAATAAAACCAGTGTCAATAACACGGCACAGATAAATATGCAATTTCCACATCAGAGTCATTTATCGTTCGTTTGAAAAAAATCTTCATTTCGGATTACTTACTCAGTTTATACTCACTCACTGCATGCTGGATTTTTGTTCCCGAATTTATAAACATTTAAATACATGTGCAAGGGCGACGAAACGACTGTAATTCTTTTAAAAGGCCCCTGTCAGTCAGAGAACTGAGAAAACGGGTCATTTCTACTACACTTTCGAGAGGTTAATAACAATAAATAACAACACAACGACAGTCAATTGGTATAAAGGTTATCATGTTCAGATTAGCGGCTACTTACATTTACAAGCTGTTGTCTTTATATATAGTCAGTGTTGATCGCAGACTGGAGTGTCCCGTCTCACGAGTGTCTCTTTAGCATGTCGCATAATATGTGATAAATTCCCGTCCAAAGCCCGTGAAACATTTCTCAGCTTTAGAAAAGACAAACATATTGGTATTGCACTTGAAGGAACCTTTGGTTTACACAAAAAAACAGCTGATATTAAATGTTTTGCTAAGTCAAAACTCCCACTCGCCGCCATCTTGAAAAACATGGACATGTTGCCACTGTCCATGTGACCAGCACAGTGCAATCAGATTGGTACGGTGGCAAAAAGAACTTCCAAAGAAGGCGCAATCTGATTGGTTGACGGCTCAAAATCTCGACACAAAAAAAAAAAAAAAAAAAGGAAAATAACTTGCGATTTCTGACTCGAGCCAGCCGAAGGCCTGGCCCGAGTAATAAAACATAGGCATTTTTATAATTATAGTAGTAGAACAATTAATACAATCGTTGTAACGGACACAGGGAACTTTATATTTTTTTAGTACACGCCCCTATTGGAAACCAGTATGTATGTTATTGAATGGGCTAGCGTGCATAAATAAAGTTGATCTCAATGGAGTGCTATCAGATAATTGTAAAATCAAATATGGAATTCCTCTACCTCCATATTGGGTCCGTTATTGTTTCTAATTTACATCAATGATCTGCCAAATTGTAATGTAGTGTCAAATACACGTACATGTATATATGTAGATGACACGTGCCTTACATTTGCCTCTAATGGTCCTAATGAACTGCTCTATACAATGAATCACGACCTCCAAGAGGTCTACAAATGGCTAAATGCATATAAATTACGCCTTAACACTGTCAAAACCAAATGTATGTTTATAGCAACAAATCATAAAGTTAAATTGTTGCCGAGTAGCCCATCCGTAATGGTTCAAGATCGGAGAATAGACAGATGTTATGGAGCTCTTGTCACGGAAGATATAGAATTCAGATTGTTTTGAATATTGGCATAGTTGTGTATTTGTTTTATTTTGGACTTCCGGAGAAGTTTATATAGTATCTGAAAAGCAAAACTAATCCAAACATAAATGCATTAGAGCTTTAAGATACGATAAACATTGATATGAGTTTTCGGCGAGCTATTGCGTAGTTGAAGTTTCACAGTTGAGGAGCTTTGAATTTAAACTGGCCAGTTATAAAAGTTCTTCAAATGTGGTAATCCAATTACTACTTGGCTGCTGAATCTTTGGGTCGAAATAATTTAGCTTCGTGGCTGAATGTTAGTTTGGGGTACATGTCATGTGAGCTGGTCACATGGTAGTTACAGGTGGAAATTAATATCACAGAGTAGGTCGCTAATTAGAACGTTTGTGATAGGCATGTTTTGGTGGCACTTCGCTGAATTGGTCGTCCAGACCACACCTAGAGGATCGGGGCCAAGGCGAACCTCCCCCAAAGTAGACAATTCATTAGGGACTCGATCAACTTGTTATCATAACAAAGACCAAATTAGGTAACAATTCGGAGCCAATTTGCTTTGCCATTTATCGGTTGTTTTCTAAAATGGAATGTCGGTACGCCAAAGCATGTCTAGAAAAATGGAGAAGAAGAGCAGAAGGTTCCAGACGAATGTTAAAAGAGAATTAGAAGAAGCAGAAGAGAAATAAAGACCAGAACATACCTAAGCAAGAAAGTGAGTCCTGGTACCTTCCCCGCATTAAATTAACGTCTACCACACAGTTTCTAGATTCAGATTTCTTTATTAAAACACTATTTAATACAAAGTATAAACAGAATATTAAGTAAAGATTACTGTTATGAAATAGCTAGTTTGATTATATATAATTGATATATGAGAGGAAATGTGTGCAGTGGTCAAAGGAGCTAAGCTTTCGAGTTAACCACTGCCACGTAGGAAGTAAAGACTAAGTCCACAATTATAAAATACAATATATTAAAAAAAATGTAAATACAGGTTGGAATATGATAATTAGATTTGTCATCATTATTAGTTATAGTTGAAATTTAAGGAGATGTTTTTTATAGTGTTTTTTTAAACTGTGACTGTCTTAAGCTCTTTATTTCAGTTGGAATAGTTTGCCAACTTTTTGATAAGGAGAAGTTGAAGGTACGTAAGCCAGAGTTCGTTTTCGCAAGGGGTCGAAATATTTTTTTATTTTTTTGCATACCTGGTATTGTAAGTATGGATTTCAGATGCATGTATAACGTATCTAGAAAACATATTGGAGTATTAGATTTGTCAATAGAGATTTTATGACCAAATATTGAGATTTTTAATTTATAAATATTACTAGTCAAGAGTAAACGCTCCTAGCAGATTAAAATAAGGATTGGCGTTTTCCCTACTGTGTGCAAAGAAAAAAAACCCATTCCTCGACTTTTGAATGCACGTACCTATTCCATTAGTCAGCCATGGCCGCTCTAGATGAAAACAAAGAACTACCCAAAACCTCTGATCTGATGTATTCCTCTCAGCGATTGGAGTTGGTGCACTATTCTTATGAAAGATTGAATTTAATGCTCAAAAACTTTTACAAAATTCTTTGGAGCAGTTTTTAAGAAAACCTGAAATTTGTAGATTTTGAGGTTTTTGCCATTTTCGACTTTTTACTCTCTCAAAAGAAATATTTACAACTTTTGTTCTGTTTTTGCTTACAAAATTTTGTCGCATCAAGATTTAGGAAGCTTTGGGGAATACTTTTAACCAGTTTGGATTCTAATCATTTCTATTGACAGAACGTTACGGTCCTTTCAACTTTGACAACGTTATTAAGGTGAGAATTAATAGCCCAACTGTTTCGCCAACTTCCGCCCAAGGGATTTTGATACAATTTACACTGTGTATGTGTGTTATAAGTTTGAACAGTTTCCAGTTGTTTGGTAAAAATTGTTCGACTAGATTTCGAGTAATGGCTCAAAATGTGAAAAAGTGGGTTGACTTATATCACAATACGTCATTAGTATGTGTGATCGGTTCAATATTTTGACATTATCAGTTGTGTCAATAAGTTGTGTACTGTTTGTGAAAATTTGAGAAGAATCAGGCATAAATCGTAAAAGTTATGATACTTTGTTTAAATTCGCGAATTGGCTTCAGAATTTCGATCGAGACACCTTAAAATGTATTTGTTTTTGCACACTTTTCACTTGTATTAAAACAAATAATGTAATGTCCCGTTTGGAACTATGGTTGTAATTTTATTCGTAGTGAGCCCCCTAGATGAGCAGTTTTGCTCTTGGGGCAAGCTCCGCATATTAAATATGTTAAAAAAACAAAGCAAAAATAACATGTATAGTATATAGGTCGCTCAACTGAAATAGAGCTAGACCGATATGCATTGTGTCATGTTATCATGACGAAAGAGGCAATGATTGGGGTTTGACAAGGATTGGGGTTTGATAAGGATTGGGGTGTTTAGAAGAGGGTGGGGTAGGGGTTTGGGGCACGGTAGTACCAAGGAGGAGCGAGACAGCGAGTCCCTATCCCATGCCTTAATGCTAATGAGTCAACAAGAGGGGTAATGTACTATTCTTTTTCATCATTATAATGGCGTTAAGTGTCAACGTCGCCTTCTTGCCATTACATGAACAAATCACAATCACTTGCGTACCACGTGACCCTACCTTGAGAGTGGTGAACATGTGTCCCTGTTCGCCTACGTGCACGTGATTGTCCACCATGTCATCAATGAAATGAATCTCAGAGCCGAGGTGAGGAATCCTAACGAGATACAATCAATCAAACACCACCTTGTCCCTAAACTCATATTAAATTATTCAAAGCAATAAATGCACCAGAAGTCACAGCAATAACTTATTTCACTTTCGATAAAATGGTTCAGTTTAAGGATCACTGCTGATACTTTGCTGAAAAATGAAACAGCGCCCCAATGGAGAAGGTAAATATTTGACTTTACCTAGCTCTTATGACCACAAAATGAAACACGGGAAATAAGTCGTCAAGGGAGATGAGCTTCTCTTCGCCTTGCCAGAAAATCTCCACCTCCTGGAAATACAAAATAAAGATAAAAAAGGCTCAAAATGAGGTGTAGCTCGACCTTTGATCAAATAAAAAGCCAGACTTTAATATAATATAACACTTTCAAAAGGCTGCATATTCTCACGGACGAGCTGGAACGAGCCCTCAATGGAGCTTGACTCATATGGGGTAATCTTTTCTAATGCTAAATGGCTTATAACATATTTCCCTGCACGAGCCTGCATTCAGAGCTCATTCCAGCTCGTCCTCCGTGAGAATGTGAAACTTGTCTATTGGAGATCACACGGAATCTGCACGCACATTCAAACATCGAAAGTATGATAAGGACCAGGAGGTAGGATGGTTAGCTAATTTATATTTTAAAATGTGTAGGTTATAGGAAGTAACGCCCTTTCATGTTTATTTGGATCGAAGACTACCACGCTAACCTCAAATGGAAACGAAATGGAGCAGTATTAAATAACTACACATTTAGCTAGTCAAAAAAATATACTACGTCGCTAGAGGTTGCTGTCCCCGATGTGTAAGGTCATTAATATTGCGAGGTCGGTGGACAGTAAAAATAAAGTACTGAATGTTCTAACAGAAACAGAACCCAAGCATACCTCGTTAATCTTCTCAAACGTAACCTTTAAGACTCCAAGCTTTTCCATTGGACTCAGCTTAGTGCTAGAAGATACAATAAAAGGGGTCGAGTCATGTGTAAGTAAAGCAGAGCAGAGCAGGGCATTAAAGTAAAGTAAAGAATAAAAATAAAGTATTAAAGTAAAGTATTAAAGTAAAGAAGTAAAGTAAAGTATTAAAGTAAAGAAGTAAAGTGAAGTAAAGTAAAGAAGTAAAGTAAAGAAGTAAAGTGAAGTAAAGTGAAGTAAAGTGAAGTAAAGTGAAGTAAAGTGAAGTAAAGTGAAGTAAAGTGAAGTAAAGT
This sequence comes from Actinernus sp. WN-2022, assembly GCA_030867875.1. NCBI lineage: Eukaryota > Metazoa > Cnidaria > Anthozoa > Actiniaria > Actinernidae > Actinernus > Actinernus sp. WN-2022. The sequence goes on from JAOWCC010000577.1 coordinate 120,903,321, forward strand.
GAAGTAAAGTGAAGTAAAGTGAAGTAAAGTGAAGTAAAGTGAAGTAAAGTGAAGTAAAGTGAAGTAAAGTGAAGTAAAGTGAAGTAAAGTGAAGTAAAGTGAAGTAAAGTGAAGTAAAGTGAAGTAAAGTGAAGTAAAGTGAAGTAAAGTGAAGTAAAGTGAAGTAAAGTGAAGTAAAGTGAAGTAAAGTGAAGTAAAGTGAAGTAAAGTGAAGTAAAGTGAAGTAAAGTGAAGTAAAGTGAAGTAAAGTGAAGTAAAGTGAAGTAAAGTGAAGTAAAGTGAAGTAAAGTGAAGTAAAGTGAAGTAAAGTGAAGTAAAGTGAAGTAAAGTGAAGTAAAGTGAAGTAAAGTGAAGTAAAGTGAAGTAAAGTGAAGTAAAGTGAAGTAAAGTGAAGTAAAGTGAAGTAAAGTGAAGTAAAGTGAAGTAAAGTGAAGTAAAGTGAAGTAAAGTGAAGTAAAGTGAAGTAAAGTGAAGTAAAGTGAAGTAAAGTGAAGTAAAGTGAAGTAAAGTGAAGTAAAGTGAAGTAAAGTGAAGTAAAGTGAAGTAAAGTGAAGTAAAGTGAAGTAAAGTGAAGTAAAGTGAAGTAAAGTGAAGTAAAGTGAAGTAAAGTGAAGTAAAGTGAAGTAAAGTGAAGTAAAGTGAAGTAAAGTGAAGTAAAGTGAAGTAAAGTGAAGTAAAGTGAAGTAAAGTGAAGTAAAGTGAAGTAAAGTGAAGTAAAGTGAAGTAAAGTGAAGTAAAGTGAAGTAAAGTGAAGTAAAGTGAAGTAAAGTGAAGTAAAGTGAAGTAAAGTGAAGTAAAGTGAAGTAAAGTGAAGTAAAGTGAAGTAAAGTGAAGTAAAGTGAAGTAAAGTGAAGTAAAGTGAAGTAAAGTGAAGTAAAGTGAAGTAAAGTGAAGTAAAGTGAAGTAAAGTGAAGTAAAGTGAAGTAAAGTGAAGTAAAGTGAAGTAAAGTGAAGTAAAGTGAAGTAAAGTGAAGTAAAGTGAAGTAAAGTGAAGTAAAGTGAAGTAAAGTGAAGTAAAGTGAAGTAAAGTGAAGTAAAGTGAAGTAAAGTGAAGTAAAGTGAAGTAAAGTGAAGTAAAGTGAAGTAAAGTGAAGTAAAGTGAAGTAAAGTGAAGTAAAGTGAAGTAAAGTGAAGTAAAGTGAAGTAAAGTGAAGTAAAGTGAAGTAAAGTGAAGTAAAGTGAAGTAAAGTGAAGTAAAGTGAAGTAAAGTGAAGTAAAGTGAAGTAAAGTGAAGTAAAGTGAAGTAAAGTGAAGTAAAGTGAAGTAAAGTGAAGTAAAGTGAAGTAAAGTGAAGTAAAGTGAAGTAAAGTGAAGTAAAGTGAAGTAAAGTGAAGTAAAGTGAAGTAAAGTGAAGTAAAGTGAAGTAAAGTGAAGTAAAGTGAAGTAAAGTGAAGTAAAGTGAAGTAAAGTGAAGTAAAGTGAAGTAAAGTGAAGTAAAGTGAAGTAAAGTGAAGTAAAGTGAAGTAAAGTGAAGTAAAGTGAAGTAAAGTGAAGTAAAGTGAAGTAAAGTGAAGTAAAGTGAAGTAAAGTGAAGTAAAGTGAAGTAAAGTGAAGTAAAGTGAAGTAAAGTGAAGTAAAGTGAAGTAAAGTGAAGTAAAGTGAAGTAAAGTGAAGTAAAGTGAAGTAAAGTGAAGTAAAGTGAAGTAAAGTGAAGTAAAGTGAAGTAAAGTGAAGTAAAGTGAAGTAAAGTGAAGTAAAGTGAAGTAAAGTGAAGTAAAGTGAAGTAAAGTGAAGTAAAGTGAAGTAAAGTGAAGTAAAGTGAAGTAAAGTGAAGTAAAGTGAAGTAAAGTGAAGTAAAGTGAAGTAAAGTGAAGTAAAGTGAAGTAAAGTGAAGTAAAGTGAAGTAAAGTGAAGTAAAGTGAAGTAAAGTGAAGTAAAGTGAAGTAAAGTGAAGTAAAGTGAAGTAAAGTGAAGTAAAGTGAAGTAAAGTGAAGTAAAGTGAAGTAAAGTGAAGTAAAGTGAAGTAAAGTGAAGTAAAGTGAAGTAAAGTGAAGTAAAGTGAAGTAAAGTGAAGTAAAGTGAAGTAAAGTGAAGTAAAGTAAAGTGAAGTGAAGTAAAGTGAAGTAAAGTGAAGTAAAGTAAAGTAAAGTAAAGTAAAGTAAAGTAAAGTAAAGTGAAGAAGTAAAGTGAAGTAAAGTAAAGAAGTAAAGTAAAGTAAAGAAGTAAAGTAAAGAAGTAAAGTAAAGAAGTAAAGTAAAGTAAAGTAAAGTAAAGAAGTAAAGTAAAGTAAAGAAGTAAAGTAAAGAAGTAAAGTAAAGTAAAGAAGTAAAGTAAAGTAAAGAAGTAAAGTAAAGAAGTAAAGTAAAGAAGTAAAGTAAAGAAGTAAAGTAAAGAAGTAAAGTAAAGAAGTAAAGTAACGTAAAGTAACGTAAAGTAACGTAAAGTAACGTAAAGTAACGTAAAGTAACGTAAAGTAACGTAAAGTAACGTAAAGTAACGTAAAGTAACGTAAAGTAACGTAAAGTAACGTAAAGTAACGTAAAGTAACGTAAAGTAACGTAAAGTAACGTAAAGTAACGTAAAGTAACGTAAAGTAACGTAAAGTAACGTAAAGTAACGTAAAGTAACGTAAAGTAAAGTAAAGTGAAGGTGTGAAGGTGTGAAGTGAAGTGAACATGTCCATTCTGGGAATCCAACCCAAGCTGCAGAGGCGAGAAGTGAGGTAGGTGCTTAACCACTGCACAACCCTGGCTTCCCAAAACACGTGTTCTTTTTATTTCTTGGACCAAAACAACAGAAAGGTATATCCAAACAGCTCTCTGTAATTGTGTAGCATATCTGATACACTTGCATAACAAAGTGTTCTTACCTTATTTGCTGCAGTGCTTCAACAGCCTTGCCATAGTGTAGAGTATCGCAAGTCTCGTCCTGAAAGAAATGTTGTTGGTAGAATATCAATTGAGCACATTTACTATTGCTACTGATCAAAGGTGGGTTACCTCTGCAGGGCGGCACACGTACAGGGCGGCACACGTACAGAGCGGCACACTTACAGGGCGGCACACGTACAGGGTGATAAGTATTATCCAAACTAGCTTATTTTATCCACTGCACAGCGTTATCCACCCTTTGAACAACAGGCCCCTAGTCATTTTGTAGCTGTTTGAAAAGAAATAGATTTTGAGCATTGGCTCACAATGTAAAAAAGTGGGATTGACTGACGTCACAATGACGTCATTAGTGTGACTGGATTAACATTTTGACATCATTAGTGTCCCCATAAATTGTGTAACATTTGTGAAAATATGAGCAGAATCAGCCAAAAACTTAACACGCTAAATTCCTTAGAAACCTATCTACTTTAAGTTCACGGCTTGAGCCTTGCTTTGTTGAAAGCAAGTTTGTGGATAATCAGTTTTCGCTTTAAATCATCCAAGCTTCAGCTAATACTTCGGTTCGCAAACCGCAGTTCAATAACCGCAGACAATAAACTTCTTCAACAAGTTACGTATTCAGGGTTAATATGTACATTAAAGGCTGAAATAGGATGAGTTCCGAGGTTTTCCATGGTTTTCATTGACTTTCTTTCACTATAAAAATCGAACTATTTTGCTCAAAAAGATTTTAAAACAAAGGTGTAAATCTACATCTAAACGCAGTCGATATCCTGCGTGAAACTATAATCCAAGGTTCAAACTTTTTATAATATTACCGCCTTTAGAGTTCGAATTTTTGTATCATTGAGGCAACAAAAGCTGAAAGTAGTAGTATACGAAACTTAACTATGAAATTGTAACACGGAGTTTGCGTTAAACTAATAATCGTATCTCAACATTCGATTAATTTGATTTTGATTTTTAGAGTTTGTCATTTCAAGCAAATTGTAAAGATTCCCGCCTTTCAATTATCGGGTCGGTACTTTGCGGAGCGGCAGCCTTTCAATTAGTGGTCTCTTAAGTGGCCCGCTATTTACCAGCAAGCGTTGCAAAGCGTCATCTGTTTACATAGCAAAACCATGAGGTGTCGATAAGAGCGCTACGTAACTATCGAAAAATCTAGTCGTACAGTGCCGCTCGAAACCAGTATCTGATTAGGCCATTATACTGTAGCTCTATTGTTTTGTACTGCACGTTCTAAAGGTTAGGGTGTTTTGTATTGTTGGGTAAGCCAATGCTGTGGCTCGTTTCGGGCGGTACAGGCCGGCTCCCGCGACTCCGCAGTCTAATGCGAAGGATTTGAAGAACGATCGGAATTCATAATAGAGAATGATAAAGCCTAAGGGTAGGCATATTAAACGGTGGCTCCGCGGGTCCGTACGTAAACAATCGGCACTCAATTTAAATTACCTTAACAGTAAGAAAATGCAAGATACGGGGAGTGCAAATTTACCTCGGAAACACAGCGTTAAAGATTTTCATTAATTAAAAAGAAAGTTCGTCTAGGAATTTTTCCGAGCCCCTAGATGAAGCGATAACAGTCACCTCCCGAAAGAGCTATGTACAGTTGATATCTCTCATTAATCTCCAACCTCCAGTCAATTAGTGATGCTGGGAAACATTGAAGTTACCCAGACTAGAGTGACGTGTTTGTAGCGATTGACCACATACCTTCGCTCTAGCTTTCCGGTGCCCCAGGAAATTTGCACCCCCGACGCAAATTTCCTAGACTTTTTGCCTAGGAAATTTTCATCCCTTATTTCTTGTCGCCGGAGGTCATTCTCCTAACTCTCTTCAGTGTAGTCCTTCAACCACAATCCCAAGAACAGAAAATGATACAAGTATCTAAAATATTTAATACACCAAAATGTGATGGGAAACGACGCGAATCAGCTAAAATATGCCGTGTTTGCTTCTTTCAAGCTTACTTCGCTTTCTCTGCTAGAATTCGATGAGTTCATTGCGATATTCCTCATGTTTGTTTGTATTCTGTATGATGCGTGTTCCCTGTAACGATCCCAAGCGCCTTTGCGAAACCCAACTCGCCCTAGCCCCCTACTCGTTTCTAAAGTGGGAAATTCGATCTGTGGTTTAGCCGGGTCCTGACTTTGATCAGCCCCATGGTTGTTTCAGGTCCCGTTAAGATTCAACTTTGTTCCCCCCAAAAGCTATTTGTATTGACTACAATTACTACTACAATTTGTACAGACTAGCAAAGTGGCACACCAATCCACTTTACGGAAAAAAATGGCGGATGTACATTTGACCACAATCCCTTGCGAATGTAATAGTCAAAAGAACACGTAGACATCCTATATTCTCTTCAGTGACAGAGTACTGATCGTTTGCATTGACGTCACAAAAAAAATTGCCTCAAGAAAAAACTTATATTCGTAAAATATTTTTAATGCTGTGTACAGAGCAGGTAAAAATATAGAAATGACCGAAATTTTGGAGCAATAAAGTACTTCGTAACCTAGCCTGATTTTTCAGACGGTCAGCGGTCTTCCGCTTCACTTCACCCCTTTCTCCCGTCTGATAAACCTTGTCAGAATGCGTGTTCTTCTTTGTCTGATTTCCAACCAATCAGAGCGAAGCTTTTACTTTTCACAAACTCAGGTATGCAAAGAATTTGATGGCGGCAGATATGGAATTTTGTATAAGAAACGTGTGCAAAGCTTTTGGGATTTCCGAGCTATTTCCTGAGCTTCAAACTTATATCGATTTCTCAGAACTAACCCTAACCATATCCTGTTTGAGCTGCTATGGTTTTTTGGGCAGCAGGAACTTTTTAAATAGGATTTGCCGTACAGTATTTCAAGCGCATGGTCACAACACTGATTGTCAAAATCAAGACTGTTCAAAATTCTGATAACATAAATATTTAGGCCAATGTAATCCAACTTTTACCATGACATATTCACTATATGTGTTCACTCTTGTAAAAAAATCATGCCATTCCATGAAAGATTTAGTCTTCTTAAGGCGAAAAAGCTAAGATATTTCAGCTTTCAGGACAGCAAAATTGTCAAAATAAAGTGTGTTAAAAATTTTTGCAAACATAAATAACTGCCCAAATGTTGTGAAACTATTACCATGACATACTCAGTATGTGTGTTCACTGCTGTAAAAAAATCATTACATTTCATGAAATATTTGATCTTCTAAATGCCAACATTCTAGGAGACATCACATTTTAATACAAAGCGGTCGAGGAAGATAATTATTTTCCAAAGCCCTTAGCTAGTAGATTCATAAACATCGCGATATCGATAGCGCTTCCTATCAGATTTTTCCGGTACACGTCTGAGGACAACATGTTTCTCCACGTTCTGTTTCTATAAGTTTGAAGCTGTAAAACATAAGAATTCTGCAGTGCAGGAAAGTGCGTGATTCTGGCGAGCCGTACTAGAAGGCTACATAATTTCTCCTCTCTCGATTCTCTACCTGGTCGTCGCCTATAGATGCAGCTGTGATGGCCAAGGTCCTTCCGGGAAACGAGGGGTAATATTGCCTTTCGCTGTTCGGGAAATAATTCAGAAATGCCGAAAGTTTCGCACGCTTTCTCCAAAGCAATATCAAGCCCGTTCGTATCGTCCGCCATTTGGCTTGTCCTTCATGCAGGCTCCACTTGACATTCCACACATACCTCAGTTCTCTAAAAATAAAACCTTCGCTCTGATTGGTCGAAATGAAATGACGTCAGGAACACGGTCTCTGCCAAAGTCCATCAGACTGGGAGGTGGGAGGAAGTGAGCGGACGACCTCGACAGTCTGATAATCAGGCTATTCGTAACCGAGCTGTCGGACAAATAATATTCGAACAATTTAGTGTAATTAGTATGCGGCGGCCATGTTGGTGTACAGCTTTGGTATACACCAAGATGGCGGCCAAAAACATACTCTACAAATAAAGCTGTTTTTCCCATCAATATGATTAGCATTCACTTCAAAACACTTTAGATATCACTTTTAAAGGTTTATCAAGTCTAAAATTTGAAATTGGCCGAAATATATGGATTTCCTTGACATTTAGTTAACACGATGACCTGGGTTGTCACAAAATTCAAAGTACTGTAACTCAAAAACAAATCACCGTATCGACGTAAAAGTTTCGAAGAATACTGAGAATACCGATATCTAAGTCATATTAAAAGAACAGCTTCATATATCTAATAGTTTAGATTTTAGAATTTTGATGACGTCACATGCAAAGGATCTATTGGTAACAGCACTTGCGCATATCAATAAAATAGCAAGCAAAAGTGTCGTTTTGAACTTCCTGCGGCCTCTTCCATATTAGGAAAATTCCATATTCCATATTTGGAAGACCTGCCAGGACATTCAAAATGGCGGTTTCTAGGTCCCAGACCTCTAAATCGACACTCGTTGTTTGATATGCTGGCTTGGTATTCTGTGAAGGATTGTTGGTAAAAGTACAAACCGCTATCTTACTCTGTATGGTGGATTACGATCGACACACTTGAAAACTTCAACTTCAGGTTTACCGTTCATCAATATAGAAGTATTTCATATCAATAAAATAGCAAGCAAAAGTGTCGTTTTGAACTTCCCGCGGCCTCTTCCATATTAGGAAAATTCCATATTTGGAAGAGCTGCCACGACATTCAAAATGGCGGTTTCTAGGTCCCAGACCTCTAAATCGACACTCGTTGTTTGATATGGCGATAATAGGCCTCTTTCTTATTCGCGACATGCCGCTTGAATGCATGCAGTGACTACTTTCATTTACACAAACTTATTCTGAAGTCTAACATTCACAAAAACGAGCAGGCGAAGGAACTATAACAAACAAAAAACTGTGAATAGCAGTGATGTACAAGAGCTAGTGTGGACATGGTATCCACGTCATATGGATGGCAATATATAGACCGAGATGCACTTTGTTTCCTAGTATGGGTACGGTATACTCTCTGGAAAAAAAACAGCAAAGCAAATCTGGCTAAATGTGTCCCAAAACTCGTCAACTCATCCAATGTAATACCAGGGATTGTTTACTCGTCATTACTCGCCTTGTCTGTGGAGGTACCAATCTCATCGCTGCTGGTAAGCCAGAACTGCCTAAAAGAAATGAAAAAGGAAACAACAAATAATAAAATACTGAATAGACTTTACTTGAGTGTCCAAAGAATTTAGCATGGTATTGCTAATTGGGGACACTGTTGTAATAAAGATATATAGGTAGTTACTACCAGAGATGTTTGCATTCTCAGTGGGGTCTACGATTTAACGTCCTGATCCGCGCAGACAAAAATAACTTGTTTGCTATTTTTTTCTCCACAGTTTTCTTCAAATCAAAAAATCAAATCAAACTTTATTTATACACGGAAATATCCTGACAGACTATATCTGATTTCCACAGAAGCCGTGTTATCTATACTAAGCTAATTATGCTCCTAAAAATTACATCGAATTCAAACTTATTTATAATATACATAAAAACATCTTAATAAAATAACTACTATAATATAAAAATACTGTTCTATTAATATATTATTGGAATAAAAGTATAGGTCTAAGTCATTTGTTGAGCAGAGTGATTTCTGCGATTTGTTTTGTTTCACGTACCGCAGTGGGAAGCTCATTCCACAACTTTGCTCCGCTGTATGACAAACTCTTTTTCAGGAACTCAGTTTTTGGTTGAGGGAGACAAAACTTTGTCTCACAACCTCTTAAGTTGTAGTGAAGTGAGCTTCCCATTGTTTTAATCTTGATCGTTTAGTTGATAGAACGATGGCTTGTTTATGCTAAAACAATTAGACTTCTCGCTCTTGGTTTCTATTGACTTTGATAGTTGACTCGGGCTGCACCCCTCACCAACTATCAACCAATAAACATCTCGAGCTCGCGGTCTAATTGTTAAATAGCTCGGCTCAGACGTAGCTGGTCCAATCCTTACTATGGGGTGACCCCAGAGGTTATCCCCCCCTCCAAATCTCTTTTTAAAGGCCACTTAGCTACCAGATCTTGTCGACTTTCTATGATGGTGGATTTGTTAAATTTCCCACCTTCCAATACTGTCAAGTTCCTCAGGGTTGTCAGGGGGAGAAACGGATAGGTGTACAAAGTAATAGTTCTAAAGTTCTGCCGGGTGAGAGTAGGCCAGCTCCCCGTGAACAAATATTCGAGTTTCCAACCGTTCTCTTCAATTTCAGGTGACATATAATTCGTCTACAACATGAATATGGTTGAATTAGATGGGTTTCATTGATTTTGAATTCAGTGAAAACCTTGACCAGCCAAATGAATCAGTTTCGCTCGGTCATACTGCTTTTCTGGCTAGTCAAATGTTGACATCTTAATTCTCAAAACTAGTTTAGAAATGTAATCAGAAACAACTTAATAATTCCTCGGCAGTACTACACGGTTGCCTCCCATCAGGAAAAAAAATTCCCTGACTTTTCACTGACCAGAAATCAATTTTCACTGACCATAATAAGACTGTTTGACATTCCCTCGTCCAAAACAAGTCATTATCAAAACCTGTAGCCTACCCCGCAGCACACCGCGGCAAAACGTCACGCGCATGCGTATTTGCTATTTCTTGTCTGCGCGCGGCCGCCCCCAGTTTCCCGCGAAAACTGAAATGAAACAACAGGCACATACCGTGATTTTAACGTTTCTGCTTAAAAGTATTCATTTGTGAACTGTTTTGTCAAAAACTAAGAAAACTACTTAAAAGCTAAGCCTAAGACTTTAACAGGTTGAAGTTTTCTTAATTTGTAATTCATTGTGAGTTTACTAAGTTATAAAATTATTTACTAAAAAAGTTGAAACCCTCGGTAATTTGTATTTGAGAGCAGAGCCTTCGTTCTTTTGGCCAGCGGAGCATACCGTTTTGCCGCGGTTAGACCCCGCAGACACTGAGGCATGTGCGGCCGTCATGGCAACCTAAAAATAAAATTCCCTGACTTTGACAAGAAATTTCCAATTTTCCTGACCGGATGCAAAATTCCCTTACTTTTCCCTGACCTGTGGCAACCCTGTACTAGTTTGTTAATTATATTTTACTTTCTGCGGTGTGAACTGATAATTATCCAATTTATTATAACAAGTATTGTTAACTCCATGTTTTCTCGATTGAATGATGCATTCAAGATTGCTTATCTCGGGCCACAGACCCATTGCATAAATGGTGTCCAATTTAAATACGTTTTGTCCTGGAGACTCTAGTCTCGTGTTCACGTTGCCACACTAAAGTGTTTTTCACAAGAATGTGAGACTAAAGATTCCTAAACAATGGTTAGTCAAAATTCGATGCCTCTGCCACACCTGGGAATTGTACGTTTTTTTTTTTTTTTTTGGGAAGCAAACATAACCTGTGAACATGACCGCCAAGAAAAACATTTGACTGGTCTCCATTCTGGCCGGACATTGACAGATGACCAGCCATTATTACGAGCCCAGAAATCTATAATAATCTTACATCAGTATACCTTTTTACTCCAACATAGGTCATGAGTGCCCGGTCAGACCGTTTGTACAGATGGACAACTCGTTCCCAGTACTTGTTATCAGCGCGCTCGTTATTCAAGGCGTATAAGGTAAATAGTGGTGGATAGAGGCGTGGCAACAAGACGGGGTGCAGCAAGGCGCTACTCGCTGTCGACTCCTCTGTGTGATGTTGAGCGATTCCTGTCACGGTGTCTGTAGCTAAGTGTACGTAATCTTCATTAGGCAAGTCAGGGAACAATAACCTGCAAATATCATAAAACATCCATATGGTAAACAAGTCATATGTTGATTCTAAACCTCATTAGCTAATCCTGTGCACTGAATGATACCGGATAGATATTCAGTCCGTACTTAGACAACCACTAGTGCTTGTTTGATGCAGAACTGATTAATAAAACATCAGTGTCTGTAATTACCCTATATCATTATGACGTCACGGCTTGTTTATGAGGGGGACAGAATCGACTTGAACAATAGAATTTTGAATTAAGTCTGCTCTGCTGAGGAAAATTTAACTTCGAATTGTCTGGTTTCCAGATATCAGCTGTATCAATGTTTATCCGACAATATTTACCGTATTTGGTGGCTGTTACCGCTATTCTACGTTCTACAAAATGCATTTGATAGCGATTTCCTTTGTGTTGTTGCTGTTTTGTCCCCCTCCCACGACCATGATCCTTAGCGTTTAAACAATAGATTGTTTTGATTTGACGTCATAATGATATCGGTCAATTGTGATACAGACACAGATGTTTTATAAGTTCTATGTCCAACAAACACTATGCTATAGTGTCTGTATGAGGGGTCTCACAACTGATCACTGACCTCCCCCTAAGAGACCCGTTTTTTCTTCTTTGCACACTACGCAGGTATGCAAACAATGCATGTTCTACTACGCATATTCGCAAACTATAATAATAATAACAATAACAACAACATTAAAGAATTTATAGTCAAGGACTGATAAACAGAAAGTTGTGGCTGTGAGTGTCTTTAGATTTCACTGTTAAAGTGAAGGCTATACATGAGGGCCTTCAGTGTTTTGGACTATATTGACTGGGAAGGTCTTTATATGGATGTCACAGTGAAAATAGTTCGACATGAGGGCCTTCAGTGTTTTGGACTATATTGACTGTGAAGGTCTTTATATGGATGTCACAGTGAATATAGTTCGACATGAGGGTCTTCAGTGTTTTGGACTATATTGACTGTGAAGGTCTTTATATGGATGTCACAGTGAATATAGTTCGACATGAGGGCCTTCAGTGTTTTGGACTATATTGACTGGGAAGGTCTTTATATGGATGTCACAGTGAATATAGTTCGACATGAGGGCCTTCAGTGTTTGGACTATATTAACTGGGAAGGTCTTTATATGGATGTCACAGTGCATATAGTTCGACATGAGGGCCTTCAGTGTTTTGGACTATATTGACTGTGAAGGTCTTTATATGGATGTCACAGTGAATATAGTTCGACATGAGGGTCTTCAGTGTTTTGGACTATATTGACTGTGAAGGTCTTTATATGGATGTCACAGTGCATATAGTTCGACATGAGGGCCTTCAGTGTTTTGGACTATATTGACTGGGAAGGTCTTTATATGGATGTCACAGTGAATATAGTTCGACATGAGGGTCTTCAGTGTTTTGGACTATATTGACTGTGAAGGTCTTTATATGGATGTCACAGTGAATATAGTTCGACATGAGGGTCTTCAGTGTTTTGGACTATATTGACTGTGAAGGTCTTTATATGGATGTCACAGTGAATATAGTTCGACATGAGGGTCTTCAGTGTTTTGGACTATATTGACTGTGAAGGTCTTTATATGGATGTCACAGTGAATATAGTTCGACATTAGGGCCTTCAGTGTTTTGGACTATATTGACTGTGAAGGTCTTTATATGGATGTCACAGTGCATATAGTTCGACATGAGGGTCTTCAGTGTTTTGGACTATATTGACTGGGAAGGTCTTTATATGGATGTCACAGTGAATATAGTTCGACATGAGGGTCTTCAGTGTTTTGGACTATATTGACTGTGAAGGTCTTTATATGGATGTCACAGTGAATATAGTTCAACATGAGGGTCTTCAGTGCTTTGGACTATATTGATTGGGAAGGTCTTTATATGGATGTCACAGTGAATATAGTTCGACATGAGGGTCTTCAGTGTTTTGGACTATATTGACTGGGAAGGTCTTTATATGGATATCACAGTGAATATAGTTCGACATTAGGGCCTTCAGTGTTTTGGACTATATTGATTGGGAAGGTCTTTATATGGATGTCACAGTGAATATAGTTCAACATGAGGGTCTTCAGTGTTTTGGACTATATTGATTGGGAAGGTCTTTATATGGATGTCACAGTGAATATAGTTCGACATGAGGGTCTTCAGTGTTTTGGACTATATTGACTGTGAAGGTCTTTATATGGATGTCACAGTGAATATAGTTCGACATGAGGGTCTTCAGTGTTTTGGACTATATTGACTGGGAAGGTCTTTATATGGATGTCACAGTGAATATAGTTCGACATGAGGGTCTTCAGTGTTTTGGACTATATTGACTGTGAAGGTCTTTATATGGATGTCACAGTGCATATAGTTCGACATGAGGGCCTTCAGTGTTTTGGACTATATTGACTGGGAAGGTCTTTATATGGATGTCACAGTGAATATAGTTCGACATGAGGGTCTTCAGTGTTTTGGACTATATTGACTGTGAAGGTCTTAATTATATGGATGTCACAGTGAATATAGTTCGACATGAGGGCCTTCAGTGTTTTGGACTATATTGACTGGGAAGGTCTTTATATGGATGTCACAGTGAATATAGTTCGACATTAGGGCCTTCAGTGTTTGGACTATATTAACTGGGAAGGTCTTTATATGGATATCACAGTGAATATAGTTCGACATTAGGGCCTTCAGTGTTTGGACTATATTAACTGGGAAGGTCTTTATATGGATATCACAGTGAATATAGTTCGACATTAGGGCCTTCAGTGTTTGGACTATATTAACTGGGAAGGTCTTTATATGGATGTCACAGTGCATATAGTTCGACATGAGGGCCTTCAGTGTTTTGGACTATATTGACTGGGAAGTTCTTTATATGGATGTCACAGTGAATATAGTTCGACATTAGGGCCTTCAGTGTTTGGACTATATTAACTGGGAAGGTCTTTATATGGATGTCACAGTGAATATAGTTCGACATTAGGGCCTTCAGTGTTTAGACTATATTAACTGGGAAGGTCTTTATATGGATGTCACAGTGAATATAGTTCGACATGAGGGCCTTCAGTGTTTAGACTATATTAACTGGGAAGGTCTTTATATGGATGTCACAGTGAATATAGTTCGACATTAGGGCCTTCAGTGTTTGGACTATATTAACTGGGAAGGTCTTTATATGGATGTCACAGTGAACATAGTTCGACATTAGGGCCTTCAGTGTTTAGACTATATTAACTGGGAAGGTCTTTATATGGATGTCACAGTGAATATAGTTCGACATGAGGGCCTTCAGTGTTTTGGACTATATTAACTGGGAAGGTCTTTATATGGATGTCACAGTGAATATAGTTCGACATGAGGGCCTTCAGTGTTTAGACTATATTAACTGGGAAAGTCTTTATATGGATGTCACAGTGAATATAGTTCGACATTAGGGCCTTCAGTGTTTTGGACTATATTAACTGGGAAGGTCTTTATATGGATGTCACAGTGAATATAGTTCGACATGAGGGCCTTCAGTGTTTTGGACTATATTAACTGGGAAGGTCTTTATATGGATGTCACAGTGAATATAGTTCGACATGAGGGCCTTCAGTGGTTAGACTATATTAACTGGGAAGGTCTTTATATGGATGTCACAGTGAATATAGTTCGACATTAGGGCCTTCAGTGTTTTGGACTATATTAACTGGGAAGGTCTTTATATGGATGTCACAGTGAATATAGTTCGACATGAGGGCCTTCAGTGTTTTGGACTATATTAACTGGGAAGGTCTTTATACGGATGTCACAGTGAATATAGTTCGACATGAGGGCCTTCAGTGTTTAGACTATATTAACTGGGAAGGTCTTTATATGGATGTCACAGTGAATATAGTTCGACATGAGGGCCTTCAGTGTTTTGGACTATATTAACTGGGAAGGTCTTTATATGGATGTCACAGTGAACATAGTTCGACATTAGGGCCTTCAGTGTTTGGACTATATTAACTGGGAAGGTCTTTATATGGATGTCACAGTGAATATAGTTCGACATGAGGGCCTTCAGTGTTTAGACTATATTTATTTAACTGGGGAAATTAAACTCACCGTTTCCCTCGGGGCCAGTCATTTAGTGTTTATTAATATATATCAACTCCATAAAATTTGCCAGCTGCATTTTTTCCTCACCAATCAGAGCACATACAGGTTTACAATGGCCAGCCCTCGCTACAGGCTATTTTTCATTGTAACTGGTTATTAGATGGAGTTGAATGTCGAGATATCGTGTTGAAATGATCCTATTTATTCAGTTCTTCATTAGTTAATCGACTAGTTTTCCTGGGATATTAAACACTTAATGACTGTTCCAGAAGGAAATCATTTTGTTATCATAAGAATCTCTATGTTTCCCGAGGAAATTCGGTCTTTCTAAACTAAAGGAACAACTTTGAACACTGCCTTATACTTCAGCAGAGAATTGACAAAAAAACTGATCCAAAATATGAGTCATGGCAATAGAAAACTGAATACATGTATCTGAGAAAATTGTACTTATCTGAAAGCCGGAAATTATGGTTGTCAACCCTTCGGCTTTTAGAATATTCTGCAGCTATAGTTACCTCGATTTCAGAGAATAATTGTTAAGTATGCAATAATAGTAACAGTTGTTTGTAAACTTACCGGGTTATTCTATAGATCCGGTGTATGAACGACTTGGCCTCAGCCACAGCATGAGAAAGCAGTCTCCTATGCGTACCCATACCCAGGTATGTGGCCCTATATGCGTACACAAGACCCGCTAACAAAGTGCCCAACGGATGATAAGTTACGTCGAACGCCTGGGGAAAATGAACGATAAAGCTTACTTTATTGAACTTAAAGTAAAGGAGAAGACTGAAAAAAGGCATGTGTCTTGAGTGTAATTCAAACCCTTGTTCGAACTTTTTCTCTTGTTTTCAAGTCCTCTGTCCAATCCACTACACTACAAGCTATGTTTGTTGAAAAGACCGAGATCAAATAACGAGAAGCCATGTTGTCCAGCGGTTAAGGCAACACATTTGCAAGAATCATTAGTTGTATGATTAAAGCATGAAACTTGTCAGGTTTTTAGACCTCTGGGTAGTGAAAATATTTGGATATAGAGGCATCGCTCAAATGTGATGGGGATAAATAAGGTTTTAAAAACAGTGCTGACTCAGCATTTTTACTATATTACTTTCTTCGTATTTCCTAAATAAATTAATTCTAAATTGTTCTTAAAACAAACAGACTCAGAAAAAGATATTGTGACACAATATCTACAACCTGAATAAATAGAAAAATCCTGTCAGAAAGCATCAAAAGAAGAGAGATTTTGGAGAAAAAAATGTTTTTATAACGACGTTACATACTAAAACTATCAGTACTCTTTGCGTGGTACTTTAGTTCCTCTAATTTGGACCATTGTTTTGGAATTCCCAAATGAGTTCACAAATGTGAACGAGAAAAATATTTTTTAACATTCTGGTATAGTTGTCGTAACATGACGCCATATTGCAAACGTCCTATTGCTTATACGCAAGCTCAAATCTATAGGATGTACATAATTATGGAATCATTTGTAGGAAATGTTAAGTTTCACAAACTACACTATTATTTAAAGTATCTAAATCATCTTCCTTCCAAGTAAGATTTCCCACAATAAAACAGTTTGAATGATAAACAGAGAAATGAGTATGCCTAAGGGAGATAATGTAAACAGTAAAGTCCCACATGGGTGCCACCAGGAAGCTCGTCTATAATGGTTTCTTTATGAATCATCATGATAATATAAGGTGAGTTTTGCAATAAAAATAGTATTTCAAATAATATTGAATAACTGTCATGTAAAAGATGGTTTGAATAACAGTACAGATTCATAAATACATCATACAAGTTTATAAAATGAACCAAGATGTCAACGAGATCGCAGAAAGGAAATGGGCACCAGGTGAGATCATGAACACGAGAGCAGCGTTGAGATCTCGACGAGAAAATTGACAGCAGGTTTTCACATTAAATATGTTTGCAATATCATGCACGTGACGTCAGTGAGCTCTCGGATGAGTTGTCAGTAAAGGAATCTGGCAAGATCTTGGCCGAGAATCATAGTATAAACATTTCTTGAGAAGGTAAAAAAATCCTGCTAAACATTGTACTGCTTTAAGTGTGGAATGGCCAGGTCAAGTTCAATGGCAAGCGGCTCATAATTAGTTAGACTTTTTCAAAGTCCTTCTTAGCCTCCCGTACGAAGCACTTTTCCCACTTGCAGCGCGCCAAATTTACCGGTTGATTTTTCAACCGGAGGCGTGGCTTATGACGTACTAAGATTTGTCCTATCACAAAGCGTCAATTCTTCAGGCATTGTATGTCGTCAGTCGACCGTGGATGTGGTATTTACAATTTGATTGTACTCAGAAAGTTTGTCAATGCAAAGGCGCGAAATTAAGCTCCGCCCCTGAAACGTGTTTTCGCGCCAAAACGTAACCCCGATTCAATTTCCTGCAAGTGAAACAAGTCGAATTCGCCTCTCGCTTCAATTCTCGCGCTCGCTTTTTGACTCAATAATCGCTTACCCAGTGAATCAGCGGGTTCGACTTGGAGCAAGTCTAATAATTAGTAAGTACCAGCAGTTCAGTCTTCATCGGCACATTTAACATGCAACAGCCGGTTACAGGGTTTCGTTTTTGTTTGTATTTTAACTCCAAGTACTTGACAACTCTTATCTAGTCGGCTATTGAATCGAAAGAAACGTTGGAGCCGAATAAAAGAGCATTTAAGGACTTTTTGCAACGGCTTTCTAACTCTCACTTTCATTCAACTCAGTTCGCACAAAATGCGCCAATCGTACGGAGATGTAAATATTTAACGAGCTAGAACATTACAACACGGCATGTGTCCTGAGCGGAACTCGATCCCTCGATCTCTTGGCTACCCGTCGTCTGTCCTATCCACTACACTAGAGAAGCTTCATTGGTTGAAAGAACCGTGAAAAAACAACAACGATAAGTCCTATGAACTGTAATTTCATGCAACAATAAACCATGCAAACAATGCTTCCCAATGATTTATGAAAACTATATTGTTACTGCATACAATGAGAAAACCTCGCCATTCTGAAAAATAAGCATTTTATCGGCCTTCCGCTCGGGGGTATGAGATTAATTCTCGGGCTGCACCCTCGGTAAATAAGTCACATCAATCCCGCTCCAGAACGATAACTCTTACATACTTCACGCACAGCATATTGTACATCGTGCACGCACCTTTGCCAGGTAGCTCTGTAGTGCCTCAGGGTCCAGTGAATACTTTCCTGTCCTTTCCATTTCATTGTTTATGTTCAGCAGTTCCTGCATGTCCTGCTGTGCTCGCAGCGGTTTCTCGTCATGACTGTCTAGCAGTGCCATCGAAATGCACTTCCACACGATCTGCGGCTCAGCTTCGCGGTCATCATAACAACCAAGGTCCTCGCGACACTGGTGGAAAAGAGCCATCCACTTCTGGTCGGCAGATACGAAGGATGTAACTTCAGGCTCCGTGCTGTGACCAAAAGGATGTCACTTTTAGAAGCTATTACACTACTTTTGGCATGTGGGCAACCCACTATTTCGAGAAACGTTGTCGTTATGTAAACACAGAAACTGTTTTCAACTTCTTCAATATAAACACGAAGAACTATCTTCTATTTGTTAAATCAAATGCTAGTGAGGTTCTACCTGCTGTGCTTCACTCCATTGTCTGTTTCCGTCTTGTAGAAGGTTCCGTTCACCTTTATGCCATCTCCCCATTGACCAAAAAACGTACCATCCATGTAGTCTCCATTGGCCATAGTAAGTATACCCTGCAACAACACGAAGACAAAATTAAAGAAATTGATAAAGACATATCTCAAAGCATGGGTGCCAAATGATTTCAACATCGGTCCAACATTTGTTGCATCATATTGAAGGTATTCACTCGAGTCACAGTGAAGAAACAGTTGGTCTCGGTGGACTTTGATACTGCGGTCTTATTCTTGGAAGAAGGATCTTATTCTTGGAAGCAGGACTTTCTAGACTAACTGGAGATTAAAACGGTGAAGGGAAATCTTTCTTTGTACCATGGTTCCAGAGGTTTTCTCTGTTGATCTGAAGTTTCACACATAAGTGCGAGTACGACATTTGCACTCAAAATATTTCATTTGCAAGGAAAGTAGAGATCTTCAAATACAGCTAAACAATGCTGGGTACATGAAAACAAGCCACAAGGAGTACTTGTTTGCTGTCCAAATTATATTCGAAGTATCCGGCGATAATTCATGGACTCGATCGGGCCTTTAATGGGCTTTAATCTGCTAGAAATTATGAAATTCGCTACCCTAAGCCTATGTGTACATGTACTGATTTTATGAAACCAATAAACAATCAAGAACATTTGAGTTAGACTAAAAGCTAGCCTTCTAGTTAGGCGGCCATTGATAAACAAGCTCATCAAAACATTGGAGCAATGATTCATGAGCTCGGACACGGTCTTTAAAGGCTCTTGTTCTTATATATACAATATGGCAGTGATTGTACTATTTCATGAATAAAGTGTACTTGTACAAGAAAGTTTCAACGACTTAGTAGTTATAAATTTGCAATTTTGATGACACATTGTACAAACCCAATTTATTCAAATTAATCTAAATGTACTTTATTGTGTACATGACTTTCAAAGGATAATTTCAAAAACTCATGAATAATTAATGAGCATTTTGTCCAATCAGATGAAGCAAATCAGTCACGTGCATGCTCCTTTATACCTGATAAAATCTCATCATTCTAAAAAGCCCGGGGAGGGCTTTGATTTCGGTACCAGGGGAATATGGGGTACAAAGATATTACAAAAGAATGCAAATTAGGATGAAGACTTTATATCAAGAATACCAATGAACATGAAATTTTATATAAAGTTTCATCCTAATTAAGAATTCACTGATAAAGACCCAAAGATAGCAAAAAGTGCACGGAACATAAGGTACCTAGATAATGAATTTTGCACTAAATTTACTAATATCAGCAGACCACCGAGATACACAGATAATATTTTTAAAATGAAGTTATCCAACTACCATTACTTGTTTACCGAGCCACTGTTTAGTTTAATTATTAAAACCAAACTCAAAGCCGTAAAATAATAAAAACATGCAGTAAACTTACATATTTTGTGCCGGAGCCAAAAATTTAGAGTCTGCCGTCATGTCAGTCACATCGCTTTCCAAGTCTTGAACTTTATCGAGGTAAACTACGACACCAAATCCTTCAAGTGCAGGTTATTCTTGCATTGCGAAACGCCGCTTCAAACAACATAGTATGGTAATTTCTTCATGTCCTTCCCTTGAGATATTCGTAATTGCCGGCGGTGATTACTCGAATATTTTGCATGGCGTTGTGAATACAAAGGTTCAATGGTTCATTAAGTAACCATTCCCTTGAGATGTGCGACTTTCTTTCATTGCATTCTTGAAGCGTTTTTGAAGCCGTTTAAAACACTCACAGCACGTGTTTTATCAAGTCTAAAAATTCTCTGCCTTCGCCCTCGAATTTTTAAACTTGATAAAACACTGCTGTTCGTGTTTTAAACAGTACATCACACTATTGTGGTTTTAAATTAGCAAAATATAGATGTGAACATTGCAATGATATACAGTCCAAGTAAAGGGAACTTTCAGGAGTCGCCGTTTGACGAATTTGTGTTTATTTTTATGAAACCGCTGACCAGTGTTCTCCAATAACAGGTGCAACGCTAAGTTGCTTTTAGTTTTGTCATGCAGGCATGGTTACATAAACATCAGCCAGAAATAACTTCCAGCTCCTGCTGCACACGACCTGTGAGTCCAAAAATAATGTAATGTTCAGGCAATAACAATGGACATGTCAAAAACAGTGTTTAATACTCACTTTACCAGAAAGTTGACAGTGTCCAGCAAACTCGCCTTCATACAAGGTGTTGTCATCACACAGTAAGAGTCCAGTGCCCTTGAAAGAAAATCAGCCAGTCGTTACAATGATTATACGGATAATAGAAGATATAGATTGGCCAGTCTATACAATGATTATACTCATAATATAGATAGATATTGTTGAATGTTGTCGTTTCTACTTGTATCTGGATTTACGATTTAACGGAAGTGGGCTACTGCCAGAAAGGAAACAACAGGACTCAATTCTGTCTCTCCTGTGTGGCAAAATTGCAACTGCAAGTACAACTCACGTGAACTTTTGACACACTCTAGTATTCTTATTAAAGAAGTGATTTTTGGTATTTCCGAGACATTAGTGATTTACTCTGTCATAAAGAGAAGAAAATGCCGCGAGTGTGGATGTGATAATGCAAAAACCCAAGATATGTCAATTGGAATTTTTTTTTCAACACAGCCAGTGAATGCAATAGACCCATTACGTAAATGGCATCAATTTTAATAATGATTGTTTACGAGTCTTTAGCCTCACATTCATGTGAGAACGCGTTTGTGTGGCAACATGAACACGAGGTTAAAGTCTCCAGGACAATACCTATTTAAATTGGCCGCCATTTATGCAATGCCGGTGTCTATGGCCCGGTGCAGATTATTTAAAGTACCCAGTCTCTCAATTATCAAACTACTGGAAGCATGTTAGTCCTCGTATGGAATGAAAGATGGTACAATTTCTATGAGTTTAGGCGAAGGCTTGATATGTGAATACGTGGCTCCAAACTAAAACGTTATCGAGTTTTCACACTGATTCAATGAAGTTCGGAGGAACGGCTTCACTTCGCATGTTTGTTTTTCTTCAACTTCAATGACTGAACGAAAGTATATTCTTCTTTGCAAAGTTCTCTACATAGTTAGAGAAGGTCTTGTTTTATTCATTTCCCATTTAATTGAAATGTTATTTCTTTTGTGGAACTAAAGGTCTCCCATTTTTATGCCGAATATTTGATTTCTTATCGGTTATCAACAACTGATTTCGGTTGAAATGCAAGGCTAAGCGCTCAGTTTGAATATTAAAAGAGGAATGGTAACGTTAGAGACTTTATATTTGTTACTTGCTGACCGTACAATGACCTCAAAATTTCTTCATACTGCATTCGACCTTTGGCCTCATGCAGTATTCATTATTTTTCGTTGATCGTACAGTCAAGCCCCGGCTAAATACTTTAAACATTTTACGAACATATTTTATCGTTTAGCCGCCTCTTTAAAATGACTGTTAAATGGTTTCCCAACGATTTTTAATGGTTGATCTAGATCAAACATTTTCAGCCATCATTTCGCGTGATGAACAAATGTTTATCGTTTAGCCACCTCTTCTTACGAAACTTGCGCCCGCAGGCGGTATTTAGCCAATCACAAATTGACCTGCAACACTGCGATTCACCGGTATTTCTCGGAAAATGTTCTCGGGACTCAATCTTGTACGATGAATGTTGAATGTTTGATGTACAGGCGGCTAAATGATCGAACATTGTGTGACCATTTAGCCAGTTCGGTCAAATGTCAAGGGCACCCAACGAGTACTTTTTGAAATTCGTTTGAAACCAGTTGTCTGCAGCTTATCTAGCCATTTTAAGGCGCCTACTATGTTTTTTGACGTATTCTAGAAAGCTATTACCTGTTCGGATTTTCTAGGTGGAAATCGCGTCAACCGAAAATACTATGGCAAAATATTCCCGGCCTACGAATTTGTTAGTAGTCTAGAACATAACAAGAATTTTCTAGCCCAAGTAACTTCATGTTGCAAAGTTTTGTGGAGGTACGAATTTTTTAGGGATTCTTTTTTCCTGTTCTGACTCTATTGATCGGACGAATTGGGACGTACATATATTTTAGGGGAAACCTGTTAGTCTCCCTTTTCTTCTATAATTTTCTAGGGATTGAAAACACATTTTCTAGCCAGTATTTCAGAAAACAATTTTCTAGGGACAAATTTTTCAAATCCGAAAATTTTAGGCTAACTTACTCTCCCGAACAGCTTTTTAACCGAAAACTTTGTTGGGTGCCCTTGAAATGTTGAAATTGACGTTCCAATACGATGTCTGACGAAAATGTTTGAGCGTTTAGCGGGGGCTTTAGGATAGAAACCAACTATTAGTTCAATCTTAAACTGATTGGCAGCAATAAGATTTTTTTTACATTTTGACAACTTAGCAGCCATTGTATTCCTTTGAAAACCGGCTTTTTCGCTACTTAAACATGGCAACCCACTGTTTCCAGTTATTCTCTCTAGGGTGGTCCAGGCAACTGGAAGTTACAACTTAAGATCAGGAGCGACTGCAAAACCAAAGTTACGTAAGACCAAGCGATTAAGTGATTTGTAGCTGTTAGGTCTTTGAATAGTTAATGCGCTATCAAAGTTAACTAAATTGTAAATTGCCTGTAATTCAGTTTATACTACGAAAGGTAATTAATAAACAGCATATTACTCATTATCTATCACAGAATAGATAACGATAGCTTAGCCAATCAGATTGCAGGATTCGTGATCGAACACTAGTTGGTTTCTACTATTATAATTTAGATTAAGAAAGTTGAAAGGATTTTACTCACAGTCAATTTGCTCTGTGTAAAGTTGCCCTGGCTGTAAAGGCCGTCGAGAGTGACAATAACACCAGCACCTTGACAACAATCATTGTCCCACATGCCCATGTACTTTTCACCTCTACAATAATACGATAATACATTATGACCCGTATTTTAATTAACAATTAGACTGCGAGGTCGAGGTTTCTACTATATAAATAGTGTGTGTCCATCGAGGAACTATCGGCTAATAGTTGCCCATGGAAATTTGATGTTCTTAAAGCAAATATAAGCCAGAGAACTTTTAAGAACATCAAATTTCCAAGGGAAACTATTAGCTGATAGTTCTAAGACAGACACACTATATTTGTCTTTATTGTTCATCACAAAATTGTCTTCCGCTCTCAGCTGGCACTATTATACAAATTAGAGCGTGATATTCTTAAAACAAATATAAGCCCGAGAACACAGTTTGAGGGTAGTCTCCTCCGCAGGCAACTCTTACACTCGTTCTCAATAACACGTGCAGGTTCGAAACGAAACTCCTGACTTCGAAGTCGTTTCTGGTGGATGTCAATCAAACGGTTTCCATGGAGTTTGAAGTGAACCGTTCGGGTAACTAGCATTTTGTAAACATGGCAAAGTCTTTCCCAAAGTCGCTATCATGCTTAGAGCCAAGGGTTTGCAAAATAGGGAAATCACATAAACTTTATGTGTGAGCGAGCGGTTTGTGTATAAGATCAAAATAGGGAAATCGCATAAACTTTATGTGTGAGCAAGCGGTTTGTGTATAAGATCAAAATAGGGAAATCGCATAAACTTTGTGTGTGAGCGAGCGGTTTGTGTATAAGAAATCTGATTGTTTATATAGCTTTCAAAGGTCTTGGAAAAATAATTATAGTTATTTTTATTCATCCAGTTGCAGATATGCTCCTTATAAGAGGTTTTATCGAGCAATACCCTCGAGCTCTACCTCGACGAGCTCCAGGCATGGATACAACATTCGACAGGGCAATTTTTTTTTTAAACTCTCAGGACATGCTCTCCACTCTCGACTGACATTTCGGTGAGGAATTCAAGCAAAAAACAATCGTTTTTCGGCTTAGTATCCGCCATTTCTCTACCTATGTCGCCTTACGACTTCGTTGACCTCCTACACTATTTATATTTCCTCCACATCTGGGAGTTGTATGGCGACGTTTTCGTAGTATTGAGATTCTGCTTCATCTCCTTCAGCAAATTTCAAACATCCCTCGCGATCGTGTCCGTCTTGGAGAATTGCTGACCGAAGCATGCAGACCAGTGTTGCCATAGAAATATAGTTGAGTGACATCAACCAAATTGACGTTTTCCGTTGGAAATTCAATTTCGAACCTGCACGTGTTATTGAGAACGAGTGTAATCGGCCCTCTTCTTACCACAGGAAGCCCGGTTTCACATCTTTCTCGATTTTTTCAATTATAATTAGGAGTTGCCTGCGAAGGAGGCTAAGTTTGAGGGCTAGTTTTAAGAACATCAAATTTCCAAGGGAAACTATCAGCCTGACAGTTTGCATCCGCGGATGACAACTATCACGTCACGTGAGCGCTTTTGTCCAATGCGCGTGCACCAAAATCTTGTTGTGAACTATAACAATCAATAGACAGTACCTGGCTAGCCAATCAGGTGGCGAGTTTGCCAATAGATGGCTGCTGGATTATGCTAAACTCATTAGATAGCCATCCCGTGCACTGAATCATACCACATGATGGCTGGCTCTGTATACTCCAGGGTCCGGTTGTTTAAAGGGTGGATGACACTATCCACCGGATAAATCCCTATCCAGTGGATGAGTATTAACCAAACTAGATTATTGTATCCACTGGGTAGGTATTCACTGGGGCCAGTTGCTCACAGTACGGGTAACTTTCCCCCTAGGATACTCAGTGCTAAATCTGTAATTGTAATCTGTACAATAAGCTTGGGTTAGCGATTTAACCCGAGGCAGTGCCTACCCTTGCTTCGAACAACCAGGCCCTAGTGGGTAGCATTATCCACTCCTTTGAACAACGGAACCCAGTACAGAACTGATTAGATATCCAGTTCGTATACTTATACAGGCACTAGCTCTTGTTAGATACTGAGACCTGATCAATCATATACCAGTGTCCGTATTGATACTAGTCAAATAGACACTATTGTACCCTAGAATTCTGTATTTTTCTTTCTGTCGTTTCCATCTCACTATTAGATTGTGTTTCACAGGTTAATGTCACTCTGAAGACCTCATTAATAAAACATTGTGTCAATAATAACGGTACAGACACAAACACTATGCTAGTGTGTGTATGAGGGAGGTCTCATAACCGCTCACTCACCTCCCCTATCCTGGGGTGGAAAGGCAAGGGAAAACGTGTTGATGCATACAGACAGTCTCATCATTGTGCATGGACCTGTTTAATTTCACACTGCACATGCAGGTCAGTGTATGACACAAACGTACATCACCGCACTCAACGTTTACGCTTTTCATCAATGGCAGTCGGGTTCTGTGACTAGACTAGACTGTCACGCCAGACTAGACTGTCACGCCAGACTAGACTGTCACGCCAGACTAGACTTTATTTTCCAAATATGGTACTTTTTATTCACTGAATAATCCCGAGCATGGGGCCACTGTTACACGTTTCAACTCCCTTAGTTAATGTTTCTAATTTTAGATAGTTTTGGAAGCAATTTATATAATTCGTTGTATTGGGTCTATAGACCTGTATCTGTGGTTAATAGTATTTACAGTTATGTGATGTCATACGTGACCAGTAATTACAAATAATTGAATGTAGACTTGAAAACCAGACGGCAGTCTTAGAGTTTCGTTTTTAGATTTCCAATGTTGACCCACAGCAGCCTCGAAAGCCTCGCCATTTTTAGCACTAAATTAGCAAATTGTGAGAAAAAAGGAATGTCGTCAGTCAGTCATGCAATTTCATTCAGTAAGATTTGATACACTGTTGGCATTTATTTTGATGCAAATATTTGCATTCGTAGTTTCCCAACACATTGTTGATTTCAAACCATCAATTGAATCTCCAAATCCATGTGAAGGCTTTGAAAAGTCCGTCTGTGCTACTGGTCTCGTGTGACATAGCTCTAACATGCTCTCTCCAGCAGTACACTTTGACCTTTCTTTCAAGCTGATGTTAGCAAAAGATCACTGCAGACCTACAACATACTACCTAGTATCGTTTACAATCCGCGGCGTGTACTTTCACCCACAATCCTTTGCGCGCGAAAAACTTTAAATCCGTTAGAAAATCGAGGTAGAGGTTTCAAATCTTCAAAACAAGTCAGTACAAATGCTGTTGCCAATCCACTGTCACTAAGATAATAGAAAATGTAAACGTATTATTTTACTGTGTTAGGGTCACAAAGGATTGTGGGCTTCTAATCCACCGCACAGAAACAAGATGGCGGCTGTACATTTGACCACAATCCTTTGCGAACGTAACACAGTCAAATAACACGTAGACATAATAATAATAATAATAATAATAATAATATTTTGACAGGAAAGCTCCACTCACAATTTGTGATTTTCAGGGAGGTCCTGTATTAAAAATATATATTTCACTAATATATGGAAAACAGAAAAGATAAATGGTTGAAATAAAATAGAAATAGAACAAGGATTATTATGAAATTAAGTTATGTGCCAGTAAGATTTAAAAATTGATAATGTAGTTGATTGTATAACTTCAGAGTCTAAAGAGTTCCAGTCTAATAGTGCATGGTAGGTAAACTTCTGTTGTCCCCAATTCCTACGTGCGAATGGCAAATGTAGATTGTGCTGACGGCGTGTATTATATGTATGAAAGTCGTGATTCTTCTTTAATTTAAAGTTGAAGTCCACCATGCCATTTAAGCATTTGAAGATAGTAATACAGCGATGATAGCGCCGTCGAAGGTACAGTGGTTTCCAGTTTAATAGTTCTCTGTTCTCTTCAGTGACAGTGCATCAGCAACAGCGTAAGTGACTCTTGATCACATTCTAAATTCTCCCTTAGAAAACAAAGAAATTAAAGGAGAATTTAGAATCTGATCAGGAAACACTTACGCCCTTTTTGCACACAGCCCTTCACTTGTACTGGCTTGTTTTTAAGATTTAAAAACTCTCTACCGCAACTTTATAACGGATTTAAAGATTTTCATGTGCAAAGGATTGTGGGTAAAAGACAAGCTGTCATCTTTTCCTCTATGGTGGATTAGAAATATATTTTTTCTGACTGAAGATGCACTAGCTTTA
Source organism: Actinernus sp. WN-2022 (assembly GCA_030867875.1). NCBI lineage: Eukaryota > Metazoa > Cnidaria > Anthozoa > Actiniaria > Actinernidae > Actinernus > Actinernus sp. WN-2022. Next base: position 120,930,726 of record JAOWCC010000577.1, read on the forward strand.
CAGTCGTTCTGTATTCGTTTCAAGGCGGAATCATTCATTGAAATGTACAACATGTAAAGGACCTGGCTCAAACTTGTTTCCTCATTACTTCCCGTATCTCACTTTACTCATATTTCTAACTATTAGCGAGTAAAGAGGCTTTTGGGTTTATCAGCCTTTTACTGTCTTCTATATGGCTCCAATAAAATCCCAGTTTGACAGACATGAAAATACACGCACACTCGTAGCTAAAGTATATTGCTGACAGACAGTAACTGGAACAAACACTAGACTGTATTTGTTTTATCACTGATTGCTAAACACACGAAGCCAAAATTGGAGGTACTTTTGGGACGTATAAGTTGCGTAGATGTGTTAACGCTTATAGAGATAATGGGTAAACTTCCAGTAAAAAATGTCACATCAACGTCTGCTATGCAGACGTATTTTTTCACTCTCATAAATTCGAAGAAAGTAACGTCTGCTTACCCGAGCGCTTAATTAGTTTCCAATATGCAAGCATGCCGTCAGCACGTTTGTTTTATTTTTCTGCCCAATCAAAGCCATTGTTAGCATTTTAGTGAATTGGTGCGCCAGTGAACACTCTCCTATGATTGGTCAATGGCAAATGTATTGTCTCAATTCCTTTTAAATGTAACATTACGTCACTTTCCAGGATATGGAAGGTAAAATCTGATTGGTCCATAACACAATGAGGTGTGCATATTGGAAACTAATTAAGCGCTCGGGTAAGCAGACGTTACTTTATGAGAGTGAAAAAATACGTCTGCATAGCAGGCTAACTCTTGCTGAGTAACTATAAAACGTAGCTTACTTTAAGACGTCATCCATGGTCCCATAGCCGTGTTTCTTGTCTCCCATCCAGTCGCCGATGTACACACTGGCCGCAGACGATGACAGCGCTCCGTAGTTCATAATCCCGTGACCATTTCTCGCATTCTCTCTCCAATTGCCAGTATATGTGTCACCATTGGTGTATCTTTGGGGAGAATAGAGTAATTTGTATAATTGTCTGATATAACTATAGCCTTATCTTAAGGACATCGTAAATGACAAGAAAGATCAATACAGCGACTGATACATGTCACTGAGCTTCCTTCTCCTCAATTAACTAACAACAGACACATATATGCAGGAGGCGGTCCTGACAGTTAACCGCACATACAATTTATTGTACATGTACTTATGCTGTACATCAATCTATACACTTTATGTAACATAAGATGCAATCACACACTGTGCTAGTATGGTCTGCCAGATACGAAAAGCCACAAAAACAATCCAAAGTATAAATTGTGGTAAAAAGTGGAAACGTATTCCCCAGCCCAATGCAGGAGTACTGACTTTTGGGAGGTGAAAGTCTGAAAACTACCACAACTCTGTAACATGGTCAGCAAAAACTGACATACATGTAAATAAAGTTCATGGTGGAAAGAAACGTCTATAACTGTTGCAGTCAGGACCACGAATGCATAACTACGTCTGACATATCCTTATATACTCAAGTTCCCCCCAAAACTCCACTTTCCATACATGGAATGTATCCACAGCGATACCAACACAGTCTTTCGGATACAAACTCATTTCTCTTTTCCTTTCATTCATTCTTGTATAAGGTGAAACACGGTTTAGTAACCATAGCTCCAGATGTTTTGCCAAAGCTTGTAAACAGGGTGAATTTAAGCATCTCTCTACGTTCGATGGATAACTCACTTGATCTTATTACTTATCAGATTCCTAATGTCAAGACCCTGTGTTACCAAAATAGTTATTTTACAAGAGCTTCCCGAACTTGGAACACACTTCCACACGAACTGCGTAAATCAGATATCCCTTTACCTAAGTTTCGATCATTACTATTTAAATATTACGTGTCTGCCATCACTTCTGTATTTGATATCGAGAACCCTAGGTCTTGGAGGAAGTCTGTATGTCTGAAATGTCACCAGGCAAGACAGTTAACCGCACTTCTTAAATGCTGCTTTTAGGTTGAATTAAGTATTGTAATTAGAACATTTATTGTAATGTTAATTTCAATAGGAAACCAACGTAATTGGCTAACGCTGTGTTGGTTCTCCTGGCCTCTATGTTTTGTTTGTTGTATATTTAACAATTATTCACCGAAGTTATTCACTGAGGTGAATAATTGTTTTAGTATATACCACACATTAGTGAATAGCCAGCACCAAATAGTTATTTTATTTTCTGTCAAATGGACAAAAACTCGCGCGATATGATCGCTGCTTTGCTCGGAGGTGAATATGAAATCATATTCACTGTTTGAGTAGCCAATCAGAGTGCGCGAAAAGTGATATTCACTGGTGTGGTATATACTAATTAACTTTATTCTATTTTGTATCTTTTATTATGGCCGAAGTAAATAAATAAAATAAAGAGAAATATCATTTCACTTCGTACTATATATAACTCTAATAGAAACATCACTGTGACAGTTTTTGATTCAAATTCGTTCGCATGTTCCATGCACCTTATATTCATACATGGGTCTCATGCCCATAAGGAAAGGAGTCTGATAACAATGGTACCAGAACGAGGCCAGTTGTACCAAAGATCACAAAATTGGAGTCCGTCAGAAATGGACAGTTGTGTTCTTTGGCATCATAAGGAAATTAACATTATTTTCCGCCATCGACTGTAGATTTTTCACTGCTAAGCAGTGTATTGTATTTCATTTTCGTTTTGTGTGGCATATACCTGTACATCCTCACAGACCCCACATCTTGTCTGCGTCTGTGAGGACGTTGCACCATGTAGCTAACTGTATTGATCATGGCAAATAAAGTATTGTATTGTATTCATGACCATACAAACCTCATTTTCCCAAAACCTGCTAACTTGCCGTTTATCCATTGACCCTCGTATCTTTCAGCAGTATCTGCACTGCCCGGCGGAAAAACCATGACACCATGTCTACGGTCAGCAAAAGAACAATGATTAACGGAGTACTGTCATGTAGACAACGTCTGACATGCCTCAGAAAAATACAGATGATGTCACTGTTCTTACCCATGATGTACACCCTGCTTGAACTCGCCCGTGTAGTGTCTCCTGTCTGTCCATTGCATCTGTCCACTATAGATAATGCACACACACACAATGACTGATAGTAATACAAGTCGTGCCACGTCAATAGTGCAGTACTATATTCAATATTATCCTATAAATATCATATTTCAGCCAATCAGAGCTCAGCTTTACTATGAAATACAGGGCAGTATTTCATGGTTTTTCTGTGAAATACGGAGCGGTATTTCATGGCTAGATCAAGGCCAATCAAAATGCAGGCCATTTCGTGTCTTTTCTTTATCAGCCAATAAGAATTCAAGATTTTGAATACGTAATTATGTCTGCATGCAGACATTTTTGTTTTCCGGCGAGAAAATTTGCAGTCTATCGCCTGGTAAGTTACTTTGTTTTCGTGATAAATCTTCCCGTAATTTTATTATTTTTAGGATAATATTATGGTTATTTCATGGTTTTCTATGGAATACTGGCGAACATTTCACTCGACATTCATATTATTTTGGTGTACAACTTGTCTAAAGGCTCGTTAGTACACCAAATAATACAAATTTCTCGTGAAACATTTGCCCGTATGCCATAAACAAACCATGAAATAACCAGTAAGTATCTACAATATTTAACAAATAGAAGATGGTTCTCCATGTTCTATTTAACAAATATAATCCATTCTGCCATTCGTCCGCTCATTCTTTATCTAGTACGTAAAGGCAGCACCTTCTACTCAGTTATTATATTTAAGACCCTGAGTGTTGGTCCGGCCGGAGTTTGAACCCGCGACCTCGCGCACAACAGAGTGGCGCTTAACCACCGAGCTAACATGAAAAAAGTGTAGAACATGAAAAAAGTGTAGAAATCACGAGCAGCGTAAATTGTAGCTTGAGTGCTTCCTCAAGCTTTTTGAATGGTCTACAGCTTCAGAAGTGTTTTTGTCAGAGTACAGAACACTGCAAACCCTGTTCTACTTGCTTTTAATTAATTCAATAACGTACTTTCCTTTCCGCTGAGGGAAGGTAATCGGTCTTGTTTTAATTTCTTCTCTTTTCTGTCGCCCCACGACACGTCCAAGAGAGCATTGTGAAATCCTCACCAAAGGTTTCAGTTCCCATCAATTGAAAAATATCAGTTCACAATGTGGCTGATTTCCTCTATTTTGCTTTTGATAGGAAACCAATGGTATTCTCATGCAATTCTAGATTAATTAGTGTTCTTGGACATAAATGTTCAATTGTTGCTAAATTAACATAGCACTGAGGGAACATCAATGAAACACGACAACACCAGCACAAAAACACATCAACACAGCGTGACGACAGGAGTAAGACAACAGAGCAACAATATCAGTGTATTAAGTAAGATGAAAAAGATTACAGACGTACTGTCCATGTGGTTTTCCTGCCAGCCACATGCCTTGGTATGTCGCAGCTTTGTAACGCACATCCTGCATGAATGTGTAAGTGGCCTCACGTGCTGCTGCTGCAGACAGGCTGCCTGTTGATGTGTTGACAGCATCACTTCCCAATCTGAAACAAAAGTTCTTAATTTAAAATAACTGTGTGCACCAGCTGGTTGTTACTAGCTGCTGTAGCGGTGGGAAGGGTTTAAGGTGGCTCGCCTGGATTTTCCAGGGACGCACCATACCCACTTTGAACGGCTGATACTCCACTGTCAGAGCTCGGTCGGGCTAGCCACTTCACCCATTTACTAGAAATAGAATAAACTTTCCAAAAATGTAGGTTTGTTTGACATCGGTATTACCATAGCAACACAGCGTTGACGTCATGTATTTTACATATCATAAATTTTCTTGAAATCTAGACCTAAACTTTTAAAACAACCTAGTGTCCCTTGTAGTCTAAATGTAGGCCTTCAAGACTGCAAAGTTTAAAAAAATTGTATGAAAGCGTTTTCGAAAGAAAATTGGGTTGAATATTTTCATTCAAAAAAATAAACAATTCGCCTTACTTCCTGTTTAGTCGTTGAGAACTGTGTTTGCCGGACCGATTCAAGCGCTGTTATTAGCATATTTCATATCTGTGACATAGGACTACTTCCCCTGAAAATTTCATTCCATTTGCTTTATTCGATTTCGGTTTATGAAATAATAAGTAATGTAATAAATATGCTCATTTTACTCAAAATAGTAACGTATTTGTTAAGGAAGCTGTAATTCGAAAACTAGTCGATAATTTTTTTTTTAAATCTTTTGACCTGAAATTTAACATGTACTACCATTGCCCTGTAAATTTCAAGAGCATTGAATCATTTTAAGGGCGCGAAATAAAAACAAAAACATAGGGAATTTTTACATTCATCCACGCAAGCTTCATTGCTGTATCATTTTGTTTATAGCTTGTGTCTTTCCGAAATTTCTCTTTTGTCTAGATTCTATGCCCAGGGTAGTACATGTTGAAATTCAGGTGAAAAGATAAAAAATATATTTATCGACTAGTTTTCGAATTACAGCTTCCTTAGCAAATACGTTACTATTTTGAGTAAAATGAGCATATTTATGACTTATTACTTATGATTCCATAAACCGAAATCGAATAAAGCAAATTTTCATGGGAAGTACATGTAGTCCTATGCCACAGGTATGAAATATGCTAAAAACATCGCTTGAATCGGTCCGAAAAACACAGTTCTCGACGACTAAACAGGAAGTAAGGCGAATTGTTTATTTTTTAAACGAAAATATTCAACCCAAGTTTTTTCGAAAACGCCCTCATACAATTTTTTTAAACTTTGCAGTCTTGAAGGCCTACATTTAGACTACAAGGGACACTAGGTCATTTTAAAAGTTTAGGTCTAGATTTCGAGAAAATTTATGATATGTAAAATACATGACGTCAACGCTGTGTTGCTATGGTAATACCGATGTCAAACAAACCTTCATTTTTGGAAAGTTTATTCTATTTCTAGTAAATGGGTGAAGTGGCTAGCCCGACCGAGCTCTGACAGTGGAGTATCAGCCGTTCAAAGTGGGTATGGTGCGTCCCTGGAATATCCAGGCGAGCCACCTTAAAATGGATAGAATAATCATTCGTATTTGAGGCAGGGACAAAAAGCCAGAATCTAATGGCATTGTACCTTTATTATTATTTAGAAGACTATGATGGATTACTCTAACCGCTAGGTGGAACTACAATGTATCATAAAAGTTTGTCTGTTGTTAAGTGTTTAAACGGATTTTGTCCTTCTTATCTTTCTAATTTGTTCTGTTTAAACTCAGATATCCATAGTTATAACACAATGTCCGGAACAATATTCATTTATCTAAGGTTTCTTCTAAGTCAGGTCTTAGGTCTTTCTCATTTTCTGCTACAAAGCTGTATGATAGTCTTGATGTCACTATAAAGAAATCTATTTCTGTAAAGGCTTTTGCCAGAAATTATTGGTCTGCTTGCTGGGACACTGCTGTGCTAGCAATGTTATATTATTTTTTAGTATAAACCAACTAGTGGACTATTACAAATCCTGCATTCTGATTGGCTACGCTACTATAGGTCTATTTGTGATAGCCCATGGTAGAGAAAAACCGCACGCATTTTCACGACATAATAAAAAAAATTAAACTTCAATTTGTTTCTTTCTATTATTTCTACTGTCCGACTAGTTAGTTTATACTAAAACAATTAGACCTCTCGCCCTCATGGGCTACGAGTTAAATAGCCCATTCGGCTGCGCCTCATGGGCTATTGACTCGTAGCCCATTCGGGCTGCGGGTCTAATTGTTAAATAGTTGTGTTATACATTAATCTAGATAGTATAGTTTTTAATACTAGGGTATAGCTTTTTTAATATTTTTTTTGGTAGTTAGCTTTTGCACAGCTCCAGTGTAAATAAGTGTTAACTTTCTGGATTTTGTGTTTAATAAAGTTTAATATTATTATTATTACCTGTAGGTTGTCGTCTTAGAAATTACTCTAGCTACCGCTTGGTTGATGGTAAGAAGCCATTCAGCCTGACATAAAAAACAGTAAAGCAAGTACGTAAGCAAATACAACGATAACTAGTTTGTGTAAAAACTACATGAAGTGTAGTTCTGTGTCGGCGTAGCCTCCTATGCTAACGCTCTTTTGGCTTGTCACACGTGACGAGGAATGTGTGACGAGGAATGCGTGACAAGGAATTTGTGACGAGCAAAGAGGCAGAGTCGGTGGGGAAGTAAAACACTGGTATACTCAACTAAAAGTATATTCAGATATGCTAACTGCCGCGAGAAGTGTGTAGCAGCTGACGTCTCCAGCATTAGCCCTTCGTCAGAGTTTTGGGTGCGGAAATGGTTACTTTGTAAAGTGTTTAAGTGCTCCTCAATCCTTTTGCAATTTTTATATATATGAAACTTTGAAAGGTTTTGAGTACTTCTGTGAAGAAATTTTGGGCTTACAGAGGATACTCTATGTTCTAGGCTTGTTTGAAATGGTGAAAATGTGACCTCTCCTGACCCATTACCGTGTAAGAAAAAGCCTGGGTCGATTCCCTATCTTACGTCATCCAATTCATTCGACTTTGCAATAACTTGAATAAATATTTAGCATTTTGTCTAAAATAGCTGTTTTCTTTACTAAAATCTCACAGACTGTGTATATAATTCTCTATATATCGATGCTGTTGTGATAGAAAGGCGTCATGGACAATAATGCATTAATGAGGTGACGTAAGATAGGGAATCGACCCAGGCTTTTTCTTACACGGTAATGGGTCAGGAGAGGTCACATTTTCACCATTTCAAACAAGCCTAGAACATAGAGTATCCTCTATAAGCCAAAAATTTCTTCGCAGAAGTAATCAAAACCTTTCAAAGTTTCATATATATAAAAATTGCAAAAGGGTTGAGGGGCACTTTAAGTATGTTGATCATCGGATCAAGTCTCAAAGGGAAATGTGCCAATGAGAGTTCTAAATGCTAATAATTATCATTAAAAACAATAAGGGAGGACGAGAGGGAATAATGATAACTATACTAATCTATTTCCAGGTATAAAGTTCTACTAAGAATCAAATGAAAGAAAAACATTCATTTATACCATTAGGTGCCAAAGTGTTTAGTTTAAAAATAAAGTTATGTTCTTTGCATGTGCGTTTGCGAGCGCATTGATGAAGAGAAATGTTGCTTACATTAATGTGGATAATTTGCTGTTGGTTCTATCATCTAGCAAGTGTTCATGGAGAAACACTCCAAACCGTCTGTACTCCATGTAAGACCCATGAAATGGACCGAGCGTTTGTTAAGTAATGTTAAGTAAGAGAGACAGAATGAGTGGCCGTGCTTTATGGGAATTAAAAACTTGAGCTGAAAGCAAGAGTTTGTAAATCCCATAAAGCACGGACACAAATTCTGTACCGGACTTATCAAACATCTACATGTAGATGTAGAGACAGTCATGTTTTCAGTTATTTTGGCAATACGACTTATTTTGGCCGAGAAAATTGAAGAAAAAGTTTATGTAAATCAAGACGACATCTGTATCAGATTTAAAGATCACATATCGGTCAGTGATTTCCTTTGCTTTTGATTCATGAATTACTAATGAGTTTGATAAGTGAAGTTAACCTGACTGGGTTATCTGTAAACACTACTTACATCCAGTATGAACCTAAAACCGAGTACAATAACTCCCAACTCATGGTGCGCATGATCCATGAGTTAAAAAGGTTGTCCCATACACTGCACGCTCCAAGACAGAAATGCATTCATTGAAGGTGTCTCGATCGAAACTCCGAAGCCACTCCGCGAATTTAAACAAAATGCCATAACTTTTACGATTTTTGCCTGATTCTGCTCAAATATTCACAAACAGTACACAATTTATTGATACAACTGATAATGTCAAAATCTTGAACCTATCACACATACTAATGACATAATTGTGATGTAAGTCAACCCCACTTTTTCACATTTTGAGCCATTACTCGAAATCTAGTCGAACGATTTTTATCAAAAAACTGGAAACTGTTCAAACTTATAACACACATAAATTTTTTTTATTATCATCATTATATATTTTTAACTATAATATCCATATTATTTCTATTACCATTTTGTACACGGATATCATGTAAAACAGTTCACAGTGTAAATTGTATCAAAGTCCCTTGGGCAGAAGTTGGCGAAAAAGTTGGGCTATTAAATAAAATTTCACCTTTAGTTACTAATATTGTCAACACATTTATTCGAATTAAATAGCATTTCGACATAGTGCTTTGAATGAATGATTATATGTAATTTAACTCTAGTTGTTTGGACATTCAGTATTCGATTATGCTGGACAAAGTCGAATATGTACTGAAGAAAGAAGATGATATTCCTTTGAAACTACATAGCGACAAGGTTCCTTGTCCAAAGTGTATTTTTTGAGGAAGAAAGTGAATTTGTGGAATAAGAGAAATAAGCGCAAAATCCAACATTGTAGTGATGACTTCAAGCCTAATATTCGATTTCATTATCTTGCTCGTTCCTTGACTTTGGTTTTATATGAGCCGACGGCTTTATAGAAGTTTGTAACAAACACCATTACCCGATTTCATCTCAATTCTTGCCTTGCAAATGGTGGCATACTCCCACTACTACATACATCATTCTCCATTTTACCCGAAATCTCTAGACAACATTAATTGCAAAATCGCAATGTCTCCCATCAGCTAACATGCTTGACTGTTGTCCCATTAAAAAAACATTATCAACAATCAGGAAGCTCTCAAAAGTGTTAAATGTAGCTAACGAAAATAGAATACAGGCGTTTTTCGTAGTTGGTGATGCAAACTCTCCAAATACACACATCTTCCACATGTGTGAGATGGATGTGTGCATAAGCACTGTATGTACCAACGGTAGTAGAGGTAGGAATAATGAGCTGGCGATGGAGATCTGGGTGCCAGTATTTTAGCCATGTGAACTTGGGAAATATCAATTCAAAAATGAGGCATCACATGAGAAAATCAAAAATAAATCATCGATTTGCTAACGTCTTAGTGAGTGAGCGAGTGGCACGATTTCCCCATACCAATAACTTGTGGGTTGCTACGCAACATACACAAGTTAAAAAACGTTTTTATCTTTACTATTCCAAACCGGACTCACATTTTCTTTTGCATATTTTGCGCATTCTTTGTCAAAGTAGTATGTACGAATCCATAACGTAGGCCACTAGCTTAGAAACGGTGTTTTTTTTCAAATGGCTGTTTTCTTTGTTCTTTCAGGGGAACATATCTCATATTTTCGTATCGCACCTCAGTTTCTTTGTCCTTCGCAGGGGAATGTATATTTCCCCTTGGATTTTAACAATGATTTGATATATATCCCCCTTGTATTTTAATATATATTCCCTCGACTTATTCCCTCACACTTTTCCTAGTACTAAAAAACCCTACTGACTTACTCTTTACCTCAACGCCTGAGAAGTAAAGGAGAACATGGAAACAAAAAACAGCAGGAGTTACGAACCAGAACTCAAACCCTCAATCAACCGATTTCACTCTCTTGGTTTCTAGTTCTCTGTTCTATCCACTTGATTGAAAGGACAAAGAGAAAAAAACAATGTAATTTTATGCAACACTGTACTTTTGTAAGGATCAGCAAACAATGTTTCTTATTGATTTATGAAAAGAAATATTGTTATTGCATACAGAGAGAAAACCTCGCCACTAAAACAATATACATTTCATCAGCCTTCCCCTAGGGGGGTATGGGATTTACTAAATAAATCCCAAAGCTCCAGGCCAATAACCATCACAAACACATCAGCTATGTCTCTAGCAACTGTGTAATACATTACCTTGTCATTATCACATGGTGCACATACCAGCAGTACCTCCTCAGGGGTTGTCAGTTTGATGGCATGAACAAGGCTGTCCACATCATCCACACTCTCTGCCCACAATGTACTGAGGGGGTAGGCCTGGAAGTTCTTGTTTGACTGGAAATGGATTGGAATGGCATTTTTACAAAGGTTATGCAAATTCTCAAACTGGTGTGATTGATATTTGTAAGTGAAAAAGCTGCATTTCACGTCCAGCAATTTCTCTACAAAAATATTGGGATAAATTGTTTCATGTTGTGTCCAGTGTTTCATATAAAAGCACTTAATGTGTGTGGGCATCATCATCACAATAACAATTACAACCCAGCCATAAAATGGTACACAAGAGATCCTTAATGCAAGTGATCAATGCTAAACACAGAAGTACACAAGAGATCATCAATGCAAGTGATCAATGCTAAACACAGAAGTACACAAGATATCATCAATGCAAGTGATCAATGCTAAATACACCAGTACACAAGAGATCATCAATGCAAGTGATCAATGCTAAACACACCAGTACAGTCAAGAGATCATCAATGCAAGTGATCAATGCTAAACACAGAAGTACACAAGATATCATCAATGCAAGTGATCAATGCTAAACACACCAGTACACAAGAGATCATCAATGCAAGTGATCAATACTAAATACAGACGTACACAAGAGATCATCAATGCAAGTGACCGATGCTAAACACACCAGTACACAAGAGATCATCAATGCAAGTGATCAATGGCAAACCTAATTATAAACAAGTAATTTTCATTGCACATGATCTGCACATACAATACAGACGTGTACACATACCTGTACATGGATGAAGTAGTCATCAAAGAGAAGGTAACTAGGACTGGAGAACCTGGCCGACTTGACTGGATATAGAGGGTGGCTTTTGCTGCTCTTGAGCAGGCGACGGTTGGGAACCTTGAAGGTCTCCTGCAAAATACAATTATATGTTATTTACTGGCTTAGGGTTGGTCCATATAGAGTAACATAGGGTCCCTAAGGGCAACTCGCGGATGGTCAGTGAGCTATTTTGTGTTGTGTTATTGTGGATGTTGTTGGCAAAGCCTATATTTGTGTAGTGTGTGACAAAATTAGTTTTGCTCAATGCCTGTGTAGCAGTTAAAGGTAACATACAGAGAGCGTCAGCCTTGCAGTCTCCGTATATGCCGGGGCATTAGTTATCTGTTTTCAATTCTAAAAAAAAAAAAAAAAAATTGATTTGCAAACCCAGCAAGATAGAATGATATAAGAAAGCATTTATATATTCAACTGGCCGAAACCAGAAATACTTATTTCTCGTCACTATTAATGTTGTTAAAGGTCAAATTGGGATCATGCGGGATAATTATATTTCTAGCAACTTATAAACGGCTGAAATGGCACATTTCCTTAACTGAATTTCAAGTGAGAAATCTGTAGTTGTAGTAGAACTATTTGGAATAATTATATGTATGCATCCTCATCTGGTTGTCTAGCTAGATGGACGGTACAAGTTGCATATAAATGTTTGCCTAGAAAACCGAAATTAACCAGAAACTTATTCCTAATCTTAAGATCAACAAACAAGCACATATGCAGTGGAAAGGTTCTAATCAGCGAGCCCAGTCTACTTTATTTACTTTACATCCAGCTTACCAAAAATTAGACAATTTTTATTTCAGTGAGATCAGAACCACGATAACTGAATAATCCTAACACATTCCCTTATAAACAAGATGCTCGTTACATATTCAACTAATCTAGTAAGATCCGATTGGCTGGCACTTGACAGCACAAACAATAGACAGTGCTTCCTATCGATTAGGAACTAATTTCTCTTTTCCTTCGTGCACTTTGCTACGTTTGTTTACTCACCGAAAGAGAAATTACATTTCCTAATCTTAATTAAGATCAACACACAAGCACATATGCGGTGGAATGGTTCTAATCAGCTAGCTAGTTCCACGTATGAAAGCATAGTAACTATATATGGTAAATGAAAGCTGCCGAAGACTACAAACAATGTAACTGCATTGAAGTGAACAACAATGATAGAATTAAAGTCCAAGTGCTCTAGATACTTGTAACTTTGATTTCTTTGTGTCCTTAATGTAACAGTTCCTTGACTTTGTGCTTTTCCATCCCCCATGGCTCTGAATAAGTCTCTCATTAACCCCACTGTTTGCAACATGTGAAGCACCTCCAGAATGCAAGCTATGAAGACCGTACTTATTCCTATTGAGGCCAATATGTTCAAACATAGCAAGTACCCTTTCCCTTGCCAAGGAGTATGACAAAGGGCGGTCAGAAAGACACTGCTTTCCATTTCTAGCTGAAATATACCAAAGCAGATTCCCAGTACAGATGTGGCTTGTAGCTAAAAACTGTTCCATAAGAGCCACAGGACAAGTATACTCTTGTGGGATCTGCAAATACTGACAATGTGACCCTTCTGAACTGATCATTTTTCCTTCCATCCACCCTTATTTCCATAGTCTTTGTAAAATGAAATGTAACAGACATATATGTTACTAAGTTCATTCCATCTGAAAAACCCCGTAAATCCAACTGCAATGATAAGAAGGGTCTGGATGTCAGCTAAATCAGTCAGTCTGCCACCAAACTCCTTCAACAGCTTAATTTTTTCAAAATCATCAACATAATTTCAATAATGTCAAGCGATTTTAATTGGTGTTCTTGTAGTAAAGGGTTCAACCCCTGCTCACAAGATATAAAAATAATAGTAAATCCTTCAATTTAAAGTTTGAGCTGGCTGGCATTAGAAATGAGGGAGATACTAGCATGTAATTAAAATTATGTGACCGATGAAGTCATTGCAACGACATCACCACTAAGTGATACATGGGGACCCAATACCACATTTGTCAAAGTTTGAGCTGCCTACCATTAGAAATGAGGGAGGCACGTGAGTGTACTAAAAATCATGTGACCGATGATGTTATCGTTATGACATCACCACTAAGTGATTCATTGGGTCACCCCCAGTAACTTGTTCCTGCGCATGCATGCATCCATGAGTTAAAAACTGTGACGAAGCTCTTCAATGTATGGCCTGAGGCCACATTCAAGACAGAGGACACGTTCTTTCTCAATAAGGACTGACCCTAAGGTGGTAAATAAAGTTTTTTCCCCTTGTGAACTATTATTTTATTTACAGGTACATGTACTTTCATTAATTAAGTGGCATGCTTGTACAGAAGCGATACATTTGTCAGTCTAGAGCATGTACACCTTGTTCGAAGATGACATGGGTTGTGGATGGTGTAAAGCAGCATGCGCAAGGTAAAATTGAAACATTTCACTCAATTTGTACAGGATTGTAGAAATGGACTGTGTAAAACATACCGTATGTACAAACCACAGAAAAGCCCACAACCTTTTACATCATCAAAGAACATCAGCAGTTGTTAACTTGCTCTACTGTTAGTTCAGTTGCCCTGAAATCATGTGATTCAAAATGTATGGATTTGGATTTTGTTTTTAGAATCAGTATTAAGACAAACATATAGAAGGTTCTTACTGCTAATCGGGAAGGACAGTTTTCCCAGAACTGCCTGGTTTGTTCAGCAACCAGCTGTCTCTTTTCATCCTGCCACAACAGTGTCCCCCACATGTTAGCCATATCCATCAATTTGGCTGACTCAGCATTGCCCTAAAGATACAATAATTACCACAATAAGCCATATTTACCAGAGCCAACTGGTGTCTAAACCACTAAATTTGTCTGTGAATACCGTTCTCTGCCAGTCACTCCAATAAAAAAATTGTAACTGTATAAATGCCCTTTGAATATAACCTGAGTATGCTAATGCAAAACTAAATCAGTGCATAGTAAAAATAATTGAGACCACAGCGAGCAAGAAAGCCTCCAACCCACTTAAAGGACTACATGTATGTTACCAAATAGCCAGCCATTAGCTCACTAGTGACTAAGCTAAGAAGAGTTAACCAGTGTCTTGTTGAAGTAATTATTTTGAAGACACATAAGAAAATTTAATGAACAATATGGGCTGACATGCACACATTTGAATACGTGTCAAATAGTTGATCAGTAATTTTATCATGTAACCATGGATGATAATTATAATTTCATATTTGTAATGTCACTTTTATCAAAATGGAAAGGATGTTACAATATGTGATCTATCTATGTATTGTTATGCTAATCTGATAAGTCGCATTGTATTACAAGCTACATGTACATGTACATGTGTGTAGAACACACGTGCGAGATTAAACTAGAAGTAACTAGTTTGGTCTCCAGTTCTTGACTCCACTCCCATCAGAACAGATAATTTGCAACAGTCTCAATCATGAAACTTTATATCTATAGACCCTCACTCTTTCTAGAGAAGTCTATATGAGGACCCTAGTGTTTTTACCAAGTATAAAGTATCATGCACCTGACTGATTTGCTTCAATCATCTGACTCGACAAAATGCTCATGACTTATGCATGAATTTTAGAATGGCAATTTAAAGTCTGTACTTACTTTGGGTAGTAGGGCCAGAAGTTTCTTGGTCAGTGTAACGTAATGTTGCATTCTAGCCAAGGGCACCTGCGCAACACACTGAAATGCTTCTACGCATTCAATGAAGTCCTAAAATATCCCACAAACATTAGCTTAATGTTTACCACAATATGGTTAGGTAAAGACTGTGTTTGAATTAACAGAAAATCTAGAATTTCGTTTTTGTGTAACATTCAAGTCTGAAGAGCATGTGCAAATGTATTCCTTGCATGAAGTATGTGTACTTCTATTAAAGACATTTCAGTTATCTTTACTTTGATATTGTTGCATCACAGAGTGAGTCATTCTGTTCTCAAACATGTTTGATGCTGCTTAGCCAATAAGTAAGTAAGTAAGTAAGTAAATACAGTCAAGCCCAAAACCTTTTCACGATATTGCTGCTCAGCAATTGCTGTAAAAACAGCAATAATATTGCTGTGGTTAACATTTAGCGATATTGCTGTTTCTCAAAAACGATATTGCTGTTTCTCAAAAACGATATTGCTGTTTCCCAAAAACGATATTGCTATTTCCCCAAAAACGATATGTCGTTTTGCTGTTATTGAAACAGCAATTGCTGCACAGCAATTTGCTGTTTAGAATGTACAGACATCGAAGAACGGAAGGGTAATAAACGAAAGGAATGCGTTACTATAAATTGCACATCCCAACTACGGAAGTGTTCAATTTTGTAAACGTTATCCGTATATCCACAATAATATTCAGATCCGTCAGCCTTCCAGATCTTTGTAAAAGTCATTGCATAAAGTTTTCAAGTAAATTCGGACCATGCAGTTATCGAAATATCGTGTGCCGTAAAATAAACAAAACAATGGCTGCTCGCTTAGTTCCCAGACCGGCGGTGCGTGCCCCGCTTTAAAGCTTGACTCACTCGCTGAGCGCAAAGCATTACACCAAATAAACTTTTGCTTCAGTGTTGTTTCACATTTACGGCAGATCCTTGTCTTATTACTAGTATTAAAAGGTTTCGGCAGAAATCATTGTAAATGGTTGCGTATTATTCTTGGAGTCTGAATTTCCACGTGCAATCTGAGTCAGGCATGAACAATTGTCAGTCTGATTTTTTACAAAACATCAACAGAGTTTTGTAGCAACGTTTGTCATATTGAAAGACGTCCAAAAACTTCTATACTCTTACCAGAAAACTTCTACTGGGAAAGTGCAATTCCTTTTGATTTAAAAGAGTTTTTAATGCATCGGATCAGATCAGTCAGTTCGCATAAATAAAAATTAATTGCCCCCACTGTATTTGTGTCAGAAATGAGACACGCATCTGGCTGACAGTTCACGATTGATGGGGACTTTTATTATATAACAATCTTGACTCTTTGATGCCCCTGGTACGCAGGGTATTTACCAAAACCATCTTACTGTACCATTTGTAAAACAATTTGTCACGCGTTAATCCTGGTGAAAGAAATATTTTCGAAATTAAAATCTGAAGTTGGAGAGTAAATTTCTCCACGTGCAATCAGTCAGGCGTGAACGTGTCGGTCTGATTTTTGATCGCTGCACTTTCTGAGAATGTGAATAGAGTTTTGAAGCCAAGTTTGTAATGGAAGACGTGCAAAACTATACTCTTACCAGAAAACTTCTACTGGGTTAGTGGAATCCTTTTCCTCCTTTTGAATTAAATGCGCTTTAATCATTGAATAGTCGTCTTCCCAAAACTTTGAAGGTCAACAAGAAGTGATAATTTGCATATTGCGATTGACCCAACAATAATCGGTAAACGTGCAAATCAAAATGCAAAACCAAGGAAACTTGGCAAACCAAAATAAACAATATCACTACCATAAACGAAAGCAAATTGTTAAAAACATTTAAATGTATTTGAAAATAAGTGAATCAAAAATATTACCGCGCGCGAAAGTCTTTCTAAATAAATTTGCCGTACACACTTTTAATTGTAAACAAACCACGAACCAGCGCAGCGGCACTTTTTGCATTATTTAACTTGGTGAGTGTTCTTGCGGTTGAGCTTGCGTGTTCTTGCGGTTGAGCTTGCGTGTTCTTGCGGCTGAGCCGCAAAAAGCGGGTTATCAACTTCTTGCGTGTTCTTGCGGTGCAAGAAGTTCTTGCAGGACATCTCTGTTTTCGAGACACCCTGAATATGGGCAGTGGCATGATTTTTGTTACACATCACAACAGAAATAACTCGAACCAGCAAATGTACTAACTAATTGGAAAGAACAGCAAAATCGGAGATATTGCTGTAAATCAGCAATTGCCGTTTTACTT
This sequence comes from Actinernus sp. WN-2022, assembly GCA_030867875.1. Taxonomy (NCBI): domain Eukaryota; kingdom Metazoa; phylum Cnidaria; class Anthozoa; order Actiniaria; family Actinernidae; genus Actinernus; species Actinernus sp. WN-2022. The sequence goes on from JAOWCC010000577.1 coordinate 120,948,355, forward strand.
ACAAAAGCAATATATCGTTTTTGAGAAAACGATATTTTGATTGCCGGCAAAACGATATTGCTGTTTGCTGTTTTTCAAAACAGCAATTGCTGAGTCGCTTCAGCAATATCGTTTCCGTGCGTGAAAAAGTTTTGGGCTTGACTGTAAGTAAGTAAGTAAGTAAGTAAGTAAGTAAGTAAATCAATAAATAACATCTGGCTGCATGGTAACCAGTACAAACCAGAGGGATCCCAATAACCCAATCAGAAAAAATACCAACCAGAACGCCTGGGACTGGGCTGAACAACATGCACAAGTGAAACAAATATGTGTAATTACACTCTGGCTACAAGGCTTTACCAAGTCATAAACATCAACAGTGCACAGTAGCAAAGGAAGATAATTTTCAAACATATTGCTTACACGTATCATTTGCAATACGTTTATTTGTCATAAATTAAATAGATTTAAAAATTGAAGGGCTGTGTGCAAAAAGGGCATAAAGTGTCTCCTGATCACATTCTAAATTCTCCTTCAATTTCTTTGTTTTCTAAGGGAGAATTTAGAATGTGATCAAGAATCGCTTAAGGCCCTTTTTGCACACAGCCCTTCAATAATAATAGATGTAGACGGGGGATATCTCTTACACTACCTCTTCAGGTTCTTCTAGCAATTCCTGCAGTATTGCTTTACACTGGTCAGCAATGTCGCTGAGTAAACAAAGAGTGAGTACAATGCTGAGTGAGTACTTTAAGAGTTATATTTTGTTCATAAAATATTAAACTCTGTATAATTACTAGTTCAGTTTCATATTCGAAAATTACAATTGAATGTGATGACCATGGAAGAACTTGTTCAGTGTTGTACCCCAATCACACCAGCAAATTAAACTGTTTAATTAAACTTCTCAAGTTCATTAATAATTCATCAGGTGAATACAATAGAAATCATGACAATGAGGAGTATTTAGAAATCGTTTCCAAATACAGCTCGCATTTCAAGACTTTTAGATCAATAATTTTATCATTAAAGTGGAGTTTGAGAAGCCATGTAAAACACTTGGAGCGAGTTTCTAAATATACCGGTAGTGAGAAAGGGTTGAAAAAAGTTGGGTTTGCCTCGGTTTTCAACCCCCTTTCACTGTATTTAGAAATCACTTCTAAAACAGCTCTGAGTGTTTTGCATATTAGTTCAAGTTTTTCTAGCCCCTATCTTGAATGTGTTTAGTTACACAGGGTTAAAACTAAGTCAAACAGGTTTAAGAAAGGTCGGTTAGTTTAGTGGCAGCAAACATGTAGTGTGAACATATATTATTTTAAACTTGTTTAATTAGTTAATTAAACAGCATTTTCACATGTTTAAGCTTTGGACTGTGAATGGGGTTAATAATAAATATATTAGTCTCATAATTTCTCAAGTTAAATACCAATGAGGTGTAAAACTTGAAACTTCAACGATATGCAGAGTACATTTTGTACACATATACCACCTTTTTCCTGCAGGGATAGCATTAACCAAGAATTGTGCATTTTTATACAAAATTATTCCTAAAAATGCATTATTTTAATAAATTTAAATTGCATCCCAGGGATTCATATGTCCTGAATCATGATAATTGAAATTGCTGCATAGATCAATAGTGCATGTTAAGGCCTATATATATAGTATGTGTTTCCTTTCCAACGCAAGCATGAGAACCAAAAATGTTAATGTTTGCATCTGCTTAGCAACCAGGCATCATACTGCCATCTTGGATTAGGCATGTGAAGGCCTCTGGGCTGCTGTGACCACCAATTTTATTTTGCATAGCTTTAATGACAGTTAGAAAGGCGTATCGCAGTGGCAAATAATAAAATTCAGTATCATTCATTTAAATGGCACTCTCTTGTTTGAATCTATGATAAGGTTAGTTTGGAAAACGTTGTACATGTTTGTAATTGTTACTCGGGCTGCCTGTGGCAGCACCGAGTCTTAAAATGCAAGTAGTTGGTGTCGCAAAATTTATGCGCACGCGTTAAAGGTCAGATTCACACCAATCAGATTGCAGTGTGCTGATCACGCAACAATCGCCAGGTTAATTTATTTACATAATTTAATACAGTAAAGCAAGATGGCGGACGACCCGCGAGGAACTTTCTCTCTCATTTGGAGTCTCATCTCTCAAATGTAAGCCAGTTTAATGTTTTATTTAACTTCACTCGTGCGAAAGCCTTCCAACAGGCTCAGGATATTTCAACTGGCGCTATTGTCGGAGCCGAAGGACCGCATTTTTTACCCAGATGGCCAGTGATTTCATTATACGACACGTACGACGACCTGAAGCCAGTGTATGGGCCAGGATCCGGAAAGCTAAAATTCGAAGAAATAGATATTGGAATCTATAAGCCATCGGCTCGCTGTGCTGTATTTAAAACATCCGAGGAGAACATCTTATTTTGGGTGAAGGCACTTCAAGACCAATATTATGAGTCACTTAAAAACTGTCAGAGATTTAAATTTACCGTAAGTTGGATCAGAGAGTATTGAGATCAAGTTATTTCGTTCCAGCGAGGATATTGACCTAGCGGAAACGGTACAAGCTGTCGAAGGATTTTACTTATAATCATCCACGTCTACTTAACAACAGGAATAGTTATGTGCCAAGGCATGGGCAAAGATAGAGTTTCCCAGATTACAGATGAAAGTAGAGAACTTAATGAACGAAGAAACAGAGGTCACGCGTGACATGCTTGATAACATGAACATGTTCAACACTTTATGTTATACTAAGAAAACAAAACAAATTACAGAGCCTGCAAGTTCACAAGTCAATGAAAAACCCCAAGAGCCTGTAGTTTTGGATCAACATATCCTTGAAACTCCAAAAGCAACATACACATGAGTCAAATTCAAACCGGAAGAGACGGAATTCTTTAGATTCTTCACGAGGATAAAAATATTTCGCTGCTTTAACGACCTTGATTTGTAACATGGAGGCTGACCTAACTGATATGCGTAATGAATTCTTACTCTCGTCACATCAAAACACGAATCAAGAAACCAAACTCAGTCATTTGGAAGACAAATTAGTACAGCAAGATAATATATACAAGACCGAAATCAAGATGCTGTCATCTCGAATATATTATTGACCTAGAAGTTGAAAATGGCGAGTTGAAAGCGGATATAATAAAGCTGCATACAAAGAAAGAAGACAATGTTCTGAGACTACCCAACCTACTGAAGCTTATCAGTTTGTTCAAGAGCCATATTTCTTACATGACAACCCGATCCCTATTCATCAGAATACATTCTCTGTGCTAAATGACGAGAGTTTACAATCACCTGACCGACAACCCACTACTAAAGAAAGGGACCATGAAGTACGGTAGTACGGTTAATTCTCGGGTTCAAAACAATGAATATATGCCTGCTCAAATGCAGTGTGTTAAACGAATAAGTAGTGTTTAAATTAAAAGGTCAACATACGAGAAAAAGAAAGCTATTAAATTACATATATACTAGATGAAATTTGTTCATTAAATGTGCATGAATGCTTTCATGAACAGATCATGAACAAATGAACTAATAAATGAAATTTGAAGTTCACCAAAGTTCATTAAATGTACATGAATGCTTTCATGAATAGATCATGAACAAATCATGAACTAATAAATGAAATTTGATGTTCATCAAAGTTCATTAAATGTGCATGAATGCTTTCATGAACAGATCATGAACTAATAAATGAAATTTGATGTTCATCAAAGTGCATTAAATGTGCATGAATTCTTTCATGAACTAATAAATGAAATTTGATGTTCACCAAAGTTCATGAAATGTACATGAATGCTTTCATGAACAGATCATAAACAAATCATGAACTAATGATATGTATTCAGTTATGATTTCATGACCAAAGAAAATATGGCAATGGCTTTTTACTAAATTAGCAGTTACTCTGGCACTGTACGTACTTGGCTGCCTTCCAATTCATTTATTCCTGACATTCATGTACATGTATAGTAGCTGTCACAACTAATGTACATAATACTGTTATAGCCACTAGTAGTCTTGTCATATTTCCTTCCAACTTATGTCAAGTCTTGCTCTAACAATACCATGAATATGTTGTAACTGCATAGTATCTCCCTAGTCAGTGTCAATAAAGTTTGGGAAGTGGCTCACTTTGATGTAGCTATGATCACAGTCTTTGAATTCCATGTAAATGCAATATTATGCACACATACCTGCAACATGAGGAAAGCAAAAATGGAAATGATGCATTTCAAGGCCATAAATATATTCATACTATATGTGAACTAAGCAATTTCACCCACATTAATGTAAGAGTTTCGAAAGTTTTCATCAAGATCAACAGACTTGAAGTACACATACAATTGTATACTAGGTAATTAATAGCACTGGGATAGCCAGCTGATGGCAGGAACATATTTGGATCGAGGTCAAGACATCAAGTGCAGAAAGCTCCGTATAATTACTATTAATTTAATTTAATTTGTTGTTCTAACATGTTTGATTTTGAGTGATAATTTTCTAGTACGTAATGGTACATTAATTGTCTTTATTTTCTGACTTACTTCAACTTTATAGACATTTGTGGTTGAGACAAATGACAAACGAAAACTAAGATAAAATAACTTTGGAAGAGAAACTACATGTAACTGTAAGGGGAGAGATCATATCATGACTTACCATTTGGCTCCTGGCAGCCATGTTGGTTTGTTCCTCGACCTCATGACTCGATCCCATGATACATTGCTTATCTAAAGACCACTGACCCTAATTGTGCGGGCCAGTTTCAGAAATCAAAAAACCTGTTGCTTGTGTCTCTTGCAATATCTGCTGAAAATGCCTTCCAAACTTGGCAAAAGAGTCTCCAAAATACCTGGCAGATTAGAAAACTACAAAGGTAAGATGCCATAATTAAATTTTGTGGTTTGTAAGAAAGAAAATAAGATAATTTCACGCTAATTTATCACACTTTCAGTTTCACGGACTTTGACTCGTTTTTGCAGACAAATTTATGAAAAACTGAAATCATGATTGCATGCTTCCCACCACAGCTACATCCCTCATATTTCGATCAGTTAATCCTTTACATGGTATCTTAAGTTTGTATCTGAAGAATATTTCAGAAATTCGATTTTACGGTTTTTATTGGGCATCGGATTTCCATACAAACACTGTATTTTGCGCCATGTTTGCACCCCTTTCAAAATACCGGAATTAACTGGTCTATTGCACGAATCGCAAATTCTCATACAAACTAACTAAACCTTTAATTTTATTTTGTCCTGGGCTTCCTTTGCTGTAGAAAAGAATACCACTATAAGTTTTTGTGTATTTTTATGTAATTTCGCATTAGAGAACAACAAAATTCCACATTAACTCGTTATTCCCTGCTAATAAATGTTGTGAAGTCTTGTTGTTCTCGAATGTTTTCAAGTGATTTCTAATAGTAATTTAAGTACAATATTCTTCACAATAACCATTTTGAAAACATAACTCATGATACATTTTCATGTACATGCCTCGACCTCATCAATAAATTCTAACAATACATCTCAATATATCTCCCATAGAGTATGCTGAGGGTGCTTGAACAAGAGCAGCGACATTGGAAATCATGACATTGGTGATTCAGTAGTTATAAGCTTCCTTTAGCCATTTATGTTCAGTGTTGAATTAAAATAACAAAAGTTTATGAACTACCTATTGAAAATATTTCATGAACAGTTCATGAAAACATGAATATTTCATGAATATGAATTGTTCGTGAACATGTTTGTGAACATGTTCGTGAATGTTCATGAAGAATTCATGATCATTTGCCTATTTCATGAACAGTTCATGAAAACATGAATATTTCATGAATATGAATTGTTCGTGAACATGTTCGTGAACATGTTCGTGAATGTTCATGAAGAATTCATGATCATTTTGCCTGGTTTTGTTCATGAACGTTCATGAACATGAAATGTATCATTTGTTGTTCAAGGACATTCATGAACAGTTTATGAACATTTTGAATAACTTTAAGGAACAGTCGTCCATGAACATTCATGAACAATTCATGCTCATTTTGCCTGGATTTGTTCATGAACTTTCATGAACATGAAATCATGAACAGTTAATGAACATTTTGAAGAACTTTCATGGACGTTCACAAACAGTTGTTCATGAATATATTCATGAACATTCATGAACAGTTCATGATCATTTCACCTGGGTAAAAACGTCTAGTGCTATTCACGCAGCTGACATGTTTAACCCCAGGAGAATAAAAACCTTTGTTCTTGTGTACATCAATTGAAACCCTTCAATGTGAGGCTGTATATGCAAAATGTACTGTAAGTTCCGAGTCAAGATGGTCATTGCATGAATAAGGCAATATTTATGACCATTTAACACCAAGATACCAACACTGACCAAAAGCATCTATAGTCATCGTGTACATTGGTAATTTTCGAATATGAAACAGGACTATTATAGTCCAAGAAGCATGATATTGCTAATTGGTGATACTGTTTTAATAAGCTCTATACCCACTGAGGTGGTCACTGCCAGAGATTTGTTTGTATTTTCAGTGGGGGCCTATGATTTGATGTCCTTATTCGAGAAGACAACAATGTCTAAGCATTATTTTGCAGATGTCATAGCATTAAAGGCAGCACCTTCTCCCAGTTATTTGAAGACCCTAGTGGTGGTCTGGCCAGGGTTTGAACCCTCCACCTCCTGCACAACAAACTGGAGCTTAACGACTGAGCTAACCAGGTGGTGGTAAAGTTGCATTCAATATTCTTTTTCTTGGTGAGTGTATGAGCTCTGAACACAGTGAAAACAACCAACCTTGAGACGTTTGCAAAGAGAGTGAACACACCATGTGCAACAGCATTGCTAAACACTTCCGAATATCTGTGTGGAATACAGAAAAATAAGAATAGAAAAAAACAACATCACAAACACAGCCCCTTTGAAATATTTTTGAGTAGGAGGTCAACAAAGGAAAGTATAGGCATCGACTGTAGAAAAGGCTAAAAGTGAAGCAAGAGTTTCATTGTCTGTTGATAAAGAGAAAATAACTGACAATGGACCTCGAAGCTGACTGGCGGTCACTCACTAATTTTGAAAGACTTTGCTTTTCATTATAACTTGCTTCTGATGGGTGGGAAAATATCAACTCACTCCTCCCCTCTCTGTCCTGCCTATGATATCTTATCCATGATTGTTAACAAGTGTTTCATAGATACAGTGATCTAACATTGAGTTCATTCATGTATAACGCAGCTGGGGTTTGACAAACCTGGTCAATATTCTCAGTGCATCTACAGTATATGCCTTACCAGACAAGTACTATGTAAATGAGCTAGGTATAATAGGATCAAAAAGATTGTTGAAAAAATTATCATAAATTTGTAAGTTCACCATTAGACCAATCAGAACGCTGACAGCCACAGAGAAACAAACATCATAATATAACTACCCCTAGCCTTAGCTCTTAAAGGTTAAGCGTAATTTGATCTACAAACCTTTCAAATGCAACAACAAACTCTTTCGAAAGACAAGTAGAGTAGAGCTCTTCGATTGATGTCATGTCCTGGACAGCTATGGTAGTGGTCATCACACTGGTGGACACACACTTCATCAGCTGATAAAAGGCCTTCACAACATGTGCCAACACCTGCCCGCTGTCCTGGTGCACCATGGTCGACCACACATCTTGATACAAAGAACATACGTGCATGTGCATTATTGGCAAGAAGCTGACAAAATAATGTCAAATTATAATTGTACAACAACAACCACACTCTCGGCCATGATCAATAAGAGTGCTATGAAAAACACAGCACTGCTATGGCAAACTCGTGGATGGAAAGTGTAATTGTTAATTGTGCTCTCAATGGTAAACATATGGTTCCTTTTCACATGCAATGGTTTCAGTATGGGGATCTGACATGAAACTTCAGGGCTCGAAATTAAGGAAAAAAGGAGGCGTAATTTTATGCCCAGCTTAAAATTTTTAGCCGTAATTCTCCAAAATTTTACGCATAAGTGGAAAACGTTAGGCGTAAAACGAAAAAATCTAGGCGTATTTACGCCCGTATCGGGCGCAATTTCGAGCCCTGAACTTATTATGTTTGGTGTGAAAACATAAAATTTAATTTACCCCAATTAATTAGTCTTTTCCTATTGGTATAAAACAGACATTTAGAAACAGAAGTATGATAGGTAATGAAGCTGTCTGCAAGTTTTTTTTTTTTTTTTTACCCAGACGAGGTTGGAGTGGGCAGAAGGGCTTGCAAACCACACATACTGACAGTATAAATAGTCTCTAATAGGATACATGCGAAATGTGATGGAACTCACAAGCAGTAGTTATCATTTCAAAGTGCTTTCACAAGGTTTGTGAATTCAAATGGCTGTCACTTAACTTCTCATCCAAAAAGCAAGAAAATGAGGATTTCACAACCATTTCAGCACTAAGAGAAGTTAATCGGTGAGTCAAACTTCCTTGTAGTGTGCCATTTGTCAAAATTTGCGTTTTCTCTCGAGTGCAGGAAATATTTTCTGTGAATTTGTAGTTCAGACTTTGTGACAACAGTAATTCTCCCAAACTCAGAAGTCTTGAATTAAAACAATCACTTTTCTGATAAAAAAAACACACATGAAATTTAGTTTTTTTTTAGGATTTTATCAATGATAGAAGTTAATTGGTGAGCTAAATTTCCTTGTGTGCTGCCATTTGTCAAAGTTTGAATTTTCTCAGGTGAATAAAATCAATGAAGTTCACTAGTGGCCAACTTTGTAAGTTTGTGACTTGCTCAACCCCTTTCAGAAAACACAAACATTGAATTAAAACAAATATTCCAGGTCATTTTTTAATCTTCTGTTCAGGATATCTAAATTATGTTTTTAAGTAGAAACAAACAGTGAGCAGCTAAGCCAATTCTGTCGGGCAAGACATGTTAATTTTTTCACTTTTGGGACTTTTCGAATAGAAAGCAGTTGATTACGCACTCGTTCAAAGCTAAATGTTTTGTTATTGTAAAACAACAAATTGCATACATTTTCCCATTAATGTCGGGTCATTCCACAGTATTATGTTAAACCATTTTAATATGTTAAACCATTTTCTAGAAAGTCATTAAATATCATTGAATTGCTACAGAAATATAAGGCAAGAGTCTGAAGTTTACTTTATGGGTGATGTTACTCATTTGCGTGTCATCATTTTCGCATAATTAGGGAATCATTGTGAAAAAAATCAGAAAAATGTTGTTGCAGAGAAGACAACTGTAATACAATGACTGTAATACAATAAATATATTATTATACATGTATACATAATAAAAATATATTAGTATAAATACTATTGATGCTTTATGAACCAAATCCCTTAGTGGTCCTTTGCCTAAGAGACCAACTAAAAAGAAAATTTTGTTTTGTCTGTTTGACATTCAAAAAACTGAGTTTTGTTGTGTTTATGAATATGTCATTTTTTGTCTTCTCCACAACACCTTCTCTGCAACAGTTACAAGACTAGTAAACATTTATTGTAATAACATTCAAATACTTAGAGCTGAAAACTGTTGTTGTTCATGTTAACTAGAACAAGTACTCTTCCACATGAAGTACTAAGACAATGCAAGTACCTTAAATACTCAGAAATTTGAACTTGAAAACTGTGGTTTGCAAAACGGGTATTTTTAGTGTCTTCTCCACAACAGTCATATTTTAATTTCTTGTGCTTTAATTTCTTGGCTAGACTTGGCAATTGTCACACCAGAGCAAAAAGAATGTGATTGATAATAATTTTATTTCTTTGTGTACTTAAATGTCTGATTTGTCTTCTCCGCAACAGAGGATTACTGTGGAATGACACTGTCAGTACTCTTATTGATTGTACAAATGATGCCATAAAATGTTCAAAACTTTGCAATGACTCGCTTTGCAATGACTCACTGCACTCATTGTTCCACTTGAGTTTTGAACATATTTTATAAAGTCATTTCAGTGTTCAATAAGAGTATTGTAGACCTTACCTCAGGCCTCACTCTGAGCTAAGAACTCTGGGTAGCCATAGTTATAAATATAGACATGACAAGGCCACTAACGATGTTTATTTTTGTTCCTTTTTTCCAAGGTTTTCCAAGGTCTACTAGGCAGTGGAATGACCTGCCTGTTGACATTGTTAATATTAACTCCATAGATTATTTTAAGTCTAAGCTATCTACTAATCTAGTCAATTAACAATTTTTATATTTTTATATTTTTTTAGATAAATTATTATACAGTTGGTGTGGTATCCATATGGATGTTACCGACTCAATAAAATGTAGATGTACTGACAATGGAAAAACGTATGCGATGTGTGAATTACTAGGCTGTGGGTACTACAAATGTACAGTCCCTGTCAAAAGTTTTTCACACCGTACGAACCACATGTGGTAGCATGTGGCACATGTGCCACATGTGTTTACCACTTTCGGTAAAATGAATGTGGCGAAATGTGGCGAAGCGAAATCGGTGACCGAACCACTTTCGTTAAAACACAATCGGTGACCGAACCACTTTCGTTAAAACACAATCGGTGACCGAACCACTTTCAGTAAAACGAAATCGGTGACCGAACCACTTTCAGTAAAACGAAATCGGTGACTCTACCACCTTCAGTAAAACGAATTCGGTGACTCTATCACCTTCGGTAAAACGAATTCGGTGATTCGACCACCTTCGGTAAAATGAATTCGGATAGTCATCATGTTATGTAAATATGGCGCTATACGTACGTGATCAATTCTAGTTTAGTTGTAGCAAAGTTCGGCGTTTTTATTCATCTGATAAACTTTGCAGACTTCTGTACTTTCATACTTTAATCTATCCCTCAATCCCTTCACAATTCTTTAAAAGTCGTTGCGTACGCTGTATGTTTTTAATTCAACAGATTCAAGAGCTTTTCGGTGCTTACATGTGCTTTCAGCCGTGGAAACTAATTGTCTGGTTTTTGACACAACAAGAATGTTGCGAACTTCGCGGAACATGTGATCTTATTGCAGAATGCAGAGTTAAATATTGCGGGAAAGTTTCTCAACTTTTAATACTGGCAAGTGATAAACGTCTACCAAATAGAATATTCTGAAATTCTTTTTATTTAACGTGGGATCCGTCATTTTGCTCGAACAGAAGTGTGACATTTTTGAATAATCAATGAGCTCTGACAGCAGTGTTTGTTTTTGCTTTGAGATCACACCAAAAATTATCTTGATATCTTCCTACTGAATCAAATGCTTTCAAAGTTTTGTATTTTATTTACGGTCTGAACAGTTTTCACCGAATGCGAAAACTGGTTTGAGTCCATTCTGTCAAATAAAAACACCCAGGTGAATACATTTTGGATATTTTAATTCGTTATTGGTTATTTTGCCGTGAGATCGCACTGAATCTTCTGGAGTTTCAATTTCAGCTTTTTTACTTTATCACTTCGTCAATTTGTGATTGGCATTGCGGTTTATAATTGCTGTGAGACCGGACTGCAGCGATTGGTCTGATGTCAGATGTGAAACAAACAAGTCTCAGCTCCTCGATCGATCAAACATAGGACCTGTCAAAACTCAGACTGACAGGTTCACGCGTGACTGATTGCAATTGCACAATCTTTATATTTTAATTTCGAAAACATGCCTTTCCAGAATCCGCAAACATTTGCAATGCTTGAACAACGCAGGAATCTCTCGTAAATGTTAAACTACGGAAGCTAAAGTTCGTTCGTTGATTATTGCTTATTGGCGGGGCCCGCTTTAAAAGTTTGCCGCTAGATTATGAACGAACGGCGGTTGTTAGTTTGTGGCATAAGTTTAAGGTTATATATTCACAGCAGTTCCTTTTTTTCAGTACAGTTTATCAGTGAGGTTATCAGAAGAAATAGGAAGGAGAGAAATGCTCTTAGCCACTTCGCGGCTTTCTCGGTACAAATCACGATCAAAACAAATAAGTTTTTCGATGATCGCACCAGGACACCGACCTGACGCTTCGCCGACAATTTGATATATCGTTTCAAAGAAGACAAAACGAGATATCATTTTTGAAATCTAAACTTCAGCATTTTCAGTTTTAACGTTGTAAAAATCACTTTAGTCGCAAGCAGTGAACTACATGTACAAGTAACAACTTGTAGACTGTCTTGACCTGCAATGTTTGGTGAAGCGAAATCGGTGACTGAACCACTTTCGGTAAAACGAAATCGGTGACTGAACCACTTTCGTTAAAACACAATCGGTGACCGAACCACTTTCGTTAAAACACAATCTGTGACCGAACCACTTTCGTTAAAACACAATCGGTGACTGAACCACTTTCAGTAAAACGAAATCGGTGCCTCTACCACTTTCAGTAAAACGAATGGAGTTTACCGAACGAAATCTACCACATGTGGTTACCGAATCTTCGTTTTACCGAAGCACATACGGTACCGTATACGGTTGAAAAACTTTTGACAGGGACTGTAGATGTATTTGTTGTGGTTAAATATATATTTGTAGCAGAGATTTAAGTTGCTCAAAGTGTTATTTCATGACATCAACACAGTTCAAAATAATGTTTGTGCTATTGGAACTTATTTGCAGTAAAGACTTCCTATTGATCATGAACTATCCCAGCAATCTTCCATGAAATCTAAACAATACATGTATGTAACATTATGTATGTACCTGAATGAATAACAGGAACCAAGACAACCTGCCAAATAAGTGCTAACTGGTAGTAAAACAATCTCTCTTCACTAGCCAGCTCACTTAATACTTCTGTCTGTCCACTTGGGTCCCTATAAATAAATAAATAAAAACAGCAAATCACACCACAACCTACATACAATAATATCGAAGGGGTGAGCATGAAAATGACCTACAGTCCCTGTCAAAAGTTTTTCAACCGTATACGGTACCGTATGTGCTTCGGTAAAACGAAGATTCGGTAACCACATGTGGTAGATTTCGTTCGGTAAACTCCATTTGTTTTAAGACCGAATTCGTTTTACTGAAAGTGGTAGAGGCACCGATTTCGTTTTACTGAAAGTGGTTCGGTCACCGATTGTGTTTTAACGAAAGTGGTTCGGTCACAGATTGTGTTTTAACGAAAGTGGTTCGGTCACCGATTGTGTTTTAACGAAAGTGGTTCAGTCACCGATTTCGTTTTACCGAAAGTGGTTCAGTCACCGATTTCGCTTCACCAAACATTGCAGGTCAAGACAGTCTACAAGTTGTTACTTGTACATGTAGTTCACTGCTTGCGACTAAAGTGATTTTTACAACGTTAAAACTGAAAATGCTGAAGTTTAGATTTCAAAAATGATATCTCGTTTTGTCTTCTTTGAAACGATATATCAAATTGTCGGCGAAGCGTCAGGTCGGTGTCCTGGTGCGATCATCGAAAAACTTATTTGTTTTGATCGTGATTTGTACCGAGAAAGCCGCGAAGTGGCTAAGAGCATTTCTCTCCTTCCTATTTCTTCTGATAACCTCACTGATAAACTGTACTGAAAAAAAGGAACTGCTGTGAATATATAACCTTAAACTTACGCCACAAACTAACAACCGCCGTTCGTTCATAATCTAGCGGCAAACTTTTAAAGCGGGCCCCGCCAATAAGCAATAATCAACGAACGAACTTTAGCTTCCGTAGTTTAACATTTACGAGAGATTCCTGCGTTGTTCAAGGTTCCGACCAAAAGCATTGCAAATGTTTGCGGATTCTGGAAAGGCATGTTTTCGAAATTAAAATATAAAGATTGTGCAATTGCAATCAGTCACGCGTGAACCTGTCAGTCTGAGTTTTGACAGGTCCTATGTTTGATCGATCGAGGAGCTGAGACTTGTTTGTTTCACATCTGACATCAGACCAATCGCTGCAGTCCGGTCTCACAGCAATTATAAACCGCAATGCCAATCACAAATTGACGAAGTGATAAAGTAAAAAAGCTGAAATTGAAACTCCAGAAGATTCGGTGCGATCTCACGGCAAAATAACCAATAACGAATTAAAATATCCAAAATGTATTCACCTGGGTGTTTTTATTTGACAGAATGGACTCAAACCAGTTTTCGCATTCGGTGAAAACTGTTCAGACCGTAAATAAAATACAAAACTTTGAAAGCATTTGATTCAGTAGGAAGATATCAAGATAATTTTTGGTGTGATCTCAAAGCAAAAACAAACACTGCTGTCAGAGCTCATTGATTATTCAAAAATGTCACACTTCTGTTCGAGCAAAATGACGGATCCCACGTTAAATAAAAAGAATTTCAGAATATTCTATTTGGTAGACGTTTATCACTTGCCAGTATTAAAAGTTGAGAAACTTTCCCGCAATATTTAACTCTGCATTCTGCAATAAGATCACATGTTCCGCGAAGTTCGCAACATTCTTGTTGTGTCAAAAACCAGACAATTAGTTTCCACGGCTGAAAGCACATGTAAGCACCGAAAAGCTCTTGAATCTGTTGAATTAAAAACATACAGCGTACGCAACGACTTTTAAAGAATTGTGAAGGGATTGAGGGATAGATTAAAGTATGAAAGTACAGAAGTCTGCAAAGTTTATCAGATGAATAAAAACGCCGAACTTTGCTACAACTAAACTAGAATTGATCACGTACGTATAGCGCCATATTTACATAACATGATGACTATCCGAATTCATTTTACCGAAGGTGGTCGAATCACCGAATTCGTTTTACCGAAGGTGATAGAGTCACCGAATTCGTTTTACTGAAGGTGGTAGAGTCACCGATTTCGTTTTACTGAAAGTGGTTCGGTCACCGATTTCGTTTTACTGAAAGTGGTTCGGTCACCGATTGTGTTTTAACGAAAGTGGTTCGGTCACCGATTGTGTTTTAACGAAAGTGGTTCGGTCACCGATTTCGCTTCGCCACATTTCGCCACATTCATTTTACCGAAAGTGGTAAACACATGTGGCACATGTGCCACATGCTACCACATGTGGTTCGTACGGTGTGAAAAACTTTTGACAGGGACTGTATTGGGAGACGAAAGCATCATTGTCAAACAAACATTGAGTTTGACCGTTTCTATGTCAACAGTTTTACATTCTTAATTGTGTAATTACGATATAAATGCCAAAACAGTAATAAACAGTTGTTAAATTGGTTGTATACAGTGAAGTTTTCGGGCAAATTCGACAATTAAAAAAATATCTAAAATGTTACATACATGTAGGTCGTAATTTCATGCTCACTCCTTCAATAATAGACGGCCTTGGGACTTCCACAAATCCTCTCTTACAAGTATTTCATGGCTAATTTTGTTCTTCTTCGGCATGCGTTAGGTCAATTACCATATGATAGATTTAAAGGGGAACTGTCTACCTTAAAATCAACCCAACATCTATTCAAAGATGTATTCAAAAGAAATATGTTCTGCTATAATTTTATTTCTGTGTTATGTATCAGTATGAAGAGAAAATCTACAAACCTTCCTCACAATCTCTTCTATGACTACAGATGGCTCAAGTCTTGTAATTTGTGACATCAGGTATGGGAAATAAATTAGTTTTGCCATGGTGTCTCCAACACTGAATAGCTAAACTAATGGCTTCTAATTGCGGATGATGGTTTGTTTTTTTACTGGTGGTGAGATTGCTTTTCCTTTGTCTGTGTGACCTCTAAATTACTTTATAATATAATCCAGATAGTAGTACGAGCGCTCTGATTGGCTTACAGGGCTAAAAATAACGGCCGGTCATCGGACAATGTCCGGCCAGAATTGGAACTTGTCTGGTCAAATCTTTGCCTTGCCGGTCATTTTGACCAGTCAATGTTACTACAGTTTCAACCAAATACTGATCTTGACCGGCGACTGACCGGCCATTATTTTTAGCCCTGGCTTATAGACGCATATACTTTTTTTTATAGACTTTTATTACATGGACAAATTTCAACTGTTTTAATATTCTCTCTTCCTTTTACTTAATGCCAGTACAAACTTCTTTGTGGGCTTTCAAAGATCGTCTGGAGGAATTTCATCTCTTCATTGCAGTTGAGAGTTTTAGATTGGCCGGTCACAAAACGAGCAGGGGACTAGGACCTAGTTTATCAGAATTACTCTAATTTTAAAATAAATTTCATCACACGACAGAGCATGTTGAAATTAGCATGTGTGCCGAGTTTGACGTGATTCAAGTGAATCTTGTCTGAATTATAAGCAATTGAAATTTCTTTGTCCCTCCAAAATTTTACAATGAATGTATGGTTTGGAGGGACAAGGTTAAAAAATAAGAGAGTTTGTATGGGAAAATTGACATATTTGATGCCTTCTAGCGTCGTCATATTGAGCTAAAGTTCGATCCGTAATGCTCACTTTTACTAGTTATTAATTGAATTAGTTTTACTGGCTTGGTTCCAGTCCCCCGCTCGTTTTGTTACCGGCTAATTGCATTTTGCTTTTTTGCCAGAAATTTTCATTTTCTTGTTGCTAATTCAAGCTGTTGACGTGACACTGTACATCTTCATGTGTGATTTTCACGAATCTTCCCACCATCTTTAAAGTTTAAAAGGTTTAATGTCATTGATACTTTTGCTAGTAAAGACATGTAAAAATATCAATGAGGCAACTCAAGACCCAGATTGAAGTAGTTTTGTATGAGCTCTACAAGTAGTTCCTTTCTTAGTAAAACACAGGATATGACTGTGGGAATCTAGTACATTAACTCTCAGATTCTTTTATTTTAGTTGCCATTAATTAATTAATATTATTAGTTATTGCACATTTTAACTGATAATTAAAGGGCTGAGTGCAAGAAGGTGATTCGGCTGTGTAATGCTCTTTTCCCGAAGTTGACTTTCAAGATGTTCACATCATTATTTATGCCCTTTTTGCACACAGCCCTTCAATTATTTTGGTCTCTTTTTAAAACCCTTTCTCACCTGGCAGCCAGACAGCAACAGTGTTCAGTATGTGCGATAACACATCTCACGCTGCCAACTTTTCTAAACATTGTCAGTCTGACAAGCTCAACCTTCATGGCTCCCAGCGATCTCTCCTTGACGTCATCAAAGGACCGAGAATGTCTTAATACTTGCCGTTTCTTGTCCTTGCACTGGATAGTGATGTCATCATGACTAATGGCAGAATTTTCTTCTCTTTTCTTGAGGGACGCAGCAATAGCAGGCATTTCACTGATTTAACATTGATAGTACAAAATGAATTCCCTGGTCCCCTCTTGACAACATGTTTTGGTAACTAGGCAGCCAAGCATGGCAGCTGAGGCCATTACAAAATCCATCTTTCCCCGGGAGGGGCATGTCAAATTGTTTGGTTACAAAATCCTTCTTACCCTAGCAGGGGCATGTCAAATTCGTTTGACACTTTTTGTAACGCCCTCGGCTAACATGATTGGCGGCCTGATTACCAAAATGCCTGGTTACCAAAACGTATTGTCAAGAGAGGACCAGGGTATTCCGGTTATGGTGTTTCGGACGTTGGAAGCTATACGAATTGCTGCAAAAATCATTCAAATTTAATAGGTTTGGAAAGGAGTTATCAAGCCTTGGCACTTCTGAGGGAAAATAATTTGATGTCTGTGGATTCTACTGTGGCCGAGTAAATGCCGATGGGATGG
The DNA here is from genome assembly GCA_030867875.1 of Actinernus sp. WN-2022. Taxonomy (NCBI): domain Eukaryota; kingdom Metazoa; phylum Cnidaria; class Anthozoa; order Actiniaria; family Actinernidae; genus Actinernus; species Actinernus sp. WN-2022. The sequence goes on from JAOWCC010000577.1 coordinate 120,965,969, forward strand.
ATATTTTGTGGAAAATTCCACCTCAAGCGAAGGCCATGGTTGGATCAAGTGTGCAGCTTTTCCCTCTGGTTAGAGGGGTGAAGTGCTTAGGAACTCAGGACTATCATAGAATACCGTTCTAGCGACCTGAACACAAATAGTACATGTATATGATCATACTCCACTGAAATACAAGTGTGTAAGACAGTTTGTAATAACAAATGGAAATGACAATGAAACTTAAAAACATTTCCAGTATAAGCTTGGTAATTACCTTGGCTGCCGACCACATATATAAACATCTGGCCTGTTTAGTGCCATGTCCCCAGCAAACAGAGAGTAGTGGCTACCACAGGATATATCCCAAATAAGGACATCAGAGAAGCACTGACAAAAAAGGATCAGAAAGAACATCTCTTAAATGGAGAAACAAAGAGGAAAATATTTAATGTTCTGCTATTTTGATTTACAAATGTACCAGAAGTACCATTTCAGTCCCTTCCCAAAAAGAAACAAACCAGATCTCAGTATTACTTGTACCACAAATAAAACCAGTCTTCAGGCATTTAAGAAAGCTGTGTGCGCTGTCATGCATGCGCTTCATAATCATGAGTAATTTTCTTAATTATTATTTTCTGATATTTATATCTCATTACTATTATTATATTATATTTACATTTTACAACTTGTGATAACTATTTATACATACTTTATATATCCTGTAATATAGTGTATTATTTTTATATATCCTGTAACATATTGTATATGTATTTTATATATCCTGTAATATAGTGTCCCCAATTAGCTTTACAGCTAAATACTATATTGACACTCAAATAAAGTTCATGTATGTACATGTATGTTAGTTCACTAAATACATATCTTATAATCTTAAGATCAACACAAAACACATAAATTATTCCTATATATCCTCAAGTCCCTAAAACTCACAACAACACTTTGCAGTGACGGGTCCAGGCCCACAGTATATTTATTATTTATACGTCTGCACAATTATTCAAACAAGAGCCTGTCTGGGCTTTCACTCGGGCCACTATGTAGCGATACTTACTGTGACATCACACAGGCCAGTCACACCACATTTGTTGTATTCTGTGGTTGGCAGAAACGAAGCGTGAATGCAGTCAGTTGCTTATAAAATATCACAGGACGGTGCTTATTCATCGACAAATTACTTTTTCGTTCTTCCAAAATGCAAGCAAGCTCTTTCATCAAAGCTTATGCTCTTAACTTATAAGTCTTATAAAAGAATTAGGATATGGAAGCAGAATTGAGACTTTAGATGTATTTCGTGAGACCCAAATCGCTAGATGCCATACAAGTCATACAAACACACAGGTTTTTTTTGCCAACACATTATATATGTAAATATATCTGCAAATATATAAATGACGTCAGTGTTTACAAACAGTAAGTTTACAAACAGTAAGTATCGCTATGTACATCAATGCAGCCACTTTTTTTTGCCCCTTGGTAGTGCAGGTTTTTTTCTTTGACATTTTGCATTCCAGGATTTTTATTTTCTATTTTGGACTACCCTTCTTCAGATTTTTGATGGTGTGTTCCCAATGAGATTGAAAATAAAATACACTTTCATTTGAAATATCCTCTTAGTAATAACCAAAGGGAAGAATTATTATCCTGTGATGGAGCTATCACTATATTTCTCTACTGTTCTTTCTACCCTGCGGCTCTTTATCGCAGCTCGCTGCCTCGCGGCTCTTTCTCTGCAGCTGTTCTCTCTGTAAGTCACGTTAATTGTATTCGTCGTCAATTTATGTTCCTCTGTGTAACTTTATCTGCTGTTCTTGCTATACATTACGAGTCCATCTTGGTATTTGTTGGATTAAAGATTATTAACTGAAATGCAAAGTGTTGCTGTGGTATATTTCAGGGACTCGAGGGATCTATAGGAACCCTAAAATTATTAGTGACTAGCTATAAACACCCGAAATTAGTGAGCATTTGTTGTTGACGGTTAGGGTATTTTCAAATGTAGGGGTAGGGTTTGGATTAGTACACAGGACCATTGAGGAAGCATATTTGTCTATTGTTTAGTGACTTTCCTAAAAACCCGAAATTAGTGAACACTTGTTGTGGATGGTTAGGGTATTTTTAAATGTAGGGGTAGGGTTTGGATTAGTACACAGGATCATTGAAGAAGCATATTGGTCTGCTGTTTAGTGACTTTTAGCCCTAAAAACCCGAAGTTAGTGATTATATAGCTCTAAACACCCTACAAAAATTAGCGATCACCCATTATTGACGGTTAGGGTGTTTCTAAATGTAGGGGTAGGGTTAGTATTAGTTCATAGGACCATTCATTTGAAGAAGCATATACATGTACAGTGTTTGGGTAGGGTTAGTCTTTAAACTTTATTGTACTTAAAGAAAAATGAAAGTCTCATGCAGGGAAATAATCGTGTAGAACTGTACGTTCACTCATGTTTTTGTTCACGTAAGAATTATAGACAATTATTTTATAATTATAGACAATTGCGAAAATCTGTAATATCCACTTTTATCAATGTTACTGGGACAATAGTGCTTGCCGCTGAATTGTTTTTGTTGGGCACGAGAACTTTCAGCACAATACAAGAAAATTGACACTGACAGTTGATTACTTTTTGAGGTTACATTTACAAATCTCTATAAATACCTGCCTATTAAAGACTGATCAGTCACGGCCATTTTTGGTATTTTTTCTTGTCCTCCGTGCGCTTTATAATTCTCTAGATCTGATGACAGGAGAACATTTTGAAAATCATGCCTTTGTGCAAAACTTCATTGCTGTCAAGTTAGATGCTGGTTTGCTTACATAATTTTCTTGTCAAACAAAATATTTTGCTCCAACTCGAGTCTCGAGTTAAGAGCTTTGCTGTCTATAAACAGTGTGTCGGAGATTATCTTCTTTCATCACTTTTTACAGATATCGCTTCACTCTTCCATAGAAACTTTCTTCTAAATATAAAATGAGAGATGAAATCCTATTCTCTGGCTTTCTTTTAGTTTTTTAAAAGTCGGTTTGGTTCACAATATCCCACTTCAAATCATGCAACTCGGTGATGTTGTCCAAGTCCGACTTTGTGAGTAGTGTGCATGTGTCGAATAAAATTACGTGGCCGAGAGGGAACTAGTAACTAATTTCCATAAGAAAAGCTATATTATTCCAAAAACGTAACTGGATCTCCAACGCAAGTCTCTGTGGCGCAGTTGGTAAAGCTATGGTCTTCCAAGGCATTCTTCCAGTCGAAAGGGTTGCAGGTTCGAGTCCCACTACCGGTGAATGAAAAAGTGAAATAAAAGTAAGTAGTAATGATGTGTAATTAATGAGGTAATTACAAAGTTGGTTGTGGCGGGATAGGGAAGGGAGAAGGGGTTAGGGAGGGGAAACTGTGAGTACCGTAGAGTCAGGGAGGGGAGAGTGATAAAATATTTTACAGGGGAGGGGTGGGTAATTCTCCCTCAAAAAAACTAAACCCTTTTTTTTTTTATGAATCCCAAAAAATTGAAAAATCCCTTTTTAGAATTTTGGATTGAAAAAAATTAAACCAGTGAGTATGAAAATTTGAAACCAGTTTGAAAATTTGAAACTGGTATGAGAAATCTCATACCCAAAAAAATTGAAACCACAACATATACACACTAACTTACATACAGGTATATAATTTATACATGTACAGCCCCGCCGGAAATTATAGGGACATTTACCGCGTCCGTACCTCGTGCAATGACCGCGGTTTTTCCTCGGTAAACCTCGGTCATTTTTGCGGCCGCCGCGGTCGTTTTGAAAACGCCGCAGTCATTCTTGGATGCGGCACTAACCGAGGTCGTAACCGAGGTTCGGGATACAGTGTACATGTGTCAACTTGAACAAGTGAGATTGTGGCAAACTAGTCAGTGCCGTGAAGTGCTTTATTTGAAAGTTAAACACACAAACAAAAAACGACAGTACATCGAACTGTTAGCTTTATGGGAATAACTGGCGAATTAGTCAGTGCCGTGGAGTGCTTTATTTGAAGTTAAACATACAAACACAAACAAAAAACGACAGCACATCGAACTGTGAGCTTTACGGGAATAAACTGTGACGAACTACAGTATTGTGCAAAAGTCATGCAAACGTATTTCGACGAATTTCGCTCTTTGTTCGTACGAATGTCTTTCGGGCAACTTTCCGTTCGAAATTTCGACGAAGAATTGATGAGATACGCGAAAATTCGGATGCCAAGGCGAAATATCGCCAACCTGCGAGCGACATTTCGACGATATTTTATATTGTGATCCGAAATTTCGGCAAGCGTACGTGTTCATTGCACAATTTTGTATTTTAACATTTCTTTCACCAGGATTAACGCGTGACAAATTCGAATTCATGACAAACAGTTTTACAAACGTACAGTAAGATGGTTTTGGTAAATACACTGCGTGCCAGAGGCGTCAAAAAGTCAAGATTCTTATATAATAAAAGTCCCCGTCAATCGTGAACTGTCAGCCAGACGCGTGTCTCATTTCTGACACAAATACCGCGGGGCGCAAATTATTTACATTTACGCGAACTGACTGGTGTTCCGATGCATTGAAGCTCTTTTAATTCAGAAGGAATTGCAATTTCCCAGTAGAAGTTTTCTGATAAGAGTAAAGAAGTTTTTGCACGTTTTCAATATGACAAACGTTGCTTCAAAACTCTGTTGATGTTCTGTAAAAAATCAGACTGACACATTCACACCTGACTGATTGCACGTGGAAATTAAGAGTTGAGATTTTAATACCTAACGCAAGCATACCAAGCATTTACAATGATTTCTGCCGAAACCTTTTAATACTAGTAACAAGACAAGGATCTGCCGTAAATGTGAAACTACACTGAAGCAAAAGTTTATTTGGTGTTATGCTTTGCGCTCAGCGAGTGAGTCAAGCATTGAAAGCGGGCCACGCACCGCCGGTCTGGGAACTAAGCGAGCAGCCGTCGTTTTGTTTATTTTACGGCTCACAATATGGTCCGAATTTATTTGAAAACTTTATACAATGACTTTTACAAAGATCTTTGAGGCTGACGTGAAAATTTCCCTTCATTTTCACCGTAAAGCCCCGAAATACGCCGTTTAGCGTGCCGACTTTGAAGAAGTTTGTTTTAGAGTGAGAAACAACGGCGCCGTTGAAGTCGTGAACCAGACGAAGAATAAAATGTTGATGTGTATTAGCGAGCGGAGTCCAAGAAGTTAAAGCTTCTTTTAATGGCGGTTTAGCGTGCCGACTTTGAAGAAGTTTGTTTTAGAGTGACAAACAACGGCGCCGTTGAAGTCGTGAACCAGACGAAGAATAAAATGTTGATGTGTCTTAGCGAGGGAAGTCCGAGAAGATAAAGCTTTTTTTAATGGCGGTTTAGCGTGCCGAGTTTGAAGAAGTTTGTTTCCAAACAACGGCCCCGTTGAAATCGTGAACCAGACGAAGAATAAAATGTTCATGTGTATTAATGATGTGTATAAAAGTTTTTAAACAGTGTCTGCCGAGTTTCAAGATACTTCTTTTAGAGTAATCAAAAGTGGTGCTACTTTTTTGTCGTTCTACTTCTCTAGAAGGAAAATATCACTTGTGAAATATCACTTCACCAAAAGTGAAATTTCACTTTCCAAAAGAATTTTCATTTCGGCTCTGAGCCGCGGCAAGCGCCTCGGTTGATGACCTCAATATGCAAACCACGGCGTTTTCAAAAACGCCGCGGTCATTTCTGAATGACAGTGAACAGTGAACTGATGTGTTACCATGTCTGGTATTATAAAATATGATATATAGATAATATAACGGTAATAGGACCATATCCACAAAGAATCCAGATGTCCCTATGTTGAAGTACAGGTATCACAGATTGTACTAGGAATGAATAAATATGCCTTATTTCTTGAACTTGCTTAGTTATTTAACATTTATGTAGCAATTTTTGCCCTGTTAATAATTTACGTAGTATACAAGTCGTAAGCCAGAACCACAATGAACCGACTCTGTCTCTTGACAGTTTACATGTATATATAACCCTAATTATCATAATCACTCTCCAGGCCCTCTCATCCATATACATTTTGTAGGAACTTATTTTTCTATGCACTACCAATTCATTACATTCATTGTCCATTACAAGAGAAATACATTACAGTGGAGTGGTTCTAATTAGGTATATAAGTTCTATAGTGTACTTACAATGTAGTTTATTTACTCTACAACCAACTTCCCTAAAATTAGACACGATTTTGAGTGAGATCAGAACTACGATAATGGAATAATCTTAGCGTACATGTATTTCCTTATAAATACAAGATGTTCATTACATATTCAACTAATCAAGCAAAAAACAATATAATTTTTGTAGTGTTTCCTATCCATTAGGAACTAATTTATATTTTCCTTTGTGTACTTTGCTACGCTCACTTGCTCATTCAAAGAGAAATGACATTTAATGGCAGCATGAGAGGTTGGGTGTAAGCTGATACATGTAACTACATTATGTGGAGTACACTGCACGTTATTAGGGACCTCAACCAGGATGGCAATGGCAGTGACAATGAAACATAGAAAAGTGTTTTCTCCTGAACTTTGGTGTTTACTATTTCCTTTATTTGCCATTAGGTGCTTTTCACAATCAGACTTTCAGAAAATATGATCAGCATAGCTGAGCTCCATTCAGGCTGAACGAAAAATGATGTGATTTACTTTGTATTCTTAAGTTCACATTCTATTTGAACTTTTGAACAGTCAAAATGTATGCAAATGCGCGCATTTTCACATGCCGTTATTGAATTTTGGATTGTTGTGGTTGTTTAAGATCCCCATACATGTACATGTGTTAACTATCCAGGGACCTTCCCTTCAAATAATGTTAAAAGTACATTGCAGGGATTGTCAAGTAATTGTGGAATCAAAATAACGTATTTTCACCTTTACTTTCCTTGGTTTAACAGCAATGGTCTTTTTGAGGCCCAGTTGTCCACAGGAATTGTCACCCCAAGAGAACACCTGCAATATCAACAACACATGAGATCAGATTAACAGCACTATCACTAGTCCTTCTGTCTGTAGACAGGTATTATTGATAGTGGCTGGTGCTCATCATATGGGGTTTATAGAGCCTGAGGATTACTTTTGGTTGTTCTGCATTGATATAGGAGAAGAAAAATCAGTATAATTATATATAATTATGATGAAAATAATGTAACTGGCTAATTTACTGTGAAACCACATTTATGAAAAAGGTATTGAACCTCAAAAAGGTACCGTAGCTCAGATCAATCTATAGAGCTGTGGTAGCACAGTGGTTAAGCGCTTCACCTCTGTGGGCTGGAAATTCTTGGACGCAGCACCATACTATGTTAGCTCAGATCAATCTATAGAGCTGTGGTAGCACAGTGGTTAAGCGCTTCACCTCTGTGGGCTGGGAATTCTTGGACGCTGTGAGTGAGCACCATACTATGTGAGTTGAGTTTGATGGTACATTCGTATCTCACCCTTACGCTGAGGGTTTTTCTCTGGGTTCTCCTGGTTTCCTCCCTCCTTAAAAAACAACTTGCTAAATTCCAATTTGATCTGTGGTTTAGATGGGTCCAGACTTTGATCAGCCCCTATTATTGTTTCAGGTTCCTGTTAAAAATCCTTTTTTTTAATCCAACCCAGTGTACAACCACTTCTTTACTCTTTTACTTTACTCCTTCTTGATAATACAACTTACATAATTTTATGTATAACATTAATGAGCAGTTCAAATAATTTCTTATAAACTGATCAGGTTGAGATTGAAAAAAACATCAGATGCATGTTGTGCATAATATTTGTATCCTACTTAGGAGTTGCTTTAGCTAAGAAAACCATGTACATGTAGGACTGCAGCAAAACCAAAGTCAAACTGATCAAAATCAATGTACCTGACAATAAACTGTAAGGCCCAAGGAATGAAATGTCCCAGCAGAAATCTTGATAACACCAGTTCCACTAAGCCCTTCAACACAGCAGGGAACAGACCTGGTGAACATAATAAATGTGGTAGCAGGCTGTCTTAACATATATATATTTATTTTACATACATGTATGTCACATGCCAGCCCAACATTGTGCCATGTACATGTACATGTAGGACAACTACATGTACATACAGTGTATTGCACAGTTCACACAAGCTGTTCATGTTATTGTGTTTATTGATTGCAGGATTTTGTTTAGTACAATATTGGGCTTGGATGAATCCAATAGGTGTATAATGTATATAATAATTATGTTGTAGTTTTATAAAATCCCGTTAAATTTGTTCAAACTAGGTTATTTTGGTCTGTACCGCTCGAAGCGAGCCACAGCATTGGCTTTCTCAACAATACAAAACACCCTAACCTTTAGAATGTGCAGTACACAAACAATAGAGCTACAGTATAATGGTGCAATAAGAATACAGGTTTCGAGCAGTACTGTATTACTCATTTTGGTCCAACCTAGGTTATTTTTATAAAATCCAGTTTCTTTGGGTTCAACCAGGGAGGTGGGAGGGAGATGGAGATGAAACTGACTTCCATTATTGTAAATGGCACATTCTGATTGGCTTGGAATCACTAGTTGAGTAGTTGTACAAAAGGTTTTGGCATCTTTTTCTCTCATGGCTATATATTTTTCAATCATCAAGACTTCAGGAGACCTAAGCTTCAGATGATTGTTCAATGAACACATTTTGAATATGTAATGTAATTTCTCTTTGGATGAGTAAACAAGCATAGTGAAGCGCACAAAGGAAAAGAGTTCTAGTTTCTAATCGATAGGAAACAGTCTATTGTTTGTGCTGTCAAGTGCCAGCCAATCAGATCTTGATAGATTAGTTGAATATGTACATGTAATGAGCATCCTGTTTATAAGGGAAAGTGTTTATAGGATTATTCAGTTATTGTGGGTCTGATCTCACACAAAATAATGTATATGTTGCGGGGCAATTCTGTACACTGGTTCAATTTGTTTTGAACTGGACCAAATATTTTTGAACTGGGAAAAATATTTTTGAACTAGGGGAACTCTCAATATTCTAAAAAGGGATTTTTCAATTAGTTCACATGACTATTGAAGTAGGGTAATAGTCTGTGTTGTTTAGTGACTTAATTAGCCCTAAAAAAACATAAATAAGTCATGTTTACATGTACATGTAGCTCTAAACACCCTAAATTAGTGACTAGCCCTAAACACCCTAAATTAGTGACTAGCCCTAAACACCCTAAATTAGTAGCCTTAAACACCCTAAGTTAGTGATTAGCTCTAAACACCCTAAATTAGTGACTACCTCTAAACACCCTAAATTTGTGACTAGCTCTAAACACCCTAAATTAGTGACTAGCTCTAAACACTCTAAATTAGTGACTAGCCCTAAACACCCTAAATTAGTAGCCTTAAACACCCTAAATTAGTGATTAGCTCTAAACACCCTAAATTAGTGACTAGCTCTAAACACCCTAAATTAGTGACTATATAGCTCTAAACACCCTAAATTAGTGATTAGCTCTAAACACCCTAAATTAGTGACTAGCTCTAAACACCCTAAATTAGTGACTAGCTCTAAACACCCTAAATTAGTGACTAGCTCTAAACACCCTAAATTAGTGACTAGCCCTAAACACCCTAAATTAGTGACTAGCTCTAAACACCCTAATTAGTGACTAGCCCTAACCACCCTAAATTAGTAGCCTTAAACACCCTAAATTAGTGATTAGCTCTAAACACCCTAAATTAGTGACTAGCTCTAAACACCCTAAATTAGTGACTAGCTCTAAACACCCTAAATTAGTGACTAGCTCTAAACACCCTAAATTAGTGACTAGCTCTAAACACCCTAAATTAGTGACTAGCTCTAAACACCCTAAACTAGTGACTAGCCCTAAACACCCTAAATTAGTAACTAGCCCAGTAAACACCCTAAATTAGTGACTAGCCCTAAACTAGTGACTAGCTCTAAACACCCTAAATTAGTAACTAGCTCTAAACACCCTAAATTAGTGACTAGCTCTAAACACCCTAAATTAGTGACTAAGCTCTAAACACCCTAAATTAGTGACTAGCCCTAAACACCCTAAATTAGTGACTAGCCCTAAACACCCTGGATTAGTGACTACATTTGCAGCCCTAAACACCCTAAATTAGTGACTAACCCTAAACACCTTAAATTAGTGACGAGCCCTAAACACCCTAAATTAGTGACTAGCCCTAAACACCCAAATTAGTAACTAGCCCTAAACACCCTAAATTAGTGACTACCTCTAAACACCCTAAATTAGTGACTAGCTCTAAACACCCTAAATTAGTGACAAGCCCTAAACACCCTAAATTAGTGATGAGCCCTAAACACCCTAAATTAGTGAATAGCCTTAACACCAGGCTAAATAGCACCCACTGTTATGGTTAGGGTGTTTTTTATATATGGAGTTAGGGCTTGGATTAGTTCACAGGACAATACTTTGGTGGAACAAGAACCTAAGAAGTGTGTTTACAGGTGCTTAAGTAAACTGACTAAAAACAAATTATTTTTCGTCTAGCATGCTAAGATATTACTTGAAATAAGCAAGTCATTTCTACAGTGAAAATATATATTTTTGTTTTGTTATTGTATATTGTGGGGGAGGGAGGGGGCGTGGAGATAGATCTAGAAACAACGTTATCGCACACATGCTCATTGGCTGTACAAATGGACTTTTGCTCTCTCTAAAGTCACACACCAAGCTGTAGAGATGGTTGAAACAGTGGAGACTCTTGTTGGAAAGGCAGAGTAACATTTTGAAAAAGCAACTCTGTGTAAAACGCTGTTGGACATCATTAAGTTGCTGGCTTAACTCATGTTTGAATGAAGAACTGTTTGACTAAAAGGTGGTTAATTATCGTTAATTATCGTTAGTTACACAGAGTAGAGTCTCCAGGCAAAGCAAATTGTAAATATTCTGGAGCTAAGAAGGCTATTTTGGTATGTCATGGTCTGAGCTTTCCAAAGATAGTCCTGTTGGGCCTTGTTTGTGCTTTGCCTGGAGACTTCTGAAAGATTCTTAAGATGAAACCCTATGGCGTTTCCCTGTCAAAAAAAATGTAAAAGGTAAACATGTTAGCTATGGGGATAGCTTGCGAGGATTTCGGAAAGATTATAGTTTCAAACAGCAAAGCGACTAAACTCTGTCGGCCATGCAATAAATCTGCTTTCCAATCAAAATTATTAACTGAAAGTGTGAAAACCTGGTATGTTATACTTAAACAAAATGTTTCTTTTTGACTGATGCACTATAGCGTGAAGCGAATTTTTAATGGTGAAAGGGAGTTAAAAATAAATTTATACGGCAATGAAATTTCAGGTAAAATAAACAAATAAAATCAGGAACAGACCTTAATGAAAGACTTGAAAAAACACTAAAGAAGTCATAACAGATAGGAGAGGTGAGAAAAATCTTTTCTCGCATTTTCACGATATTGAAGCAGCATTATATTTGTTTGTTGTTTAGTGACTTACATGTAGCCCTAAAAACCATAACTTAGAGACTAAAATCATTTGCATTACAAAAAGAAAAAAGAAACCCTTGGAGAAGTTTACAGTCCCGCTCAAAAACTTTGCAACCACCACTAAACGCCAGACGGCACTAACGGCTTTTAGCAGCGTTAGTGCCACTAAGTTTTACGGTTAGTGCCACCAAACCACTAGACGGCTTGAACCGTAGGTGGCTAGCCACCAAATGTCTAGCGCCGTCGACAGCTAGCCACCAAAAGTTCTGAGCCACCAACGGCTAGCCACTAAATCGTTGAGCCATTTCAAGAAGTATATTTTGAAGCCTTTTATGTGCTGACTTGAAGTGTTTTGCATTTTGAGAAGTTTAAATATTTTTAAATGTTCGTCTAGGCAGGGTTTTGAGAATTTCTTTTGAAATGTTTGTTTTATTAGTCAGTTCATCGGTTTACGTGGCAGTACTGAAGGAAGAAGTATTCAACTAAAATAAATTTACCATCTAGTGTTTTGAGTAGTTAATTCACAGGCAGCCCAAGCTCAAGTTACGAAAATATAAGGATTTGTATGGGAGCGTAGCGAACTCCGTTTACTAGCCAGAAATACTGTAAAATATTTGAATAAAATGACTTACCTTGCCACTGTGATGTCTTCTGTCGTGTTTCTCTCCTTGTTTGGTGGTTTTAAGCTGATTTCAGCCTGGTTGAGAAGGGGCTCCGAAAAAAAAAACCCGGCTGAATCAGCTTAAAACCACCCAACAAGGAGAGAAACACGACAGAAGACATCACAGTGGCAAGGTAAGTCATTTTATTCAAATATTTTACAGTATTTCTGGCTAGTAAACAGAGTTTGCTACGTTCCCATACAAACCCTAATATTTTCGTAACTTGAGCTTGGGCTGCCTGTGGTTAATCTTCAAACGTTTTACGTCTACCGGTACTAGTCAGCCATTAAGTTTGATTCATCGACTCTCACGATCGAGTCACGGCGCGTGGCACTTAATGTAGAAGTTCACTAAAGTTCAACTAACTTTACCGTCCCATTACAGGTTGCCGAGCACTATAAAATATATTTTTGCAGGTGGGGTATTTTATTAACTCATCACAAAGTGATGAAGTTAAAAACTCCAGAAGATTTGATGCAGTGTGATCTCACGGCAATTAACATTCATTTGACAACGAATTAGAAGACAGCCAAAACTTCTCACTTCGGCAGAGATTGACTCAAAGCATTTCCCACATCAGGTGAAACTGTTCAGACACGAAACGAAAATGAAATAAAAACTTGCAAAACATCCAGGCGAAAATACGATGATTATTCCACAGGCAGCCCAGACTCGACATATATTTCCCGCTTTTTGGGTTACCTGTGGTATGTTTCATAAGCGATCTCGGAAGAGTTTATATAATTGCTCCTTGTGAATTCTCTTTTCCGATTCCTACGAAATAAATCTTCAATAATAAAAGATTGATACTTAATGAAGTTGTGTGAGTGGTTTTGGGGTGATTTGGGGACTTCTAAAGCAGTTTATTAGGCCTCGAGGTTTTGACGGTTGGCCGCGTGTCTACCTCAAAGACACAAATATACACAAGGTATGCAGCTTCGAGGCGCTTTTCATCGATGTGACCTCACTAGCCGCCAAAATTCGACAAGAAATTCAAATCGATTTCACCTCTGCTTTTGGCACACAAATCCAGAGATGTGTAAAACTAAGCACTTCTCATCCATGTTTCAGGCCAAACGACGTGAAAATGGCTTGGAAAATGAATTCCAAATTCAAAATATTTCTCTTGGTACATGATCTGCAGATTGATCGGTCCACAAATCAGCGGTAGACATCGCAGGCGGTGCTTTCAAGTTGGGTGGGCATGGCAACTGCACTTTATCGCACTGCCTGCGATGTGTACCGCTGATTTGTGGACCGATCAATCTGCAGAGCAATTATATAAACTCTTCCGAGATCGCTTATGAAACATACCACAGGTAACCCAAAAAGCGGGAAATATAATTATGTCGAGTCTGGGCTGCCTGTGATTATTCAAATCAGTTCGTGGAAAATGTCACGCTTCCGGCCGTGATGTAGAATTCTTGAGACCTTTGAAAAACAGATCCACATTAATAAAAGAACTCCAGAATATGTTATTGGACATCTTTTTCATTTTCCATAAAGGTTGAGCCATTAGTTGTGTGGTGAATTAAACTACAGTCACACTTCCCTCGAAGAGTCTCCAGTGTTGTTGTTTCAAAAACCAGACAATGTCTGCGCAGCAAAGCGGTTTACAGCAACACGTGAAGAATGAAACAGGAATAAAGTTTAGTGAAGTTAATAGCTGTTCGAGTTTTACTGAACGGTTTTGAAGTGATTTTCTTTAGTTATTCCAGGGAAAATCTGCAAAGTTCTCCAAAAATGGCTTCGATTCTGTCAGACACGATGCGACTGCAATTATTGTTAATATTCTAATTTTCGACTTCAGTTTGTTTACATTCACTCACACCGCAGTATTTTCAATCGTGCACTGACTAACGGCTAGCTGCCAAATGTCTTGAGCTGTCGACGGCGATCTTGAGTAAAACTACACACGAGTGAACAAGAGTGAACACGAGTGAAAAAGATGGTAAAACAGGTGCATGCAGAACATGAGTGAAAATTTATTGAAACTATATTTTTCTTTGTTTTAAATAATTGAAACTATAGTAAATCAGCCAATTGATGGTTAGGGACAGACCATTAGGGGGGGGGGGGGGGGGTACCGCAAATCCCCCCAAAAAAATTAGTCCTACAATTTTACGTCCTTATCCAAGAAGACGTAAAGGTCTAACCGTTTACTGTTGGATTATGTAAAGGCAGCATCTTCTACTCAGTTATTTTAAGACCCTGAATGTTGGTCCGGCCGGGGTTTGAACCCGCGACCTTCGCTCAACAGGCAGTTCTCAGCTGAGCGTCGGATGTAGCTACTTTCAGTTCTTGGTCACTTATTCAAATGAACACCCTTGAACTATTTAGTGCTGTCTTGTGAGAATTCTCTCATTAGTAAATTTGGAAACTGCAAAAATTAGTGCAGAGGCGCGAAAAAAAATTCTGCACCAATGTGGGCAGAAATAATAAATTATTGCAAGGTACAAATGTCAAAACCCTCCCCTCCAAACCCCGCTTTACTTTTCTAAAGGTCCGACTTGAAAAGATGGGTTATCGCTAAGTTAATCTAAACTTATTGACTTAGTTGACAGCTTGTCATCTATTTTGATGTTTGAGGTAATTAAATCCTACTTTGTGGTTTCCGAACTGTCAACATGCATCATATGTCATCAGATGCCTCTCAGACAGGCGTCTGGTTTTCTAACCTACGGGCCGACACTAAAGGATAACATTTGAAATGTCACGGCAAAAATATTTTTGCCCAAACAACCCTGACAAACTTTGACAATCGAAATGCACCATCGCACTAGGATTTCTTGTTTTCACTTGTTTTTTCAAAATGTTTACCTTTTCTTTGTCAAGAACAGCACGAGGTAACGGTTCACCGCGTAATCTAATTATAATATGACAAATATGACAGTTTAATTTCAAAACCAATAGCCTGTGTTGATTCTATATAATGTTGTCCTGCATTGTTTCACTTGTCCTTCCTCAAAGCAAGACAAGTGAAACATTCGGAAACTTTGAAGTTTTGTTGTCCTTAGGAATTTTTCTATAATCTCAGAAAAGGCAATCACACTGTGACAAGTGTAGCGATGACAGCTTTTTATGTAAAATTGACAGAACTTGTCCCAGTGCAATTCGGCCTTTTGGCTCAATTATTTAAAACAAAGAAAAATATAGTTTCAATAAATTTTCACTCGTGTTCACCTGTTTTACCATTGTGTTCACCTGTTTTACCATTGTGTTCACTCGTGTTCACTCGTGTGTAGTTTTAGTCAAGATCGTTGATGGCTAGCCACCAAATGTCTAGTAGCGTTGACGGCTAGCCACCAGTTTTTACCGTTAGTGCCACCGAACCACTAACGCCCAGCCGCTAAAAAATTAGCGGCGCTGACAGTTGCAAAGTTTTTGAGCGGGACTGTATAATGTGACAGAATCCCAATGGATTGCTCCAATCATGACTGAATTCCATATAGTTTTTCGGAAAAAATCCTTGCCTATTGGGCCTCTTGGAGATGACATCATTTTAATAATAAGGGGGAGGGGTGGGCAGTGTTATTTTAATTACCTTTCACGCCTTGATTCATTTGTCTTTTATCCGTTGGAACCTCAGATCGAAATCCATGTTGTATAGTGGTCATATACATGTACACCTTTCAGTTTGTACAGTATTGTGCAAAAGTCATGCAAACGTATTTCCACGAATTTTGCTCTTTGTTCCTACAAATGTCGGCAACGGGCAACTTTTTATTCGAAATTTCGAAGAAGAATTGATCAGATACGCGAAAATTCGACTGCCAAGGCGAAATATTGCCAACCTGCGAGCGACATTTTGACGTTATTTCTCTTACTGTCAAACGAAAATTCGGACCAGGTTATCGAAATATCGCAAGCGTACGTGTTCATTGCACAATTTCGTATTAACGCATGACAAATTAGAATTCATGACAAACAGTTTTACAAATGTACAGTTAGATGGTTTAGGTAAATACCCTGCATGCAAGAGGTGTCAAAAAGTCAAGATTCTTATATAATAAAAGTCCCCATCAATCTAGCCTGCTTGCAGGCTCTAGTTGATTTGGGGTTCTGGTTGATTTGGAGTTCCTGTGGTGGGAGAGAGGGAAGAGGAAGGAGGAGAAAGAGCATGTGTTTTTGAAATTCACCCCCATGCATGACGTCACATCCCATTGTAAGTTACACTTTTCACAAAGAATTTTAAAATCAAAATTTTCACCGAGACTCTGTGGTAAATGTACCCTAGCACTGAACCTCTTGTATTTCTTCTGCATGTTTGATACTAAAAGTCTGAGAAAAAGAGAGAAAACAGCAGAAAAATGACTGCGATTTGAGGGAAAAGTTTTCAATTTTAGCTTGCGCGTGCTGCTTACACCATAATACATGCCATTTTCGAACAAAGTGCACAAGCCCATTCCAGATTCAATCAATCAAATTGGACGAAGGGGAATTTAAAAAACACAGGGTCTTGTCACAGGCTCTGCTTTCGCTTTCTCCCCCTTCCCCCTTCTCTCTTCCACCACAAAAACCCCAAATCAACCAGAGCCTGCAAGCAGGCTACCGTCAATTGTGAACTGTAGGCCAGACACATGTCTCATTTCTGACACAAATACCGTGGGGCACAATTAATTTCCATTTATGCGAACTGACTGATCTGAGCTCTTTTAATTCAAAAGGAATTGCACTTTCCCAGTAGAAGTTTCCTGGTAAGAGTATAGAAGTTTTTGCACGTCTTTCAATATGACAAACATTGCTTCAAAACTCTGTTGATGTTCTGTAAAAAATCAGACTGACACGTTCACGCCCGACTGATTGCCTGGGAAATTCAGACTCCAAGAAGAGTTGAGATTTTAATACGCAAACATTTACAATGATTTCTGCCGAAACCTTTTAATACTAGTAACAACACAAGGATCTACCGTAAATGTGAAACTACACAGAAGCAAAAGTTTATTTGGTGTTTAAAATGCTTTGCGTTCGGCAAGTGAATCAAGCTTTAAAGCAGGCCATGCACCGCCGGTCTGGGAACTAAGCGAGCAGCCGTTGTTTTGTTTATTTTACGGCTCACAATATTTCGATAACTGCATGGTCCAGATTTACTTGAAAACTTTATGCAATGACTTTTATAAAGATCTGGAAGGCTGATGGATCTGAATATTATTGTGGATATACGGATAACGTTTACAAAATTGAACACTTCCGAAGTTGGGACGTCCGATTTATAGTAACGCATTCCTTTCGTTTGTTACCCTTCCGGCCTACGATTCAAACCGGGTTCAAAGCATCGGATTTCTATTCTTAGCCTGATTATACTGACTGAACTGAAGTAAACTCTACAGTTGTCCTCCTGTACTGTTCGGAAGTGAGCCGTAAAGTTCAGTTAGTCAAAGTCTGAATAAAGTTTAGAACTCAGGTTGGTTGAATAGCTATTGACCGAGTGAGCCGGAAAAAGTAACTTGATCTTGAATGGGCAAGGATCGAAATTTCGAAGGGAAGCAAAGTTTCGTGTGAATATTCGCAGAGTACCATTTTTGAGTACTTCTGAGAAGAAATTTTTGGTTTACACAGATAATACTCTATGTTCTACATTTGTTTGAAATGGTAAAAAACTGACCTTTCCTGACCCATGACCACGTAAGTGCAAGCCTGGGTCGATTTCCCGGGGTGACGTCATCTAATTAATTCCACTTTGCAATAATTTTGAATAAATACTTAGGATTTTGTCTAAAATAACTTTTTTCTTTACTAACAACTGACAAACTATGTATATTTTCTATAAATCGATGTTGTTGTGATAGAAAAGCACCATGGAGTATAATGTATTAATGAGATGACATCACCCCAGGAAATCAACCCAGCTTTTACATACGCGGTCATGGGTCAGGAAAGGTCAGTTTTTCATCATTTCAAACAAGCGTAGAACATAGAATTATTATTATCAGTAAACCAATAATTTCTTCGCAGAAGTACTCAAAACCTTTCACAGTTTCATAAAAAAAAATGTCAAGGGTTAGAAGCATTTAACAAATCTTGAAAATTTTCATTCATTTTCGCCGTAAAGCCCCGAAATTCGTCGAAAGGTGTTTGCATGACTTTTGCACAATACTGTACTGTAAAGACACTAATAACACTATAGGGAAGTCCCCAGGCAAAGCACAAACAAGGCCCAACATGACTATCTTGTTGAAGCTAAGACCACAAAACTTACTGAAATGGCCTTCTTAGTTCCAAAATATTAACAGTTTGCTTTGCCTGAAGACGTGACTCTGTGTAAATCTCCAGCGATAACAAATCACCTTTTAGTCAAGCAGTTCTTTGTTCAACCATGAGTTAAGCCGGTGATTTAATTATGTCCAACGGCACTTTACACAAAGTCACACTTTCAAAATGTTAGTCTGTCATTCCAACAAGAATCTTCACTGTTTCAACCATTTCTTTAGCTTGGTGTCTGACTTGAGAGAGAGCAAAAGTCTGTTCGAGATTCAATTTGTAAGCTGTAAGCTGTTTCCAGCCAAAACATACAGCATACTGACCACATGCGTGACAATGTTGTTTCTTGATGTCTCCCCCCCCTCCCCCATGTAATAGAACAACAAAACAATAATACATATTTTCATTGTAGAAATGACTTGATACCTTGCTTATTTTGAGCGCTATTTAATTTCTTTTAAATTTCAAGGGATATCCTAACATGTTAGAGAAGAAATTACAGGTTAATCAAAGAGCAATGTTGACTTTCAAGATTTTCAAACTGAAGGGCTGTATGCCCCAAGGGATCAAGTGCTACTGTGGACTCACTTTTGGTATTATTAATCGAAATTTCGAAGAAAAAAACGTCCTAAAAGGGCACTTGGTCCCTTGTGGCACACAGCCCTTCAATTATCACATAGGTCGTTTTCATTCCAACCCCTTCAATTATTGTAATCTGTGCACTATAAAGAGTTATTTATTATTGTTTTTTATCAGAACAGAGGAAGTTAGACCCTTGGAAAGCTGGAGGCAGCTCAACAGGCCAGTGACCGATTGAGCCGCCGACCAATTGAGCCACTGACCAATTGAGCCGCCAACGGATTGAGATGCCGACCAATTGAGCAGCCGACCGATTGAGCCACATATATGTATGTACCGACCAACTGGTTTTGAGAAGGCTGTGAGATGGGTCTACATGTATGTTGTACATGTAGGTCAAATTGACCCTTCAGGTCAAATTGACCCCAAGTCAATTTAACCTAGGTCAAATTGATTCAACCTGGTGTTTGTGTTTAAGGTTACTGGATACCTTCAAAAGTGATTTCCGCAAAAATGCGTTTACGCGGGCGCTCGGCGAACAAAATATGGGAACCTATATATCAATGGAAAGGTTGATAACTGAAGAATACTAGTAAAAAGTTATTTTATACGGAATTACTCTAGATTTAAAACTACAGTCACTTTAACCCGATGTCGAAGACGTTTATAAACGCGAATTACCAGCGCCGGGTTTTTATACTTACGAAGTAATTACACTTGTGTCAAGTTAAGCGGTCATTGATCTCCAAAAGCGTGTGTGCGATTTTTGATATATATTTTCTATGCGAAATTATTGCAGTTTAAAGTCGAGTCATTGATTATTTTTGCCAAGCCATCACGCTTGGACCGATATCTTTAAAACTAAAAACAAATCGGGAAAATGCACACACGCTTTTGGAGATTAATTATCGTAGAATCACTGGACAAAATTTCAAAAATTTCCGGTAAATTCTTATATGCAATCAATTCACTTGAAGACTGCAGAAACGTTGAAAAATTGTTGCTGAGAAATCGGTATTAGAAGTTCAGCAACTGATTCACACCTACTTAGAGCGGCTTTCCGGACTCGACACCCATTCTCCAATCAGAAGCAACCTCCTGGAGACTCCCAAAATTCCACGGGAAAAAGTAAAGGTTTCAATATGTAAATATAATTACAAGCCATAGTTCACCTTGCAGTCTCTTGTTTTAATATGTGGGTTCCAGAGGATATTGTAATCTAGGAATTAGAGAAATATATATATTTGCCGAGATGAATATTGTATGTTGATTTCCGATCAAAGGTACGCGCCGTATCTATAGCCGGCTTGTTTGGCTTGGAAAAAAAATTAAAAAGGTGAACCGACAGACTTTACGTTTCCATCTTAGCTTTCTTGGAAACAAATATTCTCTCGGCTGGCTCCTATCAATTCTTCTTTATGTTCAGATGTGGATCAGTCGGCATGCAAGTGAAAATACGAACCCTTGTCGGGTTTTGCGAGGACTTGGCTCGAAGTCGTATGCGTTGTTTGGCCTTGTTTTGCTTTTTATTTTATTTGTTTTCCAAGCTAAG
This sequence comes from Actinernus sp. WN-2022, assembly GCA_030867875.1. NCBI lineage: Eukaryota > Metazoa > Cnidaria > Anthozoa > Actiniaria > Actinernidae > Actinernus > Actinernus sp. WN-2022. The sequence goes on from JAOWCC010000577.1 coordinate 120,986,456, forward strand.
GGTCTCCTGCTTGCTTTTTGGAAGACATCAGGCCAACAACCGATGGAATTACGGAATCGTGTGTGGAAAAACGTTTCTCAATAAACGTAAACGGTATATGAAATGAATTTATGCGCTAGCTTCGATACGGGCGAGTGAGCACTTGTCATGTGTTAATTGATCTACTGTCAATCAAACAGAACCTTTTACTTCCGGTTAAAAACTTCCTTTTGGTATTTCTCCGTCAATATAATTTTTTTTTGAACGGAATTTTTAGTATATCAAACACTGCTACTAAAACTACATTTCTGTGCGAAAACAAATTTTCACCCTCTTTTTCGTTTTGAAGGTATCCAGTAACCTTAAGGTAATGTCTGTTTTCTTCAGGTAATTTTTTCAAGATACTAAAATGGGAACTTACTAAACTAAACACCCTAAATAAATTAGTGACTATAGCTCTAAACACCGAAAATTAGTGAGCACCAATTGTGGACGGTTAGGGTGTTTTTAAATGTAGGATTAGGTTTTGCATTAGTTCTCAGGACAATTGAAGAAGGATTACAGTCTGTTATTTAGTGATTAGCAATCACTAAACACCCAAAATTAGTGAGCAAACATTGTGGACGGTTAGGGTGTTTTTAAATGTAGGGTTAGGTTTTGCATTGGTTCACATGCAGGATCATTGAAGAACAGCGGGTGTAAAGTACAGGTCAGGTCACAGGTCAGGTCACTTCTTGTTTACCTGGGAACCCTAGCTCTAGGTGAGTGAGAACCCATCGTTTATCTGTGAACTCGTCCGATGGTTAGAGTTAGGTTTGTGGCTAGGGTTAGGATTTATCTTAGAATTAACAACCTGACCTGTGACCTGTACTTTACACCTGCCAATTGAAGAAGCATATTTCTCTGTTGTTTAGTGACTTACCGGTAGCTCTAAACACCCAGAATTAGTGAGCAATTGGGTTTACTGAGGTTACTGTTAGGGTTTGGATTAGTTCACAGGTCAATTAAATCGATTTATAATAGTGTCAGGAATGAGTTTGCTTGGAGTGGGGTGTTAACTGGCTTTAATAAATCTGCTTGTTATTACTGGCCCTGTGCACGGAAACGGCATTGAAGTGAAATATAACTGTTGATAACGTTTTGAGTTATTTATGTGTAAGTTCTCGAACATTTATCTAGTTCTGCGTCTTTTCACACCTCTGTGAGAGATTCTTTGATGAGACCAACTAAGACAATATAATACAGCATTTCTTTGAGTCACTTTCCAATTGTGTTTTATTCCATTTGAAAAGCTGAGTCTAACGAGTACAAGCCCAAAACACTCCAAGATCCTCTGCACTCGTTACTTTACTGAGATACTGTTTAGCTCTTGAATCGTAGTTCTAAATCTTCTTCTAGATACAATGTTAGAGGTGATTCGCTTTCTTTTCCCTTTCTTCTCTCTTTACTTTATCTGTCAGTGATCTGAGTGATTACTCTGCAAAAGTCGGTTCGGTTACGTCGACACAGTTTGTTTTAAAGTACGAGTGGAGCCGTAATGAAGTACACCTGATCATCAATAAACAATGTATTTTTCCTGTATTTTTCTGGATTTAGCTTTCTTACTTCCCTTGAATTGCTACAGTTTTCATGAAAGAACGAACAAACGCAGAGTCAACACAAACTTTACAGTTTGGTCAGACTGGGTTTAATATCATCCATGTTTTTCGAAAGATGTTTCCAAGTCCAATTTTGTTAGCAGTACGCATGTGCACATAACGAGAGGGACTGGGTTCCACGATTACTCACATGGAGAATAAATGATGTGCTCAAATCAACAAGCGCTTTCATGGCGCAGTGCGATAATCCACTGGATTAATATCTACCAGGAGTTCCTCGTGATTCAGCCAAGTTAAGCCCGATCGGGTGAGGTAAGTAAATGGATGGGTGACTTGAATGTAAGTGGTCAGGCCTGACATCAGGGGGGTGAAGAAAAGGATAGAAGTAGGGGGTGGTAGTAGGAAGGGAAGGGGGATGTAGGAATAAGAGGGGAGGGGTGGGTTGTCAAAACAATTTTGAAGGGGAGGGGTGGGTGATTTTTTTCTTTTTAGTACTTCCCCCTAAAAAACTAAACTCCTTTTTTTTTATGAATCCCAAAAAATAATAAATCCTTTTTAGAATCATTTATGGTCAATTTGACTTGCAACATCTATACTATAGTTTCTTGTAACACGATGTATTAAAATGTACATAAACACTGTACTAAATAGCCTCCTCCGCAGGCATCTCTTTCAGATTTAAAAAATCGTGAATTGGGTTACCTGTGACTCCGGGAGAGAAGAGGAGGACTGGAGGAGAGAGAGAGAGAAAAAAGAAGAAAGAGATGCCTGCCAAAAATCAATGGGTATGGACATGTCGCTGTACTCCAAGGACTTGTCACTGGACCCGGGGTACCCTGGGGAGGTAATTGTAACTTCCAAAACTAAACGGGCCCCCTTCGGAAATTTTTGTATTCAACTCATTGCAGCATCGAATATGTAAAGGCTTTGAAGACTTTGAAGGAAGTTATTAAAGGCGGAGAAACGACAAAATATTGCGGACAAAGAAGATGAAGTTTATAACAATTTGAGGGACGGAACGAAGCTGGCAGTTAAAATCTCAGTTGAAATTACCACAAACATGCTTGTTCTGCTCATTGATGGGCGCTCGTTGATTCTTATTTCCACGGGTTATTTCATACAGTCGCATGTTAGTTTATATGTATCTGAAGTAGATCAAAAATCACTCGTTTATGTTTTGATTAACGGTTTGATTGAATCTGGAACTTTCACAGTTTTAGCGGTCGTGCGTGATACACATGAACGGAGCCATAATATGCAAATTCGTTGTTTCATACCGTGTACATAGATATCGAGTGCGACAAAAACCTTTGCAGTTGATTTAGTCAAAAACCTTTGCAGTTGATTTGGTCGAAAACCTTTCCGAGAACCTTACCAACCAAAAGCCATGTAAATTGCAATTTGACCGAAGAAATCGTGTCCTCGTTTGTGTCCAATATTACAACTAAAAGTTGTTTATTTTATTACTTCGTGTTCAGTAGACTATACATTGCAATCGGCCCAGAAGAGTCAAAGCCAGCAAAGGACACACCAGTTTTACGGCAGCTATAAAACTTGAGCTTCAAATCTTAATATTCCTCAGGGCTTGCGAGCTCGATCCGGCGATGATAGCCTAAAATCGGCTAGCTCCAAGCTGAGGAGGAGGCTGTATTTCAGGCTACGACGAAGAGCGATTTGATTGCTTTCATTCACAAAAATTATGACCCACCCCTCCCCAAATACATATTATTATGCGCACAAAAACCTGCGCGAAGTGGCGATAACATGTCGATTTTTGGCAGGCATCTCTCTTCCTTTCTCTCTCTTCTCTCTCGGCTCCAATCTCCCTCTCTTTTCTTCACCTGCCACAGGGAGCCCATAATCTGATTTCCTCAAAAATTAGAGATGCCTGCGGAGGAGGCTATGTACTAAAAAAAAAAAATATTAATGACCAGGAGACGTACAGCTTACCTGTCATCTGTGTCACCATGGCCAAGCTGCCCACAGCCTCCCCTCCCCCATGTCCAAACTTGGGTGCTAGACCCAGGTAGCCCAAATTTCCCTTGATTTACTGGAGTTTCACTGCAGAGACATAAACCTGATATTCCACACTTCACACAATGTGGACTTGGCATAATTGACTTGGCAACTTGGGTTACTGGTGAGTTAGGAGATGCTGACATAAACATTCCTGTAACAGAGTCAACAGCATTTCTCAGCTTTCCAAAGTCCATACCAGGTCTTAACTGACTTGCAAGAATCCCAAATCCTAGGTATGCTTTTCTTGGTTCACTTTGAATTTTGTCTATGCTTTTGCTTTCGGCTTTAAGAGTGAAATCTTCTGACTCAGAGTCAGTTCCACTGCTGTACATGCTGTAGGTTCCTGTTACAGATCCAGACATCACACTTTGATGAAGGCACAATGAATCTAGGCTCCCTGATACTTCTCTGGCAATAAAAACATCCTCGCCTTTTGTAAGAGAACTGCCAACATTACATGTAGGTGAAGTCAGTTTAAGGAAGCCTCCTTGTGGGGACAATGACTCAGGAGAGCTATCGTCCAAGTTAACATATCGCTCTCCTGGAAAGCCAAAGTAATTATTGTGGATATCAATAGGTGATGAACATGTAGAGGTAACTGATGACTGTAACATAGTGGGAGAAGAAGTGCTACATGTAGGTTTTGTATTTAACTGCACAGGCTTGTGTGTTCTATTCTTGGCTACTTCAGAGCATGAATTGTTTATCTGTTGGTCTTGAGTAACTAAGGCAGCAGATCCATTAGAACATGGGTCCTCATTCACTTCACCTTTAACCGTACTATATGTACATGTATGTTCCATGCTTGAATCGGCTGAAATGATAGAAGCTTGGTCAATAGTCTCGCCAGTCATATTGCTGTTTTGACTATCTTTTCTCTTATTACTACTAACAGCTTCATAACTCAGGTATGTCTTTGGTTCATTGGAATGTGATGCTGGTGAGTTTGATCCCCTTAGGTTTATATCAGAGCTATGTAAAAGTGCTGGACTTTGGGATTTCCCACCTAATGACTTTTTCCTCTTCAAAGTTTCCTTAGTTTTACTAAACTTTCGAAGCTTTTTAGCCTGACTCTGGTCATTAGATACAAATCTTGAATTACCAATCTTTTGTGGTAGGAGTTTGATTTGCATTGAAACATCTTTAATGAGAACCATACTGTGGTAAGCTCCACATGCTATTGCCAAAACATCCTTCCCTTTCAGGGCTTCCACCTCTTGTGGTCTGTTCACCTTATCAGAATGTGGGCCATGACCAATCTGGCACCCACTACCCCATGACCATAACCTGCCATCTGAAGAAAGGGCCAAAGTATGAGAATCCCCACAGGCAACTTTCTTGATTTTTATTTTGAGTTCACCTTGATCTTGATTTGGCTGAGGACTTTCAGGATTCTGTTCATTCTGCTCTGATAGAAGTGTTGCAGGAGATGGAGTCAATAACACATCAGGCGAAAACCTAACGGCAGTAGGAAAATCAGTAACTTTAACATCGCCAATACCACACTGTCCATTTGAAGAATCTCCCCAACAAAATAACTCTCCATTATGGCAGAGCGCTGCGCTGTGATGACTACCGCAAGCGATATCAACAACATTTTTTCCGCTAAAAAACGATAAGTTTGTAGGCTCCCGTCGGCGCGTTAGATCTCCAAACCCGAGCTGCCCGTACGTATTTTCTCCAACTGCCAGAACCTCTGCGTTGAAAGTAAGAAGCAATGTGTGTTCGTTTCCCAAGGAGACTCTGGAAATCCCATGGCGAAGGTTCAACGATGATATATGGGGTTCGATGCTGGTGGATTTCCAGAAGTAAGCCGTGCCTTTCTCACTGTTTTTGCTGGTATGTTCTGAGTATTTTGCTGACGCCATGCAAATGTTCTTTTTGAAGAGTATAAGGAACTCGCTGGGATCGTATATTCTACATGAAAGTTGTTTCCCCCGAACGTATTTAAATAATTATGTCATAACTTCGACGCCATGTTTTTTTTAGGCGATTATTGCGCATGCGTAGTGTAGCTCGGGAATCATCCTCATACCCAGTGCCTCCTCGACTTGCCTCAAATGGGACAGTCAACACACCCCGCTAATAGATCCCCGGCGAAAGCTACAGAGATTTGACTGAGAATAACTCCCGCTATTGCGGACTCTCGCTATTACAGAAATACGGACACTTCACGCGGTCCCAACGTAACATTTTTATTGTTTCGGCTCTCGCCGCATGTTAGATAACTATGTAAGGTTAATGTGTCTTCCCTCTGTAAATAAAGAATATTGTATTGTATTGTATTGTTATAGCGGACTCTTAAAGCTCTTAAAGTTACAAGTGGTACGTGATAGACAAATAAAAGACTGAGTAGGAGGACCCGAAAAAAACCACACCACAAACAGACAAAGAGACACCCAGGCCTTCAAATATTTTTTCTTACTTGGCCGGACATCTTCCCACAGTCTCTGGACGTGAAATGAACAATCTCAGCTACAATTAGTTGATGCCGTAATGTATAGCTTCATAAACATGTCCCTTTACACCTTAGTGGACATTTTGGGAACTAAATGTCAATTAACGTGGAGTTGTTTCTTGTAGAGCGCGGTCAATTTGCACTCGCAAGCGAGTTTAACAGGCTTGGGGAGAAAGTTAGCGAAACTGCTGCCAAAAGCAGAAAGTCACAACCATAGGACGCTATTTTTAATACTGACTTATTAGTTAAACAGGCCCGGTGTAAAAGAGGTTTGAAATCTCTTTTACACCGGACCTGGATAACTAATCAGTCAGTATAACAGTGTCCTATAGTAGTCACAGAGCAGCATCGGACGCTTTTTCGTGAAAGAATGGCTTGGCCGATATCTCGCCGTCTGACCGACTGAACGCAGGTTACACGGAACGTATGCCTTGTCAGCGCTTGAGAATGCTAGCTCAGTTATCCACTACATGTGCGTAAATAAACATTTTCACGCTGTAATCACGTTTTTTTCTCGCAACCTACGAGAGTTGACTGTATACCGACAATAGCTCTTTGGCAGGAACAATATATTACTGGGTAACAAAAATGTCAAGGTGTGATGTGTGCAAGCCTGAAAGTGTCGTTTTGAACTTCCCGCGGCCTCTTCCATATTAGGAAAATTCCATATTCCATATTTGGAAGAGCTGCACGACATTCAAAATGGCGGTTTCTAGGTCCCAGACCTCTAAATCGACACTCATTGTTTGATAAGTTAGCAAGAGAAAACAAAGACAGAGAGGGCTTAATCTCACTAAAGTTATTTTTTATTTTTTTTAACTGGATATGCGGACGTAAAAGAAACTAGTCATGTGTCGCTTCCAGTCATTTTTCGCGCACGATCCTATGCATGTCGAAAAATTAAATTGAGTAAGGTTACCGTTCTAGACCGACCTTCAGAATGAAAATTTTAAAAATCGATAGCAAACATGTTGTGACCGTAACAACAAGATTTAATGGACCTAAGCTATTTAAAATCTGTAACAGTTCTTGTGATCTATCAGACCGAGTCACGGCATTTGTAATGTTATTTAAAGTGGTCTCTATTTTTTACCAAGCGTTGCTGTTTGCTATAAGTTTTCGGGGCTTCGTTTTCGGAACAACTGACCCTGCTAGAGGCAGAGATTCCATGGGGTTCCTTCCCTCTGTTCGAACAAGAAGCGCCGCCATGTTATAATGTTTGTTGGTAACTTATCAGTGCCTTCAAAATCACAATTTCTACATCAATTATCGCCAAATAAAAGCTGGCATTAACCTTCCTAGGGTCTTTTCTCAGAGTTGAGCGTAATCTTTTTTGTCCATCGATTACCACCAAACAAAAGCTGGCTTTAACCTTATTAGCATCTCAATGTTCTCAACTCCTTTGAGAATTCCAAGACAATGGTCCAAATTAAAGGATCGGAACAAAATAATCCGCGCAAAGAGTTCTGGTAGTTGTAGTATCATGCAAACGTCCTGTTGTTTGGCTTAGAGACAAGCTTTAACTACACAGAAAATCACAACCGAGAAGGCATGTAACCATCTTCACGGTACAGTTTGCATGTTCAGACAAACTAGACGCAAAGAGTACATCTTTTAATATTTCATAAAACGATTTTGGCGGGAATCTAGTGGCGCGCGCCATGTTTGTACTCACTTTTGCCAACTTAACATTGAGCGAAGTAAACATTTTCAAAGTGAGTTGACGGTTAGAAAACAGTTTGAAATTAAAAGCCCTCGAATGCCCTTTTATTCGGATTCAGGGGCGGATCCAGGAAATGCAGAAAGAGGGAACAGCGGCGTTAGTCTGGGAACGAGATTACACCCTACCCCATCCCTGACTTGCCCCTAACCCTACCCGACCCCACCACCCATAAATCATCCGGTATGGTGCAGGAGTAAGGCAAGGGCGGTCGATCTAAGAAGGTAAAGTGCAGTCAAGGAGGTTGCAAGGCCTTCCCATGAACACTTGCGCTTGAAAATTATCCAAGAAGGCAAGAAACTTGAAGTTTCCGGCGATATTTGTCATTTCCAATTGAATTTCTCCTCGGAAGGTTTTCAACTCTAAAAATTACAGATTGACTCAACAAGGTCAGAATTATACTTTTTAACTTTAATACTCGTTAAACATCGGTATTTTTTGTGCTCTTCATACAATCTGAGCATCTTTATCGGGCACTTTCCTCGAGAGGTTGTTTGGGTAAAATTTCCCGCGAACTCAAGTCGTAAATTAACTACAAACCTTTTAGACAACTTACATTACCTGGAAATTAGCATGAGCAGTGACATAAATAAGTTAAGTGTCTAATTTATACAAAGGCCTCCAAAGGACTCCAGGTTTAAGAGGTTTACAAAGCCGTTGAAAATGCGTATTGTTTCAGTGTGTCGATACCATCCACAAAATTATATACAGTACACATGCCGACCTTCTTGATCAGTGTTCCCTAAAGGATCGGAGGAGAGGAGTAAAAGAGGATATGCAGAAACGTCTGTGTATTTGTGCTCTCCAGCAGATATCGCACTAGCCTGATTTTCAGACGGTACGAGGTCGTCCGTTCACTTCCTCCCCCTAGGAAGTGAGCGGAGGCCTCGTACCGTCTGAAAATCAGGCTAATCTCGCACCGGTGTAAATAAGCTGCTTCGCATTCTGCTTTTGCGGTTTTAGCTTTGTTGTTCGATCCTTTTCCAAGCCATATGTTGTAGTTATTTCAGGGAAGACCAAAGGAAGATTTCTATAAAAAGCCTCTTTGCAGTTGCCAAGAGTAGTTGATATCAGCCCCATCTTAGATCGACACTGCACTGATGACCCGCGTCAGTATCCCGACCGGTGTCGAATCTGAAGGCTGACCCTGTCACGTCTTGAGCCAACTCGCGACGACAAAAAACAAGGGCACCCAACGAGTACTTTTTGAAATTCGTTTGAAACCAGTTGTCTGCAGCTTATCTAGCCATTATAAGGCGCCTACTATGTCTTTTGACGTATTCTAGAAAGCTATTAGCTGTTCGGATTTTCTAGGTGGAAATCGCGTCAACCGAAAAAACTATGGAAAAATATTCCCGGCCTACGAATTTGTTAGTAGTCTAGAACATAAACAAGAATTTTCTAGCCCAAGTAACTTCATGTTGCAAAGTTTTGTGGAGGTACGAATTTTTTAGGGGTTCTTTTGGATCGTTCTGGCTCTATTGATCAGACGAATTGGGACGTACGAATATTTTAGGGAAAACCTTTTAGTCTCTCTTTTCTTCTATAATTTTCTAGGGATTGAAAACAAATTTTCTAGCCAGTATTTCAGAAAACAATTGATTTTCTAGGAACATTTTTTTCAAATCCGAAAGTTTTAGGCTAACGTTAACTTACTCTCCCGAACAGCTTTTTAACCGAAAACTTCGTTGGGTGCCCTTGGCCACTGCCTGGAGCGCGACCGGCTGATGCTATCCAATATGTGGATCACCGATCTCGCCGGGCTACGCGCTAACCCGGTAATATAACACTCTCTAGTTCCCATTTTGCTGGCTCACGTCTCACTACCAGCTTCCTTTTGCGATAAAGGTAGAATTTTCAGTCTCTATTAAACTCAAGGAACACATGAATAATGTAACTTACTTCATCATCGCTTGCACCAGTAGAAAAGAAAAAAATCTTCATAGTTAATTAAGACAAAAAAAAGATTAAGAATAAAAAGTCCGAAGTAAAATTATTTTCTGTAAGCTCGTAATACTGGCTAGATAGTGGCACCTAACCCGTACTGTTTGCTATGCCATACTGACGATTTCTAGTAAGAACGAAACAGCGCGCTGTCTATGGCTTTCCGTGTCAGGCGTAGCTTATCGTAGTGCTTTGTGTTAGAATTTTACGTTGTATATCAGCTTAGTCTTCGGACTTTTCATTATTTATATAATCGTTTATCTTTTGGCTGTATTGGTCCTCACTTGGGATGCAACGTATTTTTGCAGGATTTTTTGTTCACGGTATTTGCTTGTATTTTCATAGTTAAGAAAAAAAATCTCATTTTTTACATGTCCCTTACAAGCCACCGTAGTAGTTTATGTACTGTTTAAAACACGAACAGCAGTGTTTTATCAAGTTAAAAAATTCGAGGGCGAAGCCCGAGAATTTTTAGACTTGATAAAACACGTGCTGTGAGTGTTTTAAACGGCTTCAAAAACGCTTTAAGAATGCAATGAAAGAAAGACGCACATCTCAAGGGAATGGTTACTTAATGAACCATTGAGCCTTTGTATTCACAACGCCATGCAAAATATTAGAGTAATCACCGCCTGCAATTACGAACATCTCAAGGGAATGACATGAAGAAATTACCATACTATGTTGTTTGAAGCAGCGTTTTGCAATGCAAGAAGAACCTGCACTTGAAGGATTTGGTGTCGTGGTTTACCTCGATAAAGTTCAAGACTTGGAAGGCGATGTGACTGATATGACGGCAGACTCTAAATTTTTGACTCGGCACAAAATATGTAAGTTTAATGCACGTTTTTATTATTTTACGGCTTTGAGTTTGGTTTAATAATTGGAACTAAACAGTGGTTCGGTAAACAAGTAATGGTAGTTGGATAACTTCATTTTAATAATATTATCTGTGTATCTCGGTAGTCTGCTGATATTAGTAAATTTAGTGCAAAATTTATTATCTAGGTACCTTATGTTCCGTGTACGTTTTGCTTTCTTTGGGTCTTTATCAGTGAATTATTAATTAGGATGAAACTTTATATAAAACTTCATGTTCATTAGTATTCTTTATATAAAACGTTCATCCTAATAATTAGCAATTCAATGAGAAAGCTGAAACATCAATATAAATTCCATTGTCTCAATCATTAACCCCGTTTCCCTCTGGGACAGAATTCAAATCCCTCCGCGGGCCTTTTAGAATGATGAGATTTTATCAGGTATAAAGAGCATGCACGTGACTGATTTGCTTCATCTGATTGGACAAAATGCTCATTAATTATTCATGAGTTTTTGAAAGCTACTGTAAACTTCCGTCAATTGAGCTGCTAACAAATCACGTGGTTGTCAAGGGCGTATCTAGCCTATAGGCCCGTAGGCCTGGGCCTACACATTTTACAGCCTACTTGTCTTATTACAAGTGAATGTTGGGCTTGAGGAGCTGTCGAAATACACAAAACATGACCTGAAAGTGCAGCAGATGGCATTTGCGAAAGTCTAAATCTAAAATTTCCCGGGGAAGCATGCTCCCGGACCCCTCAAGAAGCGACCCATACGGAGCTGTTGTTTGGGCCTACAAATTTTAAAAACCTGGCTACGCCACTGGTTGTACTGGAGAGCAAAACATATCTGACTTCATTTATTTAAAGGCCTTGTACGAGATCGGTAGTGTTATTAACAAAACCTGTTTGTAAATGCTATTTTCCACCTCCAATCGATTGACGATCTTTCTAAAACTGCGTTTTTGAAGATAGCTTGCTCTCCAGTATTCATGGCAACGCCTTTCCCATGGGGATCACGAGCTCAGTTCATTCGTTAAAGGGATACCCGAGTGAAAAACACATTTGGGCTCAAAAGCATCTTTCAGATGTACTTTGTTCAGAAAATGTATTAAAAACTGATAAAACTTTTTCAGAGTTGAGAACGAGCCCATCAAAGTTGGCCTCGCGAAGACCTGGGCGCCGCCATTTTGTTGACATTAATTCCTGTGACGTTTTTTACGTCACTTCGTCCCACCGGAGTCTTGCGGCTATAGACTTGTAGCGACTTGTTTTCTTTGTAGAATTTTTACATTCGTACTAGAACAAAAATATCATGAAGACGATATTGTGGGAGAAGTTCAGAAGACTGGGAGGACGAAGAAAAGCATGTGGAAGGCAAGAATATCAACGAACAGCAACAGGCAACTACCGAGCTAGTGCTATAAAGATCCGCTGTGTGTTTTTGCGGAAAGGGTACCCAGAGCACTTTTATACTTGTGTTGGGTGTGGCTCGGCGTCTCTACGTGTAGAACTATCCAGGAAGAAAAAGGCGGCAAGGCGGCGGTTTGCGGCGGTAATGCTAGTCAGAGCTGTTACAGATTCGAAAACCCATTTAGAGATATCTGTTGTCTGGTATATACACATGAAACATGGCTGCTATAGATGAGCCTAAAGACCTTACATTCATCCAAACGCCCTTTGCCATCGGAACGTATTTACGCGGGTGGGAGATGAACATTCCAGAGGGTAATTTCTAGAGGCAGACCCAGCAGCCTTTCTTGCTGATGTGTGGAAGCAGACCGCCGAAAAGCTCGAGGAAGAGCTTCGAGACCTCAATAGTATTAAGTTTCAGCTGGCTTTGAACATCGCGCTCCGGCTAGACAAACCTGAGGGTTCAATATATGAGATAGCTACGTTCCGGAGTTCGCAAACCGTCTTGACCAACAGTGCTGAGATCCGGGGGGTAATAGTAGAAGCACATGCGCAGATCCATAACTACGTTGAGAAGTGGATCAGCCGAGGATCAAACTGGGTTATAGATAGAGTCAACATTCTATGGTTGAACATTGCTCGATATCAACCACTCCGTGGAGGTTCATATTTACCACTACCTACAGAAATCGCGAATAAGAAAGCTGTGATCAATGTGAAAAACATGATGACCATTGCTTCCGTTGGACACTACGCGCGACAGTGTTTCCAGTTGCAAAAAATCCTCAGAGGATGTCGAAGTACTGAAAAGATGATGGGTTTAACTTTGATGGGGTGGATGCGCCAACACCAATCTCACAAATAAAACGCGTAGAGAAGCAAAACGAGATCTCTATCAACGTATATGGTTGGGATCCGAAGGAAAAGTGCTTTATCGTACACCACATCTCGAAGGAGACCTTTTCGAAGCGAGTTAACTTTTTGCTTATAGAACACCAAGATAGCGGGTTGCAACACTACTGCTGGATCAAGGACTTCAACCGCCTCCTTTTTGATCAGACAAAACATGCATGTAGGAAGCACTTTTGCGAGCGTTGTTTACATGGATACACTACCAATGCTCTCCTCGGTAGGCACATCCCAGAGTGCAACGGCGTCAATGACCGAGCCATTCGCATTGATATGCCTACTGAGAAGAACAATAAACTCTACTTTCAGAACTTCCACAAGCAGCTAAAAGTTCCCTACGTCATTTACGCCGACCTAGAGGCTTTAATCACTAAGATCGTAACGCCAGCCTAAGGCCCCGCAGTAGAGCTGCAACGCAACACGCAGAAGATAGAGGAGCACATTCCCTGCGAATTCTCCTACATAGTCGTACGTTGCGATGGCCACAGCAAACCACCTGTGCTCTATCGAGGCACGGATACGATCGAGCGCTTTCTAAAATGCATACAAGAGGAGGAGAAGGAGATTAAAGCCCAAAAGGCCAAACCGCTGCGTATGTCGCAGGAAAACAATATATATTTTAATCTAGCAACCGATTGCCACATTTGTCGTAGGCCGTTTATTGGCGGTGAGGATCCTAAGGTACGGGATCACTGCCATATCACAGGTGAGTTTCGAGGTGCAGCACATAACACCTGCAACCTAAAATTACGTATTTCCCCTATCATTCCAGTTGTATTCCACAACCTGCGTGGGTATGACTCCCATCTACTAATGCAATCAATCTCGAAGACAGAGGGTGAGATCTCCTGCATCCCAAACAATATGGAGAAATACATTTCATTCTCACTTGGCAAACTCAGGTTCATTGATAGTGCACAATTTCTATTGGGGTCGCTAGACAAACTGGTTCGTAGTACTATAGAGGCAGCGGCAGGCAAATGTAACCGATGTAATAAGTTCGGGCTGGTTGTCATTAACAAGGATTGGGAGCTAGTGGGGACTTGCCTACAGTGTGGAGAACGGAGCATAAAGCTACTCGACCCGTCGCGCCTCCCGATAACCATTATGCATACACCCCTGAATGCACATGCATCTTCTTGGGCGCAAGGGCGTCTACCCCTACGAGTATATGGATACTTGGGAGAAATTTACAGAGACTCCTCTTCCACCAAAGAATTCGTTTTATAGTAAACTAACCCTAGAGGGCGTATCCGACGAGGACTACGAACACGCATTGGAGGTCTGGAAGACATTCGGCTGTGAGACGTTAGGAGACTACCACGACCTTTATCTCAGAACTGACGTGCTTCTTCTCGCAGATGTGTTTGAGGGTTTTCGCGCGACATGTATGCGCAACTACAGCTTAGATCCAGCCCACTACTATACGAGTCCTGGTCTATCGTGGGACGCGCTGTTAAAGAAGACAGGCGTGGAGCTCGATCTACTAACCGACTACGATATGCATCTCTTCATTGAGAAGGGTTTGCGTGGTGGGATATCCATGGTATCCAAGCGATATGCTAAAGCAAATAACCCAAGCGTACCCGATTTTGACCCAGAGAAGCCAAATAGCCAAATACTCTATCTTGACGCCAACAACCTATACGGTTGGGCTATGAGTCAATATCTACCAACAGGAGGATTTGAGTGGTGCGATTTTGATACTATCGAACAATTAACCTCGAGTATCACTAAAAATGTAGATAAAGGTTACATCCTTGAGGTTGACCTCGAGTATCCTCGAGAACTTCATGACATGCACGACAGCTATCCACTAGCTCCCGAGAGAATGCGGGCGGATAAAGCTTGGTTCTCAGAGTACCAGACCAAACTATTTGAGAGGTTTTACAAGGGTATATTGTAATGGCTCCTTGAAGGTGGAAAAAGCTTATACCTACCCTCCGAGATAAAGAGCGATATGTTCTTCATTACCGCAACTTACAGCTATACCTTTCTCTAGGCATGCGCTTGAAAAAGATCCACAGAGTAATTCGTTTTGATCAAAGCCCATGGATGAAGCCATACATTCGAATGAACACAGAGCTACGAAAACAGGGAAAGAGCACATTCGAGCAGGATCTTTACAAGTTAATGAACAATTCTGTTTTTGGTAAGACAATGGAGAACCTGCGTAAGCGTATAGGCGTTCAGCTGGTGCGGTCTTCAGAGAAAATCAGACTACAGCGTCTCTTGAACAAACCGAGCTATGCTCACTCCACGATTTTCGACCACGACCTAGCCGCCGTACGCAACTACAAAAGTAGGCTATTGCTAAATCGCCCGGTATATGTTGGGATGTCTATTTTAGACCTCTCGAAGTATTTGATGTATGATTTCTACTATAACGAGCTAAAGCAGCAGTATGGGCAACGGTGTAACCTACTATACACGGATACTGATAGTCTACTGCTTCATATCGAGACGGACGACATTTATGCATATATTGGTGCCTGCAAACATCTATATGATACGAGCAACTACAGCAAGGACCATCCGTTGTATAACATCGATAACAAGAAAGTCCTTGGAAAAATGAAAGACGAATGCGAGGGTGTTTGCATCGCTGAATACGTAGGATTGAGGTCGAAGCTCTATTCGATCTTGAAAGTAGATGGTAAAGAGATCCGGAAAGCTAAGGGGACTAAAAAGTGTGTTGTGAAGCATCGCATTCGTCATGAGCAATATAAAGAGTGCCTACTGGACAAAAAAAGTGTTTAGTCATGGAATGGACATGCTTAGAAGTGAAAAGCATAGGATGTTATCTCTCTCACCATTCGATAGTAAGCGCAGGATCTCTGAAAATGGAATCGATACCCTAGCCTATGGACATAAAGATATCCTTTCAGAGGAGGAGGTAAACTTCGATGACCTCATTGAGGAGTTATTAGCTTAAGATTCCATTTGGAGGCAGTTCTGTATCCCTAGGCACCACTTGCAGTTCTTCACGCACGAATCCACGCTTTGGTTGTTTCTTCGAAACGTCCTCCGAATACAAATAGTACAGAACTGGCTGTCCCAAAGAAACCATACTACGTGAAATACTATGTTTCCAAACTCCATATAGGGTCAGTTGCACGACGCGATCACCTTCCAGCTCACCAGGCGCATATAGATATCGAACACCAACGTCGAATTGAAGCCTTTTCTCTTTGAGACCAACGAGACGCCCATAGTGTGCAGGCTCTGCTGGGTTCGATTCGATTTCCTTTCCGGCAATCGCTAGGGCCGGTTGTTTTCCTGTCAAACGCGTAGGTTCGTTGTTCAAAGCTTTGATAACTGCAGGTAGACGAGCTACCCACTCAACCGACCTATCGTCCTTTCCCTGCGAAGCAAGCACCATTTCTTGAGCATACTGATGTCCGAATAGCCTCTCAGGCAGGGTTCGGTTGAATCGCTCAACAATTGCTTGATCTCTATGGATATCCACACGCCCACGCCTTACAGAAACTCCTTGCTTAGCCAGCATTGGAGAAACAGCACCCATAAACTCACGTCCTGGATCGACTTGTAAAAGTTTTGGCCATGTCAGTGGACTTCGCTTATAGATTCGCTCGAACGCCGCAGCGACTTCTTTAGCTTCTTTAGTGGCTAATGGCTCGGCTTCTTTGTATCTGGATGCGACATCCACAACTGTAAGTGTATATTTATATAGCTTTCGTCCACGCCCAGGACGATCGTGCGGAAGGAAGAGCAGGTCAGCCTGATGAATCTCGTTTGGCGTAGAGACATTAAATTTAGGTCGTGGTACATATTGAGGTGCCGGTAAATAGATCTGCCACATAGCCTGTTTTTCCAGCCACATCCGAGCCGTATCTTCGGGGATGTCAGTTGCTATTGCAAGATGTTTGATTGCCGCGAGCCCTTTCCAATAGCCTTGGGGGCTATAGTATTGTAGGCTCAACTTACTACTGAGTTTGCGATTCATTATTACAAAGTGATAGGTCGAACCTTCAACAAGCAGAACAAAAGAATGAAGACTGGTTGAGAGCCAACGAGTTCTTTTTTTTCTTCTAGTAGCAAGTCCAGTTCGTATCATACACATAGTGGTATAAGGTCGAAGTATCCACCCTCCACATGGAGTAGACTTTTGATGTGGCGGGGCTCTGTATTCCACTTGAGCATTATCGACCCTTTATATTTGATACCGAAGTCTACCATGTGTTCGTGCCCTATTACCAAACCGATTTCGTATCCATTGGGTGTAGGAAAATCGGGGAAAAGCGCAGCAATGTACGTATTGTTTAAGAATTCAGTCGGGCAAAGCACAGCACCGTTAAGATTAATGAATCCATCCTCAAGAATGGGGAGGCTCTTGGCTGCGTCCTTTAGCGACTTAAGCCCTACCGACTCTACCTCGTCTTCGAAACCTAACCCGGTTAGTAGCGAATTGGTACAATATGAAATAGGAGAGTTGAGGGCTAGTAAAGCATAAGTGTGGACAAAGTTTTCGATTCCTTTAGCCTTCACATTAAATGATACTACGTGTACGATACTTTCCTTGTGTTTTATATGTGCCCCGAAGTTATTATTAACTTGCGCGTTTTCAGTTTTCATCGAAAGTCGCATCTCGAAGTTCTCCTTGGCTCGCATGGTTTCCCTTTTCGTTGAAAGTTGCCTCTGCTATGCATGTATATATATGTAAATAGTTTCAAATGGGTGCAGAAAACAAACTTTACGACGAACGAAAAAGCTAGTTTTTAAAAAGCATAGCTATAGCCATCGGGTGGCAACATATCCTATGACGAGCACCCCACCACCTACGGCCACCAATTCGGCAGTTTTCTGTGAACTTGATGGGCGATAGTAATCTGAGAAACGAGGCTACTTTAGGTCCTGCAGACTTATATGGTCTATTCCTACGTGGGCCGTATTGTATAAGGATGAAGCTCGATCCGAATTGGATAGCTCTTCTTTAGAGTAACGATGCAGACACTCCTGATCTCGGATCCAGTCAGCCAATTTTTGACGTTTCTCCTGGTAAATAGCCCAAGCGGCTTGATATTTCTCAAGTTTTCTGTCGTGTCTTTCAGTCTCTATAGCCATCAAGTCTGGATCTTTACCATCGATCCATTTTTCGAGATAGTGAGCACCTATGCCCGTCAAAGTAAAAGCAATTGCGGCAGCGATCGCCATGGATTGATACTACGTTACGAATGGTTGCTATGTAGTCGGTAGGTACTTTTTGTCCTCGAGGTATTGTTTAGCAGCAAGGCTACCAGACAACACGGCTGTCAACTTTACGTAATTCACGATTGAAGCCGAAGGGTCGCTAAGCATAGACTCCTTGGTTATTTTTTTTGCTACGAACCCGATGCCCGCCACTATTACAGATAATATGGCGGCGTCTTTTACTGTTTTCATCAATTGATTCTCAACCATTATGCACATAAGTTGTAGATTTTCAGTCTTCAA
The DNA here is from genome assembly GCA_030867875.1 of Actinernus sp. WN-2022. Classification (NCBI taxonomy): domain Eukaryota; kingdom Metazoa; phylum Cnidaria; class Anthozoa; order Actiniaria; family Actinernidae; genus Actinernus; species Actinernus sp. WN-2022. The sequence goes on from JAOWCC010000577.1 coordinate 121,004,771, forward strand.
ATGGGTGTGGCTTCAAATAGACCTACTCCATTGTCGACCTTACACGTGTTCGTTCCAATGGGGCGGGTTGTGCGTCTTTTGGCGGCGATGCGGCTTGTCGGCCTTCGGTTGCGGAGCAACCACTGCTTGCGGAGCAACCACTGCTAGACCCACCCGCGTTGTACTGGTAGTATAGACCTACTAGTTTAGCACCTACGCTGATAGCTGTGAGCGTAGTATTGGCAGACAAGTTCTCATACCAGCCTTTGTTCTTCTCACATTTGTCCGGTGGTACACCACTTCGTTGAGCCTCCTCTTTCCCACGAAGAGCCTCTCTACCAAGGCGATTGTTTTCTGCCATTTTTCTCCCAGCCCCAACGCGGTTTGGATTTTTTTCCATTGGTACGGGCTTCGGGTCCGTTTTAGTGATTTGATCCACTTCAGCCATAGCTTATGACCTAGTTATTATGATTAGCTTCGATATAACTTCGTTATAATTAGCTTCAATACGTTAACATTATGTTACTTACGTTAACATTATGCTAATTACGCCAAGGTTACGCTAACATTACACTAATTACGTCAACATTACACTAACATTACGGTAATTACGTTAACATTGCACTAACGTTACACCAATTACGTTGACATTGCACTAACATTACACTATTTACGTTAACAATTCTTTAACTTCGAATATGTCTCAAGTACTTCATCTATTTGTGGGGTAGCCACTTCATATTCGTCGACTTCGTCGTCCATCCCTTCCCCTGGCGTATAATGTGCAATAATGTGACATAAAGCACTAGTTATTGCTATAAGGGGACCTGCTCTGTAAGACAACGACCCAGCCATGGCAGATATATCATTTCGGACTAAGTGGTCTTCTTGTAGATCCTTCAATAGTTCTTGTTGAGAATCTATAGGCAGCATGTATGCGGTTGCACGAACTGCTAGACTTAGTGCTCTAAGTCGCCTATTGCTATGCGACGTGCTTCATCGGTGGTATGGTTACAAGCTTCACATGTAGCTCCACTGCTGGTGTGGGGTGGGGGGCCTGTCACATCCTCACCTAGTATGTCTTTGAGTTCTTTATCCATCGCCTGAAGTTTACTTTAATATATCGTGATATGCCACAGGTGCAGGTAGCTCTAACACAACTTCGAAGGGACTTCGCAAACAAAAGCATAAGCGAGCAAACTTGTGGGCCTTGAGCTCTGATTGCAACTTTTTTCTCTCATCCCCCTCTATACCTTCACCGTAGTCATCGAAGAGTTTCTTACCATCTATAGCCGACACCAGATGAAAGGCCACTACTATGGCTACATTTTCGTGGAAGGGTTTACTTATGCTCGTGAGTTGCTGGGTGAGCACCCAAACAGAAATACCAATGTGGCGAGCAGAAAAGCCCAGTTTCGAGAGTTTGCTAGTCCTTCCTTTTACGTCCTTTGAAGCGGCACAATCGTCTAGGACGAAGAGGGTATTGGTTCCTTTGTAGTAGGTGGTACACACACCCAATGCAGCATCTATGACATCCTGTGAGGGTGATATAACGCGAACGTTTTTGTCGCCTATGGCGAATCCATGATAGGTCTCGTTGTGGGCATACGTGGGGCAGATCAATACGATGTAGTAAAATTTTCTACGAATATGATGTATGAATGGCTCTCCCCATTGAACTCGGAGGCTTGAGTTCTAAATTTAGAGTAGTCAGCATGCGGATATTTCTTCTTGAACTTTTGCCATATAGACATATTGAAGCTATCGAAGTAAACAATATTGAAGTAAACTTCAGGCTTTAATATCAAACTTGAAGTTTAATATGGTAATCTTAAATGTCACCTGTCCTACGGCTGACCATACGGTCTACTTTGACCAACGTATTCTTATCCAGAATATTTCGCTAGTTGAGGTCACTTTGGAGAACAGCTGGTGGAACCTGGCAGAGGATGCGACTTTCTGGTGGACTACCTCTGAAAGCATAGCGTTCCCACTCACTATTGCTAAGGGGCACCACGATATGGCAAGCCTTCAACAAGCCTTTAAATCCGCAATCACTGCTGGCATCATAAAATTTGTGAAACCTCCATTTAGTAGATCTTGTAACCTAGAAGTCAAGAAACCGATTCTACTTAGCGGAAATATCTGCACGCTGTTGGGTATTAATAAAGATGGGACGGATGCCGCCACTGAAGCAACCGTAGGAGTAGGCGATTACGAAGTTACGATCCAAGATGGGATCCACACAGTGTATTTTCCACTGTGATGTGGTGGAGTCCAGCTTCTCACTTCTCGGGGGAAAGCCCTCTAGTGTTCTGGCTAGCTTAGAGATCCAAGGCGGAAGATTTGCAAAAGCAACATATGCTTCACTACAATCACTAACCGTCCGAGCTCTAGGAACAATGTGGAACTACATTCGCCTCACAGTTTGCGATGAGAAAGGCAATATCATAGACTTCAACAAGCGGCCTCTACGTTTCGTATTGAAGCTTGAGTAAATCATACGTATATACCAGATATAATGGCAAGTGATTCGATTCGAACAATTCCAACGAAACCACAGATCTATCCACAGCTCAGCCCAGTAGGGCAAGAGAGCTTTCGACTGCAGAAAGTCTGCGATACGCTTGCCGAGCTCGAACAGCAGGCAAAGGACTATGAAGTTGTTCGCAAAAAATATGCCCGAGCCCGTGGTATTGTTCATGGGATTGCTGTGGCCACAGGTAGCCTGAGTGGTGTTTTATCCGCTTCCGCGCTTGGTACGTCATTGACAGGCGTCGGGCTACCAATAGGGCTTTCTTTACGATCACTCGGATTTCTTTATGCCGCCGTTTCGGCTTTGACGGCTATTGCCAGTAAAAAACTTGGAACCTACGTTTCGAAGCACGAAAAGACCGTTATGTTGGCTCGGGCAAAGGCTAATTCCGTGGAAGTTAAAGTTTCGAAAGCCCTAGACGATACATTTCAGAAGCCGAGTTCTCAAGCGTTGTTGGTGAGAAAGGGAAATACGAGGCGCTTAAACTCGAAATACGACATAAGAACAGGCGAGAAGGGAGATTAAAAAACGTAGAAGAACTAAGCTCTGAGATCCGAAAGGAGATGAGAGCAAAGCTAGGCAGTCTCGTGGGATAAGAATCGATATTTCATATGAGAGAAGTGAGCGTGGATTTTATTTAAACTTTACAAAAATCTTCGTATAAATTAATTCGTATATACGTCGGGTTCGTATGTAAATTTCTGTCTAGTCACGTCAGACTATGTCACGGCCCGCTAATTAACGTACGGCAGCTACTCTGCCAGACATGAATACGATTTTTAACGCCTACGTCACTGTCTAGCACATGTGGCCCAACGGGTTAAGCGCTGGGCTTGTGATCGAAATGGGAGCCGTTCACAAGTCTGGTGTTCAAACCTCAGCGGGCCACATGTGGTAGATCGGCTTGTGTGGGGTAAAAAGCTCCCAGCCCCACACAAGTCGTAGCGCGTCTGCCGATGTGGTAGAAGTAGTAGCGACTGAGCTATAATAGTAATACAGTGGTAGTAGAAAATCAGCGGCCAGAGTACAAGATACCTGTGTGAGAACCAAATGTGGTCAGAAGCTGAACAACTACAGTAGAACAAATACGGTAGAACAAATACAGTGAAAGCCGGACCCGGCAAACAAGCAAAAACCTCTCTAGGAACGAAAATGGCGAAGGAAGGAGAAAGGTGAAAGTGGTTCCTAGAGAGGTTCTGGTGATACCAGTTTTTTATTTTATTTTCAGTGGTGTTATCCCTAGTTGGAACGTGGGGTCTTCCTTTCCAATTCAGCTAATACCTTTTCGAAGTGCTTCTTAGTGCGAAGTGCTTCTTAGTGCGACGTTGTCTGTCCCATAGGCGATGTCTCTGTGTTTGTCCGCACTTCGAGCAAAGTCCACAACTCGTAAGGCAGCCACAACCTTAGAACATGGAGTGGGTGATGTGCCCCCCCCCCCCCCCTTCGTATCTGGAAGTTATGCTGAGCACAGTACCCTGTCTTCGAATGACCTAGACTCCTTACGCATCCCGTATCCTTCCCAAACATCAACCAACTACAATAGCCTTTCTCCATCGCCGCAAATACCTATACGCATCTTATCTCTAATTTGTCTAATGTAGCGCCGATTTCACTCAACGCCTTCGTCAATAGAGGGCTTTTCAATCACGTTCATCCCAATAAACGCTCCTATACAATTGTTCTGCTCGTTGATAGCCTCGGTGTCTTTGAGGACGAACACACAATGCTCGGTAATCGTCGTCTCTCCTACTTGAACGTCGACTAAAATACAACCTAGGATAGAGGCCTTATGGCCGTCCATGCAGAGTACGGGGGGTGGCTCTTCGGTACCTACTAGGGCGCCGCAACTGACTTGAGGTCCCGCTCGTAGATCGTATTCGTCACCGAAGTTATCATCGCGCCGGTATCTATTATACACTTCACTGGCACCCCGTGTAACTTTGCCACGATGGCTGGAAGCCTTCCGAATACCTTCGAAAAGTTCGTATCACTATCCGCGGGCTTAGGTTGTTTCGACATTTCGTGATGGAAATCGCATATACTTATATATCTATTCTATTACCTCAGGTATACATTAGAGATACATACCTAATTGAAAAATATTGTGTCGTCATAAATGTTTTCAGGGGGTGGGGCCATCAGTGGGGGCTGCTCCGAAGCCGCAGGGGGCTCCCACAAAGTGTTTGTCGACATAATAGGGGGTGGGGGGCATGAAACGGGATTGCAACAGAAAATGGAGGTGCTGTGCCAGAACCACCATATTACATACTACTCCTCCTTTTCCTTCCTTTGAAGGGATTACGGAGGTCTGTGTACAGGCTACAATAACACATAAGTTTCGAAAGCAATGCCAATATCAATATTGTCATAATCTACCTTAGTCTTACGTTTAAGGCTGACAAGTTCCATACAAAAACACACAGCGAATATTTACAACATAGCACAACACAGTTTTGCACTAGCTCGGTAATCGCCTTTTGTTGTTCGTTGATATTCTCGCCTTCTACATGCTTTTCTTCGTCCTCCCAGTCTTCTGAACTTCTCTCACAATATCGTCTTCATGATATTTTTGTTCTAGTACGAAATTGCTCTGCCGTATCGATGAAAATCTACTCTAATTCCGAGCGTGTGAACATTCTACAAAGAAAACAAGTCGCTACAAGTTAGCCGCAAGACTCCGGTGGGACGAAATGACGTAAAAAACGTCACAGGAATTAATGTCAACAAAATGGTGGCGCGGCCAACTTTGAGGGGCTCGTTCTCAACTCTGAAAAAGTTTTATCAGTTTTTAATACATTGTCTGAACAAAGTACACCTGAAAGATGCTTTTGAGCCCAAATGTGTTTTTCACTCGGGTATCATATCAGTACGTGACTGTTAGCTGCAAAGGGCCTATTGATTGCGTGACCGGGAAATTTGATAATATAGTTGCTACGCAAAGGCTTATGGGAAGCCTTATCAGTACGAAAACTGAACTTTTATACTTCTGAGTGATGGCTGATAAAGGTGAAGAAAGTAATGAGGTTATTGAATCGAGCGGTGGGACAATCGTTTCACCTGAACCCAAGGCCGAGGAAGATGCAAATTGTAAAAGCAAGCAAAGTGATCAGTCAACACAGCCATCGGCATCGGCTGCAAAAGAACGATTTTCCGTTCGCCAAGTCAGCTTCATGAATACAGCGCCGCCAAACAACTCTACTCCAGGCAGTCCAGGTACAGGTAGGAAAGAGGTTCCCAACGAGGATGAATCTCCTTCAAATGACCACACTCCAGGAAATTCAACCGAAGACCCTTTAGAAAGTCCATCTTCACCTGATCATGAGAACTTCACTATGGGCTATGCGACCAACGAAGCATTGCCAATGACTATTTATTACAGAAATACCAACTCTCAAGGCCCCGGGGGGAAGCTACAGAGACCAACGCTTCAAGAACTAAGAAAGGGTTTAGAGAATGAGGCCCCATTTCAGGTAAGTTAATTATATATTTTTAGAGGATAATCAATTTGAATGGCACATGTAAAGTTAATCGAATTCGAATTTATAAATGTTTTTAAAATGTGTCTGCGGGAAATTGCATAGTAGGGCTATACATTTTTTTTGTAGCTCAAACACTTTTTCCGCAGTTCAGTGTTCTTCATGACCAATCTCACTTTCTGTAATTATTTATTGTTTCCTACTTTATTTATGTATTTTCTTTCACTTAGTTTAGCGTCTTGCATTATACCGTTTGCCTATATTTTAGTTTTATTTGGAAGACTCATTTTATAGGTGTTTTTCACCTGTTTAGTCTCTCCTCAACAGTATACTGTGTCATTTACTTCTGCGGAACGACTGCAGAATACCCCACCACAGCAAGCTGTATTGTAGAAATGTCAACGCGTCTACGCGTCAACTTGTGTGTGGAATACACAATGAACGTAGAGAGTAGAGAGTAATGTCGAGTAAACGCGTCAACGAGTAGACTGCGGTTGCTCGTAGAACGAAGGTAGTAATATATAGAGATAATAGCAATATTGATAATGGACGTTATGTCAATTTACAATTTCATTTCATTTCATTTTCAATTTCATTTATATGTTTGACCGTGACAACGCGTGAACGCGTTGACTGTCAACGTGTAAGGTAGATTACGTGGTGGGTATTCTGCAGTCTAGCCACTTCTGCTATGTACATGTTTCGTTCTTCGTATATCTACTTCAATCAATCAATCAATCAATAAAATTGCATAAATAAATAAATATAATTTCAAAAATAAATAAATAAATTACCAGTTATCAATGATGGATAAATGAATTTCTCAGATTACCTTGCAATCTGTCAGACTTTGATATGCAATATTCTATTTACCTTTTAATGTAGCTTGCGGGTATTGTGACAGCCCAATTGGCATCATAAAAATGAACACTTTTCAGCTGGAAGATTTTGGCTGATCTTTGACCTTTTTTGGATCACGTTTTCCTGATATTGAGAATATAAGAATATAAGATATTGAAAATATAAGTGCTTCTTGACCCCTTGCTTTGACATAAAATGCAAAAATCTTAAAAACGAGGCAATAGCTATTTAAAGAATTGCTGTTATAGATTAACTAATCCATGAGCTTTGTTGGTAATGAGTTTCAATAAAATCGATGGAATGGAAACTTCTACAGCAAAAGAGATATAAATGTTACCGCAAAATATGTTCGAGAATTTCTTATAAAATGCCAGGCAACTATGATCGCCAATTCCAATTCAACCCAATAACGAATAGTTTAACACCAAGGGAAACTACTCTGTTAACTACAAGAACATTGAAGAAGCAGGGCAGAGTATATCTCTCCATGAAGGAGGTAAGGTTAGGTAATTATTGTTAATATTTGGTGAAGAGCGCCAGGTTTGAATTGATGTAAATATTAAAAAATCTAAACAAAAATTTTGGCCTCATTTGCGAATATGTTGAAGGAAAACATCTAGTGATAGACCGCTTTCTCAATTTTCTTGCAGTTAAAACAGTAGTTTCCCATGGTATTAAACTAAATATAGATTATGGGGTAGAATTGGAATCGGCGATTTGTAAAGTTGAGTTGTTGGTAAAAACAATTGAATGCTACTAGGGAAAACGCACATCATTATGCAAATTAAGGTGTTACCATGGTAACACTCTAGGCCCAGGCTCATTCAATGAGGAAAATTAATTTCCTAATTTATCCTTTGCCAAACATATTATTTCTACTGTGGGCATATCAGAAGGTTTGGAACGGTGTAAGCATTGTATGCGAGTGGCTTAAAGTGAATTATTTTGTGTAACATTCATAATTATAAGTAAACTACAATTTTAGGTTCAAGGCAAAAAGAGCCTGGGGCCTAGAATGTTACCATGGTAACATCGTAGTTTGCATAATTATGTGCGTTTTCCCTAGTACCATACGTGTGCAAAGTTTCAATTGTTTTTACTGACTATATTCTTCATTTGTTATTTGTCCTCAATTGGCTGTGTCCACCTATATAATGACGTCACAGATCATCTAATTTGCATATCCTAAAAACCTTAATATCTAGAACGAGATGAGATATTGACAAGCAATAAGCACCATTCATCCTCATTTCAAAAGGGCTTTCAATTGGGATCTTAATTTTAATGATGAACATTTCGTTTCATAGGCACTTTTATCTATAACAACAATTTTAAGATATTCAGTTTTAAGATATTCACATTTTACATCAAGATAAGGGTTGAAAGAAGCACTTATATCTCCAAAAATATTATGTATCTTGGAATTCTGTTTGGTGTTTACTTTTCTTCAATATCAGAAAATACATGGTCCAAAATATCTCAAAGATTGGCCAAAAACTTCCCACTGAAAAGTGTGAATCTTTATGAGGCCAATTTGGCTGTGACATTATACCCACGAGTCACCTTAACTTCTTCCCAACCTTATGATCCTTGTAAAGGAACTTTCTAGGAGTTTCATTTTGTACCATACGCATTCATTTGTGTTATGATTACAGCACAAGAATTAATATTAGAAATGCAGCTGTTTTGAATATTTTGTGGTTACATTGAACATGATTTTCAGTGGCTATGTTTTGACTCTTGAAGCATTGCAAGCTGTCGAGCGTGGTGGGGTGGAATTCTCAAAATAATGGCATTCGTGCAAGCTCTTCTTTCTTTCCCTTTGCCCCATTTTGACCACACACCACAGGTAACCCAATCCAAAACAAAAACTACCAATAATATACAGCAGAGCCGGCAAGCAGGCTACAATCTACTCTACCCCTCATAAGTAATACCTCAAATCCCATGCTATATATGCTATACAGAGTCAGTCAGTCAGAAAATATCAGTCGGCCAGCCAGACAGATGAAACTGCTGGCAGAGAATTAAGCTATTATTCATAAATGCAAATAGCTTTGACAAACCAGGTTTCAGTTTTGAAAAAATTGTCAAAGTTGTTATTTAAAAAAGTGAACTGTTCTAAATATGGTGTGAGTGAAAACTGTGTGCAGCTTCTAGTTGATGATGATTTTATTGTACTGTTATTTAATAACATGGCCGAAATCACAGTTATTTTGACTACATTATATAAGTGGTGTAGGAAAACATTTATCTTATAAACTAGTACTTAGATCACAAGTAAATGAATGTTCTCCTAATTAATATATATCTAGGATATTATATTACACGGTGGTGCGAAGATATGAAGTTTATCCTTGAGAGTCAAAAACATTTCGTGAGTGAGCACAGTGAACAAGTGAAATATTTTCGACTCGAGAGGATAAACTTCATATCTTCAAACCACCGTGTAATTTTCTTTTTATTATTTGGACAATTAAAGTGCTCTAAGAACTCTTATCTATTCATTTTACTCACTGTCAGTACAAACCTCTTCATGACCTTTCTAAGCTGTTCTGGGGTCGAGTTTTATCGGGTTTTCTTGTCTCTTTGTTGCAGTGGAGAAAATCTTTAGAGAGTTTTAGATCATATAAATATGGGTTTTTGTGCTCAGAGTATTCATTGTCATATGATTTTCACAAACCTGCTGTGATCTTTATAGTTCAAAAGACGGCAAACATGACGTCATCAATATTTTTGCTAGTGAGGATATGGAAAATACGCTACTCAGTACCCGGAGGTAGTTTCGTATGAGTTCTATGAGTGGTTGATTTCTCAGTAAAACACTATCATCCATATAATAAACTGTAATACCGGTACTTTGCTGATAATTTTCCATTTTAAAGTAATGAAACCAGTTGAGTAGAAACATGAAATGAATGTGAGAAGAATTTTTTGAACATCAAACTAATTTTTTTTTTCTCGAAAAAACTGCTCTTGTCTGTGACACTAAAGATCTCAATCAAACTTTGACAGGATATATGTAACTGATGAACACCTGTCCTTCTGTATACAAATTGTTGCTATGGCAACTGTGATGACATGGTAATTGAATGTTTTTAGAGGATAAGCAATTTGAATGGCACATGCAAAGTCAATTATTGAATTTATCAATGTACTAAATTGAAGCATTCTAAAATTAATCAGTAACAAGAGGCTACGTGCAGCCTGAACTCCTGAACTGTGGGCCACAACCTCACGTGCATCACCTTATTTTTCAGATAATTGAAGGGCTTGACATGGTTTCCCAAAAATTTTGAAAATATCAGTAACATTAATTATGATTTCCCAACCAGATGGTTTTTGAGAGTGGAATATGCTCTTTTTTCCTAATCCATTCCATTCCAAATTTCTAACCAGGTGTTTTGGTCGAATGGCATACATGTAAACCATCTGGGCCCAGTGGTTCGAAGCAAGGGCAACTTTTTACCTAGGATATATAACAGCAAATCTATAATTGTAATCTGTCCCAATTTTTGGTAGTGCTAATACATGTATGTTTATTGTTACAGCTAGTCAAATTTATTTTCAGATCATTTGTGTCAACCTAGGGCTTTTTTCAACCTAGGTATTTTTTTTACCAAGGTTATTGTTGTGTACTATAAATAAATTGACCCTCCCCCCCTGCTTTCCTTCCTCTTATCTCCTTACAGTGCTACATTATTCCCATACATGTATAATCAACTATGCTACTGGTAATTACCATATTTATTTATGTTCAACTGTCCTTGCTGGTACTTTAACTGGTAACAATTGGATATGTTGGTCATATGTATGCAACGCGTTCTCGAGGTTCAAATCAATGATTATCATTATTTGTCAAATCGCTTTAAAATAATGATAATCATTATTCTAAGACAAACCCGAACCCGAACCACAAACCGAACCCTAACCATCGGACGAGTTCACAGGTAAACGATGGGTTCTCACTCACCTAGAGCTAGGGTTCACAGGTAAACAAGAAGAGAAGGTAAACGTGAGAAAATTTTTTTTTGAGCGCTCCTACTCGGGCTCGAACTCGTAACCGTTTGCGTGTAGTGCTTGGTAGTACAGACGTCATGACCACTACACCAAGCGCGTCTACTGCCGTTCGGAATTTGACAATTGTTTATCTTTATCCTTGACTGGTTTTAAGAATAATGATTATCATTGTTTTGAAATGATTTGACAATTAATGATAATCATTGTTTTAACCTTGAGGTTCAGTGTTGATGTATGATGGTGCTGTTAGTACCCAGTCCCCCATGGGCTAGTCCAAATTTGCATATGTGCAGTAAAAACCTTATTTGGTATTTCACTAAAATTGTGCACAAAATTGGTGACACAAACCCAGTACCCCATTGGACATACAATGCAAGCGAAAAAAATTGAAGGGCTGTATGCAAAAAGGGCGTAAGTGATTCTTGATCACGTTCTAAATTCTCCCTTAGAAAACAAAGACATTGAATGAGAATTTAGAATGTGATCAAGAGTCACTTACACCCTTTTTGCACACAGCCCTTCAATTCTTCTGGCAAGAACTGGTGGATGGTTGGTTCTGCCGACTTTGGGGCCGGATCATCTGGTGCGCACAGTGACTACAATTATGAATTTATAAGGGCTGTGTGCAACAAGGGTGTATTAGTGACTGCTGGTCACATTCTAAATTCTCCTTCAAATTCTTTGTTTTCTAAGGGAGAATTTAGAACACGATCAGGAGTTACTTAATACTTTCTTATTGCCCACAGCCATTCAATGTAAGATAAAAAATACTAAGTGAATCCAAAAAATAACTTACGTTACTAAAATAAACTAGGTTGCAAAATATAATCTAGGTTGCAAGAATAACATAGATTAAAATAAATAACCTAGTTTAAAACAAAATTGACCTGTAATACTTATCCTTGCTTCGAACAACCAAGGGCCCTGGTGGAGCTGTTGTAGGTCAATTTGACCCTACCCAAATCAACCTACAATGTAGGTTATTTTGGCCAGGGATATCAATGGGTGCTCACTAATTTAATTAGGGTGTTTAGAGCTATATGGTAGTCACTAATTTTGGATTTTTAGAGCTAAGTCTCTAAACAACATCTGAACCGAGCTTGTATTTCGATACCTTGTTCTGAATTCTACAGATCTGTTAAGGCACATCAGGGTTTGATTGTAGTCACTGTTCTAATGTATTATGTTGTGCCATGCCTGTACTGACGTCCAGAATGTAGAAACATGATGACAGCTAGTGATCGATAAAGAATGTGTTTGAGAGATTCGTCTACTGAGTTTCACAGAAGGTACAGAGTGGAGAGGAGACTATTTTCATCTTACACATAATTTTGTTAGTACAGTGTATAGAGAATTTACGGTTATTCTAATTACTAAACAAGTTTTGAAAGGTAATAAATATATGAGTTTCATAAGTAATGTATAAAAAAATGCACATGTATATATACAAAGTGCAAGTAGTATTTTGAGCTACATGAGGTAAACTTTCCCAATTTAGAGAGGTACTGTACTACAAATGAAGATATGCCATAGGAATTATTATAGCTTGATTGTTACAAGTTGTCAAGCACAAATACTCTCCTAATTTCTTTACACTGACCTTGTCATATTGTTACATGATTGTATGATTACTGTAAGTGTTGTTTTAATGTTGGAGACTTTGTTTTGCTTTCAATTGCTAATTAAGCCTTATATACAAATGTACATGTAGTTCTCTTGAAAGTGGTTTTAAATTGTTCTCATTATTCTTTTATTTTAGCCAACTCTGCTAGATGCTAATCTCCACTTTCTACTTAATCTTACCCTTGACATTTGTAATGCTAATTCTTTCTCTGTCATTACTTTCCTTGGTTTCAAAGCTCTCATCCTTGATGCCTTCCTTGCCAATTGTTTTGGTGAGTCCCACTCTAGGGAATATAGTGAAGCATACCTTTGGGTAAGTCCTTGCTTGCTTAATTGTCATCATTACAATTTCAAGCATGAGAAAGAACTTCACACTGAGGGAAGATAAAGATATACTGTAAGTGGTTTTCTTGTGTTTTTCTTTCACTTTCTCTCCTCGATATATAGGCACTGTCTTGCTTTGTAGTTTGTGTCTGGCTGCTACAGTAATACTTGAAAAACAATCAATGGCAAGTATACTTGTAGGTCCATGCTTAGTTTGTACAGTCCATTTGCTAAATGGTGCCCACCCTAAATTTGAGGTGCCTGCATGGTGTGATCAATATGAAATTTAAAATTATTGCCACCCTCAAATAAGCACCCCTCCCCCCTGAGCACAGTTGGAGGCCAGAGCCAAAGACAAAGAAACAAACTTATAAGTACAACAACTGAACAAGCATGGTATTTTGATACACTCTAGTATTCTTTTTGAAGAAGTGGCTTTTTATTTCTGAGACCTCTAGCTTCCTCTGTAAAGAATCTAAGAAAATGCAATGATTTTGAAAATCTTTAAAGCAGAGGAGAGCTGGTGCCGAACCAGTTTGGATTCAGTTCAGGGCATCTAGTAACCTCAGCCCTAGAAAACTCAGACCCTAAGCTATAAATAAAACACTGAAATATACTGTATGTAACTATAGCGCCGCAAGTCATTATAAATCGGCTTGGTGTATCACACAAGCTGAATATGATAAACTCTATATTTTCTGAAATTAAAATCAATAAAGCAAATTATAAAACACAATAAAAAAAGAACTTAAATCACCTATAATAGAGTTTTGGATTGCCTTTTGGAAGATTATATGTCAGTCAAACCATGGTCAAGCCATTAAGAAGCACTTGAGACGTGAAGTGGGTTGCATGACAGCTAGCTACATGTAGACACCCTGTGACATTTTGTGGCAAAATCCGGGGAGGTTGGGTACTCTACTAAAGTTTGGGTAGAGTGGTGCCACTAAGACACTCAAACCCTGACCCTGTTTAAGACAAGAAATTTGGAAAATTCCTTATCAAATTCATGAATAATTCCTTATCAAAGTCATGAATAATTCATGAAGCAAAAACAAAGGAAATTAATAAAACATCAGTGTCTGTATACCTGATACATCAGATATACAGACACTGATGTTTTAATCATCAGTCCTGTATCCAACAAACACCATGCTAGTGTCTGTTAGGGGGAGGTCTCACAACCGATCACTGACTAATCCCCTATCCTGGCTGTTGGGTGAAATGTGAAGGAAAACTCTACTCTTTAATGCACAGAGACCAGTCTGATCAATGTGGAACCTGTTTTTGTGCACACTGCACATGACCGTTAGTAGACTACAGAGCTGAACTCTTTTTTATTTTATTTTATATAGTTTCATTTGATAAGTAGTTTACAACATTTGCGTTCATGTTGTATCAGCCCATACAATCTCTCGCCTCCGGCTTGAGATTGTATAGGCTGATACAACACTAATATGCTCATGTTGTAAACACTACATATCCTGTATAAGATTACAACCTAAATAGTGTACCCAATCTAAGACTTGAAGTCAAATACTGTACCCTGTTTGCTAAGATCACACAGATACTCAAGTCAATTAATTTAATACACATTTAATTGAATAACCTAAGCCTAGATGTCATTGAACTGTTGTCACAAGTCATACTGTGTGTAATGATAGTTCCTAATCTGTCACGTTCTGGTAAAAGTGATAAAATCAGTACCCTAATCAAGATTTCTAAATGATGTATTATAGTGTCTTCTTATTTTGATAACCCTGTTCAAGACGCCACAGAGTGAAATCATATACCCTGTTCAAGACAATAACCCTGAAAACCATAACCATACCCTATCCAGCGGCACATCCCCGTATAGCCTATATTAGGGAGTACCCCCCCCCCCCCTCCGGCCGAAATCACAATTGTTTCTCTCTCGAAAATGCAGACTTCTTAAATTCAGAGAATTTCTACTCTTATCAACCTATCTAAAATATTGCTACGGCTGCAGAAGATTAAACTATTAGAAACGTAATATGCTAACTAGGGTTTGAGCAATGTTATGCGAGGATTTTTGTTTTATTCTTGATTTTAATTAACAGTTCAACTATTTTTATTTACCCTTTGTAGTACTAATTTATAACTCTATAGATTTGTGTACAGCTATAGCTAGAGTGGGATAGGAACTGCAGGTATCCCAAACTTATGAGAGTCAAAAATCTGGAGATATCCTATTCAAGGTCACAAAGAATCGGGAGATTTTGCAAAAAGTAGTGAGATTTAAAAAGTTCTGTCAATTTTTTGTCCAAAGGAGAAAGTGACTGAGTGAGTTTGATTTTGTTTTCCTGACAAACTAAGTTCAGAAGTCCCTCATTTCTGCTTTAATCCTCTCTGTATAATAAGAGAAAATATTATAGTAATCAAGTTAGAATTTAATTTAAAACATTGTGTTTTTTTTTGTCAAAATTACGTGAAGCAATTGTAACAATATAATAAGGCATCAGTTTTACTAGGTTTTTCATCTACCACACGTAGTTGTAGATTTTGTTTTCAATGTCCTTTTCTCTGAAAATTTCCTCTGTTATAAACAAGTAATCACATGAGTCCTTGTAAATTAAATTAATGATACATTTCACTTGTTTTTTCAAAGTTTGCAAAATTGCCCTTGTTGCTACACTGACCTCTGGCAATTTTGCAAACGTTGAAAACATGTGTAAAATTTATCATTAATTTTACTCTGCCCCATGCGATTATCTGTACAAATTATATAGGATGGTGATCATTAAATAAGCTAGGTTTCATATTAATATTAGGTTTTAAATTACTGAAATTAGCTATTAAGTTATATGTAGTTATTAAATAATTATAAGCAGTGTTAGTATTACACACAGCTCCAAGGAAGAGCACGTTATTGTGATTGTGATCCTGTGTCTAAATAAAGGTTATTATTGTTGTTGTTGTTATTATTGTTATTATTATTATTATAGGCCTCATTTATTATAAAAAAAAACATGCTGGCAGAGAAATAATATTTTCTACACATCCATGTTATGTTTGGGCCTTTTATCAGAGTGATTTTACCAAATATTTTGTATAAATCCGAAATAGGAGCACAGACTGCTGGACTCTAGAACATGCAAGGAGAAATAAATTACCCTTGTGTGACATCACATAATTAGCATATTGGAAATAGAAGCCATAGATGCAACACAAATCAAGAAATATCTTACTATTCACCTATTTATTTACTTGATATAGAATCGATTTCGATGATTTAAAAAATGAGCTTACCTGTATAGGCACTTTTATAAAGACAACCCTTGATTCAATTCACAGCCCTTGGTCAATACTGATTCACCAGATGAACAACAAAAGGATGACCAGCAGCAGGTAATCAGAAATGGTTCCCCAGTCATGGCACCCAAGTTTGGTTGGATTAAAGGTGTTTTATTTGGATGTCTTCTCAATATTTGGGGTGTGATGCTTTACCTGCGGCTTTCTTGGGTTGTGGGCCAGGCAGGCATTGGATTGGCAACAGTCGTTATCATGCTGTCGGCAGTGGTTACTACACTCACAACCCTATCCATGTCTGCTATATGCACAAATGGTGAAATAAAGGGAGGTAGGTAGTGTGCGAATCATTACATTTTTAACATTTCCACTTGGCTAAAGTGAGGAAGTTGCACCATAAATATGTTGTCGGTAAGTGGTGGGTAAGCGGTTGGTAAGTAAGTAAATAAGTAAAGACTAGTTGAACATGGTAGTGAACTTATTTACATAAAAGCTGTGCGTGAAAATATTAATAGTAATGTACAAACGTTATTACAAAGTCCAATTAAGAAGTGCAAACAGTAATATTTACAAGGCTCCTCTGTAGCCATTAATCACTTTTACCATAATTTTTGGAAGAGGCAGTTTTAATTTAGATGAGGAGTCTCTTATATTGTATGGTGTGTGAACTCTTGTAAATTTGTCTATTAAATATTCAGGCACTTGATTATTACATATCTTGAACATCTTTATTGCCAAAAGTTTACTTCTTAAGATCGATAGTCTATCCCATCTTAATGTTTCAAGGAGGGGACCGGATTGGAATATGTGACTATATATTCTAGCTGCACGGTTTTGAAGTTTTTGGAGTTTGTGTGCAAGTTCAGTACCCCGTCCCTCCTACCCTGCGAGCAGAGTCTAATTATTTTCTTTGGTTTTGTAATCTTCTTCCACTGAGACTGAAGAACATAATATTTTCTTCACTCTGAGTTGAAGGAGATTAGAAAACTGAAGAAAATAAGGCTCTGCTCGCAGGGTTAGTCCCTCCCATACTATGCTACAATAATCAAATTTTGGCTGAACCAATAGAATATTTAATTTTAATTTAATTCATTTTACTGCCATAATTACAAGTAATATAAAAATGTACAAAACATGGAAATTCATATTATAAATGAAATTAATTTACAATAAATAAACAGATGCAGTGGGGCAGGACTGCAGGGAACACATGAACCATACTAGGCTGTCCACCCAAAGATATCATAAGATGATAGCCTTTACTGAGATCGACTCCTCAATATGTTTTGTCGAATCAAGGGTTCATCTATGTACACTCCTAAGGTTTTAGCAAATGCTACTCTAGGGATGTTTTCACCCCTGATTTGAAGTGTTGGGCAAGTCGTTTGAGCAGATCTCTGTCGGGAACCCACTAATAGAAGTGGTCGGTAAGCGGTTCACCACATATTTTCGGTGCAACAACTTGTTCACTTTACGGCCTGAAGTTTCCACTTCTTTTTTGATCGTTTTGGCAAGTAACTAGTTTCGTGGATTCTTGTCTTTGTGCACGAGGAACCCGGGGGGGCTAAGAGGTACTAAAATGGGCGTGGCTCAAGCTTATTTTGACTCCTAAAAGATAATAAAAATGTAAATTGTAACAGCTTTTTTGTTCAATTGACACCCGACTCTTAAAAGGTACCGCTTTACATAGAAATGTCTGTGTTTGATGGTGGATACCCTAAGTGGTACCAAACTCCTGATTTTGACCCCTAAAAGGTACGACGAGCATCCATGTACCCCTCACATAAGGGAGTCCCCCCCCCCCCGGGACGAGGAAACATTTTTGAAATGTAGATACTATTAGGAGGGTTGGAATTTGATGACTTTGTACGGAAGGAGCTTTGTTGATATTTTACAGATATGCCGCTGTCAGTCAAAAGGATCTGGGTTTTCGGAAGAAAGTACAGTACTTGATAAGGTCGTAGTTTTGTTCCGAAATGTCATTGCTATTTTCTTTTCTTTTTTGTATCCTGTTATTTTTGAACACCATGCATGGAACACAACAGGAAACCCAAGCTCTGTTTGTGTTTTAAATTATAAGGGTTTGTATGAGATTTTTAACGAGTATTTGGTTGTATACCATTAGGCCAGAAGTACTGAAATATAATCAATGAAAACTTACCTGAAGTCTTTATCTGTTCTTCATTGGGCTCTGTATGTAATTTCAGCGAATTCAGTAGGCCAACTTTGGCAGCTCGCAGTGAGAGGGATTAAAGGGGCTATGCCATGGTACTGCGCATGTATCGACTAATTGCTCAGTTGGTGGCTGTTAATTGATACAAACAGTTAAACTTCCCTCCCTCGATATTTGATTGAAAGGATTTTCAATATTTTCCCTGGAGACTGTTTATATTTACTGTTTGTTTGTCATTTTTGCATATTTGGTTTTATTTTAAGCATCCCACATTGCCGAGAGGTTTGTTAGTTCATATCAAAATCGGTGGAAATAGCTGTTTTCGGCCCGGTGTCGTCCCAGGGATTTCGCCCCCCCCCCCCCCCCCCCCCCAATTTTACCGTGACACAGCGCCTTTAATTCATATGCAAATATCGCATCTATCACCAGTGAAAAGAATAACGAACACTAAAGACCCCAAATGACCCCAGCTCCGAACTTATGATCCCCCAACTGAACCTGAAATGATCCTGTTTAATTTTTAGAATGTCTTCGTCATTCAGCAGATCGTGGAATGACTAAACAAAGTAAATTTTAACAACACTCGTTAACAACAACACTTATCCAATTACGTTCGCTGAGTAGCTTACTAGTTTATTTTTACTCGAGCTGCAAGATGTGACTGTGTGGTATTATTTTAATTCTTCGTCATAAGTGAGAAGCACTATAGCACTATATTGTGCTGTCCATGTGGGACAGGATGTTGCAGCTGATGATGACCTTCTTACCAGTGGGAGTAGGGGTGCGTTCGATTGACCGTATTCCGGAATAGGAATAGATGGAATAGTCTCTGGGGTACCGTCTCTGGAAATCACTGGTTCGGGCATATTTTGCACTGTAAACTACAAATGCTTGCTGATATATGATATTCAGGATACATTTAGTATTCCAGTGGCTAAAAACATCCAGTAGAAGCGATTTGTAATGATCATTCTAGATATTCTTATTCCGGAATACGGTCAATCGAACGCACCCTAAGTGACGTCAAACTTCGGAATACTATTTACCGTAGAATTCTCCCTCCTAGCGGAGGAAGTGTTGTTGAGAAACAAACCTGGAATATACAATACATTACTATAACTATTCCATTGTCACTATCAGAACGCATGACAAAATGTGTGACGTCAAACAAGCGGGCACGCGTAGTGTTATAAATTACGCTCTGAGCCATGTGGCATCGTGTTATTTGCGTTTCCAAAATTTTAAGGAAAACCGTTCAGTTTGCATCCGTTTTCGCCTCGAATGCCTGACGGAGAAGCTTTTTTGTAAAATAATTGCTGTATTTATGTTTAAAAATTTTGTGACTTCTCAGCCCAGACTACGCAAACACAGCGGCGATTTGGATCATTTCCATGGTCTCAAACTGATTTGGAGAACTCGAAGTTTAAATTTAGACACAGAAGTGACAAATCTATTCCATCTGATATTATATCGTGCAGCAGTACATTTTCACAGCATGGGTGTATATATGCTAACTTCTTTATGTATTTCGTTACAGTTCCAGTAGATTACGAATACTGACGGTACTAATCTAAGGATTCAGAATATAAAGAATACACAAAATGATAATATATTGGGACATTTTAACCTCTGGAATACTGCCTGCATCATCGATTTCATGTGTTAGCAAGCGTTTGTAGCTTAAATTGCAAAATGTGGCTGAACCAGTGATTTCCAAAGAATATTCCATCTATTCTTATTCTGAAATACGGTCAATAGAATGCGCACTTATTTTGCTGACTCGTCGTCTGGTTGAGAGCGTCTCCGTTCCCATTTTTCCTGTCTTATTCAGATTTTATTTTGGTGTAGTCGTATAATTTATCGATAATACTTCTACCAAAGGAAATAATCAGATCACTAGCCAGTCAGTGAAATGAGCTAATGTACGTGTTTACTGTCAAAATATTATAGCTGCGATTAAAGGTTTTGCAGCAGGAAAATATAAGTAACTCTCAATAAAAGCTTAAAGAGCGTAATTAACGAAAGTGGATGTCCAGTTCTAAAAGTACAGTACAAGCAAGTTTTTTTTCTCTTCGAGCAGCCCAGTTCACCTACGGTGCAGTTTGGTGCTTAACCACAGAGCTATAAACCGGGAGCTGGAAAAGGCGTGTGTTTAGTCTCTAAATTCTCTTGCCACATTATTTTTACTTTATTTGTGTTATTTTGTTGTATTAAAGGCGCTGTGTCATGGTTCTGCGCATGTCTGGAATCAATGTTCGATTGGTGGCTGTTAACTGGCTTCAAACAGTTAAAGTCCCCTCCCCTAATGCTTGATTGAAAGGACATGCAATATTTTCTTTGAAGACTAGATCTACGCACAGTACTAGTGTGTCATTTTTGCACATTTACTTTAATTTCATCCATCCCACACACTAGAGTCGTCAGTTTATATGAGAACTACTGAAAATAATTTTGTTCCGGCCCAGAACGTAAAGGCGTGTCCCTCACCGTGATACAGCTCCCTTAAGAAGCTCGAAGTGTGGGTCTTTTTCAAATAAGGACACCAATCTTGGTCCCGCTGGTGTCCATAATAACGACAGTTGACTGTGTTTGCCCAATGTTAATGAGACTTCCTAACTTTTGATTTTGCTTTCCAAAAGTCTTACTATAAAAACTGCTCCTACTGTCTAAAATTTTACTTTGAAATCAATAATTTTGGAAGGTTTGGATGATATACCAAGAAAGGATTTAGAGATATCGCAGCTCAACATTAGAGACTTCAGTATGAGAATAGGCAGCCATGACTGACTAGCCTCGTGTTGGTGTTTTTCGCATACTTTCAACCTTGATAAATTCACATGGGTTCAGTATTTCCTCTCCAAACTTATAAACCTTACTAAACATGCATATTTGCTAATTTCAACGGCACCGTTTATTTTCCTGTAAATAACAGGCTTCAACAATATGCTAATTAGCCGCAGCCGTATTTGACTTTGGTGTATAATTATTATTATAACCAGTAACTACCACCTCGAGTAGTTTCTACAAAAGCCAAACTCGTAACTTCTCATCACATTTGCAGGTGGTGCATACTACCTAATCTCTCGCAGTCTTGGTCCGGAGTTTGGTGGGTCTATTGGAGTGATCTTCTCCATCGCCAGTGCTGTGGCTACTGCCATGTATGTTGTGGGCTTCGCCGAGACGGTCAGAGACCTGCTTAAAGAGAATGATGCACTCATGATTGATGAAGTGAATGATGTCCGAATTATCGGCCTAGTCACTGTAATAATTTTGCTTGGGGTGACACTTGTTGGGTTACAGTGGGTCGTGCGAACACAAGTGATTCTCCTTGCTGTCCTGATCATCTCCATCTTCGATGTTCTCATTGGGAGCTTCATTGGTCCACAAAATGCAACAAGCAAAGCTCAGGGATTTGTAGGATATAAAGGGGATTTATTTAGTACTAATTTCAAGCCGGAATTCAAGGGCGAGGGGTTCTTCACTGTGTTTGCAGTGTTCTTCCCGGCAGCCACTGGGATTCTCGCAGGAGTGAATATATCGGGAGATCTAAAGAACCCACAGACGGCAGTCCCTAAAGGAACGTTACTGGCAATTTTGGTTAGCTCCTTGGTGTACATATTGCTGGCTTGGGTCGTAGGTACTAACTACGCGAGGGAGGCTACGGGAGTCGTGACGACTTTGCTGGCTGTTAATGATTCACGTTCAATCAACGGTACAGATGCGATGACGTGTGCTGTAAACTCTTGCAAGTATGGGTTGTACCAAGATTTTCAGGTACTTCAAAGCTTCTGTTACTTTGCAAGCTCTACATAAATAGCTTATCGGCTTTGATGATTGCATTGATTTAACAGTCCCTTTCATTGAGAGACTTAAACAGACCCGTCTCTCCCAAATCTCCTTTTTTCTGACCGCGCTTGTAACCTTCTGTCTTAATGTCGACTCATTTTTGCGATAAGAAAGAGACTGTTATATTGTCTCATTTAGAACTGATTAGATTCTTACCACCTTCAGGTAATGGAGAAGATTGCTGGGTGGGGGCCAATAGTAACAGCAGGCATATTCGCCTCTACCTTGTCCTCAGCCCTTGCCAGCCTCGTAGGTGCTCCTAAGACGTTCCAGGCAGTCTGTAAGGATGGCATCTTTCCCAAAGTTAGTTACTTTGCGGTCGGCTATGGGCCTGGTAATGAACCTCGCCGTGGATATCTGCTGGCGTTCGTTGTGGCCTTGGCGTTCATTGCTATAGGGGACCTCAATGCCATTGCTCCAATTATCTCCAACTTTTTCCTCATTGTATACGCGCTTATTAACTACGCTGTCTTCGCTTCATCATTTGGACATTCTCCTGGTTGGAGACCTTCCTTTAAGTACTACAACATGTGGGTGTCGCTAGTAGGAGCGCTACTGTGTATAGCGATTATGTTCCTCATCAACTGGTGGGCAGCCCTTGCTACCATGGTTATTGTGGTTGGATTGTACAAATTCGTAGATTACAGGAAACCAAACGTAAGTGGTGTTAACGTTACCAGTAAATACAAAAGTAAATACCTCCTTTGTGGTTCCCTATTACAAATTACACTCCTTGCATTAACGTAACGGAGTTCATTGTTTGCCCGTCCTTGTCCCCCACACCTTCGTTGTTGCATTCGTTGTTTTATCTAATTACCTTATGGGGGAACTTAACATAACTTAACACGTTCATAGTGATGTGCAAGGGTCTATAAGTGGGTAACACTCGAAACATTACTATCGTAACGCTTTCTCCGGTGATCATTCGTGTTGTGTCTTCGCATTCTAGGTAAACTGGGGATCATCGGGACAGGCAAATACCTACATGAGTGCTCTGCGATTCACAACACGCCTTGAAACACACGAAGAGCACGTGAAGAACTTCCGTCCTCAATGCCTGGTGCTTACAGGACGGCCCTCGTCACGACAAAACCTCCTGTATATAGTTTCTCATTTAACAAAGAACGTGGGTCTGATGATGTATGGTAACGTGTACTTGAAAGACTTCGATGAAATCCCTGAAGATGAGGTCAACGAGGATACGAAATGGCTCAGAGAGCACAAAATCAAGGCCTTTCGTGCAGCCACTACAGGTTTTTTATTCATAAGCTTTCTTACAGTTTTAGGAACATTATTGCAGTGTGGGTTTGCTGAATTTGCCAAATATGACTGAAATGTAGGACTGGCTCGATCTTGCTGTCAAGCCTCTTACTACAGTGTAGGATGATGGTCCTATAATCCATGTTCGATATATACTTCACTTGTCACGCACAAAGGTCCGAGGTAAATTACAGTGTGACTACTGAAACTGGGACTACTTAGACAACGAGAACTAAACACATTGCGAAACGAAAATAAAGCAGTCCACAATGCAAATCGCATATCCACGCGGTTTTCTTCATTCGAAAGACGTCGACCAAATGTGCCTTTTACCGGATCGAAGCTCGAACAAGTTGAAATACTATTGTCTTGTACTCAACACTGATTGGCTCAAGTAACCGTAAGTTGGAATGCTTTGTTTTCGTTCTGTAATGTGATTGGTTCTCGTTGTCTTATTGGTCCCGATTTCAGTAGTCACATGGTAATTTGATAAGTAGGTTTTGTTTTCTTGAAACAGTACAAAACAAACATTCTGATCAGTTTGAGCACCACGCAGTGTAGGTTTGGTAAATTTGCATATTTCATTAAGTTGCCAAATATAGGACTCGATCGTGATGTCATAAGCCTCTTACTACAATTGTACGATGATGGTCCAATAACCTAGTTTCAAGATCATGCGCAGTTGTACAAATCCTTTGTTTCTACTGGCGGGTGCACCGCGGCAAAACGGTATGCTCCGCTGGCCAAAATAACGAAGGCTCTGCTATCAAATACAAATTACCGAGGGTTTCAACTTTTTTAGTAAATAATTTTATTACTTAGTAAACTCACAGTGAATCACAAATTAAGAAAACTTCAACCTGTTAAAGTCTTAGGCTTGGCTTTTAAGTAGTTTTCTTATTTTTTGAGAAAACAGTTCACAAATGGATACTTTTAAGCAGAATTTTTAAAATCACGGCATTTGCCTGTTGTTTCATTTCAGTTTTCGCGGGAACTGAGGGCGGCCGCGCGCCGACAAGATATATCAAATACGCATGCGCATGACGTTTTGCCGCGGTGTGACTGGCGGGACACCTGTTATTTAACATCGACCTGCCCGCCAAATAACAAAGGATTTGTACAACTGCGTATGAAATTGAAACTGGGTTATTGCTGGTTTGCAATCAATCCCCAGAAATTTAAACGACAAAACCATGTTGGAGGAACTGACATAACGATTTAACGAAAAATCTTTCAATTCACGTCCACCAACATGGCGGCGATGACATAACATGTAAACGAAGAATATCCCATGGAGATTCGTATTGAAATCTTTGTGCGTAAAAAGTGAAAGATATATAGAAAGTGGGGTATTAGGGTGCCAGTTTATCAGTTGCTTACCAAAAGTTCCGGTAGTAAACTTTTTTTTCTTTAATCTTAGCCAATTCCCTTCGAGCTGGAGTCCAGTCGATGTTGCACCTAACAGGGCTTGGGAAGATGAGACCCAACACACTTTTCTTAGGCTTCAAGAATAATTGGAAAACGGCGCCACCCTCTGAATTACAAGACTACTTTGGTATCATAAATGACGCTTTCCAACTGAACTATGGCTTGGGAATCCTCCGAATGGGCGACGAAAATATCGAGTTTGATGACCAATCCGTAACAGATTCCGTATGGGAAGAGGACGAAAACCCTCGCATAGAGGCTTCCACCAAACTCGATGTACCAGAACCTATTACGCCTGAAATAACCTTCAAAGACAAACAGCATGGAACTATTGATGTGTGGTGGTTGTACGACGACGGAGGGTTGACCATCCTCCTGCCCTACCTACTGACACTCCATCGATCTTGGCAGGGCTGTGATCTGAGGATCTTCTCCTTGGATATCCGCTCCAAGCACCAGATTAAAGCAGATCAGCTGAAGATGGCAAACTTGATGAAGAAATTTCGTATCAATGTAAGTAGTGTAGAGCAGATACCCGGTGCAAACACAACGCCATCACCAGAGAGCCTTGAGGAGTTCAGGAAGCTACCGGTGGGCAAGGAGCTGGAGGATGGCGTCATTAGTGATAAAAAGGTACTACGGATCATCCGTATTGGAGAACTTGTACGGAAACGCTCCAAAGACGCCAAGCTGGTGGTTATATCGCTTCCGGTTCCTTTAGCGGAAGTCACTTCACCCGCCATGTATATGAGTTGGCTGGAGGTACTCTCAAGTCACCTTCCTCCAGTGCTATTGGTTCGTGGAAACCAGACGAGTGTGCTTACCTTCTACTCGTAGTATTTACCTTTCTTGGCTACTTCTACATCCATACGTACGAACTTAATGTTGATAATAAAACTAATTTCGCTTTAGTTAACAAATAAAGAAGCCTTAGCCATGTTTTATACTATCATAAAACACGATGGGCATTTGAGTACATGAGAGAAATGTTAAAGCACAAGCCGAAGGCGCGTGCTTTCAACATTTCTCGAGTGTTCTCAAATGACCAGAGTGTTTTATGATAGTATAAAACATGGATTTAAGGCTTATTTATCTGTTTTACACGCGCGATGAAAGGAAACCGCCAGTTGAAAACAGTAAAACACGGCAAACCATGTTATATACTCTGATAAAACATGGCTTTTTAGCCAATCAGAGCGCGCGTACTATCGTTTCTATATTATAATAGAAAATAAGTGCATATAGTTACGTTATGGCACATCAACAATCTTACCGTATTCCATTTCCACTCATGCGAAATTTGCTCAACTGATCTTAGTACCTGTGCCCCAGGAAATTGGCACACCATGGTGCAGATTTTCTAGGAAATTTGCAACCCTTACGAATCATCAATATTCATAAAGTTTTACAAAGACAACAATAAACATGCGATGGTAATTTGCATATTTACTGTACCTAGAAATTTAGTTCAAAGTACAGGATCTAGAACCAAATTTCTAGATACTGTACTCAGAACTAAATTTGTAGATACTGTACTTAGAACTAAATTGTGACAGCAATCCTTTACATTTCTCGGATTTCTTTTCAAATCCTTCAACCCCCATGATAAGTCTTACTTACATTTTCGACAAATATGATCTTGTTTCTCCTATTATAAAATTCTCCAGGCGCTACGTACAGTGTTCCTTAGCCCAGAATATTCCCAATGTAGAAGTACAAAGTCTTCAGTAATGTTTCTGCACTGTCACCTAAAACTCCTGTAGTCCACATACGTGTGTCGTCTTCGACTGTAATTGCTTCTCTCTCTGTCGTGGTTCTTTTCTGTATGTGGGTCAAGTCACTATGAATAACTTTCATCTGTGCATCCAACACAGTGCGGAATACTGAAACCTAAAATCGATTTCAAATAAGCAGTATATCCAAAACAATTCACAAAGAAACTTAACATGATTATGGTCAAAATAATACTAAATTGTAGTTTTCCTTGTTCAATGAATTCATCTCTGCCCGACCATTCTCCTCAAAGATTGTGTGGATTTCGGGATAGCGTCTTTCAATCTTTTACTGCTCCCCTCAGGGGCGGATACGGGGCAGACTTCACCGTTTGCAACTTGAAATGTTATTGGTTACCCAAACAATAGCCTACCCCTAAAACAATGGGATTCTTTATCAGTGACGTCCAATAGGATACGACCTACAAAACAGTGAAGTCTAACCGGCGGATACAGGATTGTATTTACAGTGATTTACAGGAATCATAGTGGGGGTTGCAATCCCCAAAACCCCTCCCCTGGATCCGCCAGTGCACCTCTGTATTTAGTGCCTCACCAAACCGTTTCGCCTTGACTCTGATTCGAATTACTAAGGACGAAGGACTCTATGCATCTTAAATTAGTACTAGTTATTGTAAAACGTTGCGCCACGGAGCGGAACTAATTATAACAAGAGGCCCTGAGTGGCCTTAACTCGGGCCACCTAGGAATAGGTGAATACATGTAGTTCATGGAGTTGTAGCATATTTTTGTGTCATGGTTTGTACTAAGGGAGCCGGATAATTGATTTACTACTGATGCTTGTGATAATTGAAAGGCAGTGTGCAAAAGTGACTCTTGATCACATTCTAAATTCTCCTTCAATTTCTTTGTTTTCTAAGGGAGAATTTAGAACGTGATCAAGAATTACTTACGCCCTTTTTTGCACACAGTCCTTCAATGTCTATATAATGGTGGACGTTTTGCAGGAATGCAATGACATGGTTGTACTAGATGCAAAGAAATCTTAATTCATATATTTAAAGGCACTTGTATGAGATGGTAGTGTTATTCACGCCTTTCATAAGTTTTACTTCCGGTCACGAAGACGAGGCTCCAGGTGGTTTGAAATCCAAGATGGCGGACAACTGCTCAGTCTCAGCTAGAAAGTACCTCCGAAAAGGACTCGAAAAGTGTGTTATTTAGTAGATCGTACCTGAATTTGGCTTCAGAATCACTGTATTTATGTTCATGTATAGTCTACCGTATATTAACTGATGATTTGCATGAAAAACGTCCACGTTTTGGGCAAAATACCGAAAGAGCGCGGATGAAACTTTTAAACTATTAACTTTTGTTGAAAATCTCAACAGATCAGTACCACAAAAAGCACACGCCGTATGAAATACTGCATTGCTGTGTACACTATGTACTGGAATAACTCTTGAGACGTGATTTGTAGTGTAAGCCGACCCAAAACTGAGAAAGAGTATGGCTGATACGGTTGCTTGAAATATGACTAACTTATGGTTGTTCAGTTAACGTATAACTTTGAGGGAAGTGGGGGTTTCTTGGTGTTACAGATCACCACATATGTAACACAAAGAAAACTACTGTCTTCTAAAGCAAAACAACACCCTGAAATACAAAGAACCCTATCCCCAGAAACAATGAATCAAACAATGAATCTGCTTCACCAAGAAGCACCCAGAAATGTGATATTTGAAGTATGCGGGCATCGGGCGTCGTATTAGGTACAGGCATTCCCGGAAAAATATGTTCCCTTGGTGTCAACGTACTCAAGAGAAGAGAAATCTTCAAGCATAATTCTGGCTGTTGGAAACAATGATAGCTACAGCTACCAGAATGAAGAAAATACTGTTGATGATATTCAAACGATGAAAATACAGATTCAACCGACCGCTATTGAAAAACCTGCTCGTTTTTCTTCTTCAAGGAAATAAAAAATAATATTAGTTTCTACACAGGATTCTCATCTTCTAAAATATTTCAGGTCTAGTATGATTTTTATAATGTTTGAGAGAAGGGAGAAATATCATTTACTGAAATAAATGTTTAATTGAGGCTAACAGTAATATGGGAACTGTGGGAATACCACTTATAAACAGTGGCTATACAAGCAATCCAGGTCAATAAAAATATGAAAACATTAAGTACTAAATAAATTGTAACAAACATATTAAAACTATTAACTGGTAAAATAGGTGTTAACTAAGTGGTGGTTGAAGGTGATATTAAAATTAGTCCACATGAAATTGGGGGAATCATAAGATGAGTGATAATGTGTGTATGGATAGCAGGGTTTTAGCCCAGAAGGTTTGGGGTAAGGTGAAGCAAAATCAGAAATGAGAAAAACACTAAAAAAAGGAAAATTATGAGTAGTGAGAGCTGCTAAATAAACAATAACTGATATAACAATTGTGGTGGCCTGATGATATAAGAGTGAAGGGAGTGGGGGAAGTTGCTTGGGGAAAGGAGGGCATTGGCACCCCTGCCCCATCTCCCCTTATTTGACTGGCTAAAACCCTAGATAGAGTGCGGACGGAGTAAAACGCAGGGCACGCAGGGTACGCAGGGTGTTAAAAAAAATAGAGTTACATAATTTAGTGCCTTTGGAATATCAGATTTATTTTTCAAGAATGAAAGTTTTTACACTTATAGCGAGTTTGACTTGTGGCAAGTCTAACATTTTTACTTTGTGTTCTGGTGACAGACTGTTATCGTAGTTTTGCCTTTACTTGCTGTTGCATTAAACAGTATCTAAAAACCTACGAGGCCTTGACTTACCTTACCTATTCCACTACAAGTAAAGGCAAGGAACTGTTTTCCGAGAACCGGAGCGCCATAGAAATAGGAAGAAAGAAAAACTTCTGTCCCCGAAGCGCATGTTCTCTACATATATTTTATTTCAATACATTAAAGTCAATCGGTAGTTGAATGACCGAGTGGTTAGAGCATTCGTCTTTTAATCCAGAGGTCTGGAGTTCAATTCTCGGAGCGCACAATTTTTGTCGATTTTTTTCTTCTTCCTCTTTTTAAGTTTTCTTCTTAGCGTTCTACAGTTCCACACCAGTAGTATTCTTTAAACCCACCATCAGCCCGCTACAAAATTAATATTCCCTCCTTGCTGAAGTCATTGTTTACCTGATTTCTGCCTCGTTTAATAGCGTAAATTAAATTTCAAGCTAAAACAGACAGACTACATCAGTTGAAAGAGAATTTTAAACTCAGTAATCACCGAAAATTTGAGAGTGATAATAAATAATTTGAGGAATGAGCGATTAAAAATCTCAAAATTTACTGAAAGAATAACTCACCCAGCCCATTTAACAATTTTGAAAAAGTCAATTTCACCATAAATATTTAACATATGAATCTCAAATTTTCGGTGATTACTGAGTTTAAAATTCTCTTTCAACTGATGTAGTCTGTCTGTTTTAGCTTGAAATTTAATTTACGCTATTAAACGAGGCAGAAATCAGGTAACCAATGACTTCAGCAAGGAGGGAATATTAATTTTGTAGCTGGCTGATGGAGGGTTTAAAGAATACTACTGGTGTGGAAGGTAGAACGCTAAGAAGAAAACTTAAAAAGAGGAAGAAGAAAAGAATCGACAAGAATTGTGCGCTCCGAGAATTGAACTCCAGACCTCTGGATTAAAAGACGAATGCTCTAACCACTCGGTCATTCAACTACCGACTAAATTTAACATATTGAAATAAAATATATGTAGAGAAGATGGGCTTCGGGGACAGAAGTTTTTCTTTCTTCCTATATCTATAGGCGCTCCGGTTCTCGGAAAACAGTTCCTTGCCTTTACTTGTAGTGGAATAGGTAAGGTAAGTCAAGGCCTCGTAGGTTTTTAGATACTGTTTAATGCAACAGCAAGTAAAGGCAAAACTACGATAACAGTCTGTGTCACCAGAACACAAAGTAAAAATGTTAGACTTGCCACAAGTCAAACTCGCTATAAATGTAAAAACTTTCATTCTTGAAAAATAAATCTGATATTCCAAAGGCACTAAATTATGTAACTCTATTTTTTTTAACACCCTGCGTACCCTGCGTGCCCTGCGTGCCCTGCGTGCCCTGCACCCTGCGTTTTACTCCGTCCGAGATAGAGTGAGCTAATATACCACACAGAGCATGCAGGGATAGGGGGAATTAAGGAACCACTACTAATTACAATCGGTTTGTGCTAAGCTTTTCATTATATATAATTATCAAATTATCAATAATTGCACAAAAGAATATTTTGTACAAAATGGTAGTGTTAGAAATTTGAATTCCATTCAAAAAGCCCAAGCAGTGTCCAAAAGCCTCTGCTAGATATATTCTAACTACAAATAAACTTATTTTAATGGTATATGAATAATAAAATCAATACCGTATGCTGTTACACAATAATGTAAGTGATACAAAGTCAGGGAATATACATTGAAGGGTAGGGTATGAATTGTATACAATGTGAAAAAAAGGGTATGAAAAAATTGAATTTACCATATAATGGGTAGGGATAGGGGAAGGAAAACGTGCTATCATTCTTTATTAATGTAAAAGTTATGTACATAATTTAAGTGAAAACGGCTTTGGGGAACTATGAACGGATAAACCATATTCTAACTGGAACTATGTCTGGATGGTTATCCAGTATAATGGCTGCTGTTTCGGTATACTCGTTGCCTGCATCTTATCAGTTGACTCCAGCTTTTTCCAATGTTTGTTTTCTGTTAGGTGAACAGTAGTTACATTTCCCATCGATAGCACTTCACTTGCTGTATTAAATAGCAAAAGAGATTAGATATCATGACATGAGCTTATTAAACAGCCTATCAGAAATAAACTAAAATTTGCTTTGCACCGTCATAAATCACTTTGCCTCAATTTTAGACCACAATACTAATTTACTTTAGGTAGAAGATATTTCCGACTCCTTTAAGTTAGCTTAGATATCTTCGACGGAAAGATGCCCCTGAAATAATTAATATCGTCCTCTGTAAGCTGCAAACGTTTTTTAGATTTGCAACCTGTCGGGTGTACATTGTTCGGAAATGACCGATGACTTGATCAAGTAGAAAAATAATTTTCTGTGTGCTAAACAATATACTAAAATAATGCAGACTACACATGGACATAAATACAGTGATTGTAAAACCAAACACAGGTATGATTTACTGAATAACATACTTTTGGGAGTATTTTCGGAGGTACTTTCTAGCTGAGACTGTGCAGTTGTCCGCCATCTTGGATTTCAAACCACCTGGAGCCTCGTTTTCGTAACCGGAAGTAAAACTTATGAAAGGCGTGTATTGATTGTCGATCTTTCTAAAACTGCGTTTTTAAAGATAGTTTGCCATCCAGCATCCATGGCAACGGAGATCACAAGCTCAATTCATTCGTGCATTATCCTCCATGGCGCCTTTCTATTACAACAACATCGATTTATAGAAAATATACACAGTTTGTGAGTCTCAAGTCTCAAGTCTCAAGTTTATTTCACACTATTTACACAGATACACAATTACTAACATTACATTAAAAAGAGAAGAGGAAAAAAGGAAGAATATGTTGATTATATGTTCGTGCGCAGTGATCAAAGGAGCAAAAGCTTTCGAGTTGATCACTGCCTACGTTTGTTTAGGAGTACATAATATTAGACACCTGAAATAGTTGGTCAGTTGCTTGTTAAATTTGATTTTCTAAAAGGATAGTTTTATAACGTTTTTTGAATACATTAATAGAGCTAGAACGTTTAATATTCAATTCAATTGTTTCCCAAATTTTTGATGATATAAATTTGAATGTATAAATTCCATAATTAGTTCTCGCTTTTGGTCTAACAAAATTTAAATTAGCAGCAAATCTGGTATTGTATGTATGGCGTTTTGCAGCTGGTGTGAGGACTTCAGAAAAGACCGATGGTATATTCGTTTTCTTATTTATAATTTTGTAACTAAATGTTGCAATTCTTAGTTTGAAGATATTATCAAGTTTTAAAATTCCAAGAATATTAAAGTATGGTGTAGCACTTTCTCTGCTGTGTGCAAAAAATATGTTTCTAATGCACTTATTTTGTTTAGTCCGGAGTTTTGTCAGTTTGGATGTATAGGTGTTACCCCAGCTCATGAGACCATAATTTAAATATGGATATACTAGTGTATAATATAGTTGCTTCAACATGTTTAAATCAAGATAATACCGGAGTTTATTGATTATTCCAATATTTTTTGCCATTTTACTATTTATATGTTTTATTTGTTGCTCCCAGTTAATATGTTCATCTAAGTATATTCCTAAGTATTTTATATAGCTTTTTTGTTCAATATTAGCAATATTAATTTTAGAGGTTTTTTTATTTGGTGAGCTTATTATCATGTAATGTGTTTTTTGAAGATTAACTGATAGTTTGTTAATAGCACAGTAATGGAGGATTAGTTTAAATTCTTCATTCATTATCGTTTCTAGATCTGTTATGTTATTACACGAATAGAAAACATTTGTATCATCTGCAAATATTCGAAAGGAAAGTTTCTTAGAGCAATTAGGCATATCATTTATATAAAGCAGAAAAAGTAACGGCCCCAATGTTGAGCCTTGTGGTACTCCGCACGTCATTTCAAGCATACTAGATTCAGTATGTCCTAATTTTACGTATTGTTTTCGATTATTTAAGTAATTAGTAAACCATGACAATGGATTTCCTCTAATTCCATATTTACTTAATTTGGATATTAGGATCTGGTGATTAACTGTATCGAAAGCTTTGGAAAAGTCGAGAAATAATCCACATGTTAATTGTTTATTATCTATAGCCGTTTTTAAATTATCTGTTATATCAAGGATTGCCTGTTCGGTGGAATGCCCTTTTCTAAATCCAAATTGATGATCAAATAAGATATTGTTTTTATCCAAAAATGATATGAGTTGATCATACACAAGTCGTTCTAAGATTTTGCTAAAAGGTGACAATGTTGCTATAGGTCTGTAGTTATAGGCATCAGTAGCTATACCACTTTTATAAATTGGAGTGACTCTAGATATTTTAAGAATATCTGGTACAACACCTGTTTTGATTGATTCATTGTAGATATAAGTAAAGGGCAGTGAGAGAGCTTCACTTGCTATTTTTATTAATTTATTGGGAACATCTATTGAAGCCTTACTTTCCTTTAAGTTTGAAAATAGTTCACAAATCTTTGATGAGTAAACTGGAGACATCACAAAGCTAGACACTGGAGAATTGTGAATATAGTTCGTTGGATTTTCATTGGAATCCTCAATTAAACTAGCCAAACTTGGGCCAACATTAACGAAATGATGATTGAATTGGTTCGCTATATCTAATGTGTCAGTGTATGTCTTGTTATTTCTTACAAGTCTTGTTGGGTATAACTGGCCTTTTGTTTTTCGTTTAATTAGTGTTCCAATCAATTTCCAAGTAGCTTTTAAATTGTCTTTACACCTTTCGAAGTTGATACTATAATACTGTCTTTTACTCTGTGTTCTTATTTGATTAAGTTTGTTAGCGTACTTCTTATATTTATTTACTTTTTCCATATCATTAGAATGAAAGTGGGTGCGATACATTTTCTGTTTAATTTTTATTGACTTTAAAATTCCATTTGTTATCCATGGCTTTGTTAATTGTTTTATTTTACTTTGCGGTGTTACTTTGTATGGAGCATGTTTATTTACAATCACTTTTATCATATTTATTGTATTAACTGTTGTTTCATTAAGGTCTTTGCTGTTAATAATAATATCATTCCAATTTATCACATTGATATCACTAAGATAAGCTTCTTTATCAAATTTGCTATAGTCTCTATAGAACCGTTTTTCTTTACCTCGTTTTATTGAAATATTGATTATACAAAAAATTGGAAGATGATCTGATATATCGAAGAGTGCAATTCCAGATAAGATATGCTCGATTGAAGTATTTGTGTATATATGATCAATCAATGTTTTAGAGTGATCTGTTAATCTTGTTGGTTTTGTTATGATGGGTAAAAAATTATTTGCATAAAGCATATCTAAATACTTTTCTGTTGGTAAATGAGTGGTAAATTTAAAGAAGTCAATGTTTATGTCACCTAAAATATATACTTGGTATTTACATTGATTTAGATGTTTAAGCAACTCTTCTAATTGATCAGTAAACCGCTCTATATTTGCTTGAGGGTGCCTATAAATACAACCGATTATTAAATTCTTTTTACCATGACCGGGGTCTATTTCGACCCAGCAAGATTCAACAAGGTCAATATCAATTTTTATATCGGGCCTAAATATAGTTGTTAAGTCATTAGCTACATATATTCCAGCTCCACCAGCCGCTGTTGGTGAGTCCGTATGAAAAAAATTATAACCCAATATGTCATAATTTGTAGACAAAATGCTAAGTATTTATTCAAATTATTGCAAAGTCGAATTAATGAGATGACGTCTACCCGGTAATCGACCCAGGCTTTTTCTAACGCGGTCATGGGTCAGGAAAGGTCAAATTTCCTCATTTCAAACAAGCGTAGAACATAGAGTATTATCAGTAAACCAAAAATGTCTTCGCAAAAGTACTCAAAACCTTTCAAAGGTTCATAGGTAGAAAAATGTCAAGAATGGTTAGAAGCGCTTTAAAATTAAATATCCCTTGTGAATATTTAGGGCTGTAATCACTATTTAACTCTCGCAGTTCACGGGTCACGGCTACAAGTATTTCATTAGCTTCTTACAAACTTGAAATATTATACCGATTTGAGACACCTACATTTCAAGCGTGCCATGTAAATCCCATTTCCGTTGTGGTCGCATCACTAATCGCGTTACATATAATTATAAGAATCAATTAATAATAATGACATTTGTATAGCGCATATACATAAATGTTCTATGCGCTTGACAACTACATGTACTAAATAAGTGTAAATATAAATATCTGCGCATAAATTACATTCAGCTGAAAACAAGACTGATTACTGTGTACAGATTATAGATATGTCAAAAAGGTAGTGTTTTAGTTTAGCTTTGAATTCATTAACGGATGGACTTTGGCGTATATTTAACGGGAGAGAGTTCCATAATGTAGGTGCAGATACCTGGAAGGCCCGCTGGCCATAGGACTTAAGTCTGGCAGTAGGACGGACAAGGCGTAATGTATCAGCTGAGGATCGGAGTGTTCGGGTAGGCTTGTATATAGTTAACTGATAATTCTTGTAGATAGACAGGAGCTAGGTTATTAAGTGTCTTATACGTACGTTAACAATAATAACTTAAATGTAATCCGCTTATCTACTGGTAGCCAGTGGAGTTCTCTAAGGACAGGTGTAATATGATCATTTTTCTTAGAATAAGTTAAGATACGGGCAGCAGCATTCTGAACAGATTGTAACTTCTGTATAAGATAGTTCGGGAGGCCGTGTAGTAGGGAATTACAATTGTCGAGTTTGGACGTAACAAATGCATGAATAAGTGTTTCAGTGGTGGTCAGCGACAGTAATTTCCGTATTTTGGAGATGTTCCTTAGCTGAAAAAACGCAGATTTG
The DNA here is from genome assembly GCA_030867875.1 of Actinernus sp. WN-2022. NCBI lineage: Eukaryota > Metazoa > Cnidaria > Anthozoa > Actiniaria > Actinernidae > Actinernus > Actinernus sp. WN-2022. The sequence continues at coordinate 121,040,881 of JAOWCC010000577.1, forward strand.
CAGATCGAGTCATATTCATAGTATCGTCAAAGATTGCTCCAATGTTCCTAGCATGGTTTGATGGGTGAATGATGTCTTTTCCGACAGCAAGAGATAACTTGTGAGAGCATTGCCGGTGACTGGAATGGATTATTAGGAGTTCGGTTTTATCATTATTTAGGGTGCGTTCGATTGACCGTATTCCGGAATAAGAATAGATGGAATAGTCTCTGGAAATCACTGGTTCGGGCATATTTTGCACTGTAAGCTACAAATGCTTGCTGATATATGATATTCAGGGTATAATTAGTATTCCAGTGGCTAAAAAATCCCAGTATAAGCGATTTCTAGTGATCATTCTGTGTATTCTTATTCCGTAATACAGTCAATCGAACGCACCCTTAGTTTAAGCTTGTTAGAGGACATCCATTGATCGATTTCAAGTAGACAAGATTCGAGGTTAGCTTTTGTCGAGGCAAGATCAGTATCATCATTTGTTGTGAATGTGGAGTAGATCTGTATGTCATCTGCGTAGAGATGGTAGGACATCTTATGCTTTCGTAAGATACTTTCAAGAGGAGCAGTATATAGTAGATATAAGATAGGACCAAGGACGGAGCATGGGGTACACCATATTGTAGTTCATGTGTTGGAGAGGAAGAGTTATCAATATGTACAAACTGACTGCGTCCGGTAAGATATGACTGGAACCAGTTCAACGCTTTTCCTTTGATTCCGAACTGATAAGACAGTCTGTTCAACGGGATAGTGTGGTCGACGGTGTCAAATGCTGCTGAGAGGTCAAGTAGTAGTAGAATGACACAACGCTGGTTATCAATGGTCATAAGGATATCGTTTTGGACGCGTATAAGTGCAGTTTCACAAGAGTGGTATTGTTTATAAGCAGACTGGAAGAGTTCATGTAGATTATTCAAAATTAGGTGATCTGTCAGACGTAAGGCAACAACTTTCTCTATAGCTTTGGAGACGAACTTTAGGTTGGACACAGGTCTGAAGCTTGAAAAAATTTGGTGGTCAGAAGAGGGTTTCTTCAATTTAGGACAAAGTGCTGCTTTCTTGAGAGTGGACGGCATTTCACTGTTTTTAAAAGACAGATTAACTATCTTTGTGAGGACTGGAAGTATGTCGTCAAGATAACCGCGCAGTAACAGCAGGAATCGGATCGAGCATGCAGGACTTCTTAGCACTGGGGCCAATCACTGGAGAGTTCTTGGATAGTTGTGGGAGTAAAGCACGTAAGTTCACATTGGAGACTGTATAAGTCAGGATACATATTAATAGGTTTCGTAGAAGAACTGTCAATGTCTAGTTGGTTTCTAATCTTAGATATTTTATTTTTGAAATAATCTGCAAATTAAACTGCAGTTTCCAACGCACTCCCCCATATGACTCGCTGACGAGGCATATGTATGGAAACGGGGCTCTAACAAAACATATGTGACTGATAAATGTTCAATGTCCTAAGTAGTCAAGTGTTCGATACATATTCAATCCTGCTGTTCGTTGCGAAGTACATCTTGTGCTCGAAGTTCAGCTGCTACTGCCGCATCTCGCCTAGGTCTATAAACGGGTGCGTTGGCGTTTAAATTTGACTGCACGTCTGCTGGTTTCTCTCTGTCACATGACAGCTCTAGTGGGTACAAATGCTGAATCACCCACTCTTAAGATATTCTTGCCAGCTCGCAGTTTGGCGGCGCGCACGACGCCATCGCGACCGACAATCAGATCTACGACAATGCCAAGTGGCCAGCAGTTGCGGTTCCGCTCTGTGGACTTGATAATCACTACGTCACCCACGGCCAGGTTGTTGTCGTCGTCGTCCTGTTTCAGCCGATGGCGCTCTCGCAGCGCGCTCAGATACTCTGACGTCCAGCGACGCCACATCACGTCTTTGGTTGCCAGGTAGCGCAACAAAGAAGCCAATGTTTCCCAGAGCCCGCGTATCGTTACCCATCCTCAGCCTCTACTTTCTCAATTTGCTCTTCGACAAAGGACAATTCCAAGTTTTATGTTTCAGACATTACCCTTAAAAAAGATGTTTGTGTTTCACAAGTATAACAACATGAAGAAACACCAAAGTGGGTAGGAAGGATTGAAAAATTTGTCAGTTTCCCTAGGTCCAGTTTTCCAATTGCTATTGCAATAATGCATCAGTCAATTCCAGCAATGCCCATCCCCCTCCCGGGACATGGTGGAGCATTTTCATACTTTGAGATCCCGGAAGTGGGGCATTTGTAACCTTATATCGGCCCGGGGGTCGGGCATTATTCAACCCCGGGGCGTATGGTGGGGCATTTGACACTGCCGCAATGAATTCTGCCGGGAACATGAAGAGACTGGTCTCGTGACGACGCCATACTGGATGTTGTACTGAATTACTCTGGCTGCCTGTGGATTCTATCCGTTTCTCTAAACCTAGAAACCTGCAGTTTATACCGTCTTATCCACGTTATTTGTATACGCTAGGACACGAAAAAGCCAGGAAATCTATGGGTTTAAGTTTTACATCATAGCTAGAAAATAGCAGTTCCCGTACGTGGGCTCAGAGCGTTGCGTGACAGAGACCATAACGGCTGCGAAGGAGACCAGTACGTGCACTGCCCATCTAAAACTGATCATGATCTGAAATCCTGCATTAACGCTATGATACGCTAAAACTTTCAGGAGCCACTCAGGGCCCAAGATATTCCGGTCCGAGTTTGAAACGATATAAAGTAGCTTACAAGTATACACTGTTTGCTGTTGTCCATCGGACGAACAGAACAGTCACACTATTTGTCATGTGGTTTTAATAAGTGTTTATTACTCGGGCCAGGCCTTTGGCCGCCCGAGTCATTTTTGTCGACCCGGAAGTCGCCGTCAACCGCCGAACCAATCCGATTGCACTGTTCACTTGGAGGCCATGTGCTATTTTATCGACTTCCGGGGCCGTCAACCAATCAGCTCGCGTTTTTTTTACATTTTTTACATTTACATTGCCATCGTTACTTCAATTGCAGTCTGCAGGACGTGATGGCCGCTGTTGTGGATAAATCGTTTTTTTCTTCATTCGGAATTCTGTGCACTTGATTCTCCTACGGATTGTGACAGCAAGTGATTATAACACCCTAAAATTTGTGAGAGCAGTTTCGATGATTGTAATACGCAGGGGTCGAAAGCTAGCCAGCCGAAGATATAAAAGAAAGACAAGATCCGGAGTCCGTGAGTACAAGTACATAAATATTTAATTTTCCGTAAAGAGAAAGCTCGGAAACATTTTATGGAGGTAAGGAGCTTTCGATCTGTAGTGATGTTGCGGGATGAAATGAAAGTAAAATTCTACGAAAAGCACCTACGAGTTTACAAGTCTCTAAACACCATGCACCACGAGTCACGACCAAAACGTGAGCGAAGTTTTGTCCCATTCGTAGCCATTATTTTGCTGAATCCGAAGGTCTGACTGGAGTTATACGGGCTTTGAATGAAAATTTCTCACATTTTAGAATATATTTTACGAAAGTGTCTGGCGCTCCCAAACGCACGTGGTTTGACGGTTAAATAATGTGAACCAACCATGGCGACTATGGCAAGCCGAATGTAGCATTATTTAATCTTTAAAAATATATATTTAAATTTAATCTTTATGAGAAATTTGCTTCAGTTTAAACTTGTATCATTCATTTAAATTAAATCAAGGAACAATTTTTACTTTGATTTGATCTTTTAAAATTTGCTGTATTTTTTTATTTTGAACTCTATTTATGATTTGATTTAAACCGGGAAATTCATTTAAACCACTAAGTCTATTTGATATTCCTGGTACGAGCGCGGTCGGAGCCTCATTTTCAGTTTGTATTTTACACTCCTTGAAATGACTGACTCCGACAAGTTTTCCAAAATAGGATTTAATTCAAGTTAGTTCTATATCCCAAGTTGGTTCATCCAGCGGGAAGTCCTGGCAGCTTTGTCTGCCTGAGCGCTTCAGGGATATAGAACCATTTTTTTTATAGCGACTCCGGCATGATTCTAAAATAAGATTGATTTGAAGTTAGTCAATACTGCAAAAAGGCCACCGAAGTCTGTCACAGTTAAAGGGATTAGAGATAACTCAAGCTGCGTATAATTGATAGGAATGTAGAGAGTTTACTTGGAACTCCTGGTGATTGCAAAGCCCAGGTCTGCAATCTCCAGAGGGTGATATGGTTACTAAGAAGCTCTGGCTCCGTCGTTATGGCAGTGTGATGTGCTACGTGATCGGGTATTTTGAAGACCGCTGGAACTTGCTGGTTCTTGTCTTTTTTCAGTTCCATCTGTTGAACGAAGAAGCTTGGATACTTCCTCTAACAAGCAAAGCTTTAAAACAGTTAAAACCTAACCAGCTAAAAGGTCCCAGATAAAACGACAAAATGGCGACAAACCACTGAAACACAGGTAGACCAAGTAGCCAAGGAGTTAAGAACATAAACTGAAAACGAGGCTCGGACCGCGCTCGTACCAGGAATATTAAATAGATTTAGGGTGCGTTCGATTGATCGTATTCCGGAAAAAGAATAAACCGAATGATCACTACAAATCGCTTATATCGGGATTTTTTAGCCACTGAAATACTAATTATATCCTGAATATCATATATCAGCAAGTGTTTGTAGCTTACAGTGTAAAATGTACCTGAACCAGTGATTTCCAGAGACTATTCCATCTATTCCTATTCCGGAATACGGACAATCGAACGCACCCTTAGTGGATTAAATGAATTTTCCGGTTTAAATAAATCATAAATAGGGAGTTCAAACTAATAATTAATTACAGCAAATTTTAAAAGGCTAACAAAAGATCAAATCAAAGTAAAAAATCGTTCCTTGATTAAATTTAAAGGAATGATACAAGTTTAACCTGATTAAATAATGCTACAATCGGCTTGCCATAGGCGACATTTGTAAATGTAAGTAAAATACATAAACACTTACCAGATTTGCAGTGTTGTTATTTAATATTCGTTTCAGTTAAAAGTATGTTTAAAAAACTGGCACAAGAAATATTCTTACCAAATATACTAAAATTGACTGAAAAATATTTATGACTTTTACAACTTTTCTGACACTTTCTCTAATGACTTCGTTCTATTCACATGATTGCTGCTACTCTTTGTATTAATATTTATTTGTATCAGTTTCAACTTCTCTCTTCTCTTATTCCTAAATTCTAAAGTATACAGTTTAATATGTACTACTTAATTACAATGGGGAGTTGGGGTGGCGCAATGGTTAAGCACCTCGCCTCTCACCTCTGTGGCCTGGGTTCGATTGCCGATTGCAGCACCATATGTGAGTTGAGTTTGTTGGTATCTCACCTTTGCTCCGAGGGTTTTTCTCTGGTTGTCCTCCCAGGCTCCACAAAAAACAACATTCTATCCAATTTGATCTGTAGTTTAGCAAGGCCCTGATCAGCCCCTATGGTTGTTTCAGGTTTCGTTAGAAATTCAGAGTTTTTATTTTATTTGCAATGTTTTCTATCTGAGGTGGTCCTGGCTTAAAGTGCATTATATGTCTAATTTATGCATATATAGGGTCCAAAGGGCTCCAGGCTTAAAGTGCATAAATTAAGCCCAAATTAGTTATTTGATATTGATTGTACATGAAGTGGATAGTCCAAAATAGTAGAGTATTTCTTGATTTGGGTGTTGCATCTACGAGATATAAAGGTTTATATTTCCAGTATGCTAATAGACCCATTCGAAAAATGGCGTCCAATTTAATTAACTATTGTTTAGGACTGACTAGCCTCGCTTACACGGTCAAAAGCTTTTGTGTGGACTGACTAGCCTCGTGTTCACGTTACCAGGACAATAGCTTTTTAAATTGGACGCCATTTTTCGAATGGGTCTGATGTGGTGTCATCACTGACATTTGCTGAATTTCTTTGTGCTTGTGAATTAAGCTATTTTCTAATTTAGATTTTGTTGTTGTTGTAAAATCACTGACAAGTTAGAATTTAAAAATAGGTAATTTGTCTGTACCAGCATGCTTTTGTATAATAAGTGTGTCAGTGGTGACATATATCACTCATTCAAATTTTAACCATTGCACTTCAATCAACAACACCCATACCAAGTTTTTATAATTCTAAAGATCCTCAAGGAACTATTATTGAAAAGAAAATAATATTAAACATCATAATTGAAAGAAATTGTGGCGAAAATGTACAGCATGTATGTATGTGTGTTGTGTATGTATTATGGCTCTATCATTTCCAAACCTGACCACCAATTCTCTGGCTCCCCTAGCACAAACCATGTTTGACAAACAAAATATGCTAGAACTCTATGTATTCAATACCTACATGTAGGCCTAGATGGCCCGAGTTCAGGCCACTCAGGGCCTCTTGTTGTATAACGTTAACCGCGTTGCGAATGATTATTTTTAGAAATGAAATATAAACATGTATACCATTTTGCCCCAGGCAGCTCAATAGTATACAAAACAAGATGGCGGATTTACAAAACGAACGGAAACTATCAATTAATGAACAGATAGTGAAGTAGAACTTCTCTACGCCTTGTGTATTTGCATGGAATTAAACTTGGGCAGTATATCATTATGGATGTGCCCGGGGGTGGGGCATTTTTCTTACTTCTTTGGCTCCACTGTGGGGCATTGGAAGAAAAAAAACGAAAATGACTAATGCCCGGGGGGTTGTCCCAGGGGGAGGGGGGAATGGGCATTGCTGGAATTGACTGATGCACGCGATGAAAGGCATATCATCGTTGGAGACTGTGACGAAACGGGTGCAAAAGTGCACTGTATGAAGTTGAAAGGGCGATTAATGTAACAACTCTTAGCGACACTGAAAGTCCCATGGGAATTGCCGTTACAGAAAATGGAAGAGTCTTCGTAACCTCCAGCAAAGAACATGCTATCTACAGCATCAATGAAGAAGAGTTAATAGCAGGACGTAATCTACCAGAACCTGACGGCCTATTTGGAGGAGATGCTGCAGGCCACCGCGATCAGTGTTGCGAAGAGCACATTGAATTTGCTCTTTGCCGTTTGCACATACCAAAACACAGTTTTTGTATGTGATACTGGCAATAAAGCTGTCAGGATGATAACATTGGCTAAATGACTCATTCCACTCCAGCGTGTTATGGAAAATTACGCCAACATCTTCAAGATTGACAAAAAGGAGAACTTAAGTGACACACCAAGATTCCTGGATGTCGCATTTTTGCAAGGCATGAAGAGTATGCATTTGAAAGAACTAGTACTGGGAAACGAAACACAAATGGTCCAGACATGACGATTTATCGGACCACGCGCCAGTCGGTTGTCATTGTCCTTGACTCCCACACCAGTCTAGTCAATACTATCAGAGAAATTGGGAAGGAACATGTCCTGGATGGCATTCAATTTGAAAGCTTAACAACTTTGGCAGCTTTTTCAAAGGAATGCGCGCTGACCACGACATGCCAACAGTACTTCAATATGCATACAGAAGAGCCCGGTGTGTAGAAGACAACATGCTGCTAGGATATATCAGATGCACTTCTCCTACTTCACTGGGCCCAATCAGTTCCTACTATCCAGAGAAAATAATCAAAAGCGAGCCTCCGAACCGGCATTGGGTCTCGGAAAACGAAGCAGATGGTGGCAAACGATGGTAGCGGGAAGCAGAGGTCTTAAAAGAGTTTGCAAGTGAGCACGAAAGAGGGGTGAGACAGGAAAATGTACGTATACGATCAAAGAACGAAAGAGCTGACCGGAACACTGCCTTGTGCTATATATAGCTTCAGATCAGCAGTAACAACAATGGCGCCGTTCAACTACGGTGAAGACATCGTAGCCGAGTACCAAGTTCAGGAAGCTAACTCAGAAATGAGGAGGTCTGCCCCAGCCGGTTGGGGTGAAGATCCTCTTACAGAAGGACGATGTTGCAGCGGTTAGGCACAACAGAAGGAGAGAAAAATGCCCTTGCTGGCTTGCGCTGCTGTCGGTGGACGTCTACCTGGAAGCCATGCACCACCGCAGAGATTGTAAAGACGACGGTGAACTTTACATGGCTTAACTTAACCAAATGGATGACACTTTAGTTTACACCATAGGCGAGGCGTGGAATTCAAACTTCCCGAAATGCATCTTAGGCAGACTCATCAGCTTCACCCGTGTGGATACTCCTTCACCTTAGCTCCAGAAGAGGATCGGAAAACAGATTCTGCCGATTAGCTAATGGAGATGACATCGAAAACAATGATATTGCCCAAGATAGGCCATTTGAAGATCTAGAGGAGATGAATGAGGCTGTCAGACCATTATTCAGTCTGCCCCAGCAAGACCGGCAGGGGTTAGCTCTTCAGGCCGTAGAACTACGAGCTTTATCCTGTAAAATGTCCTGTGTGTTATATGGCGATTTTCACGAGTCAAGTATATATCTATAGGCCGCTGTGAGGTTTTCTCAAGCTGATTCAGGTGACCCTACAAGATGTTAGTGGTACTACTGGAAACAGACTGAACACCACTTTCAAACCTGTGAAATAGATTGAGCAAATAGAAGGCCACGTGGCTAACACTTCACTATTAACAAGGAGTCCTTCGGTTGACATAATGTTTCCTATTTTAAAGCAAATGAAACTGCGACCAGACTTAACCGCGTATGAGCCTGGGACTGTCAAGTGTAAACTAATTAATAAAGACCTCAAGCGAATACAGAGAAGCCATTGAGGGCAAAAACTGAACACTGAAAAACAATTTAAACAATCCGCTTTAATTTTAATATAAAGTGGTAAGCTGTAGTGCTAAGTGTGCACGCCCTACGAGGGAAAGAGAAAAAATCTCTGACCCAAGTGGGACTATTTAATTTTAATAGTCAGATACAATTTCAAAGTCTGATGAGTTTTAAACAATTCCACAAAGGTATATTTGTAAATGACTAATCTTACTCCGCAAACGTGAAACATTGCCTTCTGCTCTCGAATTGGGAAGGTCAGTCGTGACAGATAATTTGCACTATATAGCTTTTCCTTAGATTATTTCCGAAATTAACACGTTAACTCCTGATCATTAGTACCAAGGAAATTTTTCATCTTTCAAAATCCAACACCAGACAAATTCAAATTGTCAGATGTGGATTCACTAAGGATCCACATGACAAATTAAATTTGAAAAGAAGTTTCAATTAGTTGCATTAAATGAAAGAACACCGATCTTAGTTTTCATTAATGTCATGCCAGTTGGGATATGTACAGAGAGGCATATCACAATCATTCTTTGATATTCTTTGAAACACGTGGACTTCAGTGGGGTTCTACTTCAATCTAAAAAGTATGTGTCCAGTATGTGTTTCTTTCCTGGTTTATTGTTTCTTAACTTAAAGTAGGCAAAACCTAACTCTAAAGGTTAGGAAGACAATATAATTTAGCAAATAATTAGAACAACTTAAAAAAAAATACAACAATGACAACTACAATAAAAATAATAATAAAGGTGAGTAACAATGGGTTGGGGGGGGGGGGGGGGTGGGGGGGCTACAAGATTTTAGGGAAGGGACTAGTTTAGGGAGTGTCATCAATTTTTAATCGTGTATTCAGAGGAAGGTTCACGTTTTTTAGCCCATATATATATATTATTTGAAATTCCCTGATACAAGTTTACGATTTTTGTCAATACATCATGAAAAAGCAATCATTTTTCACTTTTTATACCTTTGTTGGGGAACAGCCTCATAAATTGAACATTAACAAGTATATAGCAAAATTTTAGACATTGGGAGTTATTTCCCACCAGATCAGGTAGAATGTATCGAATGTGGAAAGGAATCTCGATGATATGAGGCAAATAAAATGTATTTTCCATAATCGGCTAAATTGTAGGTGTTGGCTTCTATTGCTGTCAAATTGACTTAATCAGCAACTGTCAAATGACAAAGAATTATGCATGTACTGACCATGAAAAGATATTGGCAGCGTGCAAGAGACATAAGGTAATGATAAAACTGGTAAAACATAGCTTGTACAACATCGCTGGAATTTGTAATCCAGAAGGTTGCAATCCGGAATCCAAAGTCGCCAAAGGGTTGGAATCCGGAATCCAGTGGCCGGGATCCGGAATCCACAGGCTGGGATCCGGAATACTGGACCTTGGTGGATTCTCTTACATGGGGCGAACTGAGTCAGCTCCACGTTAAATCTATTTTATTGATTGATTGCTTATAGTCACGATTAGTTTGCGTCAACATAGTAAGTAAGTGAATAGTCAGTTCTCTTATCTGGCAGTTTCCCATTAGTTAAGTTAATTGTATTGTTAATTGTTATATTAGTTAATTGTATTGTTAATTGTTATATTAGTTAATTGTATTGTTAATTGTTATATTAGTTAATTGTATTGTTAATTGTATTGTTAATTGTTATATTAGTTAATGTTATTGTTATATTAGTTAATTGTATTGGAGTACGGATTTGTCTGGCGACTATCCCACAATAAACTCTATATAGCTGGTTGCACATGACGTCACGGCGGCCATGTTGGTGTACCTTTAACAATAGATTCTTCGTTAGTTTCTTTTGTTTGGTACACCAACATGGCCGCCATGCCCGGCTTTGTCATTTGAATCTCTGGGGATTGAGTGATGGGTTGCACTCAACCAATTTGTTGAGAAAAGTGTCGTTCCTGAGAGCTACCTGTGATATTCCATATATGGTCAATATATTCCATATTTGGAAAGCAGGACGGATCGTCGAATACTAGAACACGTTCAGGAAGTGTAGTGAGCCGGCAGAAGAGAGGCAGATACAACGTAGGCTACAGGAAGTGCGATTAAAAACATCGAATTGTTATTTGAAAAGGATGAGCGTATGCCTCGATCACTAGAATCTAGTCAGGCCCAATACTCTGAACGACAACAATTGTTTGATATGAGTCTCTTGTCAGTGTAGTCAGAATCAAGATGATTTTTGTAGTAGTTTTATGCATCAATACACTAGATAATACTGTTATTATTGCAAGGCAGCGTTTACCGAGTTTATTTGATTTTGCCAAATGTTACTAATTTTCACGATACAATAAGTCAATGCTGTGTTACTGTTATGTACATAGAAGTAACCAGTTTATTGGTTTAAACCGGTATATTTACTCGATTTTCATATTACGCTAACCACTTTTTATTGTCAACTAGTGTTCATGAGCTCAAATTGCTCTAGATTAGTGTAACTTATGATAGTTATTAAAGAGGGCGCACGTGGTTCGTGTGGACACACCCCAATAAGTGGCTGCTTATTACATGATAAATGTTTTATTCGGTTGAGCGGGGAGCGAATTAGAGCATAATTAACGGCTTCTCCTGGCTTTCTCACTGATGAAACTTAGCAGAAAACTACCAGTAATACACTTCATCTATTTCTCTACATACACAACGTGTTTAAGGTTATTTAAAATCGTTTTATTGATAAAATTTGAGCAGTCGAATCTGAAAACAAGTTCATCTCTCTGGACTCAGTCCGTTGGGCCAATAAAAAGCATTGTAAGAACAATCCTCTGAATTTCTAACGAGACCTGAAACAATCATAGAGGCTGATCAACGTCAGGACCCGGCTAATCCACAGATCGAATTGGAATTTAGCGTGTTGGTTTTTGCGGAGGGAGGAAAACCGGAGAACCCGGAGAAAAACCCTCAGACTGGCAAGGGCGAGAAACCAACAAACTCAACTCGCATATGGCGCCGCGTCCGGGAATCGAACCTGGGCAACAGAGGTGAGAGGCGAAGCGCTTCAACCATTGCGCCACCCCGGCTCCCCCAATCAGAATCTCTCGGAGTAGCCGCCATCTTGGATCTGACCGAGAAGACTGGGTACGAGGTTGAGAAGTTTCCATCCCGGTCTCCACCATCTTGTTTTCACTGTGTTAAGTTGTGTAAATAAACTAAGTAACTCGCAGTGTCCCGAGCAATATCGAATCTGATTGGTTGACCCTGTCACGCGTTGCTCGAACTCGCAGCATGGAAAATAAAATAAAAATTTGAGTCGCAGAGAAAGGTCGATCGACGCGGGGTATGTCACATGGCTGGCGAAACGTGCCACACGACCAGTGTAATCTGATTGGTTGCCGGCCCAAAATCTCGACAAAAAAGAAACGTTCTGACTCGTGCCGGCCAAAGGCCTGGCCCGAGTAATGACTTGGATTGGGAGCGCTACTTCAAACAGTTCCTCAGATAAGAAATAGTACTTCTCATACATACAGTTTGTTTGCAACAAACCTGAACTTTTTTTTGTTTTTGACAAAGGACACCTAGAAAATTGTAACGTTTTTGTTTGCACAGACAGGCCAAGCTTCTATTATATGTCTAGATCGCTAATTGAGAGTGTATTTGTTTCTTATCATTGACGAATAATAAAGGGACTAAAGTATTTTTTGGCAATAAAATTGCCTCGAGTGTCCTTTTCTGCTACTTTGGGTCGGTTTTAGAGGGTATTGCATGGTTTAATTTTGAGATCTCTAGAAAAACGAGAAGTCTGCACAGCTCGTTGATCAGCCGTTCCAGTCACTCGAAGGGCTAAACATCATTCTAAAACCTCCAGTCATTATCAGACCACACGTGGTACTGCGTTACACGCATCGGCAGGAGCCCATCGGTTGGTTTTGAAAGAGCGCGTTTTGATACGACAAATACGTGGTTTTTGACGTCTAAAATTTAAAATATTCATTATTTTTTCAACAAGAGACTGGCTATGCTAATCAAACTCGGGCTGATATGGTGCAATGAGGCTTTACAGAATTGAGAAGATATAAGATAGTGAAGTTACAGTTTTTAAATCAGTTGAACACAGGTGTCTGAAACCGATACAAAACTTTATTCATATCAGTATAACCAGGGTAACAATTCAATATGTCATTAATAACAACGGAGAATGTAAATTTTGCACTCTGTCGGTCAATATCAACCAGCTCCATCATGCTCTGAAAACTGGACGAAATCTCCTAGAATGTAACTCCTGAATCCAAAATAACCAGGGCAACTGACAGAGGATAGCCTTCTGAGCAATGCTTATACGTTTCAAGCTATTAAAGTGATTATCCACTGCGTGAGAGCCGATAGATCGGCGCCAAGAAACTTTGCGTGCCATTTTACGCTAAAATTTCTATGTTGGACATTTTGCTGTTGAAAAAGTCTGTACCAGTTAGCTTTCCGCATTTTTCGAGACGAAATCTTTGATCAAATGTTCATTTTTTTACACTAGTGAACCAAGGTATTGAACATGCCAAGAAGGAACATTGGTGGCATTTAGACGAGTAGTTTAGGAGAAAGAAAAAAACACAAGCAGGTCAACATTTACGGCATGGAAACGAGGCTGAAGCAAGCCAGCTCCATGTAATTACTGAATCCAAAATAACCCGGGAGACTGACAGAGGATAGTCTTCTGATCAATTTTTATACGTTTCAAGCTATAAAAGTGATTATCCACTGCGTGAGAGCCCCTGCTAAGTATTTGATAATTTGTAGGTGCTTTTAAACTACATGTATAATTTTAATATTATGTCATCCCGCAAAATTACGACAGATCGATAGCTCATACATAGGTACCTCAGTAAAGTGTTTCCGCGGAGTTTTCCGGTCCCTTTACGGAAAATTAAATATTTCTGTCCTTGTACTCGCGGACCTTTACTGGATTTCCGCTGGTTTGAAACTCATGAGAGCAGGGGCGTAGTTTCCTGTACGCATATACGCACGTGCGTACACTTTGAGACGAAAATTCCCTGTTTGGCCTCGTATTTTTTTATGAGAGGGGGCCCTCAAAATCGGTAGCTACTGCACTTGTGCGTACAACTTGAAAATGCCAAGCTACGGCCCCTGGAGAGAACAAATCTTCGGCTTGCTGTTAATCCCCGCGTATTATATGCATCGAAACTGCTCTCGCGAATTTTAGGGTATTGTAATCACTTGCTGTCACAATCCGTAGGAGAATGAAGTCTACAGAATGAAACAAAAACAAAGATTTATTCAGCATTGAGTTACAACTATCCGGTGTTTCTCATGGCGGGCTTGGAGAAACTCAACGTGTCCTGTAGTTGACGTAACGTCGAAACAAAATCCTTCTAAGGAAGTGTTCATTATTTATGGCTGGGGGGGGGGGGGTCGGTTAAATCATGGGGGGAGGGGGGGCAAAACAAGTTTTAAGTGCTTTTTTAGGGGGGTCATCAAAGATTTTACCTACTCCTTGGCGGAATCATCAAAGTTTTGACACACCTGTCATGTAAAATGAAATGGCTGTTGTAATGCGAAGCCAATATTTAGTCTCCAGAACACAGGAAACAATGCAATATGATGCACTAGAATGCAATATAATGCACAAATTAACGGTACAATTTCAAGTACCCATCCGGGAAGGATGGTGAGGTAGAGATTTTCAGAAGAATACATGTATATACCGGTATGTGTTTTCTACCAAACAAATGAAAATACCATAAATCTAGAAACATTAATAGTAAATTACATGTATATGCAGTTTGCATTCTTTTTTGCACATCCATCTTTTTGTCTAAGTTTTAATTCATTCATAGGGGGGTCCTAAAAGTTTTAACAAGAGAAGCAGATGAAATGCCGACCTCCCCTAAGCCATATGAACACTCTCTAAGGGAGCTGATTGGTTGGCGGCGAAATATCTCGAATTGGAAAATAAAAAAGAATCGAATTGACTCGGGCGGCCAAAGGCCTGGCCCGAGTAATAAGCAAATACCGTGAACAAAAATCCTTAGCAAAACCGACCCTTCTTTTCCATTTCCCCCCACTTTTTTTCAAGTTGTAATACCCATCGACCGGGGATAACCACGTCTGGAAACGCTCGTACAGGTATCAAAAGATGCGAGAATTTCATCCAAACAAGGGCTCTAGGAGCATTATCACCTAGAAACAACGTGAACACTAACGACCATCATTCCCAAGGTCAAATGGTATCATTCTGCCTCCATTATTACTACCTGTGCATTCAAAAGTTTATTACTGAAGTGACAGGGGTGCTCGGCCGTGACCCTGAAATTGACACCTAAAAGTTACAATGTACGCACAAACAGTAACGGAATCAAGTTTTGACCCCTAAAAGGTACGATCACTAGACCTTTTAAAATTACTGTTTTTAATCACAAACACAGTAAAAATACATCAGACTGCATCTAACACTTTTTTCGATTAAGATTTGCAAAGCATCGCATTTCAAGATGTGTTCGTTACTGCTAATATCTAAACTCGTTTCCTTTTGCATTTTTTGCGTGTTTATGGACCGAGACGAATTGGGTTGCAAATTAGCGTCGATCGATACACCCGTAAATGGTACGGCCGCAACGGAATGGTACGGCAGACAGACAGACAGACAGCGGTTGTTTATTGGCACTTTGTAAAAATACTTTTACATAAGTGGGAGTCCAATAATAATAATAGACTGGGTAAAAAATGGAAAGCTAGCTATCTAAGGCAGTGGCTTTTTTTTCTCTTTTGGAAGCAATCTTAAATATATTTCGATTTATGGATTTATAAGTAGCCTAAAGGTTGTTATGTTCTCTCAGATCTTTAGTCAATTGTCTTTTTAGGTCAGTGTAAAATCCACAATTGGTGAGAAAATGTTTTTCATCTTCTTTTTCAATGGTACAAAAAGGGCACCACCTCTCTTCGGGGGGATATAAGGGCGAACATGTCTCCCCTTTTCGATCATTAAATTATGATTGCTTATTCTTAACTTAGTTAGTGAGATTCGGTGTTTTATGTTCTTTATATGTAAGAGATAATCCTCTAGCGCGACCTCTGTTTTGAAGGTACGGAAGGTTCTTAGTTTGTTTTGCTGGAGCGGAAGCCGGAGCACCCCTGTCACACCCCACCCCCCACCCCCCGGTTAAAAATTATGCATGGTGTGAAGCATACTATTCGCGACAGTCCCTTTCATGCTCGCTTATTAAGGTAACCGGATACCTTCAAAACGAAAAAGATGGGAAAAAATGTTTTTCACACAGAACTGTAGTTTTAGTAGTAGTGTCTCATATACCAAAAACTCCGTTCAAAAAAATGTTATATTGACGGAGAAATACCAAAAGGAAGTTTTTAACCGGAAGTAAAAGGTTCTTTTTGATTGACAGCAGATCAATAAACATGACAAGTGCTCACTCGCCTGTAACGACGGTGTGGGAAATCATTTCATATACCAATGTTTACGTTTATTGAGAAAAGTTTTTCCACATACGATTACACAATTCCATCGGATGTTGGCCTTATATCTTACAAAAAGCAAGCAGGATGCCCTAACCCTAAACCCTTAGCTTGAAAAACAAAGAAAAAAGAAAAGCAAAACGAGGCCAAACAATGCATACGACTACAATTACAAAGCCAAATAAGAGTCCTCGCAAAACCCGACAAGCGTTCGTATTTTCACTTTCAGACAGTGCCGATTGGTCCACATCTGAACATAAAGTAGAATTGATAAGAGCCAGCCGAGAGAATATTTGTTTCCAAGAAAGCTTAGATGGAAACGTAGTTTGGCGGTGACCCTGAATCGGTTGAACCACGATCTCGCTATTGCCGTGCTGTTTCAGACGCCTGCAAATCGCTGTCTCCTCTACTAACTATGCTGGCATTCAAGGCGTCTCTATAGGTGTTCACCTTCGCTTTGCCCCTCGAGGTCTTTTTGTCTTTCGCATTTTTCTAGCCTGGGAAACCAGCTGACTCTTACCGCTACCATTTTTCAAGTCACACAAAAAAGAACAAACATCGGCGCGTTGCTTTGATCGGAAATCAACATTGGCGGGAAATCTTGACAGATAGTTGAACTGTGATGAGAAATGATTGGCCAAGAGCATGCTAATTGTTGGAGAGGCGGGGCTTCAGATTGACGCACAACAGACGGTTTATTTTTTGAAGTGCTATTTTCTCGCTTTCGATTTTCGATCAAAATAGAGTTTTAAAAAAGCTCCCACTCAAGAGAAATTTATTCGATTTGTGCGAAATTTTCACAAAATGTCAATTGATATCTCAGCTGCAAAACCGTGTCGGGGAATTGGGAAATTCTTAAAAGAGAGCTCTTGACGACGTTTCCCGCATATCTACTCGGATTATTTTTCGCCTTTTCACGGAAAGCATGATAACTTTTGAACTAAATCGAATTTTGAAATTCCCCGACACGGTTTTGTAATACGATTCCTCTGAAATGCGACAAAGCAAACAGATTTTTAAACTTTAAAATATTTTCGGAGTCGGAACTTCTGAAAGCCATCTCACTAGATCGGAGAAACGGGATGGCGGAAAATTCGAGATTTTCAAAGAACTCAAAACTTTTTATGTATTCTTGTAGCCAATTTTATAAGCTTTAAAATAATACATGGATGATTTATCTACGATGTTTCCTCGAGGCGCTACATAATTTAGACTGGAAACGCACCCTGAAGGTATCCGGTAACCTTAAGAGATGGAAAATGGCGACCGCAACCTGAACCAACCGGAGCTAAGTAAACACCCAAACCACGCGCCAATACTAAAATCTCAAGTATCCAGTACCTAAACTCGAAACCCGCTAAAATAACAGTAATCCTGTACCGCTCGAGACCTGTATTCTGATTGCACCATTATACTGTAGCTCTATTGTTTTCGTACTGCACGTTCTAAAGGTTGGGGTGTTTTGTATTGTTGGTAAGCCAAGGTGACTTAGGCGGAAAAGCAGCAAGAAAATATATATTATTTAAGTCTGAGTATCAAGCACCAGGCGAGTCGACGGTACATGACTGAGCTGCCATCCCGTGGGTGGTAGGGGTAATAGACGATATAGAAAACGGAACGTAAATATATAAAAGTTAATGCGCCGGAGACAGGCGAGAGAACCCACCCACGGGATGGTAGCCTGCACGTCGGTAATCTGACAAGGCAATAAGACTCCCTTGCGGCTACCATAGGAAGGGACGCGAAATGTAAAATTATAATGGAGCGCACGGGGCAAAACATGTAATATAATAAATCAGTACAACTGAAATGTTCGCTAGCGTAGAACGCCGGACAAAGGGGAAGCGAAAATAGGGAGGACAATGCAGAAAGGCATAATCAGGCATGCCAAGAGAGCGCTATTAGGGACTTTAAGCAACCAGGACGGCGACGGCAATGACGACGAGACGTAGAAAAGTGTTTTCTCCTGAAATTTGGTGTCTACTATTTCCCTTCTTCGCCTTGAAATGTTTTTCACAACCAGATTTTCGAAAAATATGACGAGTACAGAGTTCCGTTCACGCCGAACGTAAAACGGATTGATTTACTTTCTTACGTTCGCGTTCTCTTTAAAACGTAAAATTTGGGGTTTCACGTAAGGCCCACTGGCAAATTACGTCTGAAAGAATGACGGGGAGTCAAAGGCATGACGAAACGCAAGTATGCATGATACGAGAACAAATTAGCAATTCAAAAACCGAAAACACAGGAAGCAAAATAAATTGAAAATATATTACAAGGGCCAATACTGATAGAGTGCAGACCCGAGTGGTAACCAAAAGTTTTGCAGGCAATAACCAAGGATTGCAGCCAGGGATAGGGCTGTCGAGAGAATCCAGGATGGAAAGTACCACGCTAAATGCATACCTAGTAAATACGATACAAAATATAAGAGATGCAAGGGTTATAACCAACGGGGAAACATATGTAACCGATCTTCGGGCGCTTTCTCAGTGTAAGCATATTAATAATTCATTTTGTCGAATTTTCATACAAACCTTCTAAAACCTAACCCCAAAATTTGAAAAAAACCTAACCATTTTAAATCCCAAATCATTAATAGAACGAGTCTAAATACACCTGAACTTAATGGAGAATTTAGCGAAGTTTTCAAGTGTTTTCAAGTGCACTTTTGCTTTAACAATTTCAGGACATGCTTACACTGAGAAACCCCCGATCTTCGTACGTGAAGCAAAAACCTGAGATAAAATAAACCACGGCTGCTAAAACCCTAAATATACTATATATGAGACAAGCAAGTAGGGAACACTAAGACGAAGTAAAACCACAAATGACTCGGCAAGCTAGGAAAAGCCGAAAATCATGAACAATAACATAACAGACAGCCAACGGGTAAGGAATAGCAGACATGGCAGGGAATGGGATGAGAAAAACACTCTACAAATCCATTTGAGGGGCAAAGCAGGGGAGCCGGGGTGGCGCAGTGGTTAAGCGCTTCGCCTCTCGCCACTGTGGCCCAGGTTCGAATCCCGGACGCGACGCCATATGTGAGTTGAGTTTTGTTTGTTGGTATCTCGCCCTTGCTCCGAGGGTTTTTCTCCGGGTTCTCCGGTTTTCCTCCCTCCTCAAAAACCAACCTAAATTCCAATTCGACCATGGAGCTCGTCGGAATACTTAAACATAAGCCTCTGGCTTGGGAGACCTGGTAACGGCTTCCTGTATCTTCGACGTAAAATAAACCATTAAAGAAAAAGCACATATAAGCTAACGTATTCCTGGCTATGAAAGCCGCAAACCGTGCATATCTGGAGCCGACCTAAGCATGGCAAATTAAAGCACTCCACAAATCCGACTTTGTGAGATGAAGCACGTATAACCCCTCCGGTATAAACCAACATATTCGTGGCTACAAACCCCCCGGTATAAACCAACATATTCGTGGCTACAAGCCCGAAAACGTGCACAGCACTCTGGAGCCGACAAAGGGGAGAGAAAGCACTCCGACAAATCCGAATTTGTGGGGCAAAACACATGCAAAAAAACAACAAAAGTCTATGGTATAAAGGCCCGCAAGCGTGCGAAGTTAGGAATAAAACACTAGGCGAGGAAATAAAACGGTGAAGCTGGCCGGATAAAGGTATATGGCCCCGCCGTCGCGATGGCTGCCAACAACAACAGATATCCATCCCAGAGTGCACTGCGACGGCGGGCTATGGCTGGCTGCGTTGTCGTTCTGTTCTGCGACAGGAGCAGGGAGTATAGAAGCTCGGCAGCCTCTACTTCCGGAAGGAGAGCTACTTGCTGTCTATCAGCCGTGGTGGTGCGAAATTGCTACAAACGGCACCGATGGTTTTTACCCCGGGTTTTTTTCTACGTGCACTGGGCAGATTGACTAGTGGAGCTCTTATTTATACTCGCATTGAAAGGGACTGGTGCGAATAGTACACTAATCTCGCGCCATCTCGCGTTGAGCTAAGTCCACATAAAAATTCACAGCCGTCAAGCGCCGCTAGAATTCTAAAAGTTTCTCGTTTAACTCCCAACCTTCCGAATGTTCAGGGCGAGAAATCACTGTTGGTGAGGGCACAGGCCGCCCAAGTTCTGACTATGTATATCGAAGCAGTGAATTGCATGGTTGAGTATGACTCAAGGATTCCATAAAACACCGTTCTAGCGACCTGAACACACATAGCTATATAGGACGACAAAACAACTTCAAGTAAGCCTTCTTCCTTTATTTACCTTGTATTACAGAAGATCTGTAACTAAATTCACGTTAATATTCCGAGTTATCGGAACAACTCCCATACGAACCTTGTAATTACCCTATATCATTATGACGTCACGGCTTGTTTATGAGGGGGACAGAATCGACTTGAACAATAGAATTTTGAACTAAATCTGCTCTGCTGAGGAAAATTTAACTTCGGATTGTCAGGTTTCCAGACATCAGCTGTATCAATGTTTATCCCACAATATTTACCGTATTTGGTGGCTGTTACCGCTATTCTACGTTCTACAAAATGCATTTGATAGCGATCCTTTGTGCTGTTGCTGTTTTGTCCCCCTCCCACGACCGTGATCCTTAGCGTTTAAGCAATAGATTGTTTTGATGGACGTCATAATGATATACATTGGGCGATATACAGAACTTGGGCGGCCTGTGGTGAGGGCGGTTAGCCTGTGGACAGAGTTTGACGTGTGGCGTCGGTTGAAGCACGTGCGTATGTCACGTGGGTCAGAAGAAAAGCGCGACGGAAGGGAGAAACATGAGTGAAGACGACGAGAAAGATATCGATGTTGAAAGCGACGATGTAAGTTTGTAGTACTGCTAGAAATCCTGTCAAACGTAGTTTAGATAACGAAGATCGTTTTCTACGGTTTTAATTCGTTTCAGGACGAGGATGAAGGGGGGGCATCAGAGTTCTTAAACCAGGTAATTTAATGTTTTGGTGTCAAATTCAACTATAATTTGTGCACATGGTTTGAAACTCAAAGCACGTGTTACATGTTTTTAAGTAAAAAAAATCCGCCTTGATCGAGTTCAAAAACCTTAGAAATCATCACAAGTTACCAAAGTAGGTTTCTGAATATGCTTTATCAAAGTTTCGCTGGGAAAATTGTATTTTAAGCTTCCATGTCTCTGGCGTCACGCCGTAATTTCGTTTACTATTCGTGCTGAATATTTGATGATGTTCTGTTGGGTAGATTATTAACATCGCTTGCTTTGGTGTTTATACCATATTTTGTAGGCTGACAAAAGAGCTCACCATAATGCACTGGAAAGAAAGAGAAGGGATCACATCAAAGATAGCTTCTCACATCTGCGGGACTCCGTGCCTTCTCTTCAGGGCGAAAAGGTTCGTGCAACAAAGTTGTTTATTCAATCCTGTTACAAGTGGGAAACCCAAGGTACATAATTCAAAATAGTACCTGCTTCAACGTCCCGTGTATGAAGTGTGTCAGGGAGAACTATTTCGCCGATTCCAATATTGATGTACTTGTTTTTGTACACATTCGGTACAAAGTAGACGCCGCCAAAGTTCTTGTGAAATTTCTTTACTTCCTTTTTTAGTGTTTCTCACTTAATTTTCAGGTGGTTGTGAGTGATTATCATGGATTTATAATTTCGGCCTTTCTACAAATGTATGTTTCCTTTGTTTTGTTTTCATTTTAAGATTTTTTACGGTTAGATATTTTTCAGAGGACATGCTCAATTGGATTCTTGCCTGCCCATGCAGGCCATTACCATGGTTTCTTAGGAAAATAAGACATTTCTGGAATTGAAAACGGAAGTGGGACTGAGGGTGTAAAGTTAACATACCATAATAAAACATAGTGCTGCAATGCCAATGGCGAACTTGTGGATGTAAAGTGTATTTCAGTGTGTTCTCAAGGCCTCAAGGGTAAACATGTGGAAATGTTGAAAGTTTAAGTTATTTAATTGCTGTTGTGATAGCCAGTGTAGCCTGTAAAACCATGTGACCAATGACATAATCGTTACAACATCACCACCAAGTGGAGTTCACCGGTTGACAGAGTCTCAATCAAATGACTGAGTCACTGGAATATCACTCATTTTTCAGGTTTTTTCCCTCCTTTGTTTGGCTACACTTTAGTTTGGTATTCTTCTCGTGCATGGTTATTTTCGTTTGCAAAGCCTTTCAAAGAGAATTCCAACAGCTGCTGTGAAATCTCCCTTGAGTTGAGGCTTGTTCCAGCTCGTCCGTGAGAATACGAAATTCGATTATTGTTTCTGAGGTTCCTTAGGACAAACTAAACTTTGGAGCCAGGATATCTTCTGGTTATGCCGTAGTATTTCCACATTTAGCTCAGTTTTGAAGTTAGTCTACTTTACTGCATGTAGACTATATAGTATATAATCTTGTAGAATCACAGGTGAGGATCTAGGCCACATCTTATTGTACATAAACTTATCTGGCAATTTAAAGGAAAAAACTAACCATCTCCGAAAGTAGATTAGTGTCAGTAAATGATGAGAGCTCACTCACCTAGGGCTAGAGTTCACAAGTAAACAACTGCCTTACATGTACGTACGTGTACACGACTGTGACTCGGTCATTTGACTCAGACTCGGGTCTGACTCTGACTTGTCTCAGTCTACGGATTTACTCCTAAGTGATTGTAACAATGACGTCATCGGTCACATGATTTTAAGTACATGCCTGTATCTCCCTCACTTTTAATGCCAGGTGGCTCAAACTTTGACAGAAATGGTATTGGGTCTCCATGAATCATTTGGTTGTGATGTCGTAACGATCATGGAGACCCAATACCATGTCTGGCAAAGTTTGAGCCACCTGGCATTAAAAGTGAGGGAGATACAGGCATGTACTTAAAATGATGTGACCAATGAAGTCATTGTTACGACATCACTAAGTGATTTATAGGACCCAATACCATGTCTGTCAAAGGTTAAGCTGCCTGCCATTAGAAATGAGAGATACATGTATATGCACGTGTGTACTAAAAATCATATGACCGATGACATCATCATTACAACATTACCACTAAGTGATTCACAGACACAAATGTTGATTCAAATAAATTCTTAGGCCCTCAGGAAAAAGATCATTTATAGCTTTATTACCGGTAATGCTAATTTTTAGCTGCTCTGAATGGCTATGCTGTAGAGTTTCCCAGGCAAGGTTATCCAAAATACTAGGTGAGCTAATACTCTCATCTGAATAAGTGATTATCCTAGCTGCCCTATTTTGTAATTTCTGGAGTCTGTCAGATAAGCAATTACAAGTATATTTTTATATACATATTTATTCCTGTAAAGCACCTTAGAACTTTCGGATCGTGTGCGCTATATGAATTTTATTATTATTATTATTACCCAGTCCTCCCCATACTCCGCTGTAGTATTCTACATTGTAGGTACGTACGGCAGCACTAGTGCTTCATACATGATTAGTAAGGTTTGTTGAGGTACAAGGTCACATGCTCATTTTAGTGCCCCAAGGCCTGCAGAAGCTTTCTTGCTGGGTAGACTATTAGAGAGAGTACCATAAATTATATATGTATGTTCTTTGTTTGCGGCCATATAGATACGAGGTAAACCATTGAAGGGCGTGAGGGTCTGCTCCATAGAGTTTGAGCTTTTTTAGTAATATTTGATGATAGACCGTGTTGAAAGCCTTACTTAGGTACCATTAATTTTCAGCTTTGAAAAGAGCTGTTAAAGTTGAGTACAGAGGTCTGAAGTCATGCTGGGAGTCTGTTAGGAGATTATTTTCAACCAAATATGTATAAAGTTGGTTGAATACAATTCTCTCTATTACTGTAATTTGCTGAGGACAGATAGAATAGATATTGGCTTGTAGTTGTTTGGATCAGATTTAACATCTTTATACACAGGGAACACCTTGCGGTTTTCCATTCATCGGGAAATATTCCACTTTCAATAGATAGATAAATATGATAAGGTTAAAGAAGGTATTACAATTGAAGCAGCTTCTTTTAGTAATCTGCATGATATCCCATCAAGGCCACTCGCTTTATTTGACAGCATTGATTGAATTAGTTTATGTACTGTGTTAATAGTGGTTTGTGTAAGTGAGAACCTATGCTGGGATGGGTTTATATATATTTATCAAAGCTAGTACTCGTTTTGGGGTAGGGGGTTAATTTTTTAACCAGTTCAGAATTTTCAAACCGGTTAATTTTTTCCAACTGTTTTTTTTTTTTCAAGATTCTAAAAGGGATTTTAATTTTTTGGGATTCATAAGAAAGGGGTTTCGTTTTTTTTGGGGGGAATTTAAAAATTCCACCCACCCCTCCCCTACAAATGTTTTGACAACCCACCTTACCCTCTACTTTCTACCCAATCTCGTACCCAGACCTCATTTGTTTCTTACTGCGTTTGCTTGACGAAAAAATAGGGCTCTGGAAGAATCCGATTCTGGAAGTCCGTGAATCACAGACTTTGTTGACTCTACTTAGGCATGCTTACCATTACGTCACCCTGAGAAGTCGTTTCTTCAGGTTTGATTCTTGCTCAGCGCCTCAGGCCTAGGTTTTGGTTTGGATTTGGACGTTCACCCGGTATCCTGATGGTGATCTTTTGCTTGCTAGTGTCAGGGCAAGCCTTTGGGAGTCTCTTTCATCTTGTTGTCATTTTAGTTTGGATTGTAAGGCTTTATTTTCATGCATTAGGCTTGTGTTTCTTTATATCGTGCGATGGATATCAGACATCACAGATTCCTGAGTACACAAGAGGATTCATGGGGATCGAAAACTTGCTGAAATCACCTTACCTGAGCCAGATGACCACACAAACAGCAACTGAATACACCGTAGAAGCAAGTCAAGGCATTTTTACTTACGATTCTCTCGTATTTTAGCTCCTTGAAAGCTGGAGTTCATTACATTCCCATACAAACGCTTATATTTAAGCGATCAGCGCCTGTTCACAAGTTTACAAAATCGGAAAATGTCACTTCTGTCTATATATAGAGCACATACAGACATTGTTGTTAATATGGGAATGTATAGTATTACCAATCTGTTACGGTAAATCCCTTGGCTATATCCAGTTGAGTTTGATTTTCGAATTCTGAGAATTCATGTGTGCGATGTGTGTTGGCGATGAAGTGATATGAACTCCTGAGTGGATACAAGCAAATATGTAAGAATCCCTGAAGATTTTTAGCGGCATCCATTTAGGTAAAATCCAACGGTTTTTAGCGTTTAGATAACCCGGCCCCAATTTCCAATGCCTTTGTCCAAATAAGTCAACCCTCCAGAAATTCTTTATGTTTGACTTCCGGTGAAATTGCATTGTTCAGAACAGCCAATCAGAATACACAAAAATCGGATTCTTCCAGAGCCCTATTTTTTCGTTGAGCGTGCATGAGTAAGTAACAAATGGGGTCTGGGTACGAGATTGCTTTCTACCCTCCATTCACCATTCCCATCTCCATTTTTTCCCTTGTAGTATGGTAGCGATCTTTTAGGGAAGATAGCTGCATTCTCAGCATCGTATTCTCTTCTTTCAACTTAGTCTCGATTTCACTGCATACATTTGAATTGGGAGTACTTGCTTGATTTTTTTTCAACCGTTTAACCTCTATAATTGAAGAGGTGAGTATGAAAACCACCTACCGGTATGTGACTTTTTAGTGATTTTTTTCAAAATCGTCAAATTCGCATGAAAACTTCCATACAACCAGTTTTTATAACAGCTGTTTATTACTGTTTTGGCATTTATATCGCGATTACACCGGTAAAAACCTAACATTCTTCACATAGAAATGACTATAAAATTATGCATATCTAGTACTAGTTCGTGTTCGGTTGAGCGCTTTTACTAATGTGATTATCACAGCTGTGAACAATCTTTCGTTTTTCTGTGGAATAGTTTTTAAATATGAAATCTACCTACTTCAAAGTGACAAAGTCCAGCCATAAACTAAAACTCTACAGCACAGACGCATTACGGAACAAGATCGGGTTAAGTCTTTGATCAAGAGAAAGTGAAAATCCCGATAAACAGGAGAATAACAGTCTAACTGCTCAACCGAATACGAACCAGTACTAGATATGCATAATTTTAGAGTCCCATGGGGAGACGAAAGCATCGTTGTCAAGCAAACATTGGTCGTTTCTATGTGAAGAATTTTAGGTTTTTACCGGTGTAATCACGATATAAATGCCAAAACAGAAATCTGGTTGTATAGAAGTTTTCAGGCGAATTTGAAGATTTTGAAAAAAATCACTAAAAAGTCACATAGGCCGTTTTCATGCTTAACCCTTCATTTAATGACGATTTGAGTCGCTCGATTTCGTTTTTACTTTTACGGTTGCGTTTTTTTTTTTTTACGCAGAATGAAGTAGAATTTTACGACATTCGTGTATGTGAAAATGACGATAATGGTAAAAAAAATATAAAAAAAATATATTTTGGGCATGACATGGATTAGATCCGAGACCCGTTGGCTCCACTTCGGACTTAAAACAGGATGAAAGGAATTATGGGTACACAGAAAAAAGTTTGACAGGGAAACTCTATACAGTTTCGTCTTAAGAGTCTTTTATTATACATGTAAGTTCCCAGGCGAAGCACAAACCAGGCCTGACACGACTATCTTTGGAAAGCTCAGACCACGAAACTTACCGAAATGGCCTTCTTAGCTCCAAAATATTCACAGTTTGCTTCGCCTGAAGACGCAACTCTATGTAAATCTCCAGCGATAACAAACCACCTTTTAGTCAAACAGTTCTTCGTTCAACCATGAGTTAAGCTGGTGACTTAATGATGTCCAACAACACTTTACACAGAGTCACTCTTTCCAAATATTAATTAGTCCGCCATTCCAACAAGAACCTCCGATCCACCGGTTTCAATCATCTCTCCAGCTTGGCGGCTAGCGAACGTCTGGTCTAACGGTTAGCAATTTCCCGCACAATATACAACGAATGAGCACAGGCGCGACAATTTTGTTTTTCAAAAATAAAGTTATGTCTATGTCTAAAGCTATCTTCCCCCCTCCCTCCCCACCTATTAGAATAGCAGAACAATAACAACTCTTTTTGCTGTGGAAATGACTCGATGGCTTGCTTAGTTTGTTTATTCATAGTTAATAGAGTGGAATGGTTAGGAAACTCAGGGACCTTCTTTGTTATAGGTCTTTGTTAGCTTTTTTCAACCTTGAACGTGCACAAAACACAATAGAAATTCCAACATGTTAGTCAATCAGCCAATAGAAACGTGTGAGTTCAGTCGTTCAGGGAACGCTAATGAACTATGATAGTGCACAATCTTTTGTCTTGCCCCCTTCCAACCTTAATTGCAGCGCCTTTGTTAGCCCTTTTGAAGTTTGCCGGGTTTCCTAACCATTCCACTCTAATAACTGGTTTATTCTTTCATTTATTTGAGATTTCAAGTGATATCCTAACATTCTAGATTAGAAATTATGGGATTTCTTCGATCAAAAAGCGAAGTTGGTTATCAAGAGTTTTCAACATTTCTTAAAGTGCCAATGAAATGAAAAAATGGATCCCGTTTTTATTTTATTAAATTCTAGGTTTCTCTTAGTCATTTTGTACAAATAAAAATCAATTTGGAGAGCACAAACATATTTTTTTTCTGTATCTAAGTCAGGTGGAGTTGCCAAAATCTGGTGACAATTTTTATGCTGTTAAAGATATGCTAATCACATGCGTGACGTCACAAGGTGTACTCATTTATATTCGTCCCCATAAATACTACAAAATAAATGCATTTTTGGCCAGTTTTCAATTTAAATATTTTACTTTGAGAAACCTTGAAGATGGCCATAATGTTTTTTTATAGAATCCTTGCAGTCGGCTTTGTGAATATAAATGAGTACACCTTGTGACGTTTATGTTGTGAATATTTGTTTCTCCATAAGTGATTAAATCCCACGCTAAATGGCACAATGTTTCTTTGCAGCTTTGCACTTTAACAGCAAATTTGTTGAACATATCTTCCACCTCTCTTTGATGGCTTCCAGATATCCTTTTAGGCATGATAGCAATTAACAGACAGTGGATGAAAAAGCAAACTACATGTACTCCATCAGTTGTTTTGACTTCGTTCAGCGAAAACAAAACTTTTAGTGTTCAGTTCTCTCTCTTCTAACAGGTGCCTGGTTACTAAGCTACGTGAGCACATTGTTGGCTTCGTTGACATGTAAAATTCGATCTAAAAGGTGACCTGAATGAACAGATCCCAGTAAACAAACACTATGGAAAGATAAATCAAATAATTATCTAAGTATGTAGACATGAAGTTTATACTATTTCAGAGCTGAAATTACAGGTACAACTTTGGAGTTTTCTCCAGTTTGAAAGTCTGATGAAGGTTCATACAAATGTACATGTACGTTTGATATTCTTCCAAAAAAAAACTTTTTTTCCCTGAATCAAGTTTCTAAACTAGGGGTGCGGCTTATCCGCGAGTGTGGCTTATCCACGAGTGCGGCTTATTCGTGAGTGAATACCGTATGTGGTTGACTACATATTCAAAGCGCAGGCATGGAGTTTAGTTTTTTATGGTTTTAAGTATCCCACATGGAAGAAGCAGGTTTGAGTAATGAAGAGAAGAACTTTCTTAGGTAGGGTACAGGGTTAACAGGCATTGCCCCACAACCTGGTGTGCCAAGGGACAGTCCAGTGTTACCTCATCAGCGTGCATACCCTTCTAATTTTCCCACTTGCATGTCAGTGAGGGAACATTAGAACAAGTATGCATGCTGATGAGGGACTTTAAATAGAGATTAAATGTCCCTGAACAAACACAGAAAACCGAGGTGATCATGGTCTTACTGGAGTTATTTTATTACCTCTAAAGTACAGTACTTGTAATACTGCACTACTATTTGTTTCAGGCTTCAAGAGCACAGATACTTAATAAAGCAACAGATTATATACAGTTTATGAGGAGAAAGAATCATGCACATCAGGTGAATATCCACTTGTATATATATTTGTAATCAAAGACTTCTACTTCTACAGTGTGTACTGTTAACTCAAGACAAGGTAATCAAAATATCAAAAATAGAGCCCTTTTAGAATAATTGATGTCTTATGCCCATTAACACCAAAGCTTAAACATATTTATGCTATCCCTCCTGTATTCTTTAACTTGAAATATAATTAGGAGAATAAATTTTCTGTCCGAGCAAGCTCAGTTTGATGGGCTGCCGCCATCTTACTGAAATTTGAATTCTTCCCTTTTCCACATGAATTAACATGATTATTAAAATATGTCAATCGAACTTTGTGTGCTAGTAATTTTGTCGGTATCTAAGATATGTACTCGAAACATTGCACAGTTCATTGTTTTTAACCTTTATTTCTCCTGTCCAAGTCTCTACAGTGTGGGATTTATTCACGACCTGACAGCCTCTATAATAGTTGCTCAGTCCCTGCTCAGTTTTTCCTTCATCAGTTAATGTACTCGACCCTGCAGACTGACTCTTTCACTTGAACAGCCTCAGCAGAAGGGAAAATTACTTTAGGGATCTCCGTAATTTCCTTCAGTTCTACGTCTACATCGTAGAGGGAGATGGCTTTTAGTCCCAGTGTATTTAGTTTCGATTTATAACTGATCCTTCACAATGCTTTGCAAATAGGACAATGACAACTGCCAAAGGTGCTAAGTCCTGTCTGACTCGACTTCCACGGCAAACAGTTGGAAAATACGGCTTTTACCTGTTGGTAAAACCGCCAAAACATCTCGCCTAGAAAGTACAAATGTAGACTTTTCACTGCCTGCTTTGTTCTTCTAGAAACTTTCTTGAATTAACGCTCAACTGCTCGATCACTTCTCTCTTGTCGCTGCAATTTCCTTTTTGCATTTTATCACTTTCTTTGCGTTGAAATAACACAGAGGGCCTGTTTCGCATGATGGGACTCACAACAACACTTGCTTACAACAACACTTGGATGAATATACATGTAGACAATATGTTGTTGGGCAATTTTGATCATTGGTTCAAATATTTTTGAACCAGGGCAAATGTTTTTGAACTGGTGCAATTCTCAAGTTTCTAAAAAGGGATTTTATTTTTTTGGGGATGCATAATACAAACAGGGGTTTATTTATTTTAATTTTTTTTTGGGGGGGTGGGGGGTGAAGGGGGGGATTTAAAAAGAAAAACATTTCACTCACCCCTCCTTCCCCTGCAAAATATTTTGACCACTCTCCCCTCCCTCTCTGTGGTACTCACTGTTCCCTAACCCCTTTTCCCATCCCTAGTCCCCCACAACCAGCTTAGTAAATCACTCTTTTATTGACACTTACTACTTACTTTTGTTTCACGTTTTCATTCATGAGTAGTGGTACTCGAACCTGCAACCCTTCGCTTGGAAGACCAGCACTTTACCAACTGCACAACAGAGACTTGCGTTGGAGAGCCAGTCATGTTTTTGGAATAATATAGCTTTTCATATGGAAATAGTTATTAGTTCCCTCTTGGCCACTTAATTTTATTCAACATGTGCACTGCTAACAAAGTTGGACTTGAAAAACATGCTGAGTTGCATGATTAGAAGCGGGAAACTGTGAACCTAACCGACTTGTATAGAGTTAAAACCAAAGCCAGAGAATAGGATTTCATCTCTCACTTTATATTTAAAAGAAAGTTTCTATGGAAGGGTGAAGCGATATATGTAAAAAGCAATGAAAGAAGATATTCTCTGACACTCTGTTTATAGACTGCAGAACTCTCGTCTCGAGTTGGAGCAAAATACTTTGACAAGAACCTGACAGCAAAGAAGTTGTGCACAAAGGAATGATTTTCAAAATATTCTCCTGTCATCAGATCTAGAGAATTGTATAGCACAGGGATGACAAGAAAAAATGCCAAAAATGACTATGAATTAAATCGGTCTCAGGCAGGTATTATATGTATAAAACTCAAAAAGTTATCAACTGTCGGTGTCAGTTTTGTTGCACTGTGTCGTTCTCATGCCCAACAAAAATGATTAGCATTAGTCTGACACTGGGGTAGTAAAACCAGCATCATTGTTCCTAACATTGATAAAAGTGTATCTTACAGATTTTTGCAATTGTCTTAATTACGTGAACAAACACATGAGTGAACTGTACACCTACTACACAATTTTTTCCCTGCATGAGACTTTTAGTTTCATTAAGTATAATAAAGTCAAAGAGTAACAAAAATATCGAGGCAACTGTAGAATACCCTACCCAAGCACTCTAAATACCGGTATATAACTAAATGGTTTATTTTACGTCGAAGATACAGGAAGCCGTTACTGGATCTACCAAGCCAGAGGCTTATATTTAAGTATTTGGACAAACTCCAGGGTTGAATTGGAATTGTATAAATTATGCTTCTTCAGTGGTCCTGTGAACTAAATCCAAACCCTAACCCTACATTGAAAACACCCTTACCATCTACAACAGGTGCTCACAAATTTAGGGTGTTTAGTGCTAGTCACTAACTTAGGGTATTTAGAGCTAGTCACTAAACAACAGGCAAATATAATGCTTCAATTGTCCTGTTCACTAATCCAAACCCTCACCCTAGATTTAGAAACACCCTAATCGTCTACAACAGGTGCTCACTAATTTAGGGTGTTTAGAGCTAGTCACTAATTAGGGTGTTTAGAACTGGTCACTAATTTAGGGTGTTCAGAGCTAGTCACAAATTTAGGGTGTTTAGAGCTAGTCACAAATTTAGGGTGTTTAGAGCTAGTCACTAATTAGGGTGTTTAGAGCTAGTCACAAATTTAAGGTGTTTAGAGCTACAATGTAGTCACTAATTTAGGGTGTTAAGAGCTAGTCACAAATTTAGGGTGTTTAGAGCTAGTCACTAATTTAGGGTGTTTATAGTTAGTCACTAATGAGGGTGTTTAGAGTTAGTCACTAATTAGGGTGTTTAGAGCTAGTCACAAATTTAGGGTGTTTAGTCATTAATTATATTTTTAGGGCTACGTCACTAAACAACACAAACTATATAACCCTTCTTCAATAGTCACGTGAATCCCTTTTTAGAATCTTGAGAATTGCCCCAGTTCAAAATAAATTGAACCAGTGTTCAGAATTGCCATGAGCGACAGAATTGTATTAGATATACAATGACTCTGCTAACTGTGATACAAAGCAATAAAACTTTATCACGAATATTGTAATGTACTTACATTTGTATGATGTGGACTATTTAAAATTGAAAACATTTCTGAAATTTTGATGAAAGCATAACATATTCTGTGGCTTTCAATAATAGTAACTTTTTGTGGTACAAAAACAGGTCCCACATTGGAGAGACAGTCTCTATGCATTAAGACAGGAGTTCTTCCTAGTCATTATCCCTGGGGTAGGGGAGATCAGTGTTTGGTTGTGAGACCTCCATCATACTAATGCTTTTAAAGTGTAGTTAGTATCCTGTATCATTTGAGAGGAAATTGCATGAATCCAAGTGCTATACAGGATTTATAGGCACTGAATGATACTTTGAAATTTCTAATAATTGCACAAGCCTTAAACTTGAGAAGTTTCAAAATATTCAGTGCCTATGAATCAAGTATAGCACAAGCACAGGCGTTTCAATAACCTTTTAGGCAACTGGCGGTCCTGTCATTAAGAGGCGGTGGTTTACCTAGTAAACTTTACTCAACACTTAACGGGAAAAAACAATGATCGTGTGAAGTACCGGTGGTAAGAAGCAAAGTAACTGGTGATAAACCGCCGGTAGCCGCCTTCTATTGAAACCCCTGCAAGCAGTTCATGCGATTTTTTGTTTAGTTATTGACCAATCAGAATTCAGATATTTTGTTGAGTATGTTCCTGGATTATTTGACAGTACAAAATCCAGACAGGTAATTAGCTGGTAACAAAACGAGCAGGGGACTGGAACCGAGTCAGTAAAACTAATTCAATTAATAACTAGTCAAAGTGAGCATTATTTTCCAAAAGCACAGATCAAACTTAGCTAGTCTGGAAAGTTTGGTGAACTTTGGCTCAATATTGACGATGGTAAAAGGCATCAAGTATGTCAATTTTCCCATACAAACTCTTATTTTTTAACTTTGTCCCTCCAAAGCATACATTCATTGTAAAATTTTGGAGGGACAAAGACATTTCAATTGCCTATAATTCAGACAAGATTCACTTGAATCACGTCAAACTTGGCACACATGCGAATTTCAACAATGATGCTCTATCATGTGATGAACTACATTTTAGAATTAGAGTAATTCTGATAAACTCAGTCCCAGTCCCCTGCTCGTTTTGTTACCTGCCAATTGGCTAATGACAGTGCTGTATTGTGACCACAGCATGCTGTGTACTCAGTTGGAATATTGAAAGGGTTAGAGGGTTTGTTTGTGTTTTATTGACAAATACAGTGATATTACGGTGGTGTCTGAATAGCAGTTGCAGCAGTATTGACCAAAAGAGCTCCTTGGTATTGACCTGAATGCCTCACTTCAATGTAATGAAGCAGTCTATTCCAACTGTGTGTCTAAATTAGTCGTGCTTGTTCAAGAGGGTGTTGGTGTCATACAAGAATGATGCCTTCAATGGTGCTTCATTACATCAAAGTGAGGCATTTGGGTCAATACTGCTGAAACTGCTATTCATCGACATCACTGTAATATCAGCTATTCTGACTGTACAATGAAATCAACATTTCTTCATACTGCATTTGGCCTTCAGTGTCACGCAGTATTCATGATTTTTCATTTATTGTACAGTCAGCGCTTGCCTGTATTGGTCAATAAAACTGCATACCAGTCTATATCCCTAAATACCTACTCTACAATATGACCAGTTTGTATTGATTTGTTTCCTCAGATGTATGTGGTACGTATGCATGTGTTCATATTTAGAAGTTGTTGTAATAGCTCACTTTCAATACTGATATGCTTCACTTGTCACGTGCAATGTGTTGACAATATGACAGCCAAATTCGGCAAATGTCCGATCAATTTTATTGTTTGCTCGGACATGGTGACAATTATTTTAATGTCCGAGCAAAAAAATGACTAAGCTCTAACCAGTAACATGTTTCCCAGAACATAAAACAATTGAATCCATAGTATTGTTTTGGTTTTCTTCTAAAAGGCCCCTAGATTATGATAGTAAATTTTAAAAAGACAGTTGTTTGAAAAGCGCCCTCCGATGCTTTGCAAACTATTTTTATTACGTCATGTATTCCCTGGTGGGAACGGTGGCACATGCCAGTCGATGTAACAAGTCCATAGTCCCAAGTCCTAGTTCCAAATCAAGTGATTGACATGATGTGCACCTTTTTGTATGGAAATTACATTATGCTAATTAATGTCCAATCAATTTTGATATGTTCCGACCAATTTTGATATCGGGACCTGGAAAAGTGGTCGCTTACGAGAGTAACCAGCACAGGGAGCCCAAATTTTAGTAATATGATATCTGATATCTGGTCTCTAGGGACAGGGAATATCAATGCAACAACATATTTTATCACTACAGTTTATTATTATGGATTTGTAGTGCTCCAACCTCAAAACCTTTAAACTTTTCAGCGAACATGAACTTCAACAGATAAACGGGGCTTGATAGTGTCAAAAAATATTTACAGTTTATGGCTTGAAAAACCTTTTAATCGAGGATTGTGTGAACGATTTCAGTTGTACGGTCGCTTACCGCAGGCAAAATAACAAAGAAAACTCCCAAGCCCAAAAGGTGGTCGCGGTCGCTTACGAGAGGTGGGCGCTTACGAGAGGTTTTCAATGCAGTGTTTTGACTAAGAGACGAAACGGGCTTTTGGTAAATGGTCGCTTAAGAGAGGTGGTCGCACAGAGAGGTGGTCGCACAGAGAGGTGGTCGCACAGAGAGGTGGTCGCACATGGAGGTGGTCGCACAGAGAGGTGGTCGCACAGAGAGGTGGTCGCAAAGAGAGGTGGTCGCACAGAGAGGTTCCACTGTATGTCCGATCAAAAGAAAGGTTTGGAAGGACACATGTCCTGCCAAGTACGAAAAATTATTTTCAGGCCTGACATGAGGTCCAGGGTAAATTAAATGTTTTCTATTATCTGAGAAAATAATTATTTTAATTTACACGTACCCCAGAGCCTCGTATTGAAACCTTTGTGGAGGACAAGTGAAGCATAATATATTGACAGCGGGTTATTGGGAAGTTACTGATGAGTATTTTTCTTTAACAGACAGATATAGATGACCTGAAAAGACAAAATTTGATATTAGATCAGCAAGGTATCTATTGCTTTATTTCATTAGTTTAATGTTGTTGCATCATTCTGGAATACTGGCACTGTAAGTGTTTTTGCACTTGAACCTGGATGCGCCGGCCCAGTAATGTTGTAGGCTAACATACTGATTTGATTGCAGTTCGTGCTCTTGAAAAAGCGAGAACAACTGGACAGTTTAATGCGGATGCAACTGCTGCACTACTTACCTCTCCTCCTGATTCATTGTTGAGCAGCTCGCCTAGTGCGGACTCTGTACTGGAACCACTCAAGCAGGAACCAACATCACCATTAGATGGATTAAATATCAAATCTGAAAATAACAATACAGACTCAACATCTGATGACGAGTTCCCTAACAAAGTCAAAAGAAGGAAGAGAGATGGATGACTGACACAATAAATATACTTTGTAAAGTTTTATTTCATCGTTTTACACTTTATAGGAAAATCTTTCTCAAACCTGGATCTATCCCATGCTGGAAATGCACTACCGTAAATGGTTCTCTCGTGCATGTTGCATAATGCATATCGACCCATTCGAGATGTGGCGTCGAGCTAATTTAAATAAGTATTATTTACTACAGGACAATAGTTACTTACAGTGGGACTACCGGAAACCGAGGACCACTTAGACAACGACAATCAATCACATTGCAGAACGCCAAAACATTCTAGTTTACGGTTATTTGAGCCAATCAGTGTCGAGTAGAAGACAATAGCATTTCAACCTGCTCGAAGATCCGCTAAATCAGTTTTCGTGGACTAGTTCTGAAGATGAAGTTTCGTTTTGCAATGTGTTTAGTTCTCGTCTAAGTGGTTCCGGTTTCAGTAATCGCACTGTAAATTAGGTGCCATTTTTCGAATGGGTCGCCCCGTTTCAAGAAAGAAACTTCATTAAATTTATGGTGTGTTTGTTTAGTCAAGTCCTCCTGTGTGTTATAAGTATTTAGTTCAATAACGATACGAGCAATTCACTATTTGGGGGCATTTATTGGGCCTTTGAATGCACAATGCAACATGTAGTTAGCGTCTAAAGAGTTCCAGAATCTAGTTTGTAAAATATACTGCACTTCGTATCTGATTTTAAATTAATTCGGTAATTCAACGTTAACACGTTCATGGAATCATCCTGGTGAAAAATTATTAAACAAATTCACAACTGACAACAATGCAGTAGTGGATCTTGACTAATCTCGGATATAATGCACTTTTGATATTCTTTGGGATAGATATTTTTCGTAGAATAAAACTGCAGTGATAATTCTTTGTTATTGCAGTAAATCTATTGCATTTTAAGTTGTGTGTACATGTATGTACAGAATGCGCTACAGAGCTTTCGTCGTGTAAAATAGTTTTCTTGTGAAAGTAATACAAAGCACCCATGTGATACTGAGGTTGATTTCGTGTTGCCTTGCAGCCTTACATGTTTGGTTTGTGTGATTTTTATCAGTGATCACTGTACTGTATTTATAGTTGGCCATTAATGGTACATGTGTGATATAGGATATTACATGGCCGCTTGGAGATACGGTTGTATCTTCGAGTGTTGATGACATATTTTACGAGTGAGCGCAGCGAACGAGTAAGATATTTCATTAACACAAGAAGCCAAAATACGTACTCCAAGCGGCCATGTAATCTGTTTAATATACGATTGTCGATGAAATACCAGTTTTCATCTCGTCCTAAAAATGCTAGAAATTTTTAAAAGTCAGTCATTTTCAAAAGTGATACTTCACGTGTGAAGATAACATTTATATCTTCACGTGTTGAAGATATCAGTTTTTGGAAAGAAATATTTAACAATTAGACCCGCAGCCCGAATGGGCTACACACTGGTATTTCATCGACAGTTATATATTAAATTATTTTAATAGTCAAATGCTGATTCAATAGTAGGGAAAATGGCCAAAACGTTGACAGAAACTTTTATACTCGTATATAGCTGCTAGATGGAAGAAGTAGCCCGTTCTTCGCAGATAGAAAACTAGCTTCACGGAAACGAAAGAAGCGTGAACAAATACAAGTAATATGTAAAACGCGAGGAGCTGTTTTAGAAACAATTTCTAAATAAAGGGGTACGGAGGCGAAGGCTTGTGAAACTCCAATTTAATAATAAACCGATCCTGTGGACAGGCTGAATTCGGGCTTTTAAATGAACTTGGACTTATTTCGAAAGTCGAGTTATTTATTTTTTAATCGTGAATGGGGAGTTATGTCACTTGCACCGGTCCTTTACTCGGACGCTCCGTTTGTCGGATGTCGTGTTGTCACTGGTGTTAGGGATAACATATAGGGATAAATAAAAATCAGTTTGGGAGACTACTTCGGATTTATTTCAACAATTTCGGAAATTACTTAGAAACTATTATTGGGCTCCCTGTGATTGGACTTGGGATTATTATGGATTTATGGATTTGATAATGAAAGTAACGAAACGACAGTTACATCACAGCTGCAGGCGTATTTCGTTCCACTTTCCACATGAATATTACAAACGATAAGCTAATGAAATAATAAATTATTGATGAAATAAAACTACTAAAATGAGTTTTGAACGGCCAGGCCAAAAGGAAATAGGACTGAAGCAGCAATTAACGACGGCAAACATAATGTTAAGAGGGACTGCAATTAGATCAAACAGTTTTCCAGGTTCTGATGCGATCAGAATAGCCCACTTCCGCGATATGCTTTACTTGTCACGCACAAAGGTTTCAATACGAGGCTCTGTGCTAAATTAAATTTATTCTTTTCTCCGTAGATTCTTATAGTGATAAGTAGTATGAAAAAAG
This sequence comes from Actinernus sp. WN-2022, assembly GCA_030867875.1. NCBI lineage: Eukaryota > Metazoa > Cnidaria > Anthozoa > Actiniaria > Actinernidae > Actinernus > Actinernus sp. WN-2022. The sequence goes on from JAOWCC010000577.1 coordinate 121,079,039, forward strand.
TAATTTGAATGAAACTATCTCAGTAGAGGTGCAAATCTCATGAGATTTGATCAGGAACTGAAGCGTGGTGGTGGGGTAGGGGGTGACATTTTTTTTTCATTTCAAGACGGTCAAACTTTTTTAAACGGGCATTTCAGTGGAATTACGGATATACCAACTTTAAGCCAATATTAAAGCACACGCTTAGAAGTCGTTCCCATTACTAGTCTTTTCCCTTTAAATTTCGCCTCAAAATGCTGGAAATGCCATTTAGCAGGACCAGATATTCAAAAACATGTGGAAGCATTCCCCCCGGCCCCCTGTATTAGTGCTTCTCTGCTGCACTACATCAGTCCTGCACCACACTTTGGCTTACAATACAAACCTGTTTAGCTACACCCTAGATTAGTGCTCCTCTGCTGCACTACATCAGTCATGCACCACACTTGGGCTTACAATACAAACATGTTTAGCTACCCACTAGATTAGTGCTCCTCTGCTGCACTACATCAGTCATGCACCACACTTGGGCTTACAATACAAACATGTTTAGCTACACACTAGATTAGTGCTCCTCTGCTGCACTACATCAGTCATGCACCACACTTGGGCTTACAATGCAAACATGTTTAGCTACACCCTAGATTAGTGCTCCTCTGCTGCACTACAATCAGTCATGCACCACACTTGGGCTTACAATACAAACATGTTTAGCTACACACTAGATTAGTGCTCCTCTGCTGCACTACATCAGTCATGCACCACACTTGGGCTTACAATACAAACATGTTTAGCTACACCCTAGATTAGTGCTCCTCTGCTGCACTACAATCAGTCATGCACCACGCTTGGGCTTACAATGCAAACATGTTTACCTTCACCCTGGGGGCACTCAGCAGAGGCCTGATAACATTAAAATACAGTATACCAAATGGTTTATTTTGCATCAAAGATACAGGGGCCTGGTTACCAGGTCTCCCAAGCCAAAGGCTTATAATTAAGTATTCCGTCGAACTCCAGGATCAAATAGGAATTTAGGTTGGATTTTGAGGAGGGCGGAAAACCGGAGAACTCGGAGAATCCTTGAATCAAGGGTTCGATACCAACAAATATTATTTCAGTCTAAAGTCAAGTGGGAGGCAGAGAAGTCAGTATTGTTGCCGTACAGTTAAATGACCCAAATTAAGTTAGTGTCACATACAACAGTGCATGTATCCGATTAATTACAAGAGTTTCACATTGAAAAATGTTTTAACACCATCAAAGAGTTTATCAAAATGTACTTATTTTATCAAAGAAACATTTAGAATGTACACTAGCCCTTGCATCATGTTGGCTAACATTCTGCACCTAAAACAATTGGGTGTGTGCGTATTTTTTTGGCGGGGGTGGGGGAGGGGGAGTTTATATATTTTTACCATTACTGGAGGGGGGAGTAGGATTTTTTAGCTTTATCTTTGGGGAGGGGGTCATAATTATTCTAGTGTTTAGATCTGCGAGACCACCTGCCCTCCCCCACCCCGCACCCCCCAAACCCATAAATAATGAACGTTCCCTAATTGTCTCTGAAAGTCGAAGTTCTACAAAAGTTAAGCTTATACTCTGTACTCTATTTGTCCGATATATTATTGTTCATCGATATCACAAAATTGTCTTCCGCTCTCGCCGGGCACTATTTTACAATAGGACATTTTCATTATGGAGTCATTTTACTACAACTACCAGAATCCTTTCCAATTCCGATTTTTAAACTCCTTTGAGAATTCCAAGACAATGGTCCAAATTAGAGGAACAAAAGGATTCGCGCAAAGAGTTCTGGTAGTTGTAATAGGTGACGCCATCAAACAAACGTCCTATCAGACTATGAGCTCGAAGTTTCTATCGGCTGATAGTTGATGAGCAGCGTAGAGCGAGTAGTCTAATTGTTTTAGTAGAAAAACCAACTAGCGGTTCAATCTTAAACTGAAACAAGAATATTTGTTGATATTTTGACGACTTTGTTTTGAAAACCGGCTTTTTCGCTACTCACTATCTATCACAGAATAGATAGTTTATAGCTTAGCATACTCCGCCTCACCGGTCTCATTTGATAGATGATACGAGAATGGAAAGATCTGGCGGAGCTCTCAACAAGGCAGAATGGGAGAACAAGGGAGGGTGGGGGGGGGGGGGGGGGGGAGAGAAATACATGTAGAGAGCACCGCCGGATGGAGCACAAATGAGAAACCCGTAAGAGGAGATACGGGGGTAGCCAAAAGCCCCCCTCCTCCCTACACGTGGGCTTGCCGAGTCGCAAACGATTATGCAAATGCTTGGTTCTCATATATACGTACTAGTTAATGAGACTGCTGGGAATAGCATACTCTTCTCACCGATCTCATATGTACTCTGATATGAATGGGAAGACCTGGCTCCGCTACACCAGGACTGGGGTCCAATATCTAATAACAGGGGGCGCTACAAAGACACCCAAACTACAACCACAGCGCCCCCAAACTAAAGCACGACAACAATCTCTGCAACCTCCCAAACTAAGAAAAAGAGGAAAGGAACGCACTTGTAAGCAAACATTTTAAGGGCGTTAAGATCTGAGTACTGTTGTGTGACTAGCGAAGGGTCTACTGAAGAAAGGCAGTGCGATCATTAGTCCAGCCGACGTGAGACATAATATCGGGAAGCTGCGCACTAGAGACGGCCAGGGTTACGGCACATCCCGAACAGAGACTATGGAGGGTTTCACCTTCGCCTTGGTTAATGGCTGAAAGATACAGTTTGAGTCGCGTTTCCGCCGCCGACGAAAGGAAAGGCTTGTCGACCACGCCTCCTGAGGGATTGGTTGGCCGGAACTCAGGTATCCTGTTGAGAGGTCAATGCCGAGTTTTACCGCAGTGGCAAAGTACAATTTCATAGCGGCGACCAGGCAGACGAGCAGATTGCGATGCTTACGGATGCCGAAGACATTGTCTGCGCCATCCCTGAGAGATTTGCCCCACACGTGGCGAAACAGGAGACCATCATCGTTGGGGAATCGGAGGATCTCCGGGGTCTTAACGTTGCCTAGATCGGAACCTCTTTCGCCACTAAATAAATGAAGTTTTTAAGAAAGCTTGGTCTCGACCCAAAATGAATAGCTCGGATGCTGTAATTTCAGGCACAGCCATCGTATGATAAATGCATTGCGACATGGCCAGAAGCTTTGGGAGGAATAGCGTCACGGTTTCTGTTTTGGAGTCACTCTGGTTTGAAGTTGCAGCCTTGAGATATTGCTTAACTACTAGAGTGGAAGCGGGGTTCCCAGGGCCCAAGGCTACATCCCACTTGTTGAAGTGTAAGCAGACCCGCATGGATAGACGGAAGGTCTACAGCAATGGTGGGCACCCGAGAAGAGGTACCAGAAAAACGCCTTTTATAGCCACACATCTGGCAAAACCTCTTGATCATTCGCATAAAGACAAGATGGACAGCTGACTGCAGGATGGACAAACGGGCAACTGGCGGCAACGCCTGGAGAGACATGTAAATAACATGAGAATAAATAACATATCAAATGTATATTTAGTGGTCATGCAAAACAACATCCGAGGCAAGAGTCATTACATGATACGCAGACTTACGAATATGCAAATTGCTACACACTGCGTAAATAAATACAGTTATAAACGGAACAACCAAACGTCAGATGGCAGAACGGGCTGGGAAACAAAACCCACAGGAGAGGGGACGAGGAGACTCCCTAGCCTGCCCTTAGGGGATAGGAGGACTGCTGCACGAGCTGCTGCTTGCAACAGGGGCCACCAATATTGTCTAGGATCACACCGCGGCAAAACGGTATGCTCCGCTGGCCAAAAGAACGAAGGCTCTGCTATCAAATACAAACTACCGAGGGTTTCAACTTTTTTAGTAAATAATTTTATAACTTAGTAAACTCACAGTGAATTACAAATTAAGAAAACTTCAACCTGTTAAAATCTTAGGCTTAGCTTTTAAGTAGTTTTCTTATTTTTTGACAAAACAGTTCACAAATGGATACTTTTAAGCAGAAATTTTAAAATCACGGGTATGTGCCTGTCGTTTCATTTCAGTTTTCGCGGGAAACTGGGGGCGGCCGCGCGCCGACAAGAAATAGCAAATACGCATGCGCGTAACGTTTTGCCGCGGTGTGGCCTAGGATAGACATCGGAGATAATGATAGAGCAAGGCATGGAAAAGGACTGCAAAAAATGTATAATCTGCCCGATAATAGGGGTGGGGGGGAAAGCATAGGGTTACGAAAAACGTCGGTACGATGCAACGCAGGATCCTGAGCGAAGAAGGGTCCGCCAAAGAGATCCTGAATAGCCGCCCAGGTAGCGTGGAATTAAGCAGCATCGATGACCCGAATAAACGTCGTGATGGTGCGTCTGCGACGTTCTCTTGAGAAGGCACATAGTGCAAATTGATTAGGGCGTTGGAGGAGAGGACCTCAGCAAAGATTTGCTGTAGAGCATTGAAGAAAGGGCATGATTTTGATTCTTGCCTCTCCGGCGTTGCTTCCCCCCTCAGTTTTGCAAGGTTCGCAGATCTTACCCCAAATTTGCAAACAACAAGTTGTGTTGGTGGTGTTTGGTACCAAAACTATGATTTTAACGCTGAAACTTTATTTAATCCAGTTCTGGACTGCGAAATAGAAAATGAAACTGTCCTAGCATTGCGGCGAAAAGGAAAAGGGCGATGGATTCTTACGGGTAGAAAGGAACATGGTAGAGACAGGGGGTTTTCACTAAAATGTTAACCATACAAAACTGCAGGGGGTCTTCTTAATTTGGTTGACATTGAAGTTCAGGGGGGAAATGACAGCCAAAATAAAATTTCAAAACGATTTAACACCCCTGAACGTCATTTGCGCGAGTATTACATCAAAAAATTAATCTAGTTGGACGATATTACATATGATAGGCTAGTTTTAATTCCCGTTAACTTAGGGCAACATACCAAACTTCAACACCTCCAAGCTATAAATTACAATTATTCCCTACCCCACCCCCTCTGGAAATGGTATACCCACTTGTGTTAGCAAAATGTTTCCGGAATGTCATTCATGACAAAACTGAACGTTTTTAACATTTCAATTTCTAAAAATAATAACATGCATATTTAAAGTTAAACGGTGACCCAGGCCCCGCTCGGCCAAGGAAAGAGTGAGAAAAAACCCCGCCTTAACCCCCCCTGAACTCCATTTGCGCGAGTATTAACTCATAAAATTAATCTAGTTGGGTGAAATTACATAAGATAGGCTGTTTTTTATTCATTAACTATGCATATTATTTACAATTATCATGCTCTTGTTATTTATCCATCTCATTTTAATCATTCTGTATTTGTCTTAGCCTAATTTAACGAGGGCCATTATGTAAACCACCGGGAAACCGGTAATAATGTTTATCACCCTCCTAGGCCTGTAAATAAAGATTCTACTACTAATACTATTGCAGTAAAGCTCGAGTCTCATCAACGGCAACAGAGGAAGGAACTTGGACGCGTGGCGTAGTAACTTGTTTTGACAGTGACGCAGAGAACGACGAGGAGGCGTCCTAATCGTGGCTTGCCAAGATGCGAATGATTATGCAAATGATGGTTCTCATATATACGTACTAATGAAACCGCTGGGAATAGGCAATCAGAATGCAAGATTCGTGACTGAGAACACTAATAAGTTGGTTTCTAGTGATATACAAATAGAGTGGGTCAAGGAACTATCGGCGGATCATGGTTGCCCGCGGAAATTTGATGTTCTTAAAACAAATGAAATATAAACTAGAGAAAGGAACCCATAACCAGGAGCGTCCATATCTCCTATATGTATATATATATATATATATATATACAGTCGTTGCCGTTAATGTTGTCCTGGACATATCCACATATTGATTTATAGCCTTTGTTCACTTCGCACCTTTTACATAAAGAACGGTAATCAGCCGTTAACGCGCCCTTTGTATTTGGTCACAAAGAGCCACGGTGGTCTAATGGTTAACGCTCTTGCTTACCAGTTCGAAGCCCCGAGTTTAAGTCTCAGTATCGGCATCGTATCTTTTTTTTTGCTTTCCTTTTTGTTTTTTCTTGTTTTTCCCCCCATATCTTTTTGTTTTGTTTACATATGTTTCTTTTTGCAGTTAATTGGTTTATATTGGATAAGAACGGGCGATGTAGCTAAAATAATAAGTATACTGTCAACCTGAAACGGTCTCAACTTTTCCCAGACTTTCGAACTGAGATAATTATACCAGCACTAACTGAGTACGCCCAAATTACGCTATTTTCGTTTAGAACGGTGTAGCGATTCTGTTGATGGTTGTGGGTTTGAAAAAGCGTAATTTGCTTTCTTACACTGTGCCGGGCTTACATGTATATACCAGAAACAGTTTTGAAAATACTAGATACCCACTGATTCAAAGTATTATATCTTTGTTTAGAAGTAGGAAGCGATTTTAGCAAGTGTTATGAATTTCATTCGTACTGATTTTCTGAACTTAGGCAGACTGAGCGAGCGACCTCATTTTGTTTCCGAGATTTCGAAAACATCGGCCGCGAGACACGGAGCGGACAGTTTTGAAAATATCCGGTAGTCCAGAAATTCTCCAGAATTCTCTTTGAAACCCATAGTAATGCTTGAATAAATTGACGAAGCTTTTTTCTTTGTGAAGGAACAGAAGTCACATGGAATTAAAGCCGTGTACTCGGCGTAAGGTTTACGAGTGTTTGACAAACGATAACAAACTTTTGAAGCTACGCCATGGACGATGTCGATGATCAAAATACTACATTTCCTGCGGCAGTCGAAGCTTGTGCAAAAGAAATGTTCGAACATCCCTTAATAAAATATGTGGATGATAGGTGTCCTCGGCATTTCAAAGGTTAAAAAGAACTCCGTTCTTGTTGTCAAGTTTGAAATAAAAGCTTTCAAGGGAATGCAGTCAGAAAAAAGGGGGAAAAAAATGAAATTTTTTTTCGCAGTAACAAAAATGCCGATACTGAGACTTGAACTCGGGGCTTCTAACTGGTAAGCAAGAACGTTAACCATTAGACCACCGTGGCTCTTTGTTACCAAATACAAAGGGCGCGTTCACGGCTGATTACCATTCTTTATGTAAAAGGTGCGAACTGAACAAAGGCTATAAATCCATATGTGCATATCTCTAGGACAACATTAACGGCAACGACTGTATATATATATATGAGTCATGTTAACACAAAATGAGTGTTCCTTGCTAAGGCGCCTTTTGTGTTAACATGCGTCAATTTGTGCACCGTTTCAGTTTCAACTGGCCGCCGTTGCTCGAGATCTTCATGGATTTTAATGCGGTTTGCAGCAAAAGAACCGTCTTTGTCTATAGAACAACTCTCGCCTGCGTTTTAGCCGCCCCCGTGCATTAGAAATACCCCAAAATGTCACTTTTAGTTGATCGACTGCAAAAAGGTGATAAGGTAGAAAATCTCGAAAAACTCCAAATCTCAAACAAGAAAATTATGGGATAGAAAGGCTATACATGGAAGCAAGTGTCATTTGACTATCATTAAAACCTAGAATATCAGTTATCAGCGCTTTAAACTGAGAAAATCGAGAATTCCACACAAGATGAGTCATGTTAACACAAAATGAGTGTTCCTTGCTAAGGCGCCTTTTGTGTTAACATGCGTCATATATATATAGTTGTCACAGCGTTTTTACAAGTTGGACCATTTTTAGATTATTTCCCCCGCCAATTGGTAGATTGTACCGTGGCGGAACAAAAGATGCCTCATTAGCTACTTTTGTTATACTAAACAACATGGATGCTACGCTTTTGTGATTTGATCCCTTTAGGAATAATTGCTACTCAACAATAGCGGGAAACCATTCTAAAAATAACCTCAATCAATCAATCAATCAATTACCTTTATTTATCCACGATAAGGTTTAAAGCTTGGAGCTTGTGGGGTCGTGACTTAACATAAATGTAATTAATTAACGAGCTAAAATAAGTAATTTGTAAAACTAAGATACTAATACTTATATTAAATAATGCTAGTATATAACAATAACAACTGGAATTATAATAATAGTAATTGATATCAATAAATAGAGCTGATGGTGCTAAATCTAAGCCTAAAACCTAAAATCTTAAATATCTCTTACGTTTCTATTAGTTTGCACAGATATATCCGTAAAGTCAAAATTTCTTATCAGATCATATTTAGAGGCGGTTTCGGTGAAGGCTAAAATAGTGGTCGTTTGGTGGCAGTTACGTGGGAGGGCGTTCCACAGCACAGATCCTCTGTAGGCTATTGAGTATTTCATAATATTCGTATTGAATCTAGGAGTGACTAATTGATTAACTCCCCTAAGGTTGTATTTTGATTTGCGCTTATTTATATGAGTTATCATTTGTGATGGGGTAATATTATAATACAGTTTATACATCAACTTGAGTATCGAGATTTTGTAGCCTAAATGTAATGTGTCCCATCCGGTCTTTGTTAGGACCTCATCAGTGGGCATGTCTCTAGGGAGATGGTAAATGATTTTAGCCGCCCTACAATGAAGAATTTCGAGGGCCTTACAACCTAACTTGTAAAAACGCTGTGACATAGGCCTAGTATGTGGGATGGACCCTCCTAGTTATATATGGGCTCCAGCCAGAGAACAAAGCTCGAGGGCTTATATTCTAGTTTTAAGAACATCAAATTTCTGCGGTCAACTATCAGCCGATAGTCCCTCGACGGACACACTCTATTGTTATAATAGTCCCGAGACAGAAACACTCTATTGTCTTCAGTATTGTTGAACACAAAATTTTTTGATAGTTCCCACGGGCCACTATTATACAAATAGAGTGTGTCCATGCGTTCAAGGGTTTGTATTTGTTTCAGGGCATCGAATTTCCGCGGGCAACTATCAGCCGATAGCTCCGAGACAGACACATGCACGCTATTTGTCGTTATTGTCCGCTCTCAGCGGGATAGTAGGGACCTTAAGCAACCACGACGACGACGTCAAGGACGACGGTTTAAAACAATAGTCTTAATTACAAAATACAATAAATGCACGTGAAAATGCACGCAGTCAGCACATTTTGACCGTTCTCTTAAGAAAACGGAACGTGAAAACTCCACATTTTACGTTCAAAGGAGAGCGCAAACGTAAGAAACTAAATCACACCGTTTATTGTTCGGCCTGAACGGAACTCTATGCTGATCACATATTTCGAAAATTTGGTTATAAATGGCACCTAAAGGCAAATAAAGGAAATAGTAAACACCCAATTTCGGGAGAAAACACTTTTCTACGTTCCGTCGTCACAGCCGTCGTCGTCCTGGTTGCTTAAGCCTAAGGTCCCTAGTTTGCATCCGCGGACGACAACTATCATGTCACGTGATCGATTTTGGCCAATCGCGCGCGCCAATATTTTGTGGTGAAATATAATATACCAATAGTGTGTTCGTCGGGGAACTATCGGCTGATATTTACCCGCGGAAATTTGATTATCTTAAAACAAATATAAGCCCGAGTTTTTATGCTAGTTTTAAGAACATCAATTTCCAAGGGAAACTATCAGCCGTTATAACCCATCAAATATTTTTTTTTCGCGCGTGATCGGTTGAATGCATCACGTAACGCGATATTTACTCTCCGTGAGCGGGAAATATCAGCGAATACACCCCCTGTGAGCGTATAGGAGCACGTCAAAGCATTTTAAAGGCACAGGTATCCCAAGCTCACTATGAGCGGAATTTCCCATAACTCCCTTGGGCCTTGGCGCCTTCAGTTTTCGCGCTTCAAGATGGCGGAAGAAGAGAGGAAATCAAATTCGGCAAATATTAGCACTGAATTGAGAACAGTCATAGTTGAAGACGAAGCAGAAATTCTCAAAGCCAAAGCCAATGGCTATTTTAAAGGTATTGTCTGATAAAATATGAAAAAATGTCACGTCGTGAAAAAAATCAGCTGAACAACTTGTCTTGCAGTTGCAGTGGACTGATTTCCTATGTTACTGTATTTATACTTCTGACAGAAGGAAAGTACAACAATGCGATTGACCATTACAGCATGGCAATAGAGTTGAACCCAGATGTACCTGCTTACTACGGAAACAGAAGCTTTTGCTACCTAAAAACAGAATACTATGGCCTTTCACTTGTAGACGCCAACAAAGCCATTCAACTGGATAAAAAATATGTAAAAGTAAGCTAAATCTCACTTCAAGACCATGAAACTTCTACATTTTCAATTTCATGTCGCATCCTTGGTGTTCGAGCAGAGCGTTTTTGTGCAACTCTACTCAGTTATTTGGGGGAGAATAAGAAGGCTCTGCTTGAAGTATAAGCTGCTGACTCGTATATATGTAGAGTAATTTGGGGTGGGACATAATTCAATGTTCCAGTATGAAAAGGGAGCCCAGGGGTTTGTCACCTTCAGTTGTCAATCAGCCTTTGTGGAGTGAATGTCTCTGTGATGCATGCTATATTGTACGAGTGCTCCCTTCCCATAAAATTCAAAACATGATACAAATAGAGTGAGGAACTGTCGGCTGATAGTTGCCCACAGAAATTTGATGTTCTTAAAACAAAATAACATAAACCTGACAACGCAGTTTGAGGGCTTGTAATAATAATATTATTGTGCTTGTTTCGAGAACATCAAATTTCTAAGAGAAACTACTTGTATCAGCCAATGTAGTTCTGAGACAGACACTCTATTTGTCGTTATTGTTCATCACAAAATTGTCTTCCGCTCTCAGCAGGCACTATTATACAAAATAATAGTGTGTCCGTCGAGGAACTATTATACAAATAGACTGTGTCTGTTGAGGAACCATTGGCTGATACCGTATTTGACCGCGTACAAGCCGCACCCTGCGTATAAGCCGCACCCCCACTTTTTGGTTTCAATCTAACCTCCAGTTCAAATTGAAAACTTAAATGAAATATACCGTGTATAAGGCGCACCCCGAGTTTAAAACATCACAGCAAAAATATCATCTGAGTTTCTCTCAAAACTTCAAACAACTGATTATTTTTATCTAAAATACAAATGTTGTTAAAATAAACTCCTCGAAACTTGGCCCGACTGTACTGCAATCACACTTTGTCTTCATCGAACGCAGCTGCCATTCGTGTGATCTAATTCTAAGGCCCGTTTCAAACGTTGTGCTATCGCCGTGTCGAATTCAAAACAAAGTTTATTCTGACACTTTATATTTGTAACAGTTATCGCTGTTTGTGACTTCAGTTCGACATGTGAAATTCTACGTGACTTTTTGCTAAAGTGTAATTCAAACTATCAAATTCACAAAGAATGTTCAAGGAAAATGCTTACCTGTTATACTATAATAGTCATTTTCATCGGTTTTATACGTGGTTTAAGATAGATATACATAGTCCAAAAAACGCTCGGGGAAGTTTCAGAATGTTTGGCTTTATACTGAGCGCGCAAATGTGAACCGATCGTAATATGCTAATTTACATCTTGTGCATTTGTTGACGTCGTGAATTGACGTAGATTCAGAATTCTCACTCGATCCTGCTCAGTTAAGCTTGGTAGAATATTCAAAACATGTCTCTGTTGAACAAGTTTTATAAAATGTTTTAAAAGTTATGTTTTTTAGATTGTCAGGAACTTAAAACTATTCTACTGTAAAGCAATTAAAACACAAGGTTAAGACGAGGTTGCACCATTCTTGCAAGTCATGTCGGTTTCTGTCTCCCGGTACTGCGTAGTCTCGTGGGAAAATTTCTCTGGAACATAAAAAAATGTCAGAGTATCGGATTTATTGATCACAAGTCAAATCAAACAATCTCAAAGAAATAAGCATTCTGTCTTATGGAACAATGTTCTTAGACAAAAGCTTACGGATTAACACGGTTTTCCGTCTTAGGGAACAGGTCTTTAGAAGGCAGTGAAGCGTTCGGATCAAAACTTAAAGACATAGTGTAATAACATGATTCATTTGATGGGAAATTTTGGCTAATTATTTTATTTTACTCGAACTTAAATCTGAAAAAGCCCGCTTATAAGCCGCACCCGGACTTCAGGGAGGATTTTTTTACTTTTTTCCAAAATGAAAACGAAAATACCCCGCGGCTTATACGTGGTCAAATACGGTAGTTGCCCACGAAAATTTGATCTTAAAACAAATACAAATGTATAAGCCCGAGAATGAAGTTCAAGGGCTTATATGCTAGTTTTAAGAACATCAAATTTCCAAGGGAAGCTATCATTTGATAGTTCTGAGACAAACACAGTCTATTTGTCGTTATTGTTCATCACAAAACAAATATAAGCCCGAGAACGATAAAAAATAATATGCTAGTTTTAAGAACATCAAATTTCCAAGGGAAACTATCAGCCGATAGTTCCGAGACAAACGCAGTCTATTTGTCGTTATTGTTCATCACAAAATTGTATTCCGCTCTCAGCGGGCACTATCGCCTGATAGTTTGCCTCCGCGGATGACAACTATCACGTCACGTGATCGATTTTAGGCAATGAGCGTGCACCAAAATTTTGTGGTGAACTATAACGCTTGATAGTTTGCATCTGCAGACAACAACTATCACACCACATGCAAAATGTTGTGGTGAACTACATCGTATAACCCCTGATAGCTAGTTTGCATTTGCGGAGGACAACTATTACATCGCAAGATCGCTTTTGGCCAATGAGCGTGCACCAAAATGTTGTGGTGAACTATAATGGCCGATAGTTATCCATGAAAATTTGATGTTCTTAAACCAAAATTAATATACAGTAAGCCAGAGAACACAGTTTGAGGGCTTATATGCTAGTTTTAAGAACATCAAATTTCAAAGGGAAACTACACGTATCAGCCAAAAGTTCCAAGACAAACAGTCTATTTGTTGTTATTGTTCATCACAAATTTGTCTTCTGCATCTGCAGACAACAATTACCACGTGACATGAAATTTTTTGTGGTGAACTTATACATGCATGTATGCTAGTTTTAAGAACATCAGATTTCCTCAAATTTCCAAGGGAAATTATCAGCCAATAAGTTCCGAGAAAGACATTTGTCATCATTGTTGATCACAAAATTGTCTTCCATTTTTGCCGGGAACTATTGCCTGACAGTTTGCATCTGAGAACATCACCTATCACATCACATGATTAATTTCATCCAATCAGAATCAGGGAGAATTCCAATTCTACTGAGGAATCCATGTCTCCAATAGCCCACCTCCGAGATATGCCTCACTTCCTACATACAAAGGAATCAATACGAGGCTCCGTGCATAATACTCAGTCGTTCGTGACAATACTACAGCACTTCTGTAGTTTGTCACGAACGACTGAGCATTATGCATGGAGCCTTGTATTGATTCCTTTGTATGTAGAAAGTGAGGCATATCTCGGAAGTAGGCTATTACCTGTAGTACACCCTTTCTTGGGTCAGCTAAAAGACTAGACACCAAAATAAAGAATATTTGTTTATTTGCTATTTACAAACCAACCTGTATTAGCAACCGTTACTCTAACTTGCAACATTTTGAACTATGATTCTCTCGAATTTTAAAATGCCACAGTTGTTGGCATTTTGTAAGATTAGCTTCTAGATCGTCAATATTAGTAGTATGTGCAGGGCTCGAAATAGAAATAAAATATGACCTGATGTTTCTTTTTTTTGGCAGGCCATTGAGTGTTTTACATCATTTCCAAGCATATTTTCATCTGCCATTCCTAAATATTGGCCTGCTTTTTGGCCATTGGCAGGTTGCTATTTCGAGCCCTGATGTACATTTATTTTTCTCCAAAAGTTCAAACTTAACTGACTGTTCAGTTACACCAGTGTACACAGTAGTTTATGAACACGATATCTGCCTTTGCGAAGTGGTTATAAAATTCACTTACTGCATTAATAGGTTTAATAGTAACCTGGGCGTTTTAACTGAGTAAAGAGAGGAAGGCTAGGAACCAAACTTTGAATCTATTGTCCTCTTGTTTACTAATTATTATGGTATTCTGATTTTGACGGTTTGAGGGGGATAGTGACGAAAGATCTACCCTATCTAAACAACTGTGCTGCTCATTTGCACTCAAACAAAATAAACTGAACATGCTCTAAACCTAGTGCATGTTTGTATACTTAACGATGTGATACATCGTGAACTTCACTTTAAATGCAGAACACATTTGTCTTCTAATTACTTTATCAAATTAGAATGAATCATATGTGTTCTTTTACAGGGTTACTACAGAAGAGCTTCTGCAAACATGGCATTGGGGAAGTTTAAACTGAGTCTAAGAGACTATGAAATGGTACATACAGTAAAGTATATTAATTTTATAACATTACATCGTAACTAAAGACGACTTATATTTGTTTGTATTAATTTATTTTCTTCTATTCAATAGATGAAATGCAAATAATATTATTTTTTAGTTTTACTTAATCACAAGTCTTCCATAAAAAAACAGCCCCTACCATCCAAAAGATCAGTTTGAAATCGATTGTTTTGGAAAGTTTATAGGTATCATGGCCAAACATTAGGTATTGTGGCCAAACATTAGAGAATTTTGTAAAGTAATGCCTTACCAACCTCGTGTTTGGTGTTTTTTCACAAAATTATAAAGCTAAATAAATTTACTGGTACAAGGGTTCAATATTTCACCTCCAAACTTGTATACATGTACCATGTAAATTAACTTACATATTTCCTTTTAAATGAGAGTTTACTATCCTGAAAATATTGATCTTCAACATTAAATCAAATTAACTTGGGAAATATTCACATTTGGTCAGTATGTGACACTTATTGTAAGTAAACAGTTTGGTGTATAATATTATTGGTGATCAGTATATATTAATACGTACTTAAATTGCTAAATTATTAGTAAAACCCAGGTACATGTAAATAAAAATAATAGTTAATCGATATTTATGATAACAAATTAAATGTTGGGTGCACTTTAGGTTCTTAGATGGGTGATGTATCTCATGGGAGTGGCATCATGCTGTTGCTGTAGTAGTATTAACATGAAATGATTTATCTGATTAAATGACTTGGCATATTACAAGTACTATGAACTTAATAAACAAGCAGTAGTGTTTTATCAGGTTTAAAAACACGAGGGTGCAGCAGCCGAGGTTTTTAGAGCTGATAACATATGTACAGTACCGCCAGAAAGTATTGAAGCATCAGGACGTGGCTAAACCATGGTTTAACCGGATGTACTGACTGCAGTTTTACTGTGATCAAACTCCAAAATGGCAAAACCTATCAATGTAGTAAAATCTGAGTGATGCAGACTTTATTTGATCTCTTCAATGCTTGGCACAATAATTTGAGAGATTCTGACTTTTTTCTGTAAGTGAAAGGTCATTTATTATAACACCCATAATGCATTGCGGGCATGGTCATTTCCCAAGACTTTATATTTACTAACATTTTTCACTTAATATTTGACTCCCCACCAAGAACAGCCCTATATAAGATACAAGAAAATAACTACATGTAAAAAGCAGAGTGACACAATACCCTCATGCTGAGCAGGTAAAAACTTGAAAAGTTCGTTTTTTTTGTCTTTTAATTGGCTCAAGCTCCCCACAGATAGCCTGTATAGTGTTGACATGAACAATGGCCAGCGTGCTGTCCAACTTACACGTATACATGTAGGTCATATCTATTATGTTGTCTCTGCTGTTTCATCGTCAGACTTGACTTTCTTTGCTCTTCCCAGCCCCTCTGCAACATCTTCCACTAAGCTCTGCATTTTTTTTCATCATCTGATTTAAGAAACCCTCTCTTTTCTAAAATATTTCTTGTACTGGAGCTATTAGCTATATTTTCGATTATCTCCACTCTTTTGTTGGGGTCTTTAAGGAAGGGATGGAGATACTTTGTCCTTGGCTCTTTTTTTTAGCCATCCAAGAAAAAAAATCCGGCATTGCACAATCCACTTCCAGTTCAGGTCTCGGCAAGTTTTCGTTTTCACGTAATTTGCAAACCCACTTCCTGGGGGTGGGTGGAGAGAAGGGAAAGAAAGAAAAGAGGGCCTGCCACAAATCCCTTCACTGGCTCGTGTTCCATCCAGAATCTGGATGTTGCGCTGATTGGATAAAAAACAAAAGACTCAAAACCGAATGTGAACGCGAGCTTCACAGCCATGAACACTGGCAGCACTAGCGACCTGAAATCTCTCTTTTACTGACGATTTAAATGGATTTCATAAAAGCATTGGAAGCCGCTTAACAGTTCTTACCAAATATTCTTAAGCCTGAACAAAAAATGTCTCAAAGGCATGTTTCTCGAAAGAAACTGGACGTGTAGCCGGCGGGAATTTTATTCTAATCTTCTCACAGTTCTGGAAACCGAACAACAGGAGAAACAAAGATCGTCACCATACATCATTGTAGCCGTCAGTCAGGTCAGTCCACTGAAGCTGATAAAAACACAGCAAGTTGAAGAAGGTTCGGATTGCAGCGAGGGAACTTTTTCACATTCAGAACAAAACAAAGCAATTCCCACGGCAACATAAACTTAACTCAAAACCTTCAAGAGAATTATAGGCTTATTATTCTTGAAGGAACAACAGAACTCTGTGTTAGTCGTATCACAAAACAGATGAAATATAAATACCATATATATTAAAAACTGTCCAAATTTTCTTTACAGAGATCGAAAAATCCGGCCAACACTTCAAAACTTGTGATGACAGTTATGTTAATTTCTGAAAACCGGAAATAAATTTCATTGGTTAAAAAGTGATGGCTCAATGACGTATGCTTGGGAGGCGGAAGGCCTTTCTCAATGGGTCTGTGTCAGGCTCTCTTTCCTTTTCTCTACCCCGTCTTCTCTTCTTGATAACCTGATACTCAGGTTAAGTAAGTACATCATACAAGAACTCTACTGAATTTTTGTTGAAGCTAAATTCAAGTAATGTGGTGGAGATATTTCCCAATAAGTTGCGGTTGTTATATTTACAATAAAATGCATTACACACAAAGTTTTTGTTTTATTTTCTCTGTTAGTGAGTTGAAAAAGTTGATGAATCAAAGTAAATACTTGAGCCAGAAACTATAAAGAAGTTTTCAATCAGAAATAAAGTTCATGGACATGCAAGCGTGAAGCAGCATTGAAAAATTTAAGCGGGCTCCGTGTTATGTGTTACCCATTACATTCCAAAATGGCGTGTTTTCTAAAAATCAAAAATTGTTAAAAGATTCACAGTTGTTTCTTTTTTAGGGATATTTGGTAGAAAGTTTTGTTATTATTTTATTAGGCTAATGTTATGTACTGTTTAAAACACGAACAGCAGTGTTTTATCAAGTTTAAAAATTCAAGGGCAAAGCCCGATAATTTTTAGACTTGATAAAACACGTGCTGTGAGTGTTTTAAATGGCTTCAAAATCGGTTTAAGAATGCAATGAAAGAAAGATGCACATCTCAAGGGAATAGTTACTCAATGAACCATTGAGCCTTTGTATTCACAACGCCATGCAAAATATTCGAGTAATCACCGCCTGCAATTACGAACATCTCAAGGGAATGACATGAAGAAATTACCATACTATGTTGTTTGAAGCAGCGTTTTGCAATGCAAGAAGAACCTGCACTTGAAGGATTTGGTGTCGTGGTTTACCTCGATAAAGTTCAAGACTTGGAAAGCGATGTGACTGACATGACGGCAGACTCTAAATTTTTGACTCCGGCACAAAATATGTAAGTTTAATGCACGTTTTTATTATTTTACGGCTTTGAGTTTGGTTTAATAATTGGAACTAAACAGTGGCTCGGTAAACAAGTAATTGTAGTTGGATAACTTAGTCTGCTGATATTAGTAAATTTAGTGCAAAATTTATTATCTACATGTAGGTACCTTATGTTCCATGTACTTTTTGCTATCTTTGGGTCTTTATCAGTGAATTCTTAATTAGGATGAAACTTTAAATGTCATGTTCATTAGTATTCTTTATATAAAACGCTCATCCTAATTAGCAATTCAATGAGAAAGCTGAAACATCAATAGAAATTCCATTGTCTCAATCATTAACTCTGTTTCCCCCTGGGACAGAATTCAAATCCCTCCGCGGGCCTTTTAGAATGATGAGATTTTATCAGGTATAAAGGAGCATGCATGTGACTGATTTGCTTCATCTGATTGGACAAAATGCTCATTAATTATTCATGAGTTTTTGAAGGAACGTTTCAAGGCAATTGTTTTTTTGCTTGCTTGGTTTTCGCTATGGTCGTGGTATAACAACGTTTTGGACCCCTGGATCATGTTTAAAAAAATGATCATTGCAAAGTGTTAGTTTCATTGATGAGTGCATTCTGACCCGCCGTTTGAGTTCTAAATGCAACGAAAATAAAAGATTGCAAAATGTTAGTTTCATTGACATGTGCACTCCAGCCTGCCATTTGAGTTCTGAATGCAGCTAAAATAAAAGATTCTAAAGTGTCAGTTTAATTGAGGAGTGGATTTCAACCTGCCGTTTGTGCAACGAGTGAATGCAGTGGAAATAAACTGAATGAGTGAGTTTATTCTATGGCCACTTCAAAAAATGTACTTCTAAAGTCACTAAGTGTCACTAATACTGTATGTGCAGTTGGAATACAGAGCAAAAATAATGGGTCCCATAATAGTGGACCTGTCAAGCAGGAATAGCAGTGAGCTTTGCCGGGTCTTTGTGTTTGAGCTCCCACATCGGGTTGTTGCACTTTTTAGTGTCTGTTGTGGAGAATGACCCTGAGTCTTGTCTTATGAAGCTGAGGTTCTGACCTTGTGACCTTTGGCATCTACACTGTACGTTACATGGGTCTTTATTCCGATTTTCATTGTATGAGTGAGGATCTTTATTAAGATTCATGTGGAAGGGTATTTACTTGTAGTATGGACTTCACTAGAAGAGTGAGGGATTTACATATTTGTATAAATGATAAAGTTTCACAGTTGAGACCGCAAGGCCTCAACAGTACACATAACATATCTTTGTACAGTATTAAGACCCCCTCAGTGAAAATTAACTTACGAAACTTGTGCTTTTCTTCAATAGCCTGGCTGAAGGTTTCATACCAGAAATTAGAGGGTAGTCCATTTCAGCAGCTGAACATCGATCAATCGACTGTGGTTGACCCCGATTGAGTGATCGATTGACCATGATCACGACCGTGATCACCCATGACCGAGCATTATCATCCGTGATCGAGCATACACTGTAGTTGACCGTGATTGACCATAGTTGGTTGGTCGGTCAGTCAATCAACGACTGAGCTGCTAGAATGGCCTACGATGAGAAATTACCTAAATGTATCATGATTGTGGTAAATCATCGACTAAAACTACTTACCTCAGCTGCTTTATCTATGATGGGCTTGACAAACAAATAGTTATAGCCTGCATAGCTGGCATTTTGGTGGGGAAAAAGTGCATTAAAGATAATTTGACATGTTTGAAGTACACATTCCAAGTTGTTTGACAGATTATAATAACTTTTGCCCAAATCTCACAGCTGAGAATAAATTTGACCTTGTATCATCTCCATCAGAAGGCTAATATGTTTTTTGCAGTCTTCTAATTTTGTATCTCTAAAATGTGGTGTACTTGTTAATTTTGACGTGCCAAGCCATAGAATTAGTTTTGGTAATAATTATAAAACAAAATAATTAATTGTTTTATTTTCAGGTCATAATAAACTCTCATCAATTGGTCCATTATTTGTTTCAGGTGGTTAAGTTCAGACCAAACGATAAAGATGCTAAGACTAAGTATGTGGAATGTAAGAAGATAATCCAGCAACATGCATTTCAAAAGGCAATAGCTGTAGATGATAATATACCTTTAGCAGACTCTCTTGACATCAGCACTATTGGTAAGTACATGTACAGTTTGTATATGTGTACATGTTGCAGTTGAAATTGACCATTCAGTTCAATTTGACCATGAGTCAAAACAAACTAGTTCAATTTGACCCGGTCAAACTAACCCAGGTTTCGCTATCAATGATTCTAAAAAAAAAATCACCCTCCCCTCCCTTCCTTCCATCCCTTCCCTCCTCTCTCTCCTTTCTCTCCTCTCTCTCCCCTCCCATATACTTACACTTACCTTTCATCCAGATGTAATACCATGTACTCAACTCAGAGGGATTTGAACTCAGCAGCTCTGCCTTGACACACCCAGTTTTCCACTGACTTAACACACTGTGCCACACAAGCGCTTGTTGATTTGGAAGCAACATTTATTATATAAGTAACTTAAACTAGAACCCTGATCCTATCGGGTCAACAAGTCAACACTGACATGAAGTAGTAACCCACATGGAATCTTCAAACAATCAATAATCGTGTGAACTAATCCAAATCCTACCCCTACATTAAAAAAAAACTAACCGTCAACAATGTGTTCTCACTAATTTGTTCGAGTCAAATTAAACTAAGTTTGTTTTGACCATGGTCAATTTGAACTAGTTTGTTTTGACCAGGTCAAATTGAACTAGTTTGTTTTGACCGGGTCAAATTGAACTAGTTTGTTTTGACCCATGGTCAAATTGAACTGAATGGTCAATTTCAACTACAACATAGTTTACACAAGTGTACAACATTTTTATCTATCAGCTGTGAGCTAAATGGCTAAACACCTGGGCAAGCACACATTGAAAAGCAGTTGTTGGAACAAAGTTTCTTTCTTAATTAACCCACTGATTCCTGGAAACTTTTTCCTGAATTATTTAGAACCATGTAGTGTTTAAACCTGGTGGTGTTAATGTTGCTAACCTTTGTCAGTAACAAGTTTACCAATGTACCAGTTGTTTTGGCACTTGGTCACATTCTATCAACTACATTGTAACTAGCTGTGTGATTGGTACTGTGGTTATACAGTGTAGTAAGGAAGTTGAGGTCTCATTCAATTGCCAGCCCTATACATTGTGTACATGTAATATCTCACCAAGTTGACCTCATTTGCCAACACAGAGGGTGGTCGTGACCAGAGAGACAGGACCATCATTTTACATGGTCATCCGAGCCATATCCGAACCATTCACAGTCCCCAATGTAGAGCCAGGTTTTCACACCTTGAGAAGAATCCCTGCCTTGACCAGGGTTCAAACTCGGGTCTTTGATGTGAAAGGTGGAACTGCTAACCACCATGCCACCATGGCTCTCTAGCCAGGAATGATTGAGCCTTTTACTTTTGGAACATTGTGAAATTGACATGTGGGAGGATTCTACAGTAGTCAGATGGCAATTCATACAATGTAGATTGTACAGTACAGCCGTAAAATAATGCACGTGCAAGAACTTCTTTTTGCGTCCGCAAGCCAACAGGTTCTTGCGTGCAGCTTGCGCTTGAACTTACTGAACTAACGCAAGAACTTAAGACCCGCAAGAAGTTCTTTCCGCAAGAAGATCAACCCGCAAGAAGTTCTTTCCGCAAGACGATAAACCCGCAAGAAGGTAAACTTAAGAAGACCCGCAAGAACGCTGAAGAACACGCAAGATGTGGCATATGAGAACATAAAATTATTGTCTGTGTTTTATGTGAGATCACTAATAAGAAATGGAACCTTTGAGAACCATGAAAGTTTACTTTAATATTTTAAACTGAAGTAGAGATTAGCTGGATACCCGCAGACTTGAATGTTTTATTAACTCGTCACAAAGAAGCTGAAATCAAAACTCCAGAAGATTCGGTACGATCTCATGCAAATTATTAATCAGACAACAAATTAAAATTTCCAAAAAAAATTATTCACCAGTGTATCGATTTGACAGAATAGACTCAAACCAGTTTTTACATCAGGTGGAAACTATTCAGATCCGTAAGTAAAATAAAACTTTCAAAACATTTGGTTTGGAAGGACGACAATATTTGGTGCGATCTCAAAGCAAAACAAACACTGCGGAGCACATTGATTCACAGGCTTCCCAGACTTGACGTCTATTTCCAGCTTATTAGTCTGTTGGGTTACCTGTGGTTTATCGATTAGTTTCATAACGATCTCAGAAGAGTTTAAATAATTGCTTCGTGTGAATTTTCTTTTCCGATTCCTACGAAATGAATCTTCAATAATAAAAGATTGATACTTAATGAAGTTGTGTGAGTGGTTTTTTGGCGATTTGGGGCCTTCTAAAGCAGTTTATTAGGATTCGAAATTTTGACCATTGGCCGAGGCTCCAAGAAAATTTACAAGGTAGGCAACTCGACCTCGCCAAAGCACACACTTACCTCAAAGATCACCCAAAAATCGGCACTTTTCTTCCTCGCTCGCTATTCAGCTTTCGGCACAGGAGGGAATAGTTATCAAGCAACATCTGACCAGAGATTTAGGAAAATCCATCAAATTTATCATCGGCAAACGGCCTCCTCGAGACCCAAAAAGCGCAACCTTCCAATGATCTGTAAGAACCAGAATGACCAAAGCGGTCCAAAATTTCCCCGGCCCTATCCAAAACGATGCAAATCGCCTTTCTTCATGGGGGGACCCCCAAGCGTGAAATTATACGAAACAACGGTTACAGACTAATTTTGAATTTGGAACTCGCCAATCAGAGGACCAAGACAGTTGGCTGGGGTCTTCACCGAGTGTTATGACAGTTCCACGTGAGAAATTTTTGCAAGTTCCAAATTCAAAATTAGTCTGTAACCACCAGTTTCGTTAAAAGGCCTAGTAATGGTCTCTCTGATTGCCGATATATTTGTTTCCGTTCCTTGAGCGGAAGTATAATTTCACGCTTGAGGGTCCCCCATGAAAAAAGGCGATTTGCATCGTTTTGGGTAGGGTCGGGAACATTTTGGACCGCTTTGGTCATTCTGGTTCTTACAGATCATTGCAAGGTCGCGCTTTTGGGGTCTCGAGGAGGCCGTTTGGCGATGATAAATTTGATGGATTTTCCTAAATCTCTGGTCAGATGTTGCTTGATAATTAATAATTCCCTCCTGTGCCGAAAGCTGAATATAAGCGAGCGAGGAAGAAAAGTGCCGATTTTTGGGTGATCTTTGAGGTAAGTGTGTGCTTTGGTGAGGTCGAGTTGCCTACCTTGTAAATTTTCTTAGAGCCTCGGCCAACGGTCAAAATTTCGAATCCTAATAAACTGCTTTAGAAGGCCCCAAATCGCCAAAAAACCACTCACAACTTCATTAAGGTTATCGTATACCTTCAGGGTACTGTTCCGGATAAAATTAAGTAGCGTCTCGAATATTCGTCGTATTTAGATAAATTATACCTCATTTTAAAGCTTATAAAATTGGCTACAACGATATACCTAAGGTTTGTAATTTTGATAAAAGTGTGATTTTTAAATAAACTTCTTTTCCGAACAAGCGAGTTGGTTTCCAAAAGCTCCAACTCCACGGCAATTTAATGAATTTAAGATCGGTTTGCTTTTCTGGACTCCCACAGTCCTTGTTTACGAAATTGTGTCGGCGATTGTGGAAATTCGAAGCCGTTCTGAAGATATTTTGGTCTTCGTGAAACTGCTAACACACAATCCAAGTATAGTTGCGAGAATCGCTCTCAGCGCCTCTCTTTTGAAAATTTAAAAAATCGGCGACACAATTTTTTAGCTGATATAATTGCGAACAATCTGTGAAAATTTGAAGAAATTTGCACAAATTCACGTCGAGTTTGACCTTTTTTCAAACTATGTTTAGAACGAAAATAGAAAGTCAAGAAAACGCTCTGAAAAGTTTTAGCCGGCCGGCGAGACTGATTCTGGTGCCCCGCCTCTTTCACAGCAATCAAACACCTTCTATAAAAAGCAGCCAATGATGTTCAACCAGTGACTGAGAAATGTCACAGTCAAAACTGGCTTCCCACCAGCAGCATGAAAGCAACACAATCAAAGGGCTTCACGCTCAGTTGAGTTTCGCGTTTTCAATCACTCTTCATTATGGGCAAAACCAAGAATAAACCGGTCAAATGCCAGAATAAGGCAATTGAAATGGCAAAGGATAAACCAGCTAAAGACAAAAAGAAGGCAAAACCAAAGCACAATGAAAGCAGACCAAACGGACGCGGAAGACGAAAGAAAAGCATGAGGACAGATAAATTGGGCATGTTGTTGTAGAAATACTTAAGAGGAATCAAGTGGCCTATAAATGTACAACAAAATAGGTTAGCCACTGGTAATAAGAATATATAATTTAAACATTTCTTTGATTTGTTCATCTTTCTTGAACTCCAAGGACCAGATACTTGTTTTGAAGAAGACATCTACGGATAATTTTAGCGAATACGCTTCAAATTTACGATGACATATTTATGTGAGAAACGATTCGATACAACGCTGACAACAAGCCACAGAGCGAACTCCGAACTGAACAGTAAACAACTACTCCCGCGCTTAGCTACGGTTGAATGCTCATGACGATTGATGTGGTGTATGAGCTGTCAATCAAACTATGTAACGCAATCTTCGGTAAAATGTTTCTTTTTGATATTTCTCTGTCTAGATAAAAGAAAATTCAACCATTTTTTTTTCTGTTGGATACTTAACACTCTAAACTTTGTTTTTACGTGAAAAAATATTTTTTTGAAAAATTCGGCTCTGAAGCTATACGATAACCTTAAGTATCAATCTTTTATTATTGAAGATTCATTTCGTAGGAATCGGAAAAGAAAATTCACACGAAGCAATTATTTAAACTCTTCTGAGATCGTTATGAAACTAATCGATAAACCACAGGTAACCCAACAGACTAATAAGCGGGAAATATACGTCTGGGAAGCCTGTGGTTGTATCACCGAAAAGCTGGCTTCTTGAATTTAAAACATATGCAATAGATGACTTTAAAAAATACTGAATGATTGACGGATCTATTAAAGTTTTAATCTACAAAAGCTAAAGTTTATCAGATTTAATAAAAATACCGAACTAACGATAGGACCGTGTTTATAACTATTAGTAACGCAATCCCACGCAACCTTTCTTTTGGTGACCCTCAATAATTATTAATTTGGTCAATGGTGAGCCAGTAATTATAACGTTTTGGTGGCCATTAGATAGTCAATACCATCAAATAACATTCATTATGGATTTGAATACTGATAGCTTCAAAAGTTTAGTTTAATACCACCGTTTCATTGCTACGCGATAGCGTGAGACATTCCCGCCGGGAAAGATTTTGCCGCTCATCGTGATTTGCAGTCTTTAATACTATCACTAACTAATATCCTGGAACTCGCGGCAACTCAAACAATTTTTCACTTCTCTTGAGTGTACCAATATTTATTCTACTTGCCTGATAAAACAGCCGAGTGCTGGAGATATATATATTCGCTTTTCGATTATCTTACTCTAGAAAACCTTTTGATGAAAGGGGAAATAAAAGTCGAAGTTGGAAACATAAATCTTAGCGTATGAAAACAGCCGCGTCCTTCCCGAGTTCAAATAAGCGACCATGCAGTTCTTGTGTTAAGACTTCAACTTCTTGCATTTCATCTTCTTGCGGATAAGCTCAAAATATTTAGTTCTTGCGCTTCAGCCTGAACTTCTTGCGGTTCAGTAGTTCTTGCGTCTAAAGTGCAAAAAGTTGGTTTAGGCCTTCTTGCGGCAGCTTGCGTGTTCTTGCGTCGCAAGAAGTTACTTGCGCCACTTCTTGCATGTGCATTATTTTACGGCTGTACTGTAGGTCATTCCTGTGAATGCCATGTGGGAGGACTCTACAGTACTGATGGCAATTCATAGCTCCACCCACAACTGTCAATTAAAAAGCAGTTAAGAACAATTAGAATGCAGCAGGTTGGAACCAGGGTAATGAAAACATTGCTGATTGATTTAATTTCTGGAGTTTTGCTCGTGGGAAAAATCGACAGCAAGTGCGGAAATTTTTGTGACTCCGCATAACATAAGTGTGAAAACAAAGACTTATCTTTGCAAACATTTCCCCTTTTTGGACATCTTTTCCTTCTCATCTACTCTTTGACACCTTGAATTACCTCTTCAACAATTTACAGCGTGTTTATTAAACTTTTCTATACAAAACTGAAATACAGCATATGACAAGTGAGTGAGTCTTCGAATGTTAGTTTTGGCCTCACTTTCATGCAGTGATTTTGGAATTATCTGGTGGTTTTTACAGAAGTTGGTTCCAGAAAATTGTATACCTCTGTGTACATATATGCCTTTGAACTTGTTTTGCTTCCGTGTTCCCTGCATTCGTTAATTGTGTTCACTTATACATGTACATGTACATTTACATGTAGTCCACTGGGTTCACTTTGAGTTCACTGCATTTGCTGTGTTCATTCAAGCGAGTGCAAGGCAAATTAACCCTTGTTTGCAAATGCAGCTAACATTTCGCTAGAGATTAGTTCTGGGTGGTACTGTATGATGTTGACAAAAACTACACACGAGTGAACACCAGTGAACACCTGTGAACACGAGTGAAAAAGATGGTAAAACATGTGTAGACGAGTGAAAATTTATTGAAACTATATTTTTCTTTGTTTTAAATAATCGAAACTACAGTAAACCAGCCAAACACCATGGTTAGGGATGGACCATTTTGAAAAAACACCTTTCCCCCCCCCCCCCAAATAAAACAAGCAAGCCAAATTTGCACACAAAAAAAAGTGAGCCAAAATAACCCAGAAAAAAAAGTGAGCAAGGGTGAAACTTTGTTCATTAGCTGAATACTTAATGCTTAAAAAAATAGTACACACATTATCACACCTACAATGCATTAAATTGTGCCAGGAAGTGCAGGAAAAATAATGTCCATTTCAGAATTTTCTGGGGGAGCATGCCCCTGACTCCACTAGAAATTTGGTAGTAGTAGTAGTGACTTTATTTAAGTGTCAATGTATTTAGTTTTGCAGCTAACTGGGGACACTTGTCCTACGATTTTATGTCCTTATCCGAAAAGACGTTTTCTGTTGGATGGAAGGCAGGACCTTCCATTCAGTTATTTTAAGACCCTGAGTGTTGGTCTGGCCGGGGTTTGAACCCGCGACCTCCCGCTCCACAGACCGGAGCTTAACCACTGAGCTAACTGGAAGGCAGTCCTCGGCTGGGCGTCAGATGTACTGTAGCTGCTTTCAGTTCTTAGTCACTTGTTGAAATGAACACCCTTGAACTATTTAGTGCTGTCTTATGAGAAATAAAAAAAAAATAGTACAAAAAAAAACTTGCAGAGGCGCAAAAAGAATTTCTGCACCGATAAGGGCAGAAATAATAAATTATTGCAAGGTAAAAATGTCAAACCACTCCCAAACCCCTCAAAAACCTAAGAGGTACAAATGTACCTGTATCTAGTCAGGACCACTTAGGTGGATAATTCAGATGGACAATTACAAATACAAAAGGACAAAGTAGTAACAATAATTAATTTCAATTCAGCATCTACATGTAGAAGAAGGAATTATAGAATTTGAATGTATTATAAGGTTAGCAGAGAGAAACCAATAACATGAAATAGCCCAGTTTCACATTCAAGAATTACTGCTGGATGCGATGAACTACAGATGCATTTTCTCAATGTTAGTCTCATTCTAACTTAAACCAGAACCCAGATCCTCTCGGATCAACAAGTCAAAACTTACATGAAGTACATGTAGTAGTTATAAACCCACATGGAATCTGTCATGAATCTCCAATTTTTTTCTTTGCTTTAGTTTCCTTCAAACAATCAATAATCATGTGAACTAATCCAAATCCTACCCCTACATTTCAAAAACCCCTAACCGTCAACAATGTGTGCTCACTAATTTGTTTGAGTCAAATTAGACTAGTTTGTTTTGACCATGGTCAATTTGAACTTGTTTGTTTTGACCAGGTCAAATTGAACTAGTTTGTTTAAACTCATGGTCCAATTGAACTGAATGGTCAATTTCAACTGCAACATCTACTTACTTACACATATACAATAGAACTTTCCATAGCATTTGCTTGTCAGTACTTTTTCGTCCAAGGTCAATTGTTAGCTAAATGTAGTCCTGAATTTCTCGTCAACAAAAACATGCTTGCAGTCACATTCATCAAAGCTTAGTAACCAGGCATTTTATTGGAAGAGAGAAAACTGGACACTAGAATGCTCCTGGAATGCAGTGATAAGTTTGCTTTTTCATCTGCCGTACGTGGTTAACACATCTACAAGGACATCTGGAAGTCATCCTGATTGCTCATAGAGAGATGGAAAATCAGTTCGACAAATTTGCTGTTAAAGTACTAAACAGCGGAAAAACAGTTGGACATTTACCACACGAGTACTCCAGAATAGTGTGGTATTTTCTTGCCCGTGGAGGAACTATGACTGTTGAAATTATTGGGAAACAGCAACACTGCAAAAAGCTCTGCAGTGGAATGGAGATTCCGTGTCTGGTGACATTTACATGTCGTTGTATGAGAAAAGTGATTGTTAACTGCTAAAAAGATTGTTTATTACGAAGGGTCTGGACAAAATAAGAATCAAGAAACAAACAGCTCTTTTAAGGAGTCACCAAGCTTGCAAAAGTGATGACCAGTGCTTCCTTTCTTTTTGTTTGGTGTAGTTTCAATCATTCTGACTTTTTTTAAAATGTTAATTTATGGAAATGTATTGAACCTTTTCTAGATATTCTCGCAGATAAGCTGCACCCCTGATTTGCAACATAGAATTTTGGTAAAAAGGTGCACCTTATCTGCCGCTGTTTACGGTATTCACAAATAACAGTGGCAAGAAAAAGACCAGGGTTTAAGGGGCAATTCACAAGTTAGAGTTAAGAGTTTTATTGGTTTAGTCATCAAGCCAATTGAATTTGGGATTGGTTCATGAAAGGACTTAAAGTGCACCTAACCCTTTTGCAATTTTTATACATATGAATCTTTGAAAGGTTTTGAGTACTTCTGTGAAGAAATATTTGGCTTACATAGAATACTCTATGTTCTATGCTTGTTTGAAATGGTGAAAATTTGATCTTTCCTCACCCATGACCGCGTAAGAAAAAGACTGGGTCGATTCTTGATCTTACGTCATCTAATTCATTCCACTTTGCAATAATTTGAATAAATATTTAGCAGCTTGTCTAAAATAACTGTTTTCTTTACTAACAACTCACAGACTGTGTATATTATCTATATATCGATGTTGTTGTGATAGAAAGGCAACATGGAGAATAATGCATTAATGAGGTGACGTAAGATCAAGAATCGACCCAGTCTTTTTCTTACGCGGTCATGGGTCAGGAAAGGTCAAATTTTCACCATTTCAAACAAGCATAGAACATAGAGTATCCTATGTAAGCCAAAAAAATTCTTCGCAGAAGTACCCAAAACCTTTCAAAGATTCATATGTATAAAAATTGCAAAAGGGTTAGGTGCACTTTAAACATTGAAGCTTGTACTTTCTGTAACAACAGCTTTGAAGTCCAAATTTTGAGTGAAAATTCTACCAAAATGATGCACGCGAGCTTGATTTCCCAGGTGAAATCCACGCATGTGCAAGCATTTTTGCAGACCTGTCTTTATGACATACGTTTATACCACATACATGTACATACATGTAAGCTCCTCTGTTGAAGGCTTTCTTATTGTTAGTAGGACGAAATGACTTGAAGAGTACATGTATATAATCATTTATATAGATGTACTTGCTAAGAGGCTTTAGAAAAGTAGAAAACTGCAGTTTGTGGAGAGTACTACATGTATCTCTGTAGAAATGCAGATTGAGAACTAATCTTGCTTATGCTGTAAGTACAATCATGCAAATTTGATGCAATCATTTTAAACTTGTGGATATGGGAAGAAGCATTGTAGCAATGAGTTATTGTGATGAATTTTGGATGTCAAAATCATTATATTATAGTACCACACTACAATATTGACATTTCAGATGTTAATTATTATTGTTATTTTAGTTGTTGAAGATAACTATGATGGGCCAAGAATGGATGAAGATGAAGTTACTCTTGAGTTTGTCACAGAGATGATTGAAAGATTCAAAGACCAGAAACAAATTCACAGAAGATATGCATACAAGGTGAGCCAACTTTGCTCCTAAATCTATACATGTATGAGAATGCAAATGTCAGTGAGATCTGTTGCAATGAAACCTTGATGATGTATTAGCTAACATAAATTGTGCTGGCTAATATATTGTAATGAGGACTGCTTGGTGCTTAATAACAAATAACATACCCCCCTCCCCTACCCCAGTGGGAAACAACATCCTGACATTTATATGAAGTAACAAAACAAATATAAAATGTACAGTGTTATGGGCAATTCCACCATGATCATGGACGTTATATTTGGATTGAACTATTGACATTAAAGATTTCTGAAAAGACAAAGTTTTTTCCTTTGGTATTGTATTGTTTTGTGGAAAGAGTATTAATTTTCACTTTTTAAAATAAATGATCTTCAATGAAAAAGGAATGTCATGGACGTTACTGTCAAAACAACCAATCTTTTTACGTGTGAAGACCTACCAAACGAACAAGGGTATTTCTATTTAGGGTTATGGTGACTAACAGTTAAATTATATGTTACCATAATTTAATTTTATCTTCTGTGTTTGTCATGCTCAGTAAAAAAAACAGTGCCATGGATGTTACATTCTCTGTCTCACATTACATTGTGTGAAAAGTGAATGGAACTAATCCACAAATTAGACACCAAATTAAAATAAATCACATTTTTTTTCCCTTTGGTATGAGAAAGTACTTGTATAATGTAATTATTTTTTTAAATGAAAATTTAAATGCTATGGACGTTACAGTCAAAACAACCTTTCTTCAGAACTAAATTGCTACATGTACATTGTACAATGTATGAAGACATACTTAGGGTTAGGGTGTACATGTTGCCATAATTTGATTTTATCTTCTGTGGTTAATACCCTGCTCAGTCAAAAAAACAATGTCATGGACATTACATTCTCTGTCATGGACGTTACCGGGTGTGAAAAATGTTTTTGTTTCTTTTATTTACCTTTTCTGTTTCTTATACAGAATGCATTTACAATGTAGGACTTTAAAATTATAGTTGACATTTAGTGTTGTCTTCAAAGGCATTTTTGTTTTCTTAATGTTCAGTGGAATCAATGACAATAAGCTCAATGTGACAGCTTATGAGCAAACTGTTAGCATTCCCTTTATTGGCGTTCCCTTTATTGTCACTTAATTGCACTTCATGCTTTAAAATATCAGGGTTTTTTCCTTCTGATAATCTTTTTTTTAGAAAGCTTAATGGCTTACATGTACCCGTAAACACCCGTGTATAAGCCGCACCCCAAGGTTTGAAGCTTGAATTTAGGAAAAAAAACTTTTTTTTTGAAATACAAAAAATAATTAGAAAATCTTTTGTCCGAGTTGTTAAACGCTTGTGCTTGATGCCAAACTTCTTCCAAAAAAAAAAAAACTTTTGTTGGAGTTCATAAACACTCGTACTTGAAGCAAAACTTCATCAGATTGTCATAAATACATAACCACAACTTTAATTCGATCCAATATGGTTCAACTTGCCTTGTCATTTCTTGTGTATATCTTAACCTGCAGTCTTTAAATCACTCCAGAATTCTTCCGCTTTTTTTCTCCCATTAACTAACAACAATTCCAAGGAACCGCTTTCCTTTAATTGCTAGAGCAAGAAAGGTTTTCTGGCGAAACTATACTTGCACCATTACATGTAGGTCTGAGGTCTGCCATCTTGGATTTTCATTACCTAGTGCCAATCTCCCACGTGTAAAATTGCGAAGAATGCCTAGTTGT
Source organism: Actinernus sp. WN-2022 (assembly GCA_030867875.1). Lineage (NCBI taxonomy): Eukaryota > Metazoa > Cnidaria > Anthozoa > Actiniaria > Actinernidae > Actinernus > Actinernus sp. WN-2022. Next base: position 121,110,681 of record JAOWCC010000577.1, read on the forward strand.
TTAGATGCATGCTTTGACAAGCAATGCAAATCAGCGTGTTTTGGAAGGTAAATAAGCTTAATCACGTTTAAATAACCACGAAATTCTAATATATTAGGTCTAAGGTGGGTCTTAGAAGAGTTTTTGCTTTAATTCTTTCAAACTGCGTGTCTTTTTTTCAATGATTATGCTTAAATTGCTATATTACACAATCGGATGCAATTTGAACCGGATTGTAATATATGCACCGTCGCATAATAAAAGCTTCATACAGGTTCATGATATGTAAATATATGTTAATGTTGGGTCTCCTTTCTAGGTGTTCCCGTAGATAAGCCGCACCCCCAATTTTGAACGAAAATTTTGGGTGAAAAGCTGTGGCTTATCTACGGGTGTTTACGGTATGTTATTCTTGCTTATTTTGTGAACATTTGCTCAAAACTACCATACAGCAGTAAGGGCTGCCAAAAATGGTTGCTCTATGTAATGTCCATGACTTAATGTCCATGAAGAAATCGTCATGAATTTTCTGAAAAACTTGTTGGAAAGACTGTTGTATTGACCTTTGTCTGATAGCAGTGCACCAGTAGTGATTTTGATAATATGACCTTGACACAGGCTAGGAGAAAGAAACATCCTCCTATTTGTCATGGACGTTACGTACATGTACATGTAAAATCCATGATGAAAGTTTTAATCATCACAACTATCTTTCCAGAGTTTAATTTAAAATATCCAATTTTGTGATGAAGCATTGGGGTAGTGCTAAGATTCTTATAAATATAAAACTGCTCCCATGTGGAATTGCCCAATCATATATTCAAGCCTATAAAATAATGTAGCTCCAAGTTGATAATGCTTCAATAACAGTGCACAATCATTTCAATACAAGGAGTATATTGAAGGTCATATGCAAACTGAAATATATACATTTGTTTATTTAAATTTCCTGCTGAGGGGGATGGATAACTTATAATGTTGAAGTGTATTGGTGGTTCAGTGCCCAGGCTGTAAATAGGGTCAGTGCTCGATAGTTTGGTTGCCAGGCAACCAACCAACCCAATGAGACCACGTTAGAGCCGAACGAGGACCGATCGACCTCAGACACTAACCTCAGGTTCCTGCCAGAATGAAGCAAGCGAGCAAACGAGCAAGCAAGCAATGACCAGACCCATCTACATGTACATGTAGCTTAGGCTTGATCTTAATAAAATCCCAGCAACTGGGAGCAACCTGAGGAGCTTGAACCAAAGGCGGAGCCAGGCTCAGGTCAGGCCCTGAGGCAAGGGTGCTGTCCAACAGGAGCCAATGGAGGCCAGCACTCCCTGGTCCAAACGGCCACAGGCGACACTGAGGCCTAGAGTCTACCAATAGTTCAGCAGACAAACCCAGAGCAACCCAGGTAGCAAGCTCCTGAGACTTACCTCAAGATGATAAATACCAAGATCTACCAACAGAAGGACCACATTGAGATTCCAAGGCGATGGGAAGCAGACCAATCAGGGTAATACAGCTCGAGCACCCATAAAGGTTATTGTTGACAGCAGCACGGAAACAATTGGTACAACATGACACTTAACTTCACATGCTAAGCATTACTGGTTAAGGGGAGCAAACGACCTTGACCAGCCCAACCCGCAACTAATTCCTTAATGGCGTTAAATCTTTAGCCAAGGTTGCAACAGTCGAGGAGCAATGGTGGAGGCAGAGAGACTATTGCCTGCCATGAAGGCGACAAAGGCGACAAGGCAGTCCTCTGAGGCAAGAAGGCTTGCAGATACATGTACCAGGTTAGAGCGCTTGCAGAAGGAGAGAAACAGTCTTTGGCCTGATGAATAGGACTTCCGGGAGTTAGTAGCAAGCCCCGCATGCAGGAAGGAGCAAATCTCCGATGTTAGAACCACTTTGTCAGCAAGAGTAATAGGTATTGTGGAATAGAGACTGGGGAATGATCTGCAGTAGGAGCCAACTGATGGAACCTGTGCATCTGTGAACGAGAGAGGGCATCAGCAACTGAATTTGAAACACGTGGAATGTGTGTAGCATCATAAAGGGGTAACGAGAGATGCCGGAGTGCAGGGCCAACACTACAGCTTCATTGTCCAACTGGAACAAAATGTGTTTGGATGACCACTGGGAGCCCCATATGTGGGTGGCCACTACCACTGGGAACATCTCTTTGAATGCGATAGGAAGGGGCAAGCATTGAGGAGGCCAATGGCTCTGGAGCCAATGTCCTTGGTATATGGCACCAAAACCTTTGGTACCAGAAGCATCACTGGCAACCTGGAAATCAGGTGGTGGGAGCCAGTTTGGCATTAGAAAGAAACTACATGTACAGCCATTCCAGTTGGAGAGAAAGTGATCCCACCACAGCAGATCGGCCTTAACTGTAGTGGAGAGGTGAATATGATGGGCTAGAGAGGAGACTTTGCATGTGAGATTTACAAGGCTCTGAAGGATGGTGTGACCAGGGTGGATAACCTTGTACATGTAGCAGTGATGTAGTAAACCAATGAGTGATTGCAGTTCCTTGAGAGAGCACAAGCGGCGAGAGAGCACGAGCGGCAAGAAAGCCAAGACTTAATGACCGTGCAAACCTTAAGCAATTTATCTTCTGGTAGGTGGGCCTCCAAATGGGTAGAATCTAGGAGGATACCCAAGAAGCAGAGCTGAAGGGCTGGGCCTACAGACTTGTGAGTAGCAAGAGGAACTCCTAGATGGGTGCAAGGGCAGGAAAAGGCATCCCCGTTCTGCTGGCAGACGGGAGTTTGCATTGGAGGACCAAGTGTGAAGTAGTCATCTAAATATTGTATCAATGGTGAGACCTTGAAGTGATGAATTGCAATCCACTGCAAGCCTTCTGCAATGTGGTCGAAGATAGAAGGGGCAGATCAAAGGCCGAAAGGTAGAGCTAGGTCAATGAACAGCTGGTCTCTCCAAACCATGCCCAAGAGTAAACGATCATCTGGGTGAATAGGAACAATGCGATAGGCACTTTCGATATCCAATTTGCCCATCAGGGAACTGCGACCACAAGAAAGGATAAGGTTAATGGCTTCATCTATGCTTGTGAAATGGATGGGGAAGTCCTCTTTGGAGATTCCATCATTAATGCCTGACCCTTCTGGGAAGGAGAGGTCAAGGATCAGCCTAGGATCAGCCTCCATTTCCCTGGTTGGCCCCACTTCACAATAACACTGAATCTGCTAGAGTGGAAGTGTGGAACAGGAAGGGATGTAAATGGGCTGGCCACTAGACCCAGTGAACATTCCTTAGCCAGGTACTCTTCTATAACTATTGGCTAAGAAAGGGCTGACTGCAAATTATGAGGTAGGAGTGGCCAGGCAGGATTATGATAAGGAGTAGAGGCGGAGGTGGAGGGTTCACTTCCTCCTCTCCTTCCAAAAGGGCTGGGATTTGGATGATGTGGAACGGCGCTTCAGAGGCAAGGGTACCAGGTCCTGAGAATGAGAAACTCTTAAGGGCCAGTTAAGGGCTCTGTGGATAGCTAAGCAGCCCTTGGTGCTACACACGTGGTGGAAGCGGCAAACCCGAGAACTAAAAATATACTGTCCAGAATTCCAAGAGCGGCAAGTGAAGAGACCAGTAGGGGAACCAGTAGCCTCAGTGGTGGAACGCTGAGCGCCTCTGGCTGATAGAACTAGGGATGTCCAAGGGCAGAGCTCCATCGAATGATCTACATGTAATGCCTGCCAGCTCCGGCAGGAGATTGTAGTCCTGTTGGCATTTGTGAAGCTGAGGCTCCACAAACTGGGATGTTGTTTCCCCCAGGAGAGCGAAGGCTTGTTTGCTGCCAGAGCTTGAAAACTGCGATCGTAGGCAAACCAAATTATTATTTTTTGGGGGAGGGGGGGCAGTTTGGTAGTTGCGGGCAGACCGACAAATAAGGAGAAGATAGTCGGAAGGTCAGACGATCTGTGGGGAGAAGAGGCCAGCACCACCAAAGCATACATGCAGAAAGCCTCCACCCATAGTGAATCATGGAAGTTAAGCAGAGCTTTATGTTTAGGTCTAGTAGGAGCCAGCTCTAAGTAGGGGGCAAGAGAGTTAGTAAACGACAATCTGACAGTAGCTGGCCTGGAAGGATCAGGGATAGATGACAGATTGGCTGGCAGGAAATCCGTTAAATCAACGAACTGCCCAGAGTTGGCCTGGTTGACTAGCTTGGGAGGAATTGGTGGAAGGGAATCTGCTACGAGAAACGGCCGGGCAGAGGAATTTCTCGGAGCTGCTGGCATTGGAATTGATGACCAATCAGGCACCACTGGGCTGGGAACAAAAGCAGATGGAATGGAATGAATCGGGAAAGGAGCAGACTGAGCTGAACGCATGAAGTATGGAGCCGACCAAACAGAAGGATACGTACCTGCCGGGTTCGAACGACCTTGGAAGGACAGGAACGAAGGAGACGCTAGTCGAGGTGGCGAGACCAAGGCCGCCGAAGGCCCTGGAATTGTAGAACTGTCAGACACAACAGCCGATGAGGGTGGAACTGATGGCCAGAACCCCTGCCTGGATCAAAGTCGAAACTAGACTTTGAAAGTTCGACGAGGAAGAGAGATTAACACCAGCGTCCCAACCGGATGGACTTGCCGTGTTGACGTTCACCTCTGGATCTGACATGTTGTCCAATCGCTGAACTCCACCAATGAACTCGCGAACCAACGGAAATTCACGATCCAGCAAAGCCAGAGAATGCAAGCAAATAAAATAAGATGAGCACTGAGTCCGTAGAGGAAATCTACCCATGAGGAACGCTAAACAATCCTGGCAACAGCGAACGTGAACCAACACTCGCGAGCAATGCGAAGAGTGACTGCGAACAACCCACCTGCGTTGTAGAGACAATACCGGTGGTGGTAGATCGAACTGTGTGGACAATGGCTGCGTGTAGGGATTTGCTCGATAGGGTAGAGTTTTGGATTGCGAGTTGGATTGCTGCAACCACCTGTTTCGCTTTCCCACCTTCTCCTGTGGATAGTAGAACCTTTCGGCCTTTGTAGACTACTTCCTCGCGAGATAGATAGCCGAACACGTATACGTCGTCCACGAACGTTGGGAGACCTTCGAGTGGAACCAGGTTGGTTTGGCCTTCGTTTCCAGACAGATAGGCCACATCGGCAATGTCCGAAACGAGGTTGCTATCGTAGGTATTCTCTTGTAGGAGATGGAGGGCTGTGTTCTTCTCTACACGAAGTCCCATGCTTTCGAATGTTGCGTGGATAGCTGCCATGTTGCTGTAGGGTTTGGGGCAATCGGAATGGTTGCCTATATCCCTTGGGCCACCAGTGTTCAACACGAAGTTTCTTGGCAACAAATTGCATCTTTCTTGTTGGGGGGTGGCAAGTGTTCGTCAAAATGGTTGCCGAAACGAGGGGTAGCCAAAAAAAAAATGAGGGTCCTATTATATGTTGTTTTTTCTTGTGTCATATGTTTTTTTTTTTTTGTGCAGGCTCGTTGGAAATCGTTGTACGTGTCCCAGTCGTTTGCTGCTCTTTGTTGCTTTTTTGTTGCATTTGTTCGTTGAAATTTGTTGTGTGTGTCCCAGTCCCCCCACTTTGTATACTACTGTTATAGACGTTTCTTTCCACCATGAACTTTATTTACATGTATGTCAGTTTTTGCTGACCATGTTACAGAGTTGTGGTAGTTTTCAGATTTTCACCTCCCAGAAGTCAGTACTCCTGCATTGGGCTGGGGAATACGTTTCCACTAAGTTTTTACCACAAAAATTATACTGTGGATTTTTTTGTGCTTTTTCGTATCCAGCAGAGTACCACTAGCACAGTGTGCACATGTACATGTAGTTGTATCTCATGTTACATAAAGTGTGTAGATTGATGTACAGCATAAGTATATGACTTGTACAATAAATTGTGTGTGCGGTTAACTGTCAGGACCGCCTCCTGCATATGTGTGTCTGTTATCAGTTAATTGAGGAGAAGGAATTTTTTTTCCTGTTTTCTTTTTTTCTTTCCTTCCCTTTTTTCCTTGTTGTATTTCTATGTGCTATATCAACAGTACATATGTACACTTAAAGTATATAGCCCACTTGGAGGCCCATATTGCATCATCATGTCTAACATTCTAATTAATACCTTTCTTTAGATATTGAAGGATGTAAAACGCATGTTTGAGAAAATGTCCTCAGTTATTGATATTACTGTCCCAGAGGTAAGTTAGCCACACAATTCAACAAAGTTAATTTACAGTAAAAGTACTACATTTATGGTGGTTTGTATGATTGCTATGATTGGTATTTATGGGCAGTGGATATCTCAAGAGTAAGCATTTTCAGAATCGAGTGTAGGGTACTTGAAAATATCATAAGACTTATATATAGTCTCTAACTAAAGGGCATTTAAACATGAAGTTCCGGTATAAATAGGTTAGCCCCTCCTCTTTTCACGCACGGCGAACTCGAAATTTAAAATTCAAATTGCTGAGCACTGAAGAAAGCAATCGAGTATATCAGCCTCCTTTAAAATGCTAGATTTTTAAGGTTCAAAATTAAACAAACCGCCTCACTGGTTAGCTCAGTTGGTAGAGCACGGTTTAGAGTGCGGGAGGTCGGGGGTTCGAACCTGGCCGCGTCCTTGGGCAGGGATGTTCATAAGCCGTTGGCCTTGTCTCCTACTTCTAACCAGTATTTGAAGGGGACGTGAAAGAACCTGTTGTACTACTCGAAAAAGAGAAGGGGATTGTCACCCGGTACAGCAGCCTTGCCATTGTACTAACCACATACTCAACATTGTAAACTGCGTGGCAGCCATTGGCGCCCTAACAGCAGTCCGAAAAATTCACCGACTGGATATATCAGTAAAATGTGAAGCGCCATGAAACTGTGGTATATGGCCTATTATTATTATTATTATTATTATTAATAAAGTGACCAGATGGAAGATAGTTGTCCATTTATTGTATGACTGCCAATGGTATTTTATGACGGTTTGCAAACTTTGTAGCCCTTACTCTGATTTGTGTTTCATTTGAATTTTGCACGATAAGCAATCAGTAGGGAGCACTCAAGTGGAGCATTACGCAGATGTTCACTCCACAAAGGCCAATTGACAACTGAAGGGTGACAAACCCTGGGGCCCCCTTTTTATACTGGAACTTTGTGTTTAAGCCTCTGATAATTGTTTATGAATAAAAAAGTGTGTACATTGCTTGTAACATTTCATTAAAACGATAGTAAATCAAGTAAAGTATTAACACATTCAGCCCTTATTAGGGTGTAGGCCTTCTCTGTTCTTGAGTTGAAGCATCAGCACAGCATTGAATCTGTCTTGTGTCTGGTTATTTTGAATACTATGGTGTTTTTTGGCAATTAAGGCACAGTTAATTTGTGTATTATTTTCACTAGATCTGGTATGTATTTTTTGGTTCGTAAAATGTATTGTAGACATTGAAAAAGTACAACTTTTACAGTGACTGAACCTTTATTTCACAGGATGGGAAGTTCACAGTATGTGGTGATATTCATGGTCAATTTTATGATCTCCTTAACATCTTCAAACTCAATGGGCTGCCTTCAAAAGAAAACCCTTATGTATCCTTATTAAAAGAAACAAGTCTGATATACTTTTCTTCATATGTGCCATATGATATATACCTATATTTATGTATGCATTTGCAGTGTCCCTAATTAGCTGTTCAAGCTAAATACATTGACACATACATAACGTTTCTTTTTTTTATTTAAACATATATATTCTCGGCGTTTGCCCCAAGAGCATGGGAGCTCATCTAGGGGGCTTACGCTGATTTTATTTACAGGTGTGACAATGGGGCATACAAATATGACTCATACATGTATTACACAAAAAAAGTAAAAACAATTTGATGTACACTGTAGATCAATGAGAAAATATATAGGCTGACAGAAGGCACTACAGTTGGTATTTTATATAATTTAAATCACAGGAAACGTTTAGAGTCTTTAATAAAGTATTGAACATGGTAAAAAATTTCAGAATTTTGATTTGGTGTTAAATAAGATGAACCATGCAAAAATATGTCATTCTTTTCAGATAAACGAGACCATCTGTACATAACGTTTCACTACTGTTACTAGTACATGTACATAACTACAGTAACTAGTACTCTTAGCTTATGTATAATAGACCAATCCAAGGTCGCCATTATCATTGCAATTTATCTACATGTACATGTACATGTACTTAAATTAATGATCACACTGATACTGTTGAAAAGAGCACCTCAAAATTAGTCAAAATCCCACATGTGAGAGCTATATCTTGTATGGAGCAAAGTAAAACAATTTTACAGACATTTGTATGCTGGGTTGCAAATCGTACAAACGTCTGTAAGAGCAGCACACTTTACTCAACTACATCTTGGCTTCTAGGCAAGATATACATATAACTCTCAAATTTGGGATTTTGACTAATTCTGAGGTGCTCTTTTCAGCAGTATCAGTGCTCTCCCTAATTTAAGGTTAACCGGATACCTTCAGGGTGCGTTTCCAGTCTAAATTATGTAGCGCCTCGAGGAAACATTGTAGATAAATCATTCATGAATCATTTTAAAGCTTATAAAATTGGCTACAAGAATACATAAAAAACTTTGAGTTCTTTGAAAATCTCGAATTTTCCGCCATCCCGTTTCTCCAATCTAGTGAGATGGCTTTCAGAAGCTCCGACTCCGAAAATATTTTAAAGTTTAAAAATCTGTTTGCTTTGTCGTATTTCAGAAGAATCGTATTACAAAACCGTGTCGGGGAATTTCAAAATTCGATTTAGTTCAAAAGTTATCATGCTTTCCGTGAAAAGGCGAAAAATAATCCGAGTAGATATGCGGAAAACGTCGTTAAGAGCTCTCTTTTTACAATTTCCCAATTCCCCGACAGAGTTTTGCAGCTAAGATATCAATTGACATTTTGTGAAAATTTCAAACAAATCGAATAAATTCCTCTTGAGTGGGAGCTTTTTTAAAACTCTATTTTTATTGAAAATCGAAAGCGAGAAAATAGCACTTCAAAAAATATACCCGTCTGTCGTGCGTGAATCTGAAGCCCCGCCTCTCCAACAATTAGCAAGCTCTTGGCCAATCATTTCTCATCACAGTTCAACTATCTGTCAAGATTTCCCGCCAATGTTGATTTCCGATCGAAGCTACGCGCCGCATCGAGAAAATGTTTGTTCTTTTTTGTGTGACTTGAAAAATGGTAGCGGAAGAGTCAGCTGGTTTCCCAGGCTAGAAAAATAGGAAAGACAAAAAGACCTCGAGGGGCAAAGCCAAGTTGGACACCTATAGAGACGCCTTGAATGCCAGTATAGTTAGTAGAGGAGACAGCGATTCGCAGGCGTCTGAAACACCACGGCAAGATCGTTGTTCAACCGATTCAAGGTCACCGTCAGACTACGTTTCCATCACTCGTTTTGCTTTTCTTTTCTCTTTGTTTTTCAAGCTAAGGGCATCCTTCTTACTTTTTGTGAGATATAAGGCCAACAACCGATGGAATTGTGGAATCGTGTGTGGACAAACTTCTCTCAATAAACGTAAACATTGGTATAGCGATACTTACTGTGACGTTACACAGGCCAGTCACGCCACATTTGTTGCATTCTGTGGTTGGCAGAAACGAAGAGTGAACCCAGTCAGTTGCTTATAAAATATCACAGGTCGGTGCTTATTCATCGCCAAATTACTTTCTTGTTCTTCCAAAATGCAAGCAAGCCCTTTCATCGAAGCTTATATGCTCTTAACTTATAAGTCTTATAAAGGAATTAAGATTTGGAAGCAGAATTGAGACTAAATCGCTAGTTCCCATACAAGTCATACAAACACGCGGGGTTTTTTGCCAACCACATTATATATGCAAATATATAAATGACGTCAGTGTTTACAAACAGTAAGTATCGCGATATGAAATGATTCCCGTCACGGTCGTTACGGGCGAGTGAGCACTTGTCATGTGTTTATTGATCTGCTGTCAATCAAAAAGAACCTTTCACTTCCGGTTAAAAACTTCCTTTTGGTATTTCTCCGTCATTAATTTTTTTTGAACAGAGTTTTTGGTATATGAGACACTACTACTAAAACTACATTTCTGTGCGTAAAAAATATTTTCCCATCTTTTTCGTTTTGAAGGTATCCGGTAACCTTAAGTAGATATCATAATGGAATTGACGACCTTCCAGGTGTGTTTAGGTCTTAGTCCTTAACTTGATTCTGGAAGCTTTTTAATGGTGATTTTGTTGACAGGGGCTCCTTTTCGTGCGAGGTGATTTTTACTTTGTTTAGCTTCAAGCTTTTGTATCCAGACCAATTCTTCATGTCTAGAGGTGAGTAAAATTACAGCGATACTCAGTCACACATGCCCTTTTGGAACTTGTCTTGATGAAGAAGTCATGTTTTGGTGGAAGTCAGTAATAATTATTATGGGATCACTTTCTTCTCATTGGTCAACGGGTCCAAGCAGGCAAAAGTGTTTATTAACTACAGACAAATGATCTTGGGCAGGGCTAGAAATTAAACAAAAGTTCGAAAATTTGGTCACAAGTTCGCAATTTTTAGTCGAAAAAACCCAGAATCCAGCAGTCTTACGAAAAAAGCTGTGCCCTGTGCTGATATATTTTGAAAAGAGACCGCTTTACAATGGTGTCTGAGCAAAGGTTCGTGTCACTTGATTAAAGGGAAATAAAAATGGGAAAATGAAGGTAAATGGTGCATGTTTTGCTGAAAAGTTATAAAATATAAATGAAGCATAACACGGCGAAAACTAGAGGATCAGGACCTCTTGGGCATGGCAGGGATAGAGGATCGGGACCTCTGTGGCCTGGGGGATTTGGACCCCCTGGATGGCCATTATATAGACCTGTATGCTACCTTAATTGGAGTACTTCATTCCTTGCCCATTTTCCCCACAAACAATATTTATAATAGTATTGTTGTCTGCATTTTGTTCATGGGTTGGGAACATTAATAGTCGTAAAATGTGCAACTGCCGGAAAAAGTTAAAGTTGCAAGTGACAGTAATTTGGTTGCATTTGTGACTGTATCGGTTAAAAATTTCTAGCCCTGTTGGGGGAGAAATGGAACAATGAAATCACCAGTCTCCCATCAAGAGGGGGATAATGTTCACAGGCTACTTGAAAATAAACAACAGAAACAGATTTCCAATTCAGATTTTCGTAAGATCTCAGAGGAATTAGTATTTGAAATGTCAATGAACAGAACTACTGAGTAGAAATGAAACTCATTGGTGCATTCTTCAAGCCTTTAAAGAACTCATTTTGCACCACATGTATTTCTATATTCCTACATTTTTTCAATACTTGATTGACACCCACCAAAACATGACTCCTTCACCAAAACAAAATTCTAAAATGCCACGTGTGACGCAGTGAGAATTGCTGTAAAACATAGGTGATGTTGTCTTTCGCATTGCATGTTCAAAATTCGTTGACAACTACAAATTCATCAGAATTTAGCGTTTTTGCCTTTTTTAATACTCACTTCACAACTGCGTACAAGTAGAATAATGTACGGTTGGAATTCATTGGGATCACACTTCAACCGCTAACCGTTCGTCAGCGATGATGAATCCAAAATGGCGGATGTTCTTCAAAATATGTCCATATATTGGGCATATTTTTGGGTCACATGACCAGCCTGTACCAGGGGTATTTTCGACGCCATCTTGCATTAGGCGCATAAAGACCCCTGGGAATGAGGTTGAGCGAGTGAACGAGCGAGTGACATGATTTTCCCCAATTCCATTGCGAGCACTTTTAAATTAAAAAAGTATTCAAAATTTTCCAATCAGCATGTGCAAATGTCTAGCCAATCAGTGGCCGATATCGTACAAGTGAATGAGGTCAGATTTTTTTGCTATCTAGTACAACCACGTGATTTTCAGGGGTACTTTCGACGCCTTCTTGGATCAGGCGCATAAAGATCCCTGGGAACGAGGTTGTCACTCACTCCGTATGGTGTTAACAAATCGATATTATCGAGCCTCATTATACAATTGATATTTCCTAAGCTTGCGTGCCTCCCGGATCTCCATCGATGAATCTTGGGTACTTATACTTAGTACTGTGAGTTTATATGTACACTGTAGGTCGTGTGGACATCCGTGTAACATGTGGGATGTGTGTTTAGAGAATTTTGAGAGTTTCATCACCAACTTCAACAAACCCGTTATTACACGGACCACGTAAGCGGGTCCAAGTCTAAAAATGCGCTCTGTGTGTTATTTGTATTTGTATTCATTTTTCCGGCATCGAAAGTGGGAAATGGCATAAGATATTCATTACCGTGCTATCGATATGGTGTGATGGATTAGTTTCAGTGTCACACGGCTACCGCTCCAATATATCAGAGGCTTCGATACTCTTAGCCTGAATTTCAGCCGTCTCCTCTGGTTCGTTCCTCCTGAGAGAGACGTCTGAATCCAATAGCCGATAATGCCGTCCAGTGACGTCAAGGCGGATTAACAATTTAATTTATGCAAATAAAACTGTCACGGCGGTAGTAAGAGTAAGTGGGTCACAAAAACAAAGCCATCGCTCGCCTTGAGAAATTATTTGAGATAATGCCGGCCAAACTAAAAGCCTATATATACCGATATATATATATATATATATATCTCCATCCCATTTGCTTCTCAAGTGCCTCTTACGTTGTGAAAACCTTTTCGAAGCAACGAATCGTTATATTATATTTAGAGGCAAAGTACAGTTGATCTTTCGCGATCTGCTGTTCGAATCGACACAGCTACGAGATATTACCTATGTAATTGATGCAACAGAAAAGTAGAAAAACATGAAAGGTAATTGAGAATTTTCGAAGAAATACGAAGACTCTCTTACGGGAAAGAACAGTTCCTTGAAGAGAGAAGTGACATTCTTTACCATTGCGAGTGTGAACAAATAATCGATTATCAACAACCCCGCAGACGCGACGCGATAAAATGTACATGTTTACATGACAGTCGGCCGGTTATTGTGCAGGACACTTTCAATCCATTTCCAGATGTTTTCCTTACGAATTTAAGGTCTTTGCCAAAGACAATCACTTAACTGAAACTCGACGATCAACAACAACCGCGAGTCCAAAGTGAATCCTGCCGTCTTTTCGGATGAGTTAATTATGATAATTATGCGAAATTATAGAATATGAACCAATCAAAGATCACTACCAGGTTTTCTGGTAGTGACGTCACTGGACGGCATTATCGGCTATTGGATTCAGACGTCTCTCTCGGGAGGAACGAACCGGAGGAGACGGCTGAAATTCAGGCTACGATACTCTGTCAGTCTTCGATATTTTATTTACCTTTTAATTTCTTGTTACTCATATTATTCTTATAAAGAAACTTTCCTTGACCCTGAAAATACATGTATGAATATTTTGATAATTTGCTGTAATTCTTGCTTTCTAAAGAGGAAAATGTGTTACATTCAGACAACGATGATGATTCAACGTCTGTGATCTGCCCAGGTTAGCTAGTGGTTTCCCCCGCTTTTGTGGACGTTTTCCGTTCGCGAATGAATTTCAGGAGAGTAGGAGTGGTCCCAAATAAAATGCCTGAGCAGGTCTAATAATACAGTCACAATGTCTCGAAATACGATATGAAGTGTGACCTTTGGGAGTGTCACATTTCGAAAATTGTATTTAGCCAACCGTTAATCAAATGCCGGTCTGCTCCCAATGAAAATAGTAATAATATTGTGAGCCAAGGCGAGAAAACAGCGACATGCGTATATGTAGTGTTATAAATTACATTCTTCCAATGTTGTGCAAAATATCTGACGTGGGCCTTGTACGAGACACAAGTATGTCAGGAACTTTCCCTTCATAGACGTAAGGTTGTCAGTCGTCACACAATGCTAGCCCCACCAGCATCGTGGAAGGCAGGTTAAACGATGCACTTATTAACTGGGTCCCAGTGATTTGAAAATAGGAAGCGTTCGGAGGTCGCCATTGTGCTTGGCCTGGAGGGAGCTATTCGAAGCTTATGAACGAGTCAGAAACAAGCAATTACAAATTTAACTTTAATTCGTTAGCTCATTGACAATAACTTTTACGAGAAAACATGATATTTTGAACGATATTCTAAGCGGCTTTATATTATCAAATAAATTATTCATAATAATTTTGTCTTAGAGCACTTAATGGTTGTACAGTCTTGAATATTGCACAGAAAGTAGGCTGGAAATATTTTTTACTGCCCCAAAAACCACAGAAGACTATGGTCTTCTGAACAATCGACATACATAGCAAGGTGTACATTTTTTTTCAAGCCACATGAAAGCCTAAAAATTGAGAAATTGAAGTAGTACAGAGCCGGTAATTTGTGATTTACGGCATTTTGTGATTTATACAGTTCACTGGTTTGAAAACCACAGCAAAAATTGTGTGCGATCAATCCTGCCAGACATTGGATCAAAGAAACAGATCTTGATCAGCAAGAAGGTCAAAGAAAATATAATAATGAAGTGACCGAAGACTACTGTAATGCTGATCATACAACACTTGTCGAGGTTTGTACGATATTTTACAGTGGACGTCACAAATTGATACAAGGCTTATATAAATGGTTAATTACGTAATGAACGGAAATTACAAATCGATTACATGGCTTTTATAAACAGTAGTTACACATAAAAGAAAATTACGAAATAGGTTTGAAAAGATTATGGAAATACAAGGTCAAACAGTGAAATTACAACTCGCCACGTCTATTCATTCTGACCATTCATTTTGTGACTGCTGAAATTTCTAGTGCATCTCATAACTCTCCATTGGCCTTCAAAGACTGCAAGTAGAGTAAAACTATTTTTACTGCCCAAACAACAGCAGTAGCTCAAAGATGATAGCCTTCTGACCAATCAACATAAATATCAAGCTGTATATTTTTTATCTCACCCTGAACAGGCTCAGGGGGAAGTTGCAAGTCATGTTCAGAAAATTGCATTCAGGCGACTGTCAATCAAATGCAGAGTCTAGTCTCAAACAAAGTTTTTAAAGGCATACTGCCTACAATGTGATACGTTTCGCTTACAATGTCTTCCTTTTTTGTGTCTTTGTTTTGGTCACCCCGGTGGAACAATGTGATCATAATTATAAACTCTGACTATTTTACAAGCCAGAGAAAAAAATCAGGGTAAGACAAATGTCCCTTCAAAAATGAACAGTTATTTAAAATACATATTATATACATGCTAGAGTATACTTGAAACTCAAATTCTGTAACTTCCAAGAAATAAATGTGCCATTGTTTTGTGAGTACATGCAATGTTTTAAGTGCCTTCACAATAAAAAATCACCCCCTTGGTATCCAAATGACATACATGTAACAGCTGGTAATCAAAAATTGTTTCACTTGTCAAATTCCGAGAGCACAATAATTTGGTCATTGCAAATTGAAAATCAAAGAGAAATGAAGGAATATCTCAAAACAAATGTGTTTTTCCCCCAGATATTCGAGCCAATTGATCAATCTTGTGACTCAAGCTCATTACATATGTAAGCTCTCTTGATGAGCAACTTGTTGCTCTTAGAGCAAATTTTAAGATTAAATATTGTTTAAATAAAAGATAAATTAAAAAAATAGCGTGACTCAGCCTTTTTAGTGAAATAACCCAGATAGTACAAGTGATCTGATTGGCTTATAGACTCAAATAATCTATGGTCTGTTGTGCCGGTAAACACAACAACTTCAAAAATAATTAATGAAGCAAAAACAAAGGAAATTAATGACTGTGAAGACATTTTATATCTGATAAAAATTAATTTCATCCTAATTTATAAGCTTTTAGCTTGGATTTTCTCGGCCAAAATAAGTACAGTCGTATCGCCAAAATAACTGAAAAAGGTGTCTTTACCCTCTTTACATGTGAATGTTTTTGAAGTCGTTTAATAAACTCGGAGCTAATTTTGGGCCTTTATTAGTGACTTAATTTCTAATTAGAATGCAATTTTATATACTATTAAAAATTATTTTCTTTATGTCATTGCCTTGAGATGTGTGCCTTTCTTTAATTGCATTCTTAAAGCGTTTTTGAAGCTGTTCAAAACACTCACAACACGTGTTTTATCAAGTCTAAAAGTTCTCGGGCTTCACCCTCGAATTTTTAAACTTGACAAAACACTGCTGTTCGTGTTTTAATACATAATTATTTATTTCTATCCCTAGGGAACCATGAAAGCAGTGCCATGAATCAGATGTACGGCTTTGATGGAGAAGTGAAAGCAAAATATCCTTTGTTGCTGTTTAAAATATTTATTCTACTAATAATAACAACTGTTACAACAACAGCATCAATAATAATAATAATAACCAGAAAATAACCCATCATGTTGTGCCGAAATTTCATTACAAAATCAGTACATTTGATCAATCTTTATCTCTTAGTTCTACAGTGTCTTGTCTTTGACTTTAGAGAGACCTTTCCAGGATACAGTTATGTGCTGATATATCACTTCAGTAACCAATGAATGGGTCAGGAAACAGTCACGTGTTGATATATCACTTCAATAACCAATGAATGGGTCAGGAAACAGTCACGTGTTGATATATCACTTCAATAACCAATGAATGGGTCAGGAAACAGTCACGTGCTGATATATCACTTCAATAACCAATGAATCACTTCAATAACCATGCAATGAATGGGTCTTTTGCAGCTAGGCATTCACGTGATTGTACAGGAATGTATTGGATGGCAAAGAATATTTAACTTAATTTATTTAGAAGCCTTGTACGAGATTGGTATTGTTATTAGCAAAACCTGTTTGTAAATGCTATTTTTCACCTCCAATCGATAGTCGATCTTTCAAAGACAGCGTTTTTAAAAATGGCTTGCTATCCAGCATCCATGGCAACGTCTTTCCCATGGAGATTACGACCTCCATTCATTTGTTAATGAAGTATTATATCAGCACGCGACTGTTAGCTGCAAAAGGCCTATTGCGCTCGTGATCCCATAGGAAAGCTGGCTTTACTGGATTTGGCAAACAAACTTCAAAAGTGTTGTTTGAGAGAGAGTGACAACCGATTGGAGGTGGAAAATGGCATTTACATGTACAAACAGGTTTTGCTAATACTACCGATATCATGAATGTAGTGAATGAAGTCAGATTTATTTTGCCATCTAAGTACAACCACGTGATTGCATTCCGACAAAGGGCCCATTGCAATAGAGTTTTCCGATTTACTGGTAACTTCCGAGCCGAAGCGGCTCGCCATTGTATACCCGATACAACATCGCCACTCATATTGTAAATAGTACTTAATATTTACTTTTGATTGCATTGTGCTAGATTCAGCCTTGACCCTTCATCACATATACATCAGATATGGTCACCATTTTCACCGAGGTTTACAACTGGTTACCTTTGTGTCACCTAATCAACAAGAAAGTTTTGGTATTACTTTAGATGACAGAGCAGTTTTCAATTGAGTGTCATAAAACTAAAACCTGAGAAAATCACAGTAGCAAGTACAAATATCAATGATCCAATCACGAACTGAAGTAATTCACGATTGGTTTTACTTCCACCAATCACGAGGCAAAGTAAACGCAATCATGGGTAATTAACCAGTCAAATTCCAAAGCAACCACCTGATTAGTTTTCGACACTCAATTGAAAACCACTGTATTGGTTTGCAAAACTAGGTTGTTATTACTCTGAATAGTTATTTACCCCCCTCCCCCCGAAAGGTAGGCGGGGCATAGTTAGTTGACAAATTGAATGTATAAACCCCAATTAGGTATTATACTTTTAATGTGAAAATACTTGATATGTCCAAAAATCTAGTTAGAATGTTGTCTTTTTTTAGCAATTTTCATGTTTTTGTTAATTGCTTGATAACTATGTATTCTAGTAGAATGTGGCTGCTTTTGGAACAATATCATGTAACTTCACATGACCTGACTACAGTAAACACTTAAGAAAATGTCAAGGTAAAGCATTTGAACGAAAATGTTTCAACAAAGGAATCACCTTCTACTTACATGTACATGTACATGTAGGGGTTTGAACCCACGACCTCCCCCTGAAAGGCCAGAGCTTAAGTCGAGTGAAAAAGTTTTGTGTCAAGGGACACATCAAGATTTGTTGGAGAAGAAAACTACCTAACGTCCCGAGTGACGATTTGTTATATAATAGTAACAAACAAAAGATAATTTATACAATGTACCATCAATGTACCATACATGTACCATCTGGTCTGTTTCCTCGTGTGAGAGACTTGAATAATGCTTCTTTAAAGCATGCTCCATTTTAAAGAAATATATTTTATTTGTTGATCAATAAACGTTCGCCTTTTGCAGATAGTTATGTTATGAAAGCATGCCAAACAATAAGGCCTTATGCATGATGATGTCACGTGATCACCACCAAGCCTCACTTTGGTACATTTCCTCTCAACACAAAAGTGAGGCTTGGTGGTGATCACGTGACATCATCACTCATAAGGCCTGAAAAGGTGTGCAATTGACCTATATCATTATGACATCACAGCTTGTTTATGAGGGGGACAGAATCGACATGAACAATAGAATTTTGAACTAAATCTGCTCTGCTGAGAAAAAATTAACTTCGAATTGTCTGGTTTCCAGATATCAGCCGTATCAATGTTTATCCCACAATATTTACCGTATTTGGTGGCTGTTACCGCTATTCTACGTTCTACAAAATGCATTTGATAGCTATTTCCTTTGTGTAGTTGCTGTTTTGTCCCCCTCCCACGACCGTGATCCTTAGCGTTTAAACAATAGATTGTTTTGATTTGACGTCATAATGATATAGGGCAATTGCTTACTGTACCAAGTTAAATAACGTCTTTGGCTGCTTCTATTTTCAACAGAATATGCAACTCGTAAAGAGACTATTATGAACCTATTATGATAGTCTACCTTTAAGGTTACCGGATACCTTCAAAACGAAAAAGATAGGAAAACGTTTTTTTCTGCACAGAAATGTAGTTTTAGTAGTAGTGTCTCATATACCAAAAACTCTGTTCAAAAAAAATTTTCATGGAGAAATACCAAAAGGAAGTTTTGAACCGGAAGTAAAAGGTTCTGTTTGATTGACAGCAGATCATTTAACACATGACAATTGCTCACTCGCCCATAATGATGGTGTGGGGAAAGCTAACGCATAAATTCATATCACATACCAATGTTTACATTTATCAAGAAAAGTTTTTCCACACACGATTCCATGATTCCATCGGTTGTTAGCTGGCCTTATGTCTTCCAAAAAGTAAGCAGGATGCCCTTAGCTTTAGAAAACAAAGAAAAAAGAAAAAGAAAACAAGGCCAAACAATGTATGACTATGAGCTAAATAGGATTCCTCGCAAAACCGTTCGTATTTTCACTTTCAGACGGAGTGCCGAGTGGTCCACATCTGAACATAAAGAAGAATTGATAGGAGCCAGCCAAGGGAATATTTGTTTCCAAGACTTTCAGACCTATTCGCACACTTTCTAATTAACAGGATAGTAGATAATTACAGGTTAAATAAAAGACAACAATAGTAACATTTACATAAAAAAGCTTTCGTGTTGATCACTGCATACGTCTACCATAGCTTAAGAAATAAAGGATGGAAACATAAAGTCTGATGGTGACTCTCAATCGCTCGAAACCAACCCCACGATCTCGCTACTGCCGGCTGTTTCAGATGCCTGCAAATCGCTGTCACTGGCATTCAAGGCGCCTCTAGGTGTTCACCTTGGCTTTGTCCCTTGAGGTCTTTTTTTATTTCCCATTTTTCAAGTTACACATGAAAACTAGAACAACTGGCTGTATTAACAATCATTTTCTCCATGCGGCGGGTAGCTTTGATCGGAAATCAACATTGGCGGGAAATCTTGACAGATAGTTAAACTGTGATGAGAAATTAATGATTGGCCAAAAGCTCGCTAATTGTTAGAGAGGCGGGGCTTCATATTCACGCACGCCAGACGGCTAGATTTTTTGAAGTGCTATTTTCTACGCTTTCGAATTTCAACCAAAATAGAGTTTTTAAAAAGCTCCCACTCGAGGAATTTATTCGATTTATGTGAAATTTATTACAAAATTTCAATTGATATCTCGGCTGCAAAACTGTGTCAGGTAATTGGCAAATTCTAAAAAGAGAGCTCTTGACGGAGTTTCCCGCATATCTACTCGGATTATGTTTTCGCCTTTTCACGGAGAGCATGATAACTTTTGAACTAAATCGAATCGGTTTTGTAATACAAATCCTCTGAAATTCGATAAAGCAAACAGGTTTAAAACTTTAAAATATTTTCGGAGTTGGAGCTTCTGAAAGCCATCTCACTAGATCGGAGAAACGGGATGACAGAAAATTCGAGATTTTCAAAGAACTCAAAACGTTTTATGTATTCTTGTAGCCAATTTCATAAGCTTTAAAAATGTATCTACAATGTTTCCTCGAGGCACTACATACAATGTATCTTAGACTGGAAATGCACCCTGAAGGTATCCAGTAACTTTAAGAAATGTTCAAGTCTCGACAGTTTATTAGATAACTAAAGCTTTAAATCCTGCTATTTATTTAGATTAAACTCATATTTGCTTTAATCGGATCCTGTGTACTTAGTCATGTGTTGTGGATTTATTTCTAGGTTATGCATGGCGGTCTCTTCAGTACAGATGGTGTTACGTTAGAAGACATTAAGAAAATTTCCCGCAACAAACAACCACCTTCAGAAGGTAATGTTGCATCATTTTGTATTCTTGTCAAGAACACAGCTAAGTGAACTACATGTAAACTGTGTGTTTAAAGGGGTATTCTCCACCCCCAAGTGATGGGGCGGCCTTCACCTTCTCAGAGCCTGGAATAGTACTGGCTATCTAAACAATGCCAAACCCTGAAACAATACAAACCCTAACCCTAAAACAATGCAATTATTTGTCAGTCCAATGGGGTCCAATAAAATGCAAGGTTTTGAGAGGTGAATTTAGCCCTCCTGGAAATGATAAATGTTCTCATGACGAAAGACAAGAATAACTACTTGAATTAGCAGAGTATGCTTTCCAGGCATATTGGAGAAAATTTGAGACAATTTTGATGAAGGATGTCAAAGATTAGAGTGGATGAAAAATACTGCTTTTAAGAGAAATTTAGTGGAGCAACTTGAAATCTGTTCACTGAAACCGAAACAAAGTTTTTACTGACAATAACGTTTTGTAATCTTTGCCATTCTCAATCTAAAAAGTTTGCAAAGCGTATCAGGACATTCACATGGTATTTCTCTTCTATCTCAGGGTGTTATTTCGTCGTTTTGTCTTAAATAAACTTGAAGGTTCAATTCGATTGACAGTGCCCCTACTATAACTACATAATAACATGCAACATACACCGCTTTGAATTCATCAATGCATATTTCCATTTCGTTAGATTGTCCACATATTGAGAAAACATGAACTTTGCCATGTGAAACAGCATATCAACATTAGTGATGTTGTGAAAATTCAGTGGTGTAAACTTATAGAGCTGTTAAGTTACAGCCATTTGAAATTAAAAAGATTTGAGGAAAACAGTGGAGGTATTTTTAGTCTCGCTGTTATGTTTTTATGCATTTGAAGTGCGATGTCATCGCTGCCATCTTGGTCGAACATTAACTGGAGAAAAGAGCTGGCACCATCTTGGTTGAATGTTAACCAAATATAGCTTGTTAGCTTCGATTGTTAGAACAACCAACACGTACTGCTGCCGTCAGAACTGTTTAAGTACTGCTCCGGCTAAGAACAGGAGCACTGAATGGCAAGGAATGTAAAAAGGTGTTAATTTTGTATTGTTCTTTCTCGTAATTTCACTGGTTAATCCCCCTACATTCAATAGAAACCCATCGAAATAATACATAATCGTTCAAAAATTAGTTTTGATCAAACAACTTGTGGTCTGATTTCAGAGTAAATCGTTATTGGTAAAGTTCTCAAATTTGTGATTCAAATATCTTTGGTCTTCCCCCTTTCTGATTGGCTGAATGGTGATTTCTTTCAGTTTTCACAGCAATAATGACCAACAGCGTACAGTTCCCTTTATCTTTAGTTTATAACTTTGACTGCATGTGGACATCTCTCACAGCACTTAAGGCATATTCAAACAAAATCGATATTGGGAATTGCTCATGCCACACCCTATTGTCTTTTGCTCCTGTTCTTACATTGTAGGCGGACCATTACTTAAATTGTATAATAAATGAGGCATTGTACAGCCGCAAAAGTGATCCCCACCGCAAAAGAGATCCCACAGTCGGCACAAAATGATTCCACGAAAAAAGAAGACTGTGCGGTGACGGGATTGCGGAATGTACGGACTGATTTTTTTGCATACCGAGTTAAATTTCAAACAGGAGTTTCAAAAAGAGTTATATTAATTGTCATTCTAATTTTATTAACTATTGCTGAGTCAGCAGCTGTAGTTTAAATAGTTTGCTAATGAATATCATGTATTTATCATATGTATGAATGTAACTGAATTTGATAAATTGAGTCATATGTTCAAAAGATGGATAGATAAGTAAATGGTTTCTTGATTTCTTGAAGATACATGTAGCTTTAAATGTCAGCGATACAACCAATTAATGATGCACTAATCTCACTTAATCAATACAACTTTTATGTATTACTGTATGTCAGTAAATAGCCCAACAGCATGTACTATCCTGCTAAGGAAAGTCCAGCACTAACGACATCAAACAATGGCTGATATTCGGCATTACCTGTCTTGGAAAATGTTTTAATACCAGTCTTTATTGCAAGTATCACAGAATTCTTGGTCATTAGATTAGTTACATGTACCTAACCGATTCTCAAATTCTTTGTTACATCTGCGACAGGTGGTAGTTTTTTCTCATCACTGTAGACACATTTCCTTCGTCAGCCAAACCTGTCTCTGTGACATTACCTTCTTCCGTTCTTCAATCTCATTGCCAGAGACTCATGCTTGAAGCCCGGGGGGGGACTCCCATATAAAAGGGGTAGGGATGCTCGTCGGACATTTTCGATTTGACCCCTAAGAGGTACTAAAATGGGCGTGGCTCAAGCTTATTTTGACCCCTAAAAGATAATAAAAATGTAAATTGATAACAGCTTTTTTGTTCAATTGACACCCGACCCCAAAAAGGTACCGCTTTACATAGACTAATGTCTGTGTTTGATGGTGGATACCCTAACTGGTACCAAACTCCTGATTTTGACCCCTAAAAGGTATGATGAGCATCCATGTACCCCTCACATAAGGGAGTCCCCCCCCCCCCCCCCCCCCGGGGCTTGAAGCAGTTGCTTTTACTATGCAGTGTTATTATTCTTAGTCCTGCTCTGTCAGTTGATGAAATGATGGCAATATCAGTATTCAACATAATTTATTTGCCCAGAGAAATGCCTCTGACAACAGATTCTTGAAAAGAGACATACTCTTGTTGAGCTTCTCATCGGTCCAACTGTGGAATATCTGGAATATCCCCGTCTATACAAAGATATATTCGAAAAAACTAACTTCTACTATTTTATTTTTCTGTGTGGTGCATCTATGAGGAGAAAATTAGTTTCCAAGTTCGATTTTCCGCTGAAAAATCGCTATTGTGTGGCGGCTCAATTCAGTGCAAATTTCCCCATATTGTGCGTCACACATACCAAGGAAGAACGATCACACTCCCAGCACAAAGAAAACACAATGGTCCACAATTAGAAGCCATTAGTCCGCTATTCAATGTCCGGGACAGCATGGCAAAACTAATTTATTCCCCATATCTGACGTCACAAATTACAAGAGTTGAGCCGTCTGTACATAGCGGAGGTTGTGAGGAAGGTTTTCGGATTTTCTCTTCGTAGACGCGAAACACAGCAAAATAAAATAGCAGAGCCTATTTACTTCGAATACATGTTTATATAGACATTGGGTTGATTTTAGGGTTTAGTTCCCCTTTAAAGTTGCATTTTCGAGTAAACCAGCAACTCACGGCTGGCAGATTTCCGCTGGCTGTCAATATAAAAATTGCTGCCTGGTTTGATTAAATTTTCCTTCATTACGGCATTTCAACCTATTACTGGAAAAATGCAGCTGTCTGTAAAACACTATGCATGTAGCCTCTTGTTTCAATTTCTACTGACTACCCCATGGTAATAGTCATTTTGAGCTGTTATTCTAACACTTGTTATCACCTACAGGTCCTATGTGTGACATGCTATGGTCAGATCCTCAACCACAGGTATATAAGCATTTGAACATTGAAATCATGTTTCTACTAAAACAATCTTAGCAACAGCTAATTTTGTACATGATTTCATGCCAAGTATTTTACCCATTTATTAACTTATATTTAAACATTAAACAAATGTCTGAAACAACAATTCCCTTGGTATATTTGGTATTAGCATAACCCATCTGATTGCCTAGCCGGGCATGGTCTATTATACAAAATAATAGAGTGTGTCCATCAAGGAACTATTATACAAATAGAGTGTGTCCGTCAAGGAACTATTGACTGTTGTAGTTCACCACAACATTTTGGCATGCGCTCATTGGCTAAAAGCGATCATGTGACATGATAGTTGTCGTCCGCGGAGGCAAACCATCAGGCAATAGTACCCGCTGAGCATGAAAGACAATTTTGTGTTGAACAATAACGCAAATAGACTGTCTGTCTCGGACCTATTGGCTGATAGTTTCCCTTGGAAATTTGATATTCTTAAAACTAGCATACAAGCCCTCAAACTTCGTTCTCGGGCTTATATTTGTTTTAAGAACATCAAATGTCTGCGGGCAACTATCAGCCGATAGTTCCTCGATGGACACAGTCTATTTTTAGTAAATGCCTGTATCTCCCTCCTTTCTAATGCCAGGCAGCTCAAACTTTGGCAAGCATGGTATTGGATCCCCATAAATCATTTAGTGATGATGTTGTAAGGATGACGGCATCAGTCCTGTGATTTTAAATACATACCCAAATCTCCCTCATTTATAATGCCAGGCAGCTCAAACTTTGACAGACATGGCATTTGGTCCCCATGATTCACTTAGTG
Organism: Actinernus sp. WN-2022; assembly: GCA_030867875.1. NCBI lineage: Eukaryota > Metazoa > Cnidaria > Anthozoa > Actiniaria > Actinernidae > Actinernus > Actinernus sp. WN-2022. Next base: position 121,135,704 of record JAOWCC010000577.1, read on the forward strand.
TGATGTACATGTAACGATGACATCATTGGTCACAGGGTCGTATCTCTCATTTCTAATTGCAGGCATCTCAAACTTTGACAGGCATAGTATTGGGTCCCCATTACCCAATTAGTGGTGATGTCATAATGATGACATCATCGGTCACATGATTTTAAGTACATGCCGTTATCTTCCTCATTTCTAATGCCAGGTGGCTCAAACTTTGACAGCCGTGGTATTGGGTCCCCATAAATCATTTAGTGGTGATGTTGTAACAATGACATCATCTGTGACATGATTTTGCAGGATACACAGGCTACACAACAGCAACAATAGATTGAACTTTGACCACTTCCTCACGTGTACCCTTGAGAACACACTAAAATACACTTTACATCCACAAGTTTGCTATTGCGGCGCTATGTTTTGTTAGTTTGACTCAGTTTTCTCAATTGCTAAGTTGATAGGATAGTGACTTGGTTATGCTAAAACAATTATTAGACTGGCTAACTCTTCACTCGCGTTTTGATATTTGATTCACCCCTCAACAACTATCCGACGATAGAAACCTTGAACTTACAGTCTAAAAATTTTATTGTTAAATGTAGATGTTGTAAATCTTGTTCCTCAAGGTTCACATGTTCAAATTCCGATTACCGGGTAAGTTAATCCAGGATTATGGGTATGGTTGACTTGCTTGTTCTTGTTGACAACTGACTCTAGGATAAAATAAGAGAAAAGCCTGTCAGTTAAAATTAACCTAGGATTAACACTTAATGGGCATTGACGAACTGAGGTGAGAATAGGACATTTATATGATGACATCACATACATGTACTACAACCAGAACTCGCGACAATCCTTTTGTTCCTATAATTTGGTATTCTCAAAGGAGTTTTAAAATCTGAATGAGAAATAGAAAGGGATTCTGGTAGTCGTAGTAAAATGATGCCATAATGAAAATGCTGTTACAGTATTGTTTCAGTTTGTCATGGCCAGCAAGAATCTTAAATAATGTAATAGTATAATACAGTATAATACAATATCATTATGACAAGTGGGGGCCTTTAATCCCCTTTGTTGCATCATGATTAATTGTAATTGACCCCTTATCAAGGAAATTGCTTACCACCCAAAAGCATCTGAATATGTTTATTTATGTAAAATAATAGTAACAGCCTCTAAGTTTCTGTTGTGTATCCTTGTCAATTTTGTTGTCTACGTTATGTACTCCTTGTCTATGTTATGTACTGTATTTCATTGTGTTTATAGCCGTGTCCACTTCTGTAAAATCAAACTGTAATACTGAAAAAAGAAAAAAAATACAAAAAAAAAAAAGAAGTATAATATACATTTGAAGGGCAACATACATTCATATCCCCCATTTATTATTACCTTCATTTAATATACTGATTAATAAACCGATAGATTCATTTATTCCTGAGTAAATGAAAGCATAAATTTATTCAATAGTTTATCTTGGATTTTCTCTTCCCACTGCAGCCTGGTCGTTCTACTAGCAAACGAGGTGTTGGTGTTGAGTTTGGACCTGATATAACAGAGGCGTTCTGTAAAGATAATAGTTTAGGTAAGTTTTCTATCCAAGGGCCAACCTTTAAAGTGCCTATGAACCTTAATTATTTCATTTCAAATATCAATTCTACATCAAGACAATAGTAGAATGGTACAATTTTAATAATATCAATTCTACATCAAGTGAATACAGTGGAATCCCGATTTAACGTACCCCGATTTAACGAAGTCCCCGATTTAACGTACAAATGTTTTCGGCCCGGCCAGAGTCACAGTAAAATGTATGGAGAAGAACCCCGATTTAACGAACCCCGATTTAACGAACCCCGATTTAACGTAATCCCCGATATAACGAACAAAATCTGGAGGACCGAACGTAAAAACTACCCCGATATAACGAATAAAATGTCATCACGCCACAGAAGACGAATCCGGCAAGAGATGAAACCGATAATATTTTGTTTATTCTCTAAGAACATTGTCAGCAGCTATCCATTACATGCCGCTAAACAGAGTGTTATCGTTGCCATCTAATCCGCTTTCTCTTCTTTCTCTTTAATGAGTTCTATTAATTTCGTCATTTTCGATGGCTTCTTGTGGTGAAATGCATAAGTTGCCGGGATTTCTAGTCCAACTCCCTTGTTCCGTCGTTTTCCAGTCACTGTCACAGATATCTGTCCTTCATGCTTTAAGAATAGGTGGAACAGTACATTAATAAATCACGAGTGCTATAAGTTATGTGTACACTGTGCAATACCGATCAGACGGGGAAGTGTTGGACAGTAAAGCAGAACGGTAAATTTTAATTATTACCTATACCCCGATCTAACGAAGCTTTTGGTCATTTTTCCACAAATTCGTTATATCGGGGTTCTCGGTTTAACGAAACCCCGATCTAACGAACTGTTTTTTCCGGTCCCCTGCGCTTCGTTAAATCGGGGTTCCACTGTAGTAGAATGGTACAATATTAATAATATCAATTCTACATCAAGTGAATAGTAGAATGGTACAATATTAATAATATCAATTCTACATCAAGTGAATAGTAGAATGTACAATATTAATAATATCAATTCTACATCAAGTGAATAGTAGAATGTACAATATTAATATTATCAATTCTACATCAAGTGACTAGTAGAATGGTAGAATATCACTAATATCAATTCTACATCAAGTGAATAGTAGAATGTACAATATTAATAATATCAATTCTACATCAAGTGAATAGTAGAATGTACAATATTAATAATATCAATTCTACATCAAGTGAATAGTAGAATGTACAATATTAATAATATCAATTCTACATCAAGTGAATAGTAGAATGTACAATATTAATAATATCAATTCTACATCAAGTGAATAGTAGAATGGTACAATATTAATAATATTAATTCTACATCAAGTGAATAGTAGAATGGTACAATATTAATAATATCAATTCTACATCAAGTGAATAGTAGAATGGTACAATATTTGTGGGTTTGAATGTTGTGCCTATGAGTTTTATAAAGTAGATTGGATAGTATAGTATGCGCACTCTGATTGGCTGTTATCCATGTTTGCATGAGGCTACGTAAACACGAAAATGATGTAAACATAAATCCACGCTTTGCATTCGATCTTGCGTGTATTTTATAAAAGAAATAGAAAACATTTACCGTGTTTACCTACGTGTTGCCTGATGCAAACGCTTGGGTAAGTTTGGGAGAATTCTCAAGTTTGTGTGTAGACCTTCGGTCTCGGGTTTACACAACAACTTGAGAATTCTCCCAAACTTCCCCTCGTGTTTGCATCAGGCTATGTAAATACGGTAAACGTTTTCTATTTCTTAAATAGAGCCAAAATGCTAATTACATGACGTCAGGGTAGCATTTGCCATTATTTTTTAATGCTTGTGAATGAACGTATCTGCTGATATAGGAAAACAAATTTGTAAGAATCGTTTATTTCAATTACAACTCAAACACATTTAAAAAAGATCGTTTATCTGTAACAACAATTTTTTGTACAATAGATGATGCCTACTGACGTCATGTAATTTGCATTTTGGAAATCAAAACCTTTATAACTCATCGGCACGGCATTCAAACCCAGTAATATTGTACAATTCAACTATTCACTTGATTAAGAATATAACAAGGTGTGGCCAGCTGACAATTTGCAAGGAGGATCAATTCGCCACCTACTAACTTTTAGTTGTAAAGAAGGTATAATATAGCAGGCTACCTATCTCAATGGGTATATTTAAGTAATGGTCCAGATAAGAACTGTAGTAGAATCCATTGTTCTGCGGCAATGAGCCTCCCCCACATACGATTTTGCTTGAATATGCCTTAAGTGCTTTAGGAGGTATCTACATTCCAAACTATCTCTTGAAAATAAAGTATTTTTTTATGCTATTGGCTCTTTTTCTGTGAAAACGCAGAGAAGCCACCATCCAGCCAATCGGATATAGAGAAAACAAAGGATTTTTCAATCGCAAATTTGAGAACTTTCCCCATACACGATATTCTTCGAAATTAAACCATAGTTAGTTTGATCAAAAATAAATTCAAACCACAAAATAATATCGAATGAAAATGCATTATTTCGATGGGTTTCTATTGAATTTATAAGTATCAACCAATGAAATTACGAGAAAGAATAATAGAAAATTAACACCTTTTAACATTCCTTGCCGTAGACACTACAGTTCTTATCTGGACCATTACTTAATGCCACTTGAACATTAATTTCCATTAAGGTATTACTGATATATTCATTAGGTGGTAAACTAAATATGTACCTTATCAAACTCATTAATAATTTATGAAGCAAAATCAAAGGAAATCACAAAGGAATAAGTGATCTTTAAATCTGATACAGATTTCGTCTCCTCGTCCTGATTTACATAAACTTTGGCTTCCATTTTCTCGGCCAAAATAAGTCGTATCGCCAAAATAACTGAAAACATGAAAACTGAAATTACCTCTGACCTGGAAAAAGCTAAGGCCTTTTCCAATCAATTTCAATCCACCTTTACTGATCACTCTCTCTGTTTCTGAGCACTGTAAGTTCAGCTCGTGATCTTGGCATTCAGATTTCTAAGGATCTGCATTGGGCTAATCACATCCAGTCCATAACATCTAAAGCCAACAAAATGCTTGGTTTCCTTCGTAGAAATTGCTGTGGTAATGTTCCGCATGATATTCAGAAAACTCTTTACATTTCACTTGTACGCTCTCACCTTACTTATGCCAGCCAAGTCTGGTCGCCATGTTATTTTGGATCCATCTACCTCCTGCGTAATTTGGAACGAGTACAAAGAAGAGCTACTCGCATCATTTTGCGCGGTCTTGAACTAGTTTATAAATCAAGGCTCATTCATCTTAATCTCCTCCCTCTCTCCTTCTTTCTTGAATATCTTGATCTTTTATTTCTCTTCCGTTGTACCAACGGCGAGATTTTGACACCTCCGAGTTCCTGCACTTCTCTAGCTCTAGGACTCGTAGAGGCTCGTCTGGCTTGGATCTATCTCTCCATCTAGCCCGTACTTCTATGTTCCGTGACTCTTTTTTTTGTGCGTATCTGTCCTCTTTGGAATTCCCTACCTCTAACTGTCCGTGCTTCAGAATGTACTGCTGTCTTTAAGACTTGTCTTAAAACTTTACTCTCTAACAGACTTCTATCCACTTTTGACGTCGACAATATTCTAACCTGGCGCATTATCTGTCCGCTTTGTCGTCGTCCTAACTTATTATCCGTCTGTAAATGTTAAAGGGGCTGTGTCACGGTAATAGACTATAGGTTCGCGTCCCGGGCCGGAAACAGTTATTTTCACCGATTTTGATATGAACTAACGAACCTCTCGGCCGTGTGGGGGTGCTTAAAATCAAAGCAAATATGCAAAAATGACTAACAAATATAGTGTATATAATCAGTCTCCAGGGAAAATATTGAAAATCCTTTCAATCAAGCATTGAGGGAGGGAAGTTTAACTGTTTGTATCCAATTAACAGCCACCAACCGAGCGATTACTCGATACATGCGCAGTACCATGACATAGCCCCTTTAAGCTGCTGCTCTTATGCTTTTATAAGTTCTTGTGTTTTTTTCTTTTATCACTGGAAGTTATATATAGCTGTTCTAGGTTTTACGCTCTAATAGATTTAATAGATTGTATTGTAGCTTCTTTTGCCCTTATCGTTTCCGTTCATTCTTTCATTATTTGTGTATATTACTTTTCAATATATATATAAGTAACGAAGTAACTCCTGACGAGTGAGGACTTTGGTCCCCACGAAACAGTATTGTAGAGCGAAATATGAATCAACCAAGAATTTAAATACTCCGAATCCTTAGTATATATATATATATATATATATTGCTACGTTTTCCACTATCATTGACCGGTGCTCGCGTGGAGGCAAATCTTGTAAGGGACTTCGAGTCCTATTGTTTCTTCTGCCGTGACCTTGTGTCCGAATGTCATAAATAAAATAAAAATAAATAAATAATGCAATTACCTTTGTACAAATGTACAACAAGGTTGTGTTGTTCATGGAAATTAATGTTCAAGTGGCATCTACTCGATACATTCCTATTCTCTTTTTAACCACTTTATATAAGTAGTAAAGTACTGATGCAATCGAACTTGTTCCATCACACGAGTATCTCATATTTCCCACAATCGAAAGCGTTATTCACGTAGTAGAACATTAACTTCAATCCTACCACATTCCTAATTCAATTTATTCAACTTGTTTGGAAAGTTATTGAGTCCAGTTTCAAATGTATTTTGCCCACGGGTATTAATATATCCGCAATAATAAATGTCCACATACCCACCGTGCTAATTAGTAGTTTTAATTCATTAATGTTTTAAATGATTTTTAATTTTCGAATACGAAAATGAATTATTACAACTGATTGTTTTTTTATTTCCTTCAGAATACATTATTCGAAGTCATGAGGTAAAACAAGATGGGTATAACGTAATGCATGATGGCAAATGCATCACTGTCTTCTCGGCTCCAAACTATTGGTAATGGATTGTTATAGCTTGAACACGTTCGTTTAAAGGTCGGCACACACGAAGGGACAAGTCCCAGGGACATGTCCCGGGGACAAATCCCTTGTTGTGTTCAGACGAGGTGCTCGTGTTGCAGGGACATTGTGATTTATACGGACGCCATCTTGAAATAGAGTTCGTAAGGGCTTGTGGGAAAGTAACATGACGCTTTACGATTGGGTTGTTATCATTTTGTCCCTGGGACATGTTACATGAACAGTTCACACGAGGAGATAATCACATTTTGTCCCCGCGACTTCCCCCCGGACTTGTCCCTTCGTGTGTACCGACCTTAAATTGCTTCGAAACCCTCTTGCAATTTTTATACCTATGAACCTCCGAAAAGTTTTGAATACTTCTGTTAAGGAAGTTTTGGTTTACAGGGAATATCCTATGTTATACGTTAGTTTGAAATTGTGAAATATTGACCTCTCCTGACCCATGACTGCGAAAGGAAAAGCCTGGGTTGATTCCTGTAAAGACGTCATCTCATTAATGCATTATTTTCTATGGCGCCTTTCTACCACAACAACATCGATTTATAGAGAATACACCTATTTAAAAAAAAACTTCCTGGCCATGCGACATTATCAGACAGATCTGGATTGTTTCCAACTCTCCCGTAAACTACGATGTAATTCGAAAATTGACTCGCAGAAGACTCTAAATTTTAAACAAACGAATTCACCAGACTTTCAGATACAACCGCAATCCATTTCGGTCTTGGAATGTCGCTTGCCGTTTGTCGCTTGACCGGTGTCAGGGTTAGGGGGGTAAATTTCCTAGGAATCCTACCCCCTCCAGGGAATTCCTAAATTTATTTTGTCCCGGTATGTGCACAGGACAATCAAAAACACAACTTTGAAGAGGCATGTAATCTTTATTTGAGTACTGTATTTATTTCTTACATTTTATTAACTTCTGTAAAATCTCGTAATGACACAAAAATAGAGTTTGGGCTTCCTGTGATGGAGAATGATGTTGTCAAGTGACAGTTTGGAAAGGCCTTCCAATCCTACTTGAGCCAAGGTTTCAACCCCGGCCGCCTGGTGTTAGCAGTGCGTGTCTGGTGCAGCACATTTTCAGGCACGTCGCTCGCCGCGCATCTGGGGTTCGGGCGCGATCCTATATGTATGGTGCTCCATTCGCGCGGGCGTTCGGCCACGCGGGAGCTCCGCCATAAAAACCTTTCTGAAGCCATGTTGGTATTACGGTATTCCATACCTTAGCCATATGAAAATCAGAAATTCGCCAGACAAACCCATAACACAGAGCACAATTACCTTTGGAATTTGTAATTCTTTGCAACTTGTACATATCAAGTCGTGATTATACCATAAAGTATAATATTTTTCTATGAACACGAGTCGTACATGAACTCGTAGCCAACGAGATGTACAGTGCCGAATTGAGCTCAGTTACACACACTCACTGGATATGAGCTATCGAAAAGAACACATAATGTATGTTTAACTCGCTAAATGTACGATTTCCGGCCTGGAAACTATTGCTCTACCATTGTGAGTAATCACATGGATCTGATCATGTGAATCACTTGAAAGATGGGTGTACCATAAGTATTCTTGGTTTGCATGTGACGTCATCAAAAACCTACAATCTGAACTATAAGTCCTACAAAGCTGTTCTTTGTATATATTCTAGACATCGATAATAAAAGTCTACACAGCAAATTTCACGTCGATAGGGTGTATTGTGCTGGAGTAAATAAATTTTGAATTTTATGACAGAACGACCCAGCGTGTTTTCCGGAAGGCATAAAAATCCATGTAATTGTGTCAATTTCTTTTTTTAACTCGATAAATCATTGAAAGCTGCATACAAAGAGTTTTGAAGTGAAACCCAATGATTTTGATGGGAAATTAAGCTTTATTTGTATTTTCGTTTTATGGCCGCCATGTTTGTGTCCCAGAGAGGATACAAAATACTGTAAACTTGTCGTACATTCATTGGCCCACAGCTCCGTTAGAAAATAATCTAACGTTCCAAAATGTGAGTTATAAATATATTTTTGGTAGTTCTACAAGGACCAAAATGTTATATGGGCCGCGTCAGGCAAAAAGGGCCCGGATGACATAATATGTAAATGTCTTTTTAAATTGTACCATGTTTTTTATACTTGTGGTGTAATTGCAATATGTATCGCGAGCGCCACATTGTGCTACTAACAAGTAGTGTTGATTTCATGAAATTGGCAAGTGAAATCGAAGACGAAATTTACGATATTTTTACAGAAGGGTGTGATCATAATTTTAGCAGACGCAAATCATTCCCTATTATCAGACGATTGTTTCAACGTGTAACTTGTACTATTGCTAAAATCATATTATGAGCTACGGGGAGCAGAACGACTGCAGAACATACATTTTTTTGCCAAAAAGTGATCATCTGGTTCATCTTATTTCTGTTTTACTCTTTAATGCCAGCAGGTATAAATGAACGTCATACATCAAAATCATCCCTTATGACAGGATTCCTAATTTTGTGGTCATATTTGTAATCGGGCCCTTGCATCAAAATCACGTAAATTTCACCCCTGATTTTTGTCGTCAATTTCATGAAACTGACATTTATTGTTATGAATGAAATGTAGCGCTCCTCGTCAAGATTACAATACAATCTTCAACCTGTTATTAGGAACACCGTTGTAGGAATTATTTAACTTGAATGTCGTCCGGGCCCTTTTTGCCTGACGCGGCCCATATTTCATTCCATCAATGCAAACCAATTTTGCGATCGCGTGTCATGACGGTGAAAACCACCAATACCATCATTTGTTTATGGAAAACATGGAACTCTATTCCCATTTACTGTTTTTTTTGGCCATTTTAATACTTGATTGCTATTTTCCTGTTTTGGAGTGTCGCTTTCTCGAGTTGATCTTCAATTTCTGCTTCACTCAATCGTTCAGCCATGTTAGTTTTGGGCAAACGAAATGAGTATTGCCAAAGTCTTCAAACCTAGGCGAATTTTGTAAACTATTTCTGCTGGTACTTTGATAATTCAAATGCTCTTGCGTTTGTTTCTTCTAAAGTTTGACGAACTACCACTGGAGCAGCTCTCATTGGCTGATTCAGAGTCACGTGGCAGTCATCAAAATCCAACGTTACCCGCACGGGCAACAATTCATCAATTGTTGCCCGCCACGTGATCACATCGTGACAGAAGATGGTGTGATGTGTCGCGCACGCCACTGGCTAGCTAAAGACGGAAAATATTTGTGTACCAAAACGTCTAGATCTTCATTAAAAGCTGACCATTTTTCGTCGAAAGAAAGCATTCAAAATTGAACCAGCTCCAAAGAAAGAATTTACATCTTTATCAAGCGCGGCTGAGAGAGAAATTGGTAGCAAAAAAAGGATGCAAGAAATACGCAAAACGATGCTAAAAATGCCGTAGCGACGCTGGCAGTGTTTTGTGTTGAAAAGCAGCTTCCGAAGAGAAGACGATAAACCTCGCTTGTATCGGGTAGTAAAACTTATGTCTATATAATAAATCACTTATTGACTGTCCCCTCGGGAATCAGTTTTGTTTCCCATCGATCCTCGATGTTCCCCTCGACTCTGCCTCGAGGAAGATCGAGGATCTCGGGGGAACAAAACTCGGGGGAACAAAACTCGGGGGAACAAAACTCGGGGGAACAAAACTCGGAGCCAGTCATTAAGTGTATATTACTCGATACTTAACTTCTTAAACATTTTTTTTCAGTGACCAAGTAGGCAATAAAGGAGCATTTATTACGATGGGTGCAGATTTGAAGCCAACATTTACAACATATGAAGCTGTGGTTAGTATGCTGTTGCTTTATACTTTACTTTGCATGTCCTTGTTATGCTACGTTATGAGAATATCAGCTGCTTCACTGAGCAGATGCTGAAAGAAACGTTAGTAAAGAGCAGTAGGTAAAGTAAAGTTAAGGCACCCACTTGGGTCAGAGATTTTTTCTTTCCCTCGTTGGGCGTGCACACTTAGCACTATAGAGCTTACCACTTTATATATTACATTCTTTACACTTACTAGTGCTACGCGGCAAACATGATTCAATATCATAACTACATATACATATATAATCGCCGTGACCCCATATAATGTACCAATACCCACGATTGCTCTCATCTGACTTGATAGCTCCGTTGGTAGAGCGCCAGACATGTAACTTGGAGGTCGTTGGGTTCGAGTTCCACTTGGGTCAGAGATTTTTTCTCTTTCCCTCGTTGGGCGTGCACACTTAGCACTACAGCTTACCACTTTATATATTACATTCTTTACCTTAATGTAACGTCGTTAACTCGTGACAGTCTGGTGAGACTGATAAACTTGAGGCCGACGTAGACCTACGATTTTACATCCTTATCCAAGAAGACGTGAAGGTTCTATACTGACATATCTGATCACCTTCCTATATTTCAAATAACAAATCTTAAGCTCTCTGCTATATCTCATCCAAGACAAATTTATACTCATATTTTTTCTACGTCTAATATAGGTAAATTTCGATCAAGACTAACCAACACTGATTGGAGTTTTATTTATAATACACCTTCTCCAAATGACTCATATGACTTATTTCTAAATTTCTTAAACCCCATTCATAACTCTTGTTTTCCATTAAAAACTATTAAACACCACATTAAAAATCATTCTAAACCATGGTTCACACCTGGCTTAATGAACTCGTGCAGAAGGAAAACTTCCCTATACAAGATCGCTTTAACTCAGCCAACTGTTGAGAATAATAAAAAGTATAAGACATTTCGTAATAAATACAACTCCTTAATAAAGGTAGCAAGGAAAAAATATTTCCATGACAAATTTTTTTCTATTAATTCCTCCTTAAGAAAAACTTGGTCTCTTATTAAATCAGTAATCTCTAAAAAGCAATCTAATAATAAACCAACAATCATGAAAGACTCAAATGGTCAATATTCTGACCCTGTACAAATTGCAACTAAGTTTACTGATTTTTTCTCTAATGTTGGTCCATCCTTATCTAAGAACATACATACACTTCATTCAAGTCACACTAAATTCATGTCAGGTGACTATGCTAACAGCATTTTTTCTTCTCCAACAACAACCAATGAAATTATCACATTAGTGACTTCCCTAAAAAATAGCCATAGTGAAGGCTGGGATGGAATCAGTATTATACCTATCAAAGCAACACATTTTTTCTGTATTTTTTTTTTGCTTTTGCCCCAACACTTTTCTAATGGTCCGTCCCTTAGTTATTTTAAGATCTTGAGTGTTGGTCTGGCCGGGGTTTGAACCCACGACCTCCTGCACAACAGACCGGGGGACGTTTGTTAGGTGGATAGACCTTTTGCAGGAAACAGTCACGTGCTGATCTAACACTTCAATAACCAATGAATCGAGCTCGTGATTCCATGGGAAAGGCTTCATTGGACTGCAAACAAACTTCGAAACGCTGTTTTAGAAAGATCAACAATCGACTGGAGGTGGAAATAGCATTTACAAACAGGTTTTGCTAATAACACTACCGATCTCGTACAAGTGCCTTTAAATATATGAAGTCACATTGATTTTTTGCCGTCCAGTACAACCACGTGATCGTCACTACACCTTGGCTTCAATAAACCTGCAATGACCCAAACGAGGACTTACACACTGCTACACTCAGGGGCTGAACATTCGACGTCGGAGCGGCAATTATTTGTTCAACAAATTAAGTTCGCTAAAGCAGGCCTTTTGTAGGGTACAATCACGTGCTTGTACTGGATGACAAATAATACCTGACTTTATTGATTTAAAGGGGTTATGTCATGGTACTGCGCATGTATCGAGTAATCGCTCGTTTAGTGGCTGTTAATTGGATACAAACAGTTAAACTTCTCTCCCTCAATGCTTGATTGAAAGGATTTTCAATATTAATTCCCTGGAGACTGTTTTTACACTGTTTGTTAGTCATTTTTGCATATTTGCTTTGATTTTAAGCATCCCACATGGCCGAGAGGTTCGTTAGTTCATATCAAAATCGGTGGAAATAGCTCTTTCCGACCCGGAAAAACGAATGTAAAGTCTTACCGTGACACAGCCCCTTTAAAGGTACTTATATGTTCGAGACGCTGATTTTTTATTTCCGGCATCTTTTCCTTCTCTTCTCATGAAATCCTTGTTACTTAGATCAACTAAGGTACTTATATGTTCGAGACGCTGATTTTTATTTCCGGCATCTTTTCCTTCACTTCTCCTCATGTAATCCTTGTTAGTTAGATCAACTTCAAGTGTCTTGAGTAGTGTTTGAACTAATTGGAGCAACCTTGATCTGGCGTTTCATTGGTCACCGAGATTCGTCTGTCATTTGATTGGACATCAAGATATATCAAGGTACATGCACCTGACCAAAATGGGATGTCCGGATTCGCTGTTGAACTCATTCATTGTTCATGAGTTTGAGAATTTCAATGCAAGACCGAGCCCATAGTTTTGAACTCGTTCATTAACTGACCACGCCCCAATTTCATTGTTTAATTATTGGGATGGTTGGGGAAATCATGTGTCTCACTCACAATGTCGTTAGTAGGCCTGGTTGCTTAAGCCCGCCGCACACGAGAGCTATCAGCTTAGCCAACGGGCACGAGAGGTCGTTTGCTAAGCGGATAGCTCTCGTGTGCGGCGAATTTCGGCGAGTTTTTTGCCTCAATTGACCGTAAGGAAAATTTTGTCTATCGTGTGTGATATTCAGTTTAGTCTCTTGAGGCGAGAAACTCGCCGTGTGCGCTGAAGAGAGCTAACAGCGTAGTTTGGCGTAATCTATTGACCAATGAAAATGCACAGCGCTCTCACGTGATTTCAAAATAGCGACGTCCAGCGAAGTAATAGATGAAATTTTAGTAGAGATTCACCGTGTGTGGCGAAACAGCGCTTGAGCTAACGGCTTAGTGAACGACCTCTCGAGCCCGTTGGCTAAGCTGATAGGTCTCGTGTGCGGCGGGCTGTAGCCGGAAGGAGTTTGATGATAGCTAGCAGTCGATATTTGATTACCGATTATTTGCATTTCGATATCATAGTTTCAATAGTTTCAATAGATGATTGAATGCACGTGCCTAAAATTTTCGCTTCCAGGTCCCCATCGCCGGTCACTGTCTTTATAGTTATCCTTAAGTGTATTTGCATCTTAGGGTCGAATCTTAGGTCGAATCCATGGTAAGTTATACCATGATCGCCGAGGAACGGAACAAATCTATGAGAAGTTTAGTTTTCTCTGCCGAAACTAAAGACGTCGCAGTCGAGTTGCTTTCGAAAACGTTTTGTTTAATGCTTGACTGAGCGCCATTGATTAAACGACCCTGGCTTCCCCTGGGGAAAAGCGTGTTGTTTTTGAGAAGAATAACACTAAAATACAATGTAATTATGCGGTTGACTAAATATTCAAAGAGCATGAATGGATTTTAATTACGTCACGTTTATGGTTTTAAGTATCCCACATGGAAGAAGCGGGTTTGAGAAATTAAGAGAAGAATATGCAGATTGAAATAGGTCATCCCACATGGATTAAATTGTAGGTTATGATGAAGACAGGTCAGTTTGGATTCAGTATTTTTCATCCGGGAGCGTAGGGCTAGTTGTGCCAGAGGGGAGCAGGAGTTGATGCTTTTGACCTTCTCACTTCCAGCCTGCATTCTCTTCTAATTTTCCCTCATTACGCATGCAGGGGAAATTTAGAAATATGCATTGTCTCGAAATTTCCCTTTCTAAATATCCCTCCCATCAGGGAAAATTAGTGGTTTAAATGTGCCTCGGAGAACAAAAGAATCCGAGGCTACCATGGCATAACTATACTAAGATCGCGATTTCGCAACGCTGAATAAGGGCGGTGCAATATTTGCTCGACTCTCAGCCATAGTCTGATCGACCATCACAGCATTACATTATTCGATTTCTGAGCCAATGATATCATGAGGTTTCTAGCATCAAACTGATGAATAATTTTAAACGAGACACGTGGATATGTTGTTTCCCGTGTGCCCAAAGCTGAACGGCGTATGGCAAAGAAAGTGCTGGATTTCGTCCTGTTTACTAGCGGGTTTCGTTGGACTGTGGCGTACCTCTACAAATTAGACCCAATGGCTTGCTCGCTAACAGCTCCAAAACTCGATAAATAAACCCCAAACGGTCGATCAAAACACCAGAAATCAACCAAGTTGCCATTAACTTTAACTATTTTGATTTTATCAAAGGCAAATACAGACGTAATTTCTTGCTCACCATTGATGCATTTCCGACCAAAACTATCGAACTAAACGCTCAGACTGCGTCCAACTCTCTTCGGGATACAAAATATATTTTGTGGATTAAACTCGCTGTTTTAGTAAACTGCACGTCGAAACTTGAGACTAATAAGCAGCACTGAAGGAATTGTGGTAAAACATACAAACGAATGCTGCCGCTCAGTTATATAAGGACGTGTATTTGAAGAAAACCTTACAGTAGCTTTATGGCAGGAGGTGGGTTTCGCAATGATCTTTTAACAGTGAGTGTCACGGTTTTAACTGAAGCATGTTTAAGCAGTGGCATGTTTTCTTAAGAGCTGTCCCGTTTTATTATCAGTTCGTCCCGATATATCTTGCAATTTTTACCCTGGTCCCAGAAGGTTTCTCCGTTGATTAGGGAGAGCCGCGTAGAGTCGATCAGCGAGCCGCAAAGCGGCGAGGAGTGAAGAGAGAGAACCTCTGGTAGCCGGCGTCAGTTGACTGATCGTACCGCGCCAATAGATTTAAACTAGGGACAAGATTTGTCCCTCCTTCCTGATTAGAGGAATATATAATTACCTTATAGCGTTCTCCTATTGGTTGTTAGGGTTAGAGAACCTCTGGTAGCCGGCGTCAGTTGACTGATCGTACCGCGCCAATAGATTTGAACCAGGGACAAGATTTGTCCTTCCTTCCTGATTAGAGGAATATATAATTACCTTATAGCGTTCTCCTATTGGTTGTTAGGGTTAGAGAACCTCTGGTAGCCGGCGTCAGTTGACTGATCGTACCGCGCCAATAGATTTAAACTAGGGACAATGGCGTTGTCCGATTGGCTGACACGGGAGAGGGGTTGATTTAGAAATTGTAATAGACGGGAGTGAGTGAACGTCAGTTTGTCGCTCCAACTCGACAGCTGGGAAAATGATATGTTCTGGGCTTGAATGTTTATCCGCTGTTTACGACCAACTTAATTAGTCTGAAGCGAATAATTAGCACATATCTCTGGTCTCTTCTAGTTGAAATTAAACGGACTTTTCATAAGCCGCTCGAAATTAAGAATGCTGCTTCTCTGTCTCCAAATGCATTTCAAACTTTAGGAACTCAGGCATAAGTAATCGGACACGCTCGCCTGGGTTCACACTCATATGACATGAGGTCACAAATCTAGATAAAGCCCGTAAAGTGGAATCGAAAACAGTATTGTAGAATAAGTAGGGTGAATATCTGGGTCAAAGAGCAGAAATGAAGCGCTTGTTGATGTTGAAGAAATCGTTTCCGTTCTACGACGCACGTATTCAAAATATTGACTTCGTTGTCGAGATCACACATAATCCTCACCGCTCAGTCATTTTTCTTACGTAATTCTCTATTTCTTGTTTCTTACACTGTTATTCTAGCCTCCTCCGCAGGCATCTCTATTTTTTGAAGAAATCAGATTATGGGCTCCCTGTGGCAGGTGAAGAAAAGAGAGAGAGATTGTCCTCCTCTTCTCTCCCGGAGTCACAGGTAACCCAATTCACGATTTTTAAAATCTGATTTCTTCGAAAATTAGAGATGTAAAACTGCTTTGATAGAGTAGTTCCAGCAGAATAAGTAGCTCAGGTTCACAATTTCATGACGTCATCACAACTATTCAGCAATATGCTTTCAAAAGAATTCCTACATATTTGCAATGCATAAGTGTTTTGTACTTCGGTTTAAACTGTGTTTAGTGTTTATGTCCGACTCGCAAGGATTCAATATCACGTAATGCATCATCTTATGTTTTTTAGCCCCATCCAGATATAACACCTATGGCTTACTCCAGTTCACTGATGCAGATGACGTTTGGTTTCATGTAAGACACGATGGACCCATTCTGCGTTACCAAACGCAACAGGGACTTGCATATCTCATCAGTCACGTCAGGTTTCGAACCCCTGACAGTAACTGATGACGTCACTGATAACTGGCTTGGCGACATTCTACCTAGCAGGCCACACACGAATGCGATATTGGCTTGTCAGACAATACCATGGATCAGTGAGCCTATGGCATCTAGGGTAGTCGGACAACTGATCAAGCCACATATTTGTTTTCATTACGCTAATCATTCTTAAGAGTTCACTTTAATAATTTGAAAATAAACCGATTGCAGTTGTCACATCGCCTTAATAATTGTTAGAGTAGATTTCGTATGAGTAGGATAAACTAGGCATGTCCGTATCGTGCTGTACCGTATCACTGTAATTTGATTGGATCAGCAGAGCAAAAACGATAGGGAAACCATTCAATGTCACGGCATCTCGTACAGTAACAGTGCCGTAGTTTGTTCCACTTGTGAAATCTGCTCTACACCACATGAAGATACACACGACGACTACGGTCTACGACTACGGACGCGTGTCAATAAAGGACTGGAACGAGACACTCGTGTTGGTTTCATTGTATCGTAGCGAGTCCACGACGGTGAGAAGTCGGCGTGTTTTTCGTAGTCACCACAACACAGTACGCTAGTCGGATTTCAGTAATGTAAGAAATTCACCACTTTTGAATATTTCAATAGCTAACCTTTAAAATACACAATAAATTGCTTTCTGTTCGAATTTACAGCGTTGTGGGGCTTAGCTTATGTGGGAATTTTTGGTCAATTCGGTCGGCAACGCGATGGCTTCAGCTCAGTCTCGCCAAAATGTTGTCATTTTCGCGCCATTCGTTGCGTACTCGGCCCAGTACTCTAGCCGACCGCTAGGCACGTCCAACCGTAGTCGTAGTCCGTTGTCGTCGTATCTTAAATTCGCTATTAACTCTCACAGTGGCGAAACGATTTTAGATTACAGTCACATCCACTCAGCCTATCAGCGCTCAGTATCTCCGTATTAATCTCTATTTAAGCTCAGTATTAATGCCTACTAGTTTAAGCGATCACGAGTTGATTGGAAGTACTCGAAAACTCAATAATGCAAAACATCAACCCAGGATTATTGCGTGTCGAAATTATGTCAGTTATGAGCCGCAGTTATTTTGTGATGAAACGAGAAATTAGGTAAAACCAGGAGCCCATAACATAGGGGCGTCCATCCCGCATACTTGGCCTATGTCACAGCGTTTTCACAAGTTGTTGAATTGCAATTATTCCTAAGGGAATAAAATCACAAAAGCGTAGCAGCCATGTTGTTTGGTATAACAAACGTAGCTAATGAGGCATCTTTTGTTCCCCCACGGTGCAACCCACAAATTAACGGGAGAAATAATCTCAAAATAGCCCAACTTGTAAAAACGCTGTGACACCTGTATAGGAGATATGGACGCTCCTGGTAAGACTAGAGCCAGCTAACGGATCTTCCAGATACACTAATAGCCACGTGCAAAGTTTGTTTCTGTTTTCCAGATGTTTTACATCCGGTTTCGCACTCCGATGAAAATCTCAAGCAAAACCGGCCCAATATCCGTAAAGGCCCGTTTACACAGGCGATCTTTGTTGCAATTTTTGTCGCGTCCCGTTGCAATTTTTCTCGCCGCAAATTTGCATCAAGTTACATCGAGTTTCGAACATGCTCGAAACCAGTGCGACTTGGTGGCGACAAAAATAGCATGAAAATCGCCGCTAGTTTACACGCGCGAGTTGAAAGTGCAAGTTCGCTGGCGACCAAAATTGTGTGGAAATAGCGACAAAAATTGCACAAAAAAATCGACTCTGTAAACGGGCCTTGGTATTTATATCGGGAAATAGGCCATTTTGACGATTTGCGCACGCATCACTAGAACAATAGACGTGAACTGCTAAGACTCTTTCTGGTTCACCAGCCTTTTGTCATTTAAAACAGATAGCCATTGTTCTATCTGCGCGCGCCACATTGTCAAAATGTAATATCAGGATGTTATCGCATGGGTCGGAAGCGACGAGGGCAATTTGGTGAAACGTTTGAAAACGCAAGTGATTTTAAAATCTTTAATTTTCGAGGTCCCATGCGATTACTCGTTTATCATGAGATTTTTCCGAGCAAAAGACATCTATATCTATCGATGTGTACTCCATGCCAATGCAATGCCAATAGAAAACCCGATTCAACATGACACTTTCAAACTTTAATAATAATACAATACAATACAATCTTTATTTACTCAAATGGGAAATACTAAAAATATACAGAAGTGGACAAACATATAAAGGTAGATAAAATTGTTAGGCAATATTTTGAGTTTGAGAAGTTTGAGCCTGGGAGCTAAGTGAACCGTGAGGTTTTCGAGTTAGCCCCCAGAAGGTCCAACTCGCCTTGCTCTGTATTCAATTACAATATTCAAAAAGTCAAAATACAACAATGCATTTTCGATTTGTCTTTAATAGTTTATTCGCAAATGTTACTTTTTACAAATCGGCGAGAATTCTCCGAGTGCATTGAACTCAAGACTCAAACTCGACATAAAAACCTAGGGTTTTGAATAAAATTCTTTCAAAATTTCTGGATTTTTTAAATTGATAACTATAATTAGCAATTACAGAGAGGTTTAAAGCGGGAATAAGAAGCTTTTGGACTTATTTTGTCAAACAAACTGAAACGTCAAAATCAAGGATAAACTGAGTCAACTTTGCAGTGACAAAATACACGACAAATACCATAGTATTCGCTCAAAATACCCTTTAGAAATATGTAAAATAACACTTAACAGATTAGTTGACTTACCTTTGAACTTTCTGTTGTCAGAAATGGTTGTAAAATCCTTATTTGTTTTCTTTTAGGAGCAGAAGTGCACACGACTCACCACAGGCAGCCCAAACTCTAATATCTAGCTAATACTTACAGCGTTTGTAAGGGAAATTTAACGAGCTAGAAATACGAAAGAATTAATGAATAAAATGCCTTACCTTGCTTCCATAGTGTATTACTTGCTGTCTGTGTGGTAACAGGGTTGATATGAAGCGATTTTAGCGATTTTTCATTTTCTCTGCTCTCCTTCCTAAGAGAAAGACTTTCTCTTAGGAACTGAGAGCAGAGAAAATGAAAACTCGCTAAAATCGCTTCATATCAACCCTGTTACCACACAGACAGCAAGTAATACACTATGGAAGCAAGGTAAGGCATTTTATTCATTAATTCTTTCGTATTTCTAGCTCGTTAAAATTCCCATACAAACGCTGTAAGTATTAGATAGATATTAGAGGTTGGGCTGCCTGTGGACTCACGAGCTGAAAATTCTCTGCAAACGGCGAAAAACCTGTTGCTAAGAAACCAACTTCCAATTAGACGCCAGTAATCACAGGCTTCCCAGACTCTACGTATATTTCCCGCTTATTAGTCTGTTGGGTTACCTGTGGTTTATCGATCAGTTTCATAACGATCTCAGAAGAGTTTAAATAATTGCTTCGTGTGAATTCTCTTTTCCGATTCCTACGAAATGAATCTTCAATAACAAAAGATTGATACTTAATGAAGTTGTGTGAGTGGTTTTTTGGCGATTTGGGGCCTTCTAAAGCAATTTATTAGGATTCGAAATTTTGACCGTTGGCCGAGGCTCTAAGAAAGTTAACAAGGTCGGCAAGTCGACCTCGCCAAAGCACACACTTACCTCAAAGATCACCCAAAAATCGGCACTTTTCTTCCTCGCTCGCTATTCAGCTTTCGGCACAGGAGGGAATAGTTATCAAGCAACATCTGACCAGAGATTTAGGAAAATTCATCAAATTTATCATCGCCAAACCGCCTCCTCGAGACCCCAAAAGCGCGACCTTGCAATGATCTGTAAGAACCAGAATGACCAAAGCGGTCCAAAATTTTCCCGACCCTACCCAAAACGATGCAAATCGCCTTTTATCATGGGGGGCCCTCAAGCGTGAAATTATACTTCCGCTCGAGGAACGGAAACAAATATATCGCCAATCAGAGAGACCATTAACTAGTGTAATTTATGTTAGTTGAGGTACGAAATTCACAGAAATGAATATTTTGCTGGCACGGAACAGAAGCCTGGGGAGAGTAGTGCTGAGAATTATGGGTAATGTAGAGTGCCATAAGTAGGTGACTGTTAAGAGTTTGAAATCAGTCTAGGTCAGCCTTGCTACCTTGCTTCATTTTTGGAAGAAACCGAAGTTAAAAAGAACACCGAACGCAACAACGAACTATGGCAGCCCTTAAAAGGTCTAATGACTCACAAAGTGCACCAGAACAGATTAGAGAAATTAAGCAGATAAA
The DNA here is from genome assembly GCA_030867875.1 of Actinernus sp. WN-2022. Taxonomy (NCBI): domain Eukaryota; kingdom Metazoa; phylum Cnidaria; class Anthozoa; order Actiniaria; family Actinernidae; genus Actinernus; species Actinernus sp. WN-2022. The sequence goes on from JAOWCC010000577.1 coordinate 121,156,676, forward strand.
AACTTCAGGTGGAACGCCCTCATTCAAAAAAAGAAAACCAACGAGGAACAGTACAAATCCGCTAAAGCCGTACAGAAGCGGTCAAAGATGAGGAGGAGGAGAAAACTATCTATAGAGCAGAAGCGAGAGCTGTGAAATTGACTAAGCGTTTCACATCCTCCAGAGCCTAACATCAAAGAGTGAGGGAAACTCCAAGCCAAAATCTGGATCCCAGATTACCACTTTATACCAAACAGACGACACAATCGGAAAACCCACGCTGGTTGGCGAATTGTCCTGACTTCCTTGCCGCTCGTCAAATGTTCCATAAACGACTAGGCGAAAGTGTCGACACTTACGAAAAAGGTGTAGTATGTTCTGGTTAACTGGAATTTTTGATTTTGTCATTGTGAGTTCCTTAGAGCTTGATTGTGGTATTAGTATACGTAACATACCAGAGGTTGAATGCCAACAACTTGAAAACATTAATACTAAATTTAAAATTTCTCAGAGGCGCAACTCTGTTAGGTGAAGATTACGTAGAGCTTTTAAACAATGGGTGGCAATGGAGTGCCTCGGTTTAATTGTTTTATATGTTGTCTAGCTTGGCTATAGCTACTTATATTGCTGTTTTTGTACATTCCTGGTCCTTACAAGGCACAAAATAATAAGCCGGCTCTTGATGAAGCCGTGTTTGTGGAATGAGCGATTAATGAACTATTGTGTCTTGATTGTAATTCTGAAGTGTCAGACCAAGTCGGATATTGTTAAGCAGTATTCAGTTATATTCTTGCACGGCAAATTGCCAGTTTACAAGACGAAGTGCATTCCGATCTGTTTAAGTTCGGTTCCTACCTAATGAAGTTAATTCTCATTGGAAATATGTTTGGTGCCCTAATTAATTTAACGCATCAGATGCTACCATTTCTGCTAAAGATAAAATAATTCCAAGCTTGTCAAAAGACCTTACCGCAGTGTTGGATTCATTAAGTTCCACATTACATGTTAAGAAAATTGGCATTATTCGCGGCAAAGTTATTTCAATTGTAATTGCGTGGGGAATGTTTCAAGACTTATGACAAGGAATATTCACGCTGTTATCACTCCGCAATTCTGCTACCAAATCAGCAGTTGTATGTTACTCGGCTTATTCTGTCTGTTATAGAACTTAGGTCGTTAATAAACTTAACGGTATCCCTTATGGCCTGTTAAGCATAGACTGACTGAGTCTATTCCAGTGACGCATCCGCTACAGCATGTGGAAGTACCTTAGACTTTGAAGGAAAGGTTTTTTCCACCAAAATAAGTCAGAAATTGAAATGGCTCTAATTTTTACTTAATAGAGCCGGTTGTATACAGTCTCCCTGCCTTCCAAAGCGTTTGCTCATAAACTGTGTCATGGCTTACATACATTTATATAAATGTAGCCAAAATTGTCATGAACGTTCTAGGTGCCATATCTACATTTCATCACTTTAGATATTTATCACAGACCTATGGATTCCTAGATAGCTAACTTGTTATGCAGAAGAAATTAGTAGAATAATAGATTATGACGATCATCGATACTATTAATGATTACGCATTTCTTAGTATTCACCATTTATGTGGTCACGTGCGATAGGTTCGCATGCTGTTACAAGGCTAATTTGCCGAAGTTTAATACCCAGTATATATTATCGACCACGAACTTGCGGGGTAAATGCATTTTACAGACAATGTAAACGCAGCCAAAATTGTCATGAATGGCTGTGAAGTCCTATCTAGTTGTGGGGAGTGTGAGGAGTAAAAGCAGGCCCCCACCAGCTTTAAGCTGTAATACTCGGCCTGCTATAACAAATAAAATATTTATTTATTTTATCTACATTTCCTGTATCGCTTTAGATATTTATCAGACCTGTATCAAGGGAATAAGTTTGGAGGTACAATGGATTCCTAAATAGCTAAATTCTCATGCAGAAGAAATTAGTAGAATAATAGATTATGACGATTATACTATTAACGATTACGCATTTCCTAGTATTGACATTTATGGGGTCCGCATACGTGTGATAGGTTCGCATGCTTGTTACAAGGCTAAGGTGCCAATATCGACCACGATATTGTGGGGTAAATGCATTTTCCCAGTATTGGGGGTTATGACAACAATTGCTTATGTCAGCCTGTCTATCTGACTTGTAAAGTAATTGATTACACGAGTACGTAATGCTAGAGGCATGGTAATTGTACCGCTGTGAAATTGGATAATTTCTGGCCTGTTCTTTGTTCAGATGGGATACATTGGAGTGAATTCGTCCAAGATTGGTTAGTTTTAAGCAATAATCCAGAGTTGTTTATAAGAGGTAAAGCCAATTAACAATTGTATATTTGGCAATAAACGTTTAAGCTTTGAGAATCGACTTACGTTTTTCACCTAGGAATGGTGTTATGTTTCTGCACAGATTTTGAAAGAATTTGTGTAACACGTAATCGCTGAAAATGTGTTTTCAGTCGGCCCTAAAGGGGTACCCTGGAGGGGCGTATGGCATCGTGGCCACGCCCTGGATGGGCATTATAATCTTACCATGTTATGAAATTTATTAACTTCAATACTGACACGGTTCTTGCCATATCACTGCTTTCACTGTATGCCCTTATTTTTTCTTGTTTCATTTTTCTTTCTCCAGAAGTTGCCAACGAGTTGTGGAGTATCAGACATTAACGAGTTGTGGTTATCAGACATTACCAGTGACAGAACCAAACAGCTAAAGGAGAACTTGAAATAAAGCAGTTCTAGCATCCAGATCCAGAGGGATTACTGAAGCCTACCTTAGAGCATTTAATAGATGGACATTATTTGCACATGAATTCTTATAAGTAAAATCTGCTCCCGCCAATCCATTTCATTGGCGCTATATCTACAGTATTTGATAGAGACATCCAAGTCTACATCTAGCATAAATTGCGTTTTGTCCAGTTACTAAGGTTATATATATATATATCTAGCATGTTTTCACAAAAGGAGCCTTTGAACCTAACACCCCCTTTTGGGAAAACATGCTAGATCTTGTGTGCCTTTAAGCTTTAAAAGCCAGTAACTCGTGTTTTTACCGTTTTCTTGAAAGGGCAAATGACAGTTGAAGACTTTTCTGGCCTTTCTATCCCATAATTGACTTGACTTAGATCCATCCCATAATTTCTTTATTTGAGACCTAGAGGTTATGCTTAGGTTAGAAAAAGGCCATTTTCTGGTATTATTACTCAAAATACAGGAAACTTCCATCCACTAAACGCAATCTACATTAAGAGAACGTTGTATTGCCGTATAGTGCATCGAAATCCATCAAAAGCTCGAGAAATGGCGCCACTTTGAAGATTTTAGGGTACACAAGTAACTTTGAGAGATTCAGGTTAGCTTACAAAAACCACATTTTCGGGTTTTCTACTCCAAATACGGCAAAACTGGCACGCTAGTCTTAAAGTACTGGAAGAGACCGTTGTTTTGACGTGTAGTACATCGAAATCCATCAAAAGCTCGAGAAATGACGCCACTTTGAAGATTGTAAGGTACACAAGAATCTTGTGTACCTTACAATCTTCAAAGTGGCGCCATTTCTCGAGCTTTTGATAGATTTCGATGTACTACACGTCAAAACAACGGTCTCTTCCAGTACTTTAAGACTAGCGTGCCAGTTTTGCCGTATTTGGAGTAGAAAACCCGAAAATGTGGTTTTTGTAAGCTAACCTGAATCTCTCAAAGTTACTTGTGTACCCTAAAATCTTCAAAGTGGCGCCATTTCTCGAGCTTTTGATAGATTTCGATGTACTACACGTCAAAACAACGGTCTCTTCCAGTACTTTAAGACTAGCGTGCCAGTTTTGCCGTATTTGGAGTAGAAAACCCGAAAATGTGGTTTTTGTAAGCTAACCTGAATCTCTCAAAGTTACTTGTGTACCCTAAAATCTTCAAAGTGGCGCCATTTCTCGAGCTTTTGATAGATTTCGATGTACTACACGTCAAAACAACGGTCTCTTCCAGTACTTTAAGACTAGCGTGCCAGTTTTGCCGTATTTGGAGTAGAAAACCCGAAAATGTGGTTTTTGTAAGCTAACCTGAATCTCTCAAAGTTACTTGTGTACCCTAAAATCTTCAAAGTGGCGCCATTTCTCGAGCTTTTGATGGATTTCGATGCACTATACGGCAATACAACGTTCTCTTAATGTAGATTGCGTTTAGTGGATGGAAGTTTCCTGTATTTTGAGTAACAATACCAGAAAATGGCCTTTTTCTAACCTAAGCATAACCTCTAGGTCTCAAATAAAGAAATTATGGGATGGATCTAAGTCAAGTCAATTATGGGATAGAAAGGCCAGAAAAGTCTTCAACTGTCATTTGCCCTTTCAAGAAAACGGCAAAAACACGAGTTACTGGCTTTTAAAGCTTAAAGGCACACAAGAATCTTGTGTACCTTACAATCTTCAAAGTGGCGTCATTTCTCGAGCTTTTGATGGATTTCGATGTACTACACGTCAAAACAACGGTCTCTTCCAGTACTTTAAGACTAGCGTGCCAGTTTTGCCGTATTTGGAGTAGAAAACCCGAAAATGTGGTTTTTGTAAGCTAACCTGAATCTCTCAAAGTTACTTGTGTACCCTAAAATCTTCAAAGTGGCGCCATTTCTCGAGCTTTTGATGGATTTCGATGCACTATACGGCAATACAACGTTCTCTTAATGTAGATTGCGTTTAGTGGATGGAAGTTTCCTGTATTTTGAGTAACAATACCAGAAAATGGCCTTTTTCTAACCTAAGCATAACCTCTAGGTCTCAAATAAAGAAATTATGGGATGGATCTAAGTCAAGTCAATTATGGGATAGAAAGGCCAGAAAAGTCTTCAACTGTCATTTGCCCTTTCAAGAAAACGGCAAAAACACGAGTTACTGGCTTTTAAAGCTTAAAGGCACACAAGAATCTTGTGTACCTTACAATCTTCAAAGTGGCGTCATTTCTCGAGCTTTTGATGGATTTCGATGTACTACACGTCAAAACAACGGTCTCTTCCAGTACTTTAAGACTAGCGTGCCAGTTTTGCCGTATTTGGAGTAGAAAACCCGAAAATGTGGTTTTTGTAAGCTAACCTGAATCTCTCAAAGTTACTTGTGTACCCTAAAATCTTCAAAGTGGCGCCATTTCTCGAGCTTTTGATGGATTTCGATGTACTACACGTCAAAACAACGGTCTCTTCCAGTACTTTAAGACTAGCGTGCCAGTTTTGCCGTATTTGGAGTAGAAAACCCGAAAATGTGGTTTTTGTAAGCTAACCTGAATCTCTCAAAGTTACTTGTGTACCCTAAAATCTTCAAAGTGGCGCCATTTCTCGAGCTTTTGATGGATTTCGATGTACTACACGTCAAAACAACGGTCTCTTCCAGTACTTTAAGACTAGCGTGCCAGTTTTGCCGTATTGGGAGTAGAAAACCCGAAAATGTGGTTTTTGTAAGCTAACCTGAATCTCTCAAAGTTACTTGTGTACCCTAAAATCTTCAAAGTGGCGCCATTTCTCGAGCTTTTGATAGATTTCGATGTACTACACGTCAAAACAACGGTCTCTTCCAGTACTTTAAGACTAGCGTGCCAGTTTTGCCGTATTTGGAGTAGAAAACCCGAAAATGTGGTTTTTGTAAGCTAACCTGAATCTCTCAAAGTTACTTGTGTACCCTAAAATCTTCAAAGTGGCGCCATTTCTCGAGCTTTTGATGGATTTCGATGCACTATACGGCAATACAACGTTCTCTTAATGTAGATTGCGTTTAGTGGATGGAAGTTTCCTGTATTTTGAGTAACAATACCAGAAAATGGCCTTTTAAAAACCTAAGCATAACCTCTAGGTCTCAAATAAAGAAATTATGGGATGGATCTAAGTCAAGTCAATTATGGGATAGAAAGGCCAGAAAAGTCTTCAACTGTCATTTGCCCTTTCAAGAAAACGGCAAAAACACGAGTTACTGGCTTTTAAAGCTTAAAGGCACACAAGATCTAGCATGTTTTCACAAAAGGGGGTGTTAGGTTCAAAGGCTCCTTTTGTGAAAACATGCTAGATCTTGTGTACCTTACAATCTTCAAAGTGGCGCCATTTCTCGAGCTTTTGATGGATTTCGATGTACTACACGTCAAAACAACGGTCTCTTCCAGTACTTTAAGACTAGCGTGCCAGTTTTGCCGTATTTGGAGTAGAAAACCCGAAAATGTGGTTTTTGTAAGCTAACCTGAATCTCTCAAAGTTACTTGTGTACCCTAAAATCTTCAAAGTGGCGCCATTTCTCGGGCTTTTGATAGATTTCGATGTACTACACGTCAAAACAACGGTCTCTTCCAGTACTTTAAGACTAGCGTGCCAGTTTTGCCGTATTTGGAGTAGAAAACCCGAAAATGTGGTTTTTGTAAGCTAACCTGAATCTCTCAAAGTTACTTGTGTACCCTAAAATCTTCAAAGTGGCGCCATTTCTCGAGCGTTTGATAGATTTCGATGTACTACACGTCAAAACAACGGTCTCTTCCAGTACTTTAAGACTAGCGTGCCAGTTTTGCCGTATTTGGAGTAGAAAACCCGAAAATGTGGTTTTTGTAAGCTAACCTGAATCTCTCAAAGTTACTTGTGTACCCTAAAATCTTCAAAGTGGCGCCATTTCTCGAGCTTTTGATGGATTTCGATGCACTATACGGCAATACAACGTTCTCTTAATGTAGATTGCGTTTAGTGGATGGAAGTTTCCTGTATTTTGAGTAACAATACCAGAAAATGGCCTTTTTCTAACCTAAGCATAACCTCTAGGTCTCAAATAAAGAAATTATGGGATGGATCTAAGTCAAGTCAATTATGGGATAGAAAGGCCAGAAAAGTCTTCAACTGTCATTTGCCCTTTCAAGAAAACGGCAAAAACACGAGTTACTGGCTTTTAAAGCTTAAAGGCACACAAGAATCTTGTGTACCTTACAATCTTCAAAGTGGCGTCATTTCTCGAGCTTTTGATGGATTTCGATGTACTACACGTCAAAACAACGGTCTCTTCCAGTACTTTAAGACTAGCGTGCCAGTTTTGCCGTATTTGGAGTAGAAAACCCGAAAATGTGGTTTTTGTAAGCTAACCTGAATCTCTCAAAGTTACTTGTGTACCCTAAAATCTTCAAAGTGGCGTCATTTCTCGAGCTTTTGATGGATTTCGATGTACTACACGTCAAAACAACGGTCTCTTCCAGTACTTTAAGACTAGCGTGCCAGTTTTGCCGTATTTGGAGTAGAAAACCCGAAAATGTGGTTTTTGTAAGCTAACCTGAATCTCTCAAAGTTACTTGTGTACCCTAAAATCTTCAAAGTGGCGCCATTTCTCGAGCTTTTGATGGATTTCGATGTACTACACGTCAAAACAACGGTCTCTTCCAGTACTTTAAGACTAGCGTGCCAGTTTTGCCGTATTTGGAGTAGAAAACCCGAAAATGTGGTTTTTGTAAGCTAACCTGAATCTCTCAAAGTTACTTGTGTACCCTAAAATCTTCAAAGTGGCGCCATTTCTCGAGCTTTTGATGGATTTCGATGTACTACACGTCAAAACAACGGTCTCTTCCAGTACTTTAAGACTAGCGTGCCAGTTTTGCCGTATTGGGAGTAGAAAACCCGAAAATGTGGTTTTTGTAAGCTAACCTGAATCTCTCAAAGTTACTTGTGTACCCTAAAATCTTCAAAGTGGCGCCATTTCTCGAGCTTTTGATAGATTTCGATGTACTACACGTCAAAACAACGGTCTCTTCCAGTACTTTAAGACTAGCGTGCCAGTTTTGCCGTATTTGGAGTAGAAAACCCGAAATTGTGGTTTTTGTAAGCTAACCTGAATCTCTCAAAGTTACTTGTGTACCCTAAAATCTTCAAAGTGGCGCCATTTCTCGAGCTTTTGATGGATTTCGATGCACTATACGGCAATACAACGTTCTCTTAATGTAGATTGCGTTTAGTGGATGGAAGTTTCCTGTATTTTGAGTAACAATACCAGAAAATGGCCTTTTAAAAACCTAAGCATAACCTCTAGGTCTCAAATAAAGAAATTATGGGATGGATCTAAGTCAAGTCAATTATGGGATAGAAAGGCCAGAAAAGTCTTCAACTGTCATTTGCCCTTTCAAGAAAACGGCAAAAACACGAGTTACTGGCTTTTAAAGCTTAAAGGCACACAAGATCTAGCATGTTTTCACAAAAGGGGGTGTTAGGTTCAAAGGCTCCTTTTGTGAAAACATGCTAGATCTTGTGTACCTTACAATCTTCAAAGTGGCGTCATTTCTCGAGCTTTTGATGGATTTCGATGTACTACACGTCAAAAGAACGGTCTCTTCCAGTACTTTAAGACTAGCGTGCAAGTTTTGCCGTATTGGGAGTAGAAAACCCGAAAATGTGGTTTTTGTAAGCTAACCTGAATCTCTCAAAGTTACTTGTGTACCCTAAAATCTTCAAAGTGGCGCCATTTCTCGAGCTTTTGATGGATTTCGATGTACTACACGTCAAAACAACGGTCTCTTCCAGTACTTTAAGACTAGCGTGCCAGTTTTGCCGTATTTGGAGTAGAAAACCCGAAAATGTGGTTTTTGTAAGCTAACCTGAATCTCTCAAAGTTACTTGTGTACCCTAAAATCTTCAAAGTGGCGCCATTTCTCGAGCTTTTGATGGATTTCGATGTACTACACGTCAAAACAACGGTCTCTTCCAGTACTTTAAGACTAGCGTGCCAGTTTTGCCGTATTTGGAGTAGAAAACCCGAAAATGTGGTTTTTGTAAGCTAACCTGAATCTCTCAAAGTTACTTGTGTACCCTAAAATCTTCAAAGTGGCGCCATTTCTCGAGCTTTTGATAGATTTCGATGTACTACACGTCAAAACAACGGTCTCTTCCAGTACTTTAAGACTAGCGTGCCAGTTTTGCCGTATTTGGAGTAGAAAACCCGAAAATGTGGTTTTTGTAAGCTAACCTGAATCTCTCAAAGTTACTTGTGTACCCTAAAATCTTAAAAGTGGCGCCATTTCTCGAGCTTTTGATAGATTTCGATGTACTACACGTCAAAACAACGGTCTCTTCCAGTACTTTAAGACTAGCGTGCCAGTTTTGCCGTATTTGGAGTAGAAAACCCGAAAATGTGGTTTTTGTAAGCTAACCTGAATCTCTCAAAGTTACTTGTGTACCCTAAAATCTTCAAAGTGGCGCCATTTCTCGAGCTTTTGATGGATTTCGATGCACTATACGGCAATACAACGTTCTCTTAATGTAGATTGCGTTTAGTGGATGGAAGTTTCCTGTATTTTGAGTAACAATACCAGAAAATGGCCTTTTTCTAACCTAAGCATAACCTCTAGGTCTCAAATAAAGAAATTATGGGATGGATCTAAGTCAAGTCAATTATGGGATAGAAAGGCCAGAAAAGTCTTCAACTGTCATTTGCCCTTTCAAGAAAACGGCAAAAACACGAGTTACTGGCTTTTAAAGCTTAAAGGCACACAAGAATCTTGTGTACCTTACAATCTTCAAAGTGGCGTCATTTCTCGAGCTTTTGATGGATTTCGATGTACTACACGTCAAAACAACGGTCTCTTCCAGTACTTTAAGACTAGCGTGCCAGTTTTGCCGTATTTGGAGTAGAAAACCCGAAAATGTGGTTTTTGTAAGCTAACCTGAATCTCTCAAAGTTACTTGTGTACCCTAAAATCTTCAAAGTGGCGCCATTTCTCGAGCTTTTGATGGATTTCGATGCACTATACGGCAATACAACGTTCTCTTAATGTAGATTGCGTTTAGTGGATGGAAGTTTCCTGTATTTTGAGTAACAATACCAGAAAATGGCCTTTTTCTAACCTAAGCATAACCTCTAGGTCTCAAATAAAGAAATTATGGGATGGATCTAAGTCAAGTCAATTATGGGATAGAAAGGCCAGAAAAGTCTTCAACTGTCATTTGCCCTTTCAAGAAAACGGCAAAAACACGAGTTACTGGCTTTTAAAGCTTAAAGGCACACAAGAATCTTGTGTACCTTACAATCTTCAAAGTGGCGTCATTTCTCGAGCTTTTGATGGATTTCGATGTACTACACGTCAAAACAACGGTCTCTTCCAGTACTTTAAGACTAGCGTGCCAGTTTTGCCGTATTTGGAGTAGAAAACCCGAAAATGTGGTTTTTGTAAGCTAACCTGAATCTCTCAAAGTTACTTGTGTACCCTAAAATCTTCAAAGTGGCGCCATTTCTCGAGCTTTTGATGGATTTCGATGCACTATACGGCAATACAACGTTCTCTTAATGTAGATTGCGTTTAGTGGATGGAAGTTTCCTGTATTTTGAGTAACAATACCAGAAAATGGCCTTTTTCTAACCTAAGCATAACCTCTAGGTCTCAAATAAAGAAATTATGGGATGGATCTAAGTCAAGTCAATTATGGGATAGAAAGGCCAGAAAAGTCTTCAACTGTCATTTGCCCTTTCAAGAAAACGGCAAAAACACGAGTTACTGGCTTTTAAAGCTTAAAGGCACACAAGAATCTTGTGTACCTTACAATCTTCAAAGTGGCGTCATTTCTCGAGCTTTTGATGGATTTCGATGTACTACACGTCAAAACAACGGTCTCTTCCAGTACTTTAAGACTAGCGTGCCAGTTTTGCCGTATTTGGAGTAGAAAACCCGAAAATGTGGTTTTTGTAAGCTAACCTGAATCTCTCAAAGTTACTTGTGTACCCTAAAATCTTCAAAGTGGCGCCATTTCTCGAGCTTTTGATGGATTTCGATGCACTATACGGCAATACAACGTTCTCTTAATGTAGATTGCGTTTAGTGGATGGAAGTTTCCTGTATTTTGAGTAACAATACCAGAAAATGGCCTTTTTCTAACCTAAGCATAACCTCTAGGTCTCAAATAAAGAAATTATGGGATGGATCTAAGTCAAGTCAATTATGGGATAGAAAGGCCAGAAAAGTCTTCAACTGTCATTTGCCCTTTCAAGAAAACGGCAAAAACACGAGTTACTGGCTTTTAAAGCTTAAAGGCACACAAGAATCTTGTGTACCTTACAATCTTCAAAGTGGCGTCATTTCTCGAGCTTTTGATGGATTTCGATGTACTACACGTCAAAACAACGGTCTCTTCCAGTACTTTAAGACTAGCGTGCCAGTTTTGCCGTATTTGGAGTAGAAAACCCGAAAATGTGGTTTTTGTAAGCTAACCTGAATCTCTCAAAGTTACTTGTGTACCCTAAAATCTTCAAAGTGGCGCCATTTCTCGAGCTTTTGATGGATTTCGATGTACTACACGTCAAAACAACGGTCTCTTCCAGTACTTTAAGACTAGCGTGCCAGTTTTGCCGTATTGGGAGTAGAAAACCCGAAAATGTGGTTTTTGTAAGCTAACCTGAATCTCTCAAAGTTACTTGTGTACCCTAAAATCTTCAAAGTGGCGCCATTTCTCGAGCTTTTGATAGATTTCGATGTACTACACGTCAAAACAACGGTCTCTTCCAGTACTTTAAGACTAGCGTGCCAGTTTTGCCGTATTTGGAGTAGAAAACCCGAAAATGTGGTTTTTGTAAGCTAACCTGAATCTCTCAAAGTTACTTGTGTACCCTAAAATCTTCAAAGTGGCGCCATTTCTCGAGCTTTTGATGGATTTCGATGCACTATACGGCAATACAACGTTCTCTTAATGTAGATTGCGTTTAGTGGATGGAAGTTTCCTGTATTTTGAGTAACAATACCAGAAAATGGCCTTTTAAAAACCTAAGCATAACCTCTAGGTCTCAAATAAAGAAATTATGGGATGGATCTAAGTCAAGTCAATTATGGGATAGAAAGGCCAGAAAAGTCTTCAACTGTCATTTGCCCTTTCAAGAAAACGGCAAAAACACGAGTTACTGGCTTTTAAAGCTTAAAGGCACACAAGATCTAGCATGTTTTCACAAAAGGGGGTGTTAGGTTCAAAGGCTCCTTTTGTGAAAACATGCTAGATCTTGTGTACCTTACAATCTTCAAAGTGGCGTCATTTCTCGAGCTTTTGATGGATTTCGATGGACTACACGTCAAAACAACGGTCTCTTCCAGTACTTTAAGACTAGCGTGCCAGTTTTGCCGTATTTGGAGTAGAAAACCCGAAAATGTGGTTTTTGTAAGCTAACCTGAATCTCTCAAAGTTACTTGTGTACCCTAAAATCTTCAAAGTGGCGTCATTTCTCGAGCTTTTGATGGATTTCGATGTACTACACGTCAAAACAACGGTCTCTTCCAGTACTTTAAGACTAGCGTGCCAGTTTTGCCGTATTTGGAGTAGAAAACCCGAAAATGTGGTTTTTGTAAGCTAACCTGAATCTCTCAAAGTTACTTGTGTACCCTAAAATCTTCAAAGTGGCGCCATTTCTCGAGCTTTTGATGGATTTCGATGTACTACACGTCAAAACAACGGTCTCTTCCAGTACTTTAAGACTAGCGTGCCAGTTTTGCCGTATTTGGAGTAGAAAACCCGAAAATGTGGTTTTTGTAAGCTAACCTGAATCTCTCAAAGTTACTTGTGTACCCTAAAATCTTCAAAGTAGCGCCATTTCTCGAGCTTTTGATGGATTTCGATGCACTATACGGCAATACAACGTTCTCTTAATGTAGATTGCGTTTAGTGGATGGAAGTTTCCTGTATTTTGAGTAACAATACCAGAAAATGGCCTTTTTCTAACCTAAGCATAACCTCTAGGTCTCAAATAAAGAAATTATGGGATGGATCTAAGTCAAGTCAATTATGGGATAGAAAGGCCAGAAAAGTCTTCAACTGTCATTTGCCCTTTCAAGAAAACGGCAAAAACACGAGTTACTGGCTTTTAAAGCTTAAAGGCACACAAGATCTAGCATGTTTTCACAAAAGGGGGTGTTAGGTTCAAAGGCTCCTTTTGTGAAAACATGCTAGATATACTTAATGCATTGCCATTAAAAATTAAAGAGTAGATTTTATGTATGTATGAAATAACTCCATTATGGGAGTGGGCTAAGAAGTCCTGTCTCTAAGGATTATCTCATTAACTTTAGCCAATCAGAGTGATTCATGTTGTGTTCAGTGTCTGGCTTAGAATACAGCTGACTTGACTAAAATGAGAGAAAGCTATACATTATTATACAGCTTTATTGCTGTCCATTACGTTTTAGCATGCAGATTAATTTTGAAGAAAGACGATTTGGAGAAAAATGGAAAAATGTTCAAAGCAGAAACACATGCACAGAAACACAACAGAAAAAAATAGTGAAATCCCCCACAAAGCCAGCTACAGTACACTCTACGCTGTCCACTATACTACACTACATGTATAAGCAAATCCTTGTTTACATTTTTTCCTCATTAGCATACATCAAAATTCAAGCAAAGTACATACAAACAAACCGAGTCCATAAATTGAAAGAGATCATCATGCTTGGTAATCACCGAACATTTGAGTGATATGATACATATAATTTTGAGTAATGAGCATTTAAAAGTCTCAAAAAAAATACAAAGAATGTATCATTGGATAATCTACTGATTAGGATGGAACGGAAATATTCAGTGGCTCAGCAAAATTTGTTGCCTTGGTTTCTGGTGCCACTGATAAGCCAATGAACATTCCTGTTCCATCCTAATGAGTAGATTATCCATTCTGGACCAAGGTTCAAATTTTGAACCTGAACTCAACATGGAAGTGAGATTATCAATGGATAAGGCCAGAGGCATTTGTCTTCACTCTTCTCAATTTTGCAACTTCTAGCTTTTCTTCTAGTGGAGTGCCTCTGGTTCCTCTGGATTCACGATTGTTCAAACACAGAAATAAGTGTTTGAAATACATGTAATATTTCAGAATTTAAGTTTCAATATCATATGTACAGTGTACTGATGTATATGGTGATTCTGTGACTTTTTCAATTACAGATGTTGAGGAATATAACCTGCAGGAATCACTGGGTCAGAATACTGAAACTGAAGGTATTATGATTATACATTTCACTATTTAGATCACAATGTCTAGTTGCTGCCTGAAGCTAGTGAGCAAGGCAGCAGTACTAATTGGTACATTTTTGTGCATTGCTAGTGCATTGCATTGTGGTTATAAAATAATATACAAGGACACAGAAATTCAATGTGCAAGGACCATAATATTATAATAGTGGTAAGTTCATGACTCCAAGCATTAGTACAGAATGAGTGACATGTAATGAGTGTTGAGGTCATATCAAATCTTTATCTATGACAGTACTGTACACGTTACCTGAAACAACCATAGGGGCTGATCAAAACAAAGACCTGGCTAATTTATAAACCACAGATCAAATTGGAATTTTGTGTTGGTTTTTGTGGAGGGAGTCGAAAAATCGGAGGACCTGGAGAAAAACCCTTGCAACAAGGGTGAGATATCAAACTCACATGTAGCACTGTACTGCATCTGGGGATCAAACCGGAGCCACAGAGATGAGAGATGCATTTAACCAGCTGCTCATGAAAATAGTACATGTTACTAGGATATTTTTTAACATACATTTACATGTAATGTACATATTAGTTAATTATCATAGTATGCTGTACAGACACTTATTGACTGTAAAGTTGAAACTTTCATTATTATTGAAACTGACATTAAAAAAATATTCCTACATTCTTACAGTCATTATCATTTTTTCTATGTGCAGATGTCAGTGATGGTCAGTTATTGTCACCAATTTCTTACAATATGGACACTAACAATACAATGGGAAACAGTGCAGGTGTTGGTGCAGGTTAGTTCAAATTCATTCATATAAATTACATTAGTTTATGCCTGTATATCAGTAACACAATGTATGTGCTTGAATTGTGCATGACTGTATGATTACACATCAGGGATCTGATCCTTATGTGGTATGGAACTTAAATTCCAATTTCTGTCCATTTCAGAAAGTCATTTATGCTTTTTCAAACTTTTAATTTAATTTTCTTCCTTCAACATACATTGTAAGATGATGATCTTCTGATGGTGGGTGTGTTTCAATCCAATGATCAATTTGAAGGTAAGGAATTACATCTAATAATTATATTTTGATGTGCATTTACATTAGACTACAGACTCACATCTGTTTGGATTTTTTTTTTGCCATACATGTACATTTACATGTATGTTTTAGTTCAAATTTCATCTCAGTTCAAATTTTGTTTTAACTATGGATTTTTGTACTAGGTAATTTTTTAAACTAATGTTTTATTGTGTACTAAAAATAAATCCACCCTCTCCATCTGTTTTCTTACCTCCCCTTATCACTTTCTTCTCCTACCTATCCCACCTCCTTACAGTGTTACATTGTACCCATATAATCAACTATACTAATTATCATATTTAGTTTACATGTACCTTCACTGTCCTTATCACTTTCCTCTCCTACATGTACCTCTCCCACACCCTTACAGTGTTACATTGTACCCATATAATAAACTATACTAATTATCATATTTAGTTTACATGTACCTTCACTGTCCTTATCACTTTCTCCTCCTACCTCTACCATCTCCTTACAGTGTTACATTGTACCCATATAATCACCTATACTATTAATTATCATATTTAGTTTACATGTACATGTACCTTCACTGTCCTTATCACTTTCTTCTCCTACCTCTCCCATCT
This sequence comes from Actinernus sp. WN-2022, assembly GCA_030867875.1. Taxonomy (NCBI): domain Eukaryota; kingdom Metazoa; phylum Cnidaria; class Anthozoa; order Actiniaria; family Actinernidae; genus Actinernus; species Actinernus sp. WN-2022. Next base: position 121,172,315 of record JAOWCC010000577.1, read on the forward strand.
CCTTACAGTGTTACATTGTACCCATATAATCACCTATACTATTAATTATCATATTTAGTTTACATGTACCTTCACTGTCCTTATCACTTTCTTCTCCTACCTCTCCCATCTCCTTACAGTGTTACATTGTACCCATATAATACCATATTTAGTTTACATGTACCCTCACTGTCCTTGTCACTTTCTTCTCCTACCTCTCCATCTCCTTACAGTGTTACATTGTACCCATATAATCACCTATACTAATTACATTTGTACCATATTTAGTTTACATGTACCCTCACTGTCCTTGTCACTTTCTTCTCCTACCTCTCCATCTCCTTGCAGTGTTACATTGTACCCATATAATCACCTATACTAATTACATTTGTACCATATTTAGTTTACATGTACCTTCACTGTTCTTATCACTTTCTTCTCCTACCTCTCCCATCTCCTTACAGTGTTACATTGTACCCATATAATCACCTATACTAATTACCATATTTAGTTTACATGTACCTTCACTGTCCTTAACACTTTCTTCTTCACCCCTCTCCTATCTCCTTACAGTGTTACATTGTATCATATAATCAACTATACCAGTTACCACTTACTTATTTTACCATAACGGTCCTTGATGGTACTAAATGAACCGGTAACCATTGGATCTGTTGGTCAGAGCCTGAACCTCTGTGCCACAGAAGTGATTGATGTGAATCACCATACTCATTTACTATATATGACAGTGCTCCTAGTATAGTACCATCAGATCTGTTGGTCAGAGCCTTAAACACTGTGCCACAGAAGTGATCGATGTGAAGTACCATACTCATTTACTATATATGACAGTGCTCCTAGTATAGTACCATCAGATCTGTTGGTCAGAGCCTTAACCACTGTGCCACAGAAGTCATCAGTGTGAAGCACCATACTCATTTACTATATATGACAGTGCTCCTAGTATAGTACCATCAGATCTGTTGGTCAGAGCCTTAAACACTGTGCCACAGAAGTGATCGATGTGAAGTACCATACTCATTTACTATATATGACAGTGCTCCTAGTATAGTACCATCAGATCTGTTGGTCAGAGCCTTAACCACTGTGCCACAGAAGTCATCAGTGTGAAGCACCATACTCATTTATTTATATGATGCTGTCACTAGTACCCAGTTCTCCATGGTCTCATCCAAATTTGAATATGTACAGTAAAACCTCATGATAGGCTGCTAGGTATTCACTAAAACTGTGCAGAAATTGATGACAAACCCAATATAAAATACATAAAATACATATATATGTACAAGGGTCAGTAAAGCAATGACAAGCACTGGCAGTTGGTCGGTTCTAACTCTGGGGCTGGATGCCCCTTCCATCTGCCGTGTGCAGTGACTGCAAATCATGAATCCAAGAACATCTCCAAATGTACTTTTAAAAATGCCTAGTTAAAAAAATCCAAAGTTCTAACAAATTCCTTAGTTCCAAAATCGATTTTCTAGTTCAAATTGAACTGACATGAATTTGAGCTGCAACATATCTATGTGCAAGAAGAGAGCAAAGACTGTCACTAATTAATATTCAATAACGACATGTTGTAAATGGCAACAGTCACATATAAATTTACAATATTTATTGCCCAATTATTAAATCATCTACAAAGCAACATTTCTAAATTCCAATTCGATCTTCATGCAGACGTTTAAAAGTGCTACCCGAAGCTCCCAAGTGTCACATGCATATCATAAATAACAAACCTTTTACATTTCTTACATTTAAAGTGCTTATAAGCCCTGTCACAAATCATTGATTTGGATGTAGTAATTAAAGTGTCTTAAATCTTATACACCATTTTTGGGTGATTTATGGTCGTCATATCACTTTAAAATGCATTACAAATCCTCGAAATGGCGTCATAACCGGCAAATTATGCAAATGAGTTAAACATGATTTCAGCCATTACATTGAATGTGTTTATTTTTTTTCAGTTGTTTTTCAGGCTTCAGACATTTGATGCTTGCAATCTCATTGAAATATCTTTTAATAAGTAGAGTTCACATAAAAACAGAGCAAAATGAACCAGAATTGGCTTTTGAGGGTTATGACCACTGAAATTTGATTCCTTAATTAAACGAAAATGGCAGATGCTAATAATTTTGTTTTCTATGTCAGTCATTTGTTTGCCACTGATTTTGAAATCAATGATTTCTGGCTAGGGCTTATTACATGCACTTTAAATAAACCAATAGACCCTATGTATGGTTATACCCATAAAAAATGAGGGCAGTTAGTAAACCATAATAATGTAAACAGAAGTATGGCCAGGTTAAAGGGAGGAAGTGGATTGAAAAAAATGAACAATGAACATAGCCACAGCATCAATATTAATTAATATCATGTACAGTGTACAGAGGCAAAATCAGTAAAAGCACATGGTATGCAAATAAATAAATTTCTTGTGTCTTAATTACATGTGAAATACATTTGACATATTTCAGGCTATGTTGCAACAGATGTCTCAATCCCTTCTGAGATTGAAATAGGTGTGTAAGTTTGTTTTAGTTTATCTATCTAGATCTATTTATTTTTAGTATAATTTCATCAGTGAATATACAGATTCACATGCTCTGATTGGTTGAGAATTATGTCATATGTCGCTATATTCACCTGCAGAATCTAACATACAAGGCATTTACCAAAATGGACACTCACATATTTACCCATGTTTCTCAAAGAAATAAATAATATGAAAGAAAATGCTTTTCCAAAACCCACCAAAGAAGCAACTAAAGAAGTACGGATTAAGTTGAAGCTTTTATAAAAAAAACATAAGCCCTGCAGTTTATAAAATAATATTGTCACTGTCACTGTTTTTTATTGGCCGGACGGTCTCTTCACTTCGACGCTAACAGAAAAGTAACAGATTTTTAGGATTTTCTTATAGCTCAGATACATCCTGGTAGTATTGCGATTCCCTTTCCATGGGTCCTTTATCCAAGTAAACAATGTGTCTAGATTCCATCCGACAGAAGGACGCGATCCCAAAATGCACTGTGCTAAAAACTTCACAGAGAGTAGGAACTGGTGTACAATAAAGTAGCTGTGATTGTGAAGTTTTAATTTATCTGATATTCACTAATAAAGTTATATTAAAACAAATGTATTTATTATTCACTTCAGTCTTAGTGACTATTGGTAAATATTCACCAATAGTCTTTTCGACTTCAAATTGATAAATATTATTATTATTATTAATATATCATTCCCCTTGCATTTTATCAATGTCTTAACACAATTATTCCCCACACATTGTAGTGTAAACTCCCCTCATCTTTAATATTCTCACGTATTTCCTACTACTTAGAACTACCGACTCACTTTTTACCTTCAGAGAAGGAACTTGAAAGGAAAAGACAATGAAAAAAACCCTCACTCCCTTGATTTCTAGTCCTCTGTCCTATCTACATGTACTATACTACAAGCCATGCTGGTTGACAGAACTGAGATATAAAAAAACAATACGAAGCCTTGTGAACAGTAATTTATGCAACTATGCACAAGCAAACAATGCTTCCTAATGATATATGTATGAAAAGGATATTGTTGTTATGTATGATGAGAAAACCTCACCATTGTTGCTCGTGTGGAACCATCAGAGAATGAATCCCATACCCCCGGCTTCGCTTCAGGCCGATAACTGTCACATATTTTGCTCAGTCTCATCCAATAATCTGTACATCTAAACAGAAGTGCATAAATCAAATATGTAATAAGTAATTAAATTTTCATTGTAAAAATAATTTCCAAAGTTATTTAAGGAGTTTTAATGTACAGTGTACATGTAATATATCTTTGCATACTTTGTTTCATTATGTCAGTTGGGGCTGTGAGTGAAGATCTGGCCACGACAGGAATGAGAAATGGTAACTATAAATTAGATTTAACCTTGTTTCTTTAAAACAATGTACGATATGCAACACAACACCCTAGATATAATACCATGTGACTGAATGCCTTATGCTTAATTATCAAACTTTTTCAATAGAGGGTGTTAATTAGATTGACAAATTGACTCTTAGGTGAAATTTCCCTTTTAGTGAAGTGAAATACATCTATCACTTCATGTAAAGTGATATTTCACTTCACCAAAAGGGGAAGTGATATTTCACTTCATCTGTAATGGATATTTTGGCTTTCGAGGAGTTGATCTTTATAAGGCACACTAAAAGGATTCAAACAGCGAGCTGCTGAGAAAGCAACATTGCAGAAAAGACGGACTTAACTCTGTGTTATTACATCGTATCATAGCTGCCTTTAGAAATGATGTCCTCTGGCTCTCTTACAGTGGCTTACATGTGTTTGTTCAAAATTAGAGCTGATTTCATTCAAACCCCTAAAGGTCAAACCTACAAATGTATATAAACATGTGCATGGGATGGGAGTATAGAATTCAGGAAATCAGGGACTTGAGCTTAGAGTGCATCAGTTTGAAAAAGTATAATTTGCATTTTATTTTGATTCAAGGAATCAGCGAAAACCAAGGCCGAACGGAAGAGGTTATCAATTGTGAGGAATACCTCCTTGCATTGATGGATAGAGATAGTGGACATGGATTGCCTTTTTTTTTAAACCATTCTCTGGAGGAGGTGAAGTATACATGCATAATCATTAAAATAATGATCATCTTGATAATACATGTTGATACATGTATTATATACATGTATGTCATTTTTTACAACTTCAAAATGATAGCTAAACAAAAGAGTCAGTCTATCTCACAATTCAATTTTATGTTGACCAGGTAATCTGGCAGTCCAGAGAAGATAATGCTGTAGTCATAGCTGTACTGGTTGATATCACAAACAAGCAATCCAGTCCAGAAAAACAAAAATTTGTTGGTACATGTACATGTATATACAGTGTATAAATAAATCTAGGTGCTACTACTGTCAAAAAAATCCCATAAAATCAAGCAGCATATATCTTAAAAGGTTACATACAATGTAAATGCAATGTGTACAAGCAATATACATGTAGCACTAGGTCACCTACAATGCTTACCACCACCCAACCCACAAGAATAAAGCAATTATAAACAATACCCAACCCCCACATCAAAATATATAAATACATAAACTAAATAGCACGTCACAGCAAATGAGTTAACAGGAACAAGCAGCATGTGGAGTTTTTTAATCCTCTAAGGCCATTCTGATGTTTTGATTTACAGAGTTTTGCAAAGAAACATTTTCAGAGAAAAATGTTCAAGCTGCTATTTTTGGATAGCACAACAGTCATCCACTGCAGGAATGAAAGGTTTATATACACATCTTATTAGACAGTTTTTCAGGTAATATGCATGGACTAATATTTTACGAGTGTTGAGAATGTATTTTTCCGAGTTCTGCAGGGGCAAGGAAACATATGGGCACGCAGGGAGAAAAATGTCAGCCCTTACAACATGTATTAACTGAAAAATTATCTCAATGCATGCGTGTATGTGTTATGTATAGTTTATCATTCGCATTGGTAGGAATTCAATTTTGGTTATTTATTAATTACAAACTTCCCCAGGAGATACATATGCATCATACTTTACATTTTCAAAAAGGGATCTTCGACTGGTTCTTGCATTATGAAAAAGAAAGTACCTATACTGTAAGCAAAAAATATATTGCTCTCTTTTTAATAACCACCAGTAAAGAAGTTCCCAGGTTTTAGGGCTAATAAAATTGAAGAGCTGTGACCATATTCTTGCCCTGGTTCAAAAACATTTTTCTCGGTTAAAAACAAATTGAACCTATGATCACTATTAATGTCGCTCTTTGCTCAATAATATCTACCCCACCATTTGCACACCGAGACAGAAAACAACAACATGTGTGTGGCGTAAACAAAGAATTTTAAGGAGAATTTAGAATGTGATCAGAAGTCACTTATGCCCTTGTTGCACAAAGCCCTTTGATTAAGATATACCCGTACTTGTGATTTTATATGATAATAGACTACATGTACTTTCAATATATGTTTCACAAATGATTCAATGCAAGGCTCAGGGGTAAAATTGCACAATGAATCATAATAATAAAATAATACATTTAAATGTATTACGATTCACTGCACAATTTTACCCATGGGCCTCACATTGAATCATTTGTGAAGCATATATTGAAAGTTGTAATGATCATAGTTATTTTCAAGGGTGATAATCATTTATTGTATAATCAAATATATTTCATTGTTTTGCAGCAAAGAGATTGTATGGCACAAGAAGACATGGGGTTACCATGGAGATGTTAGTGCTTGCACCATCGCAATGCAGAAGCAATCCACACTGTGTTGATGCATTCAATGGTAATTAAAGCAATTATACATTTATATACCATGCAAAAATATTTCAACACATACATGTATATCCCTTTTGAAAAGGGATATATCCTTTTGGGGAAAAATCCCTTTTGGGAAAACAACCATTCATTAAAGCTTTGAGAGTTTATCCTAACACACGTACAACTGTTATTAAATAAAATCTTCAAGAGTTTATCCTAACATGGCTGTTAATAAAAGCTTCGAGAGTTTATCCTAACATGGCTGTTAATAAAAGCTCTGAGAGTTTATCCTAACATGGCCTTGTTTTATTAACCAGCGTTACAATTAATTCTTGAAGCTTTTATAAATGGTCGTACATGTGTTAGGATATCACTTCAATATCACTTAACCATCCTAACCTACATACCGGTACATACACTTTATTTATACACGAGTAAACATCAGTAATAGCATAGGACAATAATATTACAAAATACAGAGATTGTACAAAATTAAAATATGCCTGTTTTACATGAATGTCATGTGTTGAAGTATGCTAGTTAAAAATAAAGAAGTTAGTTACAATATAGATCATCTTTTCTTAAAAATACTTATTTTATCGGAAGCTCTGACATCCTCGGGCAGTGCATTCCTTATCTTTGCCCCCATCAAAACGAAAGCATTATTACCAAAGTTTGTGTGCGGACGAGGAAAAGAGATTTTAGTTGACGAGCCTCTGAGATTATATTGGATAGCTTTGGTTCTTCTTTCAAACATTTTAGTCAGATACTCGGGTGCAAGGCTGTGCAGTGCTTTATAGACCATAACTGCTTTTTGAATGGCCCTTTTAAATTAACTGTCTTAAATTAATAGAAGCCAACATACAAGAAAGAGATGTGTGCTCTGCACTGGATATTGCGTGTAATCTGGTGGCAAGTCTGCGACTACTCAAAGGTATTATACAATGTACATTGTAAAGTACAAGGACTAGCTACAGTACTAGTATTGTATGCTACTCAATAACTAACAGTCATTAGTATATATAAGCACCTGTCGAATTATGCACTTTAAAACTACTTGTAATTTAATTTACATGTAACTTACTTATGCATTTAAATGTTGATTTAAGCTTAGTTGTAAAATATCCTCTATTTCAGAAGCCAAATTGAGAATGAGCGCCTGTTAAGAGAAGAGCAGGACCTGGCCTTGACAGAATCACTCAAGGCTGACCAACAAAAGGTAATATATTATCATGCTAAGAAATGATAAGACTTTTAAAAGTCTTTAACTTAAACTGGTGTTTAGTAAATTATTCACTTTGTGAACCAGTCTTTGTCGGCTCCTTTTTCATGTACCATGGTATTGTTTTGATGTAGTTCATTGTTTTGAGTTTTTGTCATCTGTGACACCCAAACATTCTGGTACACGAAGAAGATGCTGTTTTGTTGAGGTAAGCGTGATATCTGCACAATATTGAATATCGGATCTATATATAGTATTGATTAACAAATAAAGAAGCCTTAGCCATGTTTTATACTATCATAAAACACGATGGGCATTTGAGAACATGAGAGAAATGTTAAAGCACAAGCCGAAGGCGCGTGCTTTCAACATTTCTAGAGTGTTCTCAAATGACCAGAGTGTTTTATGATAGTATAAAACATGGATTTAAGGCTTCTTTATCTGTTTTATAATATAGATTTACGCGCGCGATGAAAGGAAACCGCCAGTTGAAAACTATATAACACGGCTAACCATGTTATATACTCTGATAAAACATGGCTTCTTAGCCAATCAGAGCGCGCGTACTATCGTATCTATATTATAATATCAGATATTATACACTGTAGATTGATATTATCAGATACTATCGGATATTATCTAATTAGACATCTAATTACATACATGTAGGGGTCTCTCTCTCCCTCCGAGACCCTTGATATTCGATATTATTGGATACTATAGGATATTATCTATATTTTTATCCGATATTCCAATTCGATGTTCTGCAGAAAGCGCACACTGTACTATTGAGTATTGGTTTTGTCTGTATTGTACTTTGTAGATTGTAGGAACTCCTGGGGGTTTCTTGGTGTTACAGATCACCACATGAGTCATGACGTGTAACAAAGAAAACTATTGTCTTCTAAAGCAAAACAATACCGAAATACAAAGAACCCTAACCGAGAAAACAAAGCACCTGCTACACCAAGAAGCACCCGAATTCTTGCAATCAGTCAAAAAAATTCTTTTAACATAACTCGTATACAATTGCCAAATTGGGCCGTGCCATGTCCCATATGTGCCAAAAAACGCATCGATGTTTAAAATGTCCCGTTGTTTTATGACGATAAAACAATCACCAACCCAAATTGACCCATCGAATTTATTTGCAATGGGTAAATTGGCCCATCTTGCGCTTTCTCTAAAATGAACCCTGCAAAGGTTGTACAGGAATATTAAGAAAACACTCACCAGTTTTCATCCAAACTCAAGATCCATCTTGGATTAGGCGCGTAAAGACCCATGGGAACGAGGTCCTACAGAGGCCGCAAAGTTCCTTGGGAACTAGTTTATATTCTTTGTTCATTATTTTTATACTTTATTTTATAGCGACACCAGGAACAGGTTAATGAGGAAGTGAGTATATTGTTTAAACGTTGTAAAACTCATTACTATCAATACATTAAGAAACCTCGCGACCAATTTCATCAGATTGACCATTAAGCAGTCTTTTCTTTATTGATTAATATCTAATTAATATAGGTACAGTGTATATCTCCTTTGTTCTTTTTTACGATTTTGCAAGAATTATATCGATATGTTTATTATGATAGTCCACAAGCATGTTTTTGAATCACCTTGAACCAGTCAAATTGCTAAATTCGTTAAAATAGTAATCTTAAGGTAATTTGTTCTTTTATATTTTGCACAAAGATAAATATTCGCTTGTCACGGAAGGTAAGGGTGCCGGTCGAAGAAGAGGGTGCAAGAGTGATCAAGGTTAACAGCTGTGCCGGCGTTTTTAGTCGGAGGATGTCTGTAGATGCATCCTGCCAAGTAAGTCTCTTTTGGAAAATTCATCGTTACTAATGTCTCTATCAATTCCACCCTATTTAACTGATATGTTAAAATCAAACTCAGATATCCACAGCAGAGTTAGTAGGCACGGATCTAATAACTTAGTTTGCCCCCGTTTCACTCGTGAAACTGAAGGGGGTCGTTCGTTTAGTGTATCGCTATCGCGAACATGGAACTCATTGCCGAACTATCTTAAGAAAGAGTCGTCTGTCAGCACGTTCAGAAAGAACCTTTTAAAATTTTATTCGCACTCATACAAGGACATTGAACATTTTAATTATAATTTAACTTAAATTCTGTATATTTTTATGAATCATATTTTATTAATTGTTCACTGTACGTGTAATTTTAAATCATATCTCTAGTTTTAATTAATATGCATGTATATATATATCTTAGATTCCTAGGAGGGCCACAGGTTTTTCAGTTTTATAACTGTCACGTGCTACCCTCGTAAAATAAAGTTGATTATTATTATTATTATTATTATTAAGCCCGCCATCCCGGGCCCGGGGCATTTGTCAAAACAAAATAACAAAACCTTCCCCTGTGTCTTTTTTTTGTTTTCCTGCACTGATCAACACGTGATTGCTTCATCGATCAACATGGCGGCGGAAAAGTTATCCGTGAACATGGCGTTAGGAATTTCCCAGTTTCGGGGTGAAGTGTGCGGTTTGTTGGGAACTGGCTAGTGAGTGTGGGGACTGGGGGTACTTACGAAAGTGTTTGAAGGTGAGTAGTGAATTACTTTTGTAAAGAAAAGCGGTGAAATGTGCCTTTGAAACGGCGAAGAAATTAATTCGGGCGTTCGCTATACTTGCTCCGGGGTGGGGCATTTGACAACTCAGCTGGCCCCACCATGGGGCATTTGCGGTGTCCTTGGAAAGAAATAACAAAATCCCGACAATGCCCGGGGGGGGGGGGGGGGGGGCATGGGCGGGCTTGGAATTGATAGAGAAATAAAGTTGGCGATAAAAGCTTATTTGTCCAATTTGTATAACTAAATAGATTTTGTTCTTTGTTTCAATTTCCACAGCAACTGTATGACTGGCTTGGTAGTCAAGTAGAATTACCCTTGCACTTCGTTCTGCATGGGCCGGGAAATGTAGTCCTGCTCCCTGGGGATCCCCTCCCCAATGGAGTACTTGAAATAATTAAGAAGGTAAGTGTCTAATTGTTAAAATACTGGTATAATATCTGAATGGGACTTCATATACGTCACCGCATATGAAAAATAATATTTTATTATAATATATATATATATATAATCTTAATGCTTTTTGGTTGTATACCATTTACACAGAAATTCCGGTCGGAAATACCATCTTCTGAGTAAATGGGAATTTCCGTTTGGCAACTGCTGTATACCATTTACCAAAATTCCGAAAATTTAGGGATAAACGCTGGGCATAGGCCTGAAACTGGTACGACCGACCGGGAATTGTAAATAGTACACGATTTCCCGTTCGGAAATTCCGGTTGAGAATTTTGGACTACCTTTTGAGACGTTCATTAATTTCGGAAATTTACCATGGAACGAACAGAAAAACGTGTACTATTTGCATTCCACTCGAAATTACTGGAATTTTCTAGTAAAGGCCCGGCTCCGGTAAAAAAATAGTAATAAGAATAAGAATAAGAGGAAAGAGGAACTGAAAGAGAAGCAGCAAGAGAGGAAAGAGGAGCAGCAAGAGAGAGAAGAGAATGATCAGAAAGAGAGGAAAGAGGAGCAGCAAGAGAGAGAAGAGAATGATCAGAAAGAGAGGAAAGAGGAGCAGCAAGAGAGAGAAGAGAATGATCAGAAAGAGAGGAAAGAGGAGCAGCAAGAGAGAGAAGAGAATGATCAGAAAGAGAGGAAAGAGGAGCAGCAAGAGAAAGAAGAGAATGATCAGAAAGAGAGGAAAGAGGAGCAGCAAGAGAGAGAAGAGAATGAGCAGCAAGAGAGAGAAGAGAATGAGCAGCAAGAGAGAGAAGAGAATGAGCAGCAAGAGAGAGAAGAGAATGAGCAGCAAGAAAGGAAACAAAAGAAGCTGAAAGAGAGGACAAAGAAGAAGCTGCAAGAGAGGAAACAGAAGAAGCTGAAAGAGAGGAAAGAGAAGAAGCTGAAAGAGAGGAAAGAGAAGAAGCTGAAAGAGAGGAAAGAGAAGAAGCTGAAAGAGAGGAAAGAGAAGAAGCTGAAAGAGAGGAAAGAGAAGAAGCTGCAAGAGAGGAAAGAGAAGAAGCAGCAAGAGAGGAAAGAGAAGAAGCAGCAAGGGCAGCAAGAGCAGCAAGAGAGGAAAGCGAAAGAGCAACAAGAGAGGAAAGAACAGGAGCATAGAATAGAGAATCAGCAGGACAAGAGGAAAGAGGAGGAACATCAAGAGTGGAAAGAGGGGCAACAAGAGAGGAGAGAAAATGAACAGCAAGAGAGGAAAGAGAAGGAACTGAAAGAGAGGAAAGAGAAGAAGCTGAAAGAGAGGAAAGAGATGGAATTGCAAGAGAGGAAACGAAAGGGGCTGAAAGAGCAGCAAGAGAGGAAAGAGAAGAAGCTGAAAGAGAGGAAAGAGAAGGAACAGCAAGAGAGGGAAGAGAAGGACCTGAAAGAGAGGAAAGAGAAGGAACAGCAAGAGAGGGAAGAGAAGGACCTGAAAGAGAGGAAAGAGAAGGAACAGCAAGAAATGGAAGTGAAGGAACAGCAAGAGAGGGAAGAGAAGGAACTGAAAGAGAGGAAAGAGAAGGAACAGCAAGAGAGGAAAGAGAAGAAGCTGAAAGAGAGGAAAGAGAAGGAACAGCAAGAGAGGGAAGAGAAGGAACTGAACGAGAGGACAGAGAAGGAACAGCAAGAGAGGAAAGAGAAGGAACTGAAAGAGAGGAAAGAGAAGAAGCTGAAAGAGAGGGAAGAGAAGGACCTGAAAGAGGGGAAAGAGAAGGAGCTGAACGAGAGAAAGGAAAAGGAGCAGCAGGAAAGGAAGGACGAACTAGAAAGGGGAGAGGAGCATATGCAGGAAGGACAGATGGCGACAGAAAAGGAATTGGAAAGACGACGAAAGCGGAGACTAAAACAAAAGGAGATAAGGCAATTAAAAAAGAAGAAGATAGATTAAAGGTCGTAAGTAAGATCTTAATCAAATTTCTGAAGCATGTTAAGGCATGGTTTGAGCATGGAATCGAGGCTAAAGCTGTTTTTTTTAATAGAGTGGCTTATGTTTGCCAGAATTCTACAAATAAATCGCTGTTATTACTAATCTCAGCATTCTCAGTCGTTTGAACAGATTTTGTTGTAAAATGTCTATCATGTGACAAACCATGATTTTATCTCAAATGGGCCTGTCACACTGCATTTTTAAAGTAACGATTTATTGCTTATCTGATTACACTTCTGGTCATTTTTAAAGATCTGTTTGGAATGGTTGACCCTGATAGATTGTTAAGGCGAAAATACATAAAACAGATCACGTGACCCATTCGTGGAACCAATTTCCCCCAATTTTTTCACCTTCAATGGCAAAATGTCAACCATTCAAAACAGAAACAGAAGCAGAAACAATCAGAAGTGTAATAAGATAAGCAATAAATCGTTACCTTAAAAAATTATTGTGACCGGCCCATTTTGACTACTTCGTTTTATCAGGCAAAGGTCACGTGACCTCCAAACCACCAAAATATTAAGACATATGATTAATGCCTATTTACAGATTTCTATGGTATTTCCTTTAAAAATGACAAAGATAGCGAATCTAGAGTATTTCAACAGAATTGCTCAATAAACCATGTCTTAACTTTACAAACGAGTGGGGTGCTGGGGCGCCAGGTCGGTTTCGCAAAGGCGTTTGGGATCGTATTTCTGAAAGGGGTGGATTAGTGATTAGTCTAACGGTGCAGTGGGTCATAAAGCTCGAGCAAGCTTGGAAATAGTAGATAGTGTAAGAATTAATACAAAAAGAATATTGATCATACAATGCCTCGTTTTAGTGTTTTGTTACGATCACAAGTGTAAAGTAAATTTGGATAATCGTGGTCATTACATAATTGTAGCTGGGGTTACAAAGGGACCAAACAATACAGAACAGTTCGTTTCAAATAATGCCGTGTATTTGTCAATTAGTAATGTACAGATTTTATTCAGATCCAAGTAATAATGTAACTATTTACATTAGAGCGGTTTTCAATTGAGTGTCGTAAAGTAATTGCTTTCGAACTTGATTGGTTAGTTATCCATGATTGTGTTTACTTTGCCTCGTGATTGGTTCAAGTAAAACCAATCGTGAATTACTTCAGTTCCTGATTGGTTCATTGATGTTTTTACTTCTGCTGTACCGGATTGGCGGATCCGGATTGGCTTACTGGTTTTGGTTTTACAACACTCAACTGGAAACCGCTCTATACTGAGATTGAAGAGTATGTTAATTCCGAATACAGCTATATTCTCATTAATGTTGTGTGGGAGATAGAGAATATGGTATTATTAGGGAATAAACATTTGTCTGGAAGATAAGGAATATGGCATTAGGGAATAATGCAGTTTTTAAATGTCGGCCGGCTGTACACAGGCTAAAAATGGATAAATAAACCGTAAACTGGCTAAATCGTCCAGTATAACGCGTAACCATATTTCATTTTAGCCTGTACCCTATTCCCTATATCTAAGACAACATTAATTGAGACTGGCGTTAGTGTTACCGTGTCTGAGATATAGTACTGACTAGGGCTATGTTTTACCATTGCGAGACAACTCTATTCTAGAACCAAATTTCACATTGCCATGAAGTTCTCTGTCAGTTAGTAGATAACATACTTAACAGCATTCTAGGATACTAGACAGCAGCAATAAAAGGCACACCAAAATCCGTCGAACTCTGCTGACAAGTAGATCGATTTCCCTTTGAAGATGTTTTGGCCAGGCTTCTCAGCGCGGTGCTAAATCGAATAACTAACGTCACAATAGCTAGCCATCTGGGGTGAGCCGCTATGATTACCCCAGCAGTAAGGGTCTAAGAAAAATAATTCAGTCAGGGTTAACCGATGCCATTTTAATAATAACACATGAGTTAGGTTATTCAGGGGGGTAACAGGTTTACTGCTACCATGTAAGTAACTCAGCAATATTGTCTGAATATTCCATGAATTCTATCCGAGGAAGAATGTTAGAATATATAATGAAAAATAAAACATGTTCTGTAAATGTTTTTCAAGTCTCTTGTTTTAGTTGTCATCTTGTTTTTGACCCCTTATGAAAGGAAATACCATATAATCCCGAAAGTATAGCCTTGTAGCAATGTCATTTAGCAGGGTTCGTTACTTTCAGTCATATTCTACGTACATCTGATATATATACCCAATATGTTCTGCGCAATCAGTGCTAGCTCAAACGGATTCCCCCAAAGAAGCGTTGGGCCTCTGCCTCGTTCACACACATTGAGCCTCAATTATCGTTTATAAAGTTGAGTGCCGTTCTCATTGAACGAGTCGTTCCGCTTTTCACAAATAGTGTGCCGTGTGAGTGATCCCATCAATTCCCCATCAATGGATCCCCATCAATCAAGACACGTTTAAGATCGACTCGTTTTCGCCATAAATCGTCACGTTTTACAATCGAGACACGTTTCTCAAAATCGCGACTCGTTTTTCAAAATCGAGACACGTTTTGTGAATCGAGACAAAACATCATCGAGACACGTTTTTCAATTCAAAATCGAGACACGTTTTTCAAAATCGAGACGTTTTTCAAAATCGAGACTCGTTTTGTGAATCGAGACAAAATCGAGACACGTTTTTCAAAATCGAGACTCGTTTTGTGAATCGAGACAAATCGAGGGGATCGAGGGAACACGTTTTTCAAAATCGAGACTCGTTTTTCAAAATCGAGTCTCGTTTTGTGAATCGAGACACGTTTTAATAACGAGACACGTTCGTTAACGTAACGTGACACGTTGTCCAGAAACCGTGAATGATCCAAAAAAAAACAGCATCCAAATCCCAAAAAACCTTGGTTTCCTGCACTTTCACTTTTCCTTTCCAGTCGCGTTAAAAAAAATTGTCAAATGGAGACGTTAGTAAAATAGAGACACGTTAGTAAAATCGAGACACGTTGGTAAAATCGAGACACGTTGGTAAAATCGAGACACGTTGGTAAAATCGAGACACGTTGGTAAAATCGAGACACGTTTGTAAAATCGAGGTACGTTGGTAAAATCGAGGTACGTTAGTAAAAGCGAGGTACGTTGGTAAAATCGAGACACGTTGGTAAAATCGAGACACGTTAGTAAAATCGAGGTACGTTGGTAAAATCGAGACCGATGGACGGACACGGTTTGCCTCTCCCTCGGTCCAGGGATTCCGGATCCTGGTCCAGTCGGCTCCGTCCAGTCCCGGTTCGTTCCGGCGAGCGTACCGGTCCCTCGTTCGAGTCTCGAACCGAAATCGAGACACGTTTGTGGAAACGAGTACGATATTATGAACGAGTCTCGTCGTTACGATAAGAGACGGGTTTCCCAGGAACCTTGAGTGATCCGAATGATAAAGCTTTAGTGACATCTACACGCAATATATGCCCACTGTTCTTCTCACAGATGTTAATTTACCGAATATAAATTGGGATATTAAGGACAATGAAAGCAACTTTTCTATTAATAGAACAGAATCCCCAGTACGGCACCTAAGTTAACCAAGCACTGCTGGACCTAGTCAACCGCAGCTCTTTTATAAGTCAACACACAGTCTATCAACAAGAGGAACTAACACCCTCGATCTCATGTTTACCACGAGCCAAAGTCCCGTCCACAACATCCAATTAAACAAAAGAGGGTATGTGTGATCACGATATAGTCATCACAGATTTAGACTAAGCTAAGCAGATACTTTAGGGTCTGAGAGAAGTAATTAAAGATGCCTGGGATGATTTTATTAATATTAATTCACAACTGGAATGTACTGAGCAAACTTGGAACTCCTTCAAAATATAATACCCGCAATCATGAAACAGCATGTCCCTGTTAAGTCACTCAGTGGGAGGTGGAATATTCCTTGGCTCACTCCAGAATGAGGCGTAAGAAACAATGGTATTACGATTAATGCGCAGTTGTTCAAGTCTTGTTTCAAGTCTTGTTTGTTGCCCCGCCAAACAAACAAAGGATTTGTACAACTACGCATGAACCGTAAACTGGTCTATATAGCAAAGAAGACATAAACTACTAAACAGGACTGGAAATAAACGGTTCAAAGTTGTACACAAAGCCTTTAAGCTGAAACTATCAGATGCCCATAATGATCTTCTTGACTGGTCATGCGGAAAGAGCAACTCGCCAACAAGAGGCAAAAGGTTCCAATGGCCTTACATCAAGAGAAACACTGTTGAAGTTGGAGTCTTAAAAGCTGGAGGTGTAGAGGTATAGGACAACCTCCTCAGGCAGAACGTATCAGTAACCAGTTTAACTCGGTCATTATAAATGAAGATTACGCATAATCAGATTATTTAAGAACATCAACATAAAGAAAGTCAATGGACCAGACGGCCTCTCGTGCTGGGTTTTGAAGGAGGCAGCAGAGGAAATCGCCCCATATATATCTACAATACATTTTAATCTAGTACCCTGAAAACAACATAACACCAGTACTCAAAAAGGCAACAGAATGACAGCAAGTAATAACAGACTTGTTCCATGTAAAATTATGGAACATGTTATCTTCCACCACATCATGGCTCACTTAGATACCCATAGATTGCTGGTTGAATTCCAACACGGGTTCCTCCGAGGCTATTCATGTGAGACGCATTATCAACTAATCACCATCGCCGAGAAAGGTGACTTTCATTCTCTGCTCCCTATTACATATGTAATTTAATATTTTTGTTTTTCTCGTATGTAAATTAAAGAAGTTGACCTTTTAAAGAGCCGCAGGGTAGAAAGAACAGTAGAGAAATATAGTGATAGCTCCATCATGATCACATGATGGACAGGATACAACTTATAATATGGTACAAATATAAACATACATTTGAGACAATCATCCAGCAGACTAAATTGTAAACGTGTGTTACATGACAAGTAGTTTTCTCCGCGACTGTTCACTATAGAAAACCTCTGGAAGTCATGTTAATTGTATTCGTAGTCAATTTGTGTGCCTCTGCCGGTGTAACTTTATCTGCTGTTCTTGCTCCAAAACTTCAGTCTGCTCATTATATTACAGAACTATAAAGGAAATTGTTGGAAGCCTTTAATTTCTTGAACCAAAACCTCGGCCGTGAGAGTTTTCTTGTTTAAGTTTACCTTGAGATTTTCAAGAATTATATTACTTGGCTCATCTTATTCTGTGCTGGGTGTGTATTCTGGCTTCGTGTTGGCGAGTGACAGTGGTACTCTCACAGTTCAGGAGTTCCGATGTCTTCAGACTTCGATAGAGGAGAGAAACCCATAACTGCTCAACCACAGTATATATATATTTGCTAGTAAATCGCTATATTTCGCTATAAATCAGCTATTCAGTATACCTGTATAGCTATAGTGTAAGGTACACAGGTCTCGATACGAGATCGGTAAACCAGCCAAAAACACGGTCGAAAATATTTTAGTGTTGGCCTACCGATCACGGTGTTTGCGTTGGTATGTATTATGACCGAGAGTAAAATGAAATGTGGCATAAAACCTACGAAACGTACCTCAAACAAGAGCGGCAGTTGAAATATCCTGAGCCGTTGGAAGGCTTTCGCACGAGTTAAGTTAAATAAAACATTAAACTGCTTACATTTGAGAGATGGGACTCCAAATTTGAGAGACATTTCCTCGCGGGTCCACCATCTTGATTTTACTGCACTAAATTATGTAAATAAATTAACCTGGCGATTGTTGCGTGACCAGCACAGTGCAATCTGATTGGTGGTGAACTTGAAATTTAACGCATGAGCAGAAATTTTGCTGCACGGAACAAAAAAAAAACGGCCTGCAGATGAAGACTCGGTGCTGCCACAGGCAGCCCGAGTAATTATCTCGGCCGGGGAACTGGTAACCACACATACATGATGCGAGCGGCCATTTTGGTGATTAAGTTTTGCTCGCGATCGGTAAGTTACTTGCCTCATCTTCCGACAATTCAATGCAATGATGTTTCAAAGGTTCGCAAGTACAATTGAACAAAGTCTGAGGAAAGTGTGTAGTACATCTGGAGGACTGACAAAGTCCAATATGGTCTGTTTTGTACCTTGAACATTCAACTCGGCCATAATTATTTACGATAGGCAACTAGTTCCTGTAAAAACTAGTGTTGGTCTGCGTCGGCGGGGAAGATAAACACTGGTATGTAATCAACTAAAGTCGATTGAGGTATGCTAACCGCCGTGGAAAGCGAGTAGCAGCTGACGTTTCGAGCGCTAGCCCTTCGTCAGAGCCAAAGAGGGAATTCTGGGTGGGGAAACGGTTTATATAGTGTCGAGTGCATGATTACCGCTGAGGAAACATGTACTCGGATCAATTGTGATCAAAGGAAATTGCGCCAATGCATGATTAACGCTGAGGAAACATGCTCGGATCAATTGTGATCAAAGAAAAGTGCGCCAACAATAGAAATGCTAATAGTTGTAACAGCAAGTGTTGATGAGTAAACTAAGGAAACATGCTGATCTAAGTGTGAGTGAATACGAAACGCGTTCATTAATTAATACCGTGAGTTGACAAAGTTCCTAATTTGAAAATAAAGTTCTGTTCTTTGCGTTTACGAGTGTCGGTAGTTGTTCTAGGACACGATACAATACCTGTGCTTACACTCAACCTACAACATTTATTTCAGGACTGAAAAGCTCTCTTAAAGTCACTGATCATTTTGATCGTACTAGCTTCCAGTAATGTCATTTATTGTATCACCTGCACACTTTGTAACAAACTCTACATCGGAGAAACAGGGCGAAGATTAGGAGATCGATTCCGCGAACACTTGCTAGATGTTAGAACTAACAGCAAGGATCTCGCCAAACCTGTAGCTCGTCACTTTAACCTTCCTGGTCATTGCATTAATCACATCACTGTATGCGGCATTTCTCTGCAAAAGTGCCTGGTTGAAGATCAGGTTGTAGTGATCCTTTGACTAGGGAATCACGGAGATTCTTGTCACGTTTGAAAGAAATAAGAAGTCTGCGGGAAAATAGAGGCGGTCTCTGGATCACTCTGTAAAATCTTAAAGTTCCTCTGGATAATTTTCTTGATAGACAGATTAGACGGATGGTAAGTCAATGGAAACGGAATCCTATATTCAGTCTTCGGTTTGGACGGTAGCAGAGCCGTTCTTCTGTCGATGTCACGGGCGCGGTCCAATGCAGTTGTCACAACAGCGTTAGGATAACCGCGCTCGACAAAGAACTGGTGCACCTCCTCGGACTTTGAATTGAAGTCGGATTCATCGCTGCACAAACGGCGAAGCCTAAGGAATTGAGAATATGGGATAGATGCTGAACCCGACTCCCGAGTGAATCTGCGATCGAAAAATATGCTGCTGGCGTGCTCACTGCATTGAATTGTGCTGTTCGTTTTGCCGATACCATGGTCAAGATGCTATGAATCATACGTGGAGGCTGAAGAGAAATAGATGGATATGAATATTTAGGTGTGACTTGTGAAGAAGCTTTTTAAATACTACACATGTGTGCATCGTGGTGGTTTCATCGTGGTTATACAAATTAACACTGCATTCAGGTTATAACCACACTGGATATGTCAAGGAACTTAAAGTGCATATGAGCCTTTGTGCAATTTTCATAGCTATGAACCTCAGGAAAGTTTTGAGTACCCCTGCGAAGAAATTTTTGGTTTACAGAGAATACTCTATCTTCTACGCTTGTTTGAAATCGTGGAAATGTGACCTTTCCTGACCCATGACCGCGTAAGTAAAAGCCTGGGTCGATACCTCGGTCGACGTCAGCTCATAAACTGTGTATATTATCTAAAAATCGATGTTGTTGTGATAGAAAGGTGCCATGGAGAATAATGCATTAATGAGATGACGTCGACCGAGGTATCGAGCCAGGCTTTTACTTACGCGGTCATGGGTCAGGAAAGGTCACGTTTCCACGATTTCAAACAAGCGTAGAAGATAGAGTATTCTCTGTAAACCAAAAAATTCTTCGCAGGAGTACTCAAAACTTTTCTGAGATTCATAGCTATGAAAATTGTAGGAAGGCTCATATGCACTTTAAATATCAAACAACTGGTGAGCCCTAATATGATCAGAAATTATTCTGCAATAACAATGGACACTCAATATTCTGCAGCCAGCCTTGGTCTCACTTGAAAAATAATTTGAATCAGTCTGAAGGTGTAGTTTACACACATGCACATACATTTTATGTTCTACACTGGAGTGTAATCATGCACTGACACTTACTAATAGTCAGTATTGTGGAGATAGCCTTGGTTATGAAAACTGGGATGCAGTTTATACACATCTGAATACACGCCTTTCATAATGGCCGCCTCCTAATTTGCATATGTGATTTTCCGTTTCGGTTGTTTATCCACATTTATAGAAAATATGAACATTGCCATGTGAAAGAGAATGTCGACATTAGTGAACTTGTGAAAGTTGAGTGCTGTAGCTTAAAAAGCAATGAAGTTACAGCCAGTTGAAATGGGAGAGATTTGTATGAGAAAAACAACGGACGCCTTTCTAGCCTCGCTTTCATGTTTTTCTGCATTAGAAATGCTCGTAGCTCAACAGCAATTCTCCACATTGCTCTAAAACTCAAAGCTATTACTTGTTTTAATGTGATCTTTCATGTGGTAGCATTGGTTTCCCTCTACAGATTTATCTTCCAAATTATGCAAATTAGGAGGCGGCCATTATGAAAGTCGTGTATAGGGTTGATTGTGTTCTATACTAATTCCTATGTACTATTTAAAACACTAATGGGAGTGGAATTACAAATGTTGAGAAAACAATTGAAACCCGAAGAGGCGTTAGTTCTCATACAAAAAAAAATGTCGAAAGCACTTTGATAATCTATGATTACTTCTAGTAATATGTGATAATTGTAACGTTAAGATAAACCTGAATAAACGTGCTCAACTCATTTGTTTAGCTCCACTTTACCTCAGCTCTAGCTTATCAAGCTAGACTCCAAAACTATAACACATTACATCCGGGGCTCCTCACGAGCAATTCGCTAGCATGGTTCCTTCACAAACTAATCTTCAATGTGAGCCCGCCATAATGTCTAGTGTAAAGGCATGCGCATTAGATATTCGATTCCATCACCACGCCCAGCGGATATAATTGTTCGCAGAGTGTGCGTGGCAACGTCTGGATTGTGTTCGTCGCATGTGCGCTATCAAAAGGAGGAGAAAGTTAACTTGCACTGGCGAAGTTTGTATCACACTTTCAACCTACTTTAGCCACATTTATCGGATCTTCATAGCCTTAACTGGGTTGGTTATTTGCAACGAAAAGTTGTCACGAAGGTTAACGTCGAAATTTAATAATAACATGATTGAACTAACACGGGGGATTTTGACTTTTAAATAACAACTGAACTACAAGAAGAACCACTGTCAGAATTTCGCATTCTCTTACCATTCTTCAGAGGATCAGACGAAGTTGGGATTCTTTTCTGATCTGATGGAGAAGATAATCTTTTTCTTGATTAAACGTTCTGTGATGAAAGGTACTTCATTTTCAGGCGGTTTCAATACAACGGAGTATCCAAGTACGAAGTGCTGGCTAGAAAGTGTTTCGATTTCGTAGGCAATATGATGGATAGCTTGAGGGAGAGTTGTGAGACAAAACTGAAAGCTATTCTGTTTTGGTAACGTTCTTTAGAAACTGCTTCACACTGGAATTTAATTCGACCGAATTTTGTTATTAACAACTTTATAGCATTGTACTATAAATGTCACTATATTGTGGCTTTGTGGAAGGAAAACTGTAAAGAGAACCATTTTAACATATGTAAAAAAATATTTCACTTTACACACTGGGCAGCATTGTTGTAGTCGGATTGTCGTTGCTGATGGCTAGCATCAGAATATTTAATCGTTTCTGAACAGGTTGAGGCCCTCTCCAGATCACGTTAGTTTCTATTAAATTCTGTAATATGCAAATTATCATTTGCTTGTGTTTATGAGTTTTACACGCGCGATTTATGCCAATGCAGACTGTAAATATTACTTAATTTTGGTAGCTGCGCTGATTGTGATATTTAGTGTTTATAGTTTGATTATTTATTTTGTCTGTCTCATTCATTAATTTTGTTGAAAGCTAAACAACAAATTCTTACTATTTGGCGTGTCAGTTTACAAAAAAAATGACCGCCATCCAAATTTGTTATGATTTGATTTCGCTTACCCTGCGAGCAGAGGTTTCTCATTTCTTTGCCTTTCCTGTCCTTTCCCTTTCTTTCAGCGGACAGGACAGGCAAAGAGATTAGAAACCTCTGCTCGAAGGGTAGATTTCGCTGCATGAACACAATTGGTACACCTGCATGCTCTTGGGCAATAAAGCAAATTGTAATGATGAAAATAAGCTACATGTACATATCATGTATCAAGATGTATGTTGATATGAAAATATATTAAAATGAATAGATTCAAATCAAAATTCAGCTATATTGGTTTTATAAAGATTGTTTTATCCGAGTATTGAGTATTCTTAACAATATCTGAGTATTATAGAGTGATTTTCATAAACCTGTGAAACATATACTAGAGTATTTAGTGCTATTAAAATGAATGCTAATTCTATTGTTTTCTTTTGTGTATATTTGACTATTAGATGTTAACAAGCAATAATTGTTTCACAGGTTTATGAACTGATCACTTTAACATTTAGTACAGTCTTTGTATGTATTTTTATATTTTGCTATTCTTTAAGAGACTGATGTTTCTTTGTATTATTAAACTGTAGGAAAAGTTTTGTTGATGTAAATGCCTTTGTCACTCAAATGTTGATGGCTGTTATTTGGGATATATCAGTGGAAGCACCCTTGTCATTTAAACTGAAGTTCTTTCAAAGTCAGTCAAACTAATAGCTACATCTGTCTTTGAAATAACTTCTTTAATATCAGTTATTCTCAAAAATTTAGTTACAATTAATTTTCATGGAACCTTTTGAATTAAATATTTTTGAGGCTTTCATAAAATCATTTCTCTTTTCCAAAAACACAACTACAAACCTTTCATTGCTTTTGTGTAACAGTTTGTAGTATGTTTCTCCAAGAGTATCTTTAGACAAAATATGAAGAGTCAGGGAAAGAATATTTACCATTTCTTTCCCAACACAATCAAGATATATAATGCTGTGCATGTTTTATAACAACCACTGTACCAGATCTACAAAAACATCAAGAAGACTAAAAATCACCACTTTTTCTGGAGGTATAAATGACGACCACTTCAACTGCTGCCGACATACTGGTACCAAGATGACCATCTCCTCAACCTCCGTTCCGTAGCCATCTCTTCCGGTACACTTCTCCTTGCACCAAAACTCAGTTACCTTAGCCCTACAATTTGCGTTTTACTGACCGAGATAATCGACAAAATGACTGTGAAGTCTAAGATTATTTCCGAGCGATCGAAACAACTAAACATCGCCAAGGCGCTCCTTTTTCAAGTAAAGCTGCTCGACAGGAAACCTTGTTAAATGTATGAACCTAGAACTACTTAATGTTTGACGGATCACACATTTTACCTTTATTTCGTAAAGAAAAACTCGATAGATAACTACAAACCGGCCGGCAGTACCAGCGGATATACAAGGCTTTGACCACGCAAATATTCGCGCGAAAGAATCAAATAATAGCGCACGCATAAATTACTTCACAAAATGAGCCCGCGTTACATGCTTGAAATTTTGATTAGATTGGCGCGCGAATTGCTCGTGTCCTATGTAACACGAGAATGTGCATGATAGTTAGGGAACTATTCACGAGGGACATACCGTTACAATAATCACTGGAGTTTTAATGGTAATAATACATCGTTGTGACAGTAACAACTATAATAACAACAACTATATTTTAACAAGTATATTCTAAACATGAGAAGCACCCTAATATTACATGGGCGGCATCCCACAGCAAGGACCCGGGTGACGTAACATGTAAACGTCTTTAGAAATTGTTCTCTGAGCACTTTCTACACTTGTTGTATTATTACAATCTGTATCGCGAGTACCACATTGTGCTACTAACATGACAGGTGAAATGGAAGATGTAATTTACAGTCAGTTGTTTTACACATCACAGGTGGTTGATCGCTGGTGCGATAGAGGTTATTGGTCGATAGAGGTTATTGTTAGTAGATAGAGGTTATTGGTCGGCTGAACATGAATCATCATCAATAACGTTTAAAGCCCTCCATGCCCGGGTCAAGTGCCTCAGTATATGAGTGAACTGTTACAGAAATATCGGCCTTCCCGCTTACTACGTTCTAGTTCTCAGAACTTACTAGTGGTGCGTAGATTAAGTACAGTAACATATGGTGATAGAGCATATTCGATAGCGGCACCAAAACTATGGAACCCTTTACCAGAACATATTAGAAATATTATTCATAGCACCATATTTATTATAAATATGATATATATACTGTAACTATTTTTATTGATATTTGTATAGTAGTAGGATAGGACACCTTTGTAAGAGCATCGAGACTCTCGTATGATGCTCCTAATACCTTATTATTATTATTATTATTATTATTATTATTATTAACATAGCTGAGTTTGTCAATAAACATTTTTTTGCGGGAACCATTTGTCTGTAATTATACTAGAAAATATACGGTCTCGTTCTTGTGCGTAATTTTGGCGTTTATGGAAGAATTCTACTACAAGGAGTGTTAGCACCAGATCCAGGATAAAATAGCATTAGTTCGAGATAGTTAGGATTTCGTTTTCTGGCTTACTGTACTTACTGTAGACTGAATAGCTGCAATATGGTCTTTTTATGTTTCTTCAATTTAGAAAGCATGACTGATGTCAGGCACAATAATCTTCTGTTCTTAATAACTCAGCATATATTTATCGTAGAGACTTTAAAATTGCGGCAATCAAAAACACTTTATGTTGTGATAACATGCTTTAGTCAAACGTATAGGTAACGCAGAATTTGACCTTAAAAGGAGTCGTTCGTTATGACGTCACAATAACGTCAATATACCTAAAGACGTTATTTCATATTAATATTAACATACGAACATTTCGTTAAATTTGACAGCGAATTAAACAAAATGTGCTGGTTTATATATTATTGGCTCGCTTTGTAGTGATCGATTGCCATCAGATGTTATCTTTATCATCACACGTCGTCACCATTATTCTCGTCTCTTTCACTGAAGGATCGATTTCACCCGTGAAGATCTCGGCATCATCTGTGGGTCGTTCATACACAACCCTGACTTGACCAGGTTGTCGCGACAAGTCCACATACTCCGTGCTATACACACGTGCTCCAGGTAACTTAGACTTGACCGTATGGCAGTACTGGTACTTGAACTGTGCTCCATGGTCCTGCCAGTCAGACCATAATCTGTCCATGTAACCATGAATGAACCAGAACACGGGTTCATTCGCAGCTTCTTCATGAGCCATAGTCCCACCCACTGCTTTGTGGAAATCACCATGCATATCTCTGAGTTGTTTTACAAATTGTTTACATTTGTTTACTGGTAAGTGTAGGAGGTTTCTCATAAGCGTCATGGTTGGTAAACGTTTTGTAAAGCAGGAATTGAACTCCCTTTGTAACCATTTCCCGTACTTCTTCTGGACAAAACGCGATAGAGGCCAGACACCTTTGCGGAATGGCCCACTAACCACAATGTTATTAGGTCCCACTCCATTCCCACCCAAACCGTGGGGTCCTGGGTACCAGAGATCTCGTATATGTGATGCCCTCCACAGGCGTCTGTTGCTCTTCGCTAAGACCCAGTCCCAATACGGCACTGTAACTCGGCAGTCTATTTGTCGCAGCAAGTTCTCAAATTTTAAAATGTACCAGCGATGCCATGGAAAGAAGTATTTTGCTAGGTGGATTTTAATGAAATACTGAGGGTGATAATAGGTCAAGCTGTCGTAGATTTGTTTGAAGCCTTTCTTGGTGGACACGAACTTTAAGGCGTCTTTATACCGAGTGCGTTCATCTAAAGGCATCGATGTGAAATCTTTACGCACGCGGAAACAATTGACTAGCCGACCAGCGGAACACTCACATCTGCGCATGCACTCGTCATGCACTATTGTATTTCCTGAACACGTCAGATGATGTCCTGAGAAAAACAATGAAAAGCTTTTGTATTCCTTTTAAGGCGATTTACTTTTTCAATAACAACTAAATTTGTTATCTTCAGATGAGTTGCTGTATTTTAGTGCGATTAAAAATGGAACCGAGTTGGCTGGCAAGGTGCTTCCTACTGGTTGCTGGCAAAATGTTTCTATTTTTATCCAATAATTATCCCTAAGACCTGCAAACAGGATTTCAAGCAATTTCAGGCCAAAATGAGGTTTTATTTCGTTGAACCCCCCTGGTTGTTGTTTATTTGAAAAATCGCAGATGGTAAGGAAGCATTCTAGTGATTCATCAATTGTTTTCAATAAACCAAGTGGCAATACAATCTATAAGGAAACTTCATATGACTGTGAAACTCATATTTATGCTATGGCACTTTAAACAAATTACCCAATGACACATGTGTCTACTGAAGGGTGAGTATTAGATAATAGATGGTAATTTTATTAGTAACTATGAAGAAGCAAAGACCGATACAACGTAGAATTTTGAAATTAGTGGTACAATATTTCGGCTGGCCACACCAGCCTTCTTCAGGTACAATGAAGAAAATTTACATTGGCGTGTAATTTTGAACGTGATACTGAGCTGTCATAAAACAGATTACAATATGATAGACCGTGAAAAAATGTAAAGAAGGTGAAAACAGATATCTAGTATGACTCTTCCCGGATGTTAAGGCCATAAGGTTCGAGTGTTCTCGCCTGTGCGATTAAAAACGCTTCTCTGGCCTTACGTATAGAGTCTCTCTTAGAAAAATATTTTTCGATAGGAATAAGTTGCATGTCGTTGGCAGTGTGATTAGGAGAATTAAGAAAATGTTGTGGGTTTAGATTTGTTGTTAGAGTTATCTATTGTCCGGCGGTGTTCGTTAAATCTGTCTTTTAAGCGTCGTTTAGTCTCACCTATATATTGTAGATTGCAGCGGTTACATTGAATCATGTAGATTAGATTTTTGGTGTTACAGGTCAGGTTAAATTTGATAGAGCACGTTTCACCGGTGGCAAAGAAAGTATAGTTAGTAAGTCCGTCAGAAATGTAAGGGCAAGTGGCGCAGTTCTTCCTACAACGGAACGAGCCAGGTGGGAGTTGGACGGCTGGGAATTAGTCGAGTTAGAAGGGAGTTTAGCTTTAACGAGTAGGTCACGCAGGTGTAATGAGTCTGAATCTGATGTCTTTGATCTCTGTTTATTCGGCTATCTCATACATGTCGCGTGTCCGTCCTAGACTGAATTATCGGATCAGTGTATATACAGATATTCATTAATCAATAACTCATGACATCTCCCTTTCTAGGAATGTTCTAGATTGTAACAAAACAAATGAAATATAAAGATTACAATATGGCAATATGTTACTACTATAAAATCATAATCATATATGGTGCTATCAATACTCATAGTCCTGCAGTCTTGCATGTGGTCTAACTGCTCTTCCGGATCGAGTGATGTAGGGGCCTTGATCTCTGGGAGGATCAGGCTTCGGCTCTGAAGGTACCTCGGGTTCGTCAGCATCTTCTGAAGTGTTCTCAAAGAACTCCTCACGCGTTTGTAGAAGGTCACGTCTGTTCCTCCTGAGATGCCTACCAGCTCCTGTTTGCACGATGTAGGACCGGGGAGTCTCAGCTTTCTTGATCACACGTCCCAACGTGTCCCACCTGTTTCCGTTGTGAATCCTTACGGTGGATCCACTGTTAAGCTCAGGGAGGGCCTTCGTTTTGTTGTCGTAGTGGTATTTCTGTTTCTCTGCTTTCACCTGTTGCTCCTCGTGATCTGATGCCGTTTCACTCATCCTTGGCAGCCGTGTGCGTAGCTGTCTGTGCATCAGCAGGGCCGCTGGTGCTGGTATTCCGTCTGGTCCAGGACATGCTCTAAAGTTTAGCAAGGCAAGATAGGGATCTTCGTCGTTTCTAGCTGCCTTTTTAAGTAGTGATTTTATGGTTTGCACTGTCCGTTCAGCCTTCCCGTTGGCTTCAGGATGCTTTGGACTTGAGGTTATGTTCTGGAATTCCCATTGTTCCGCAAATTCGTTGTATTGTTTGCATGCGTATTGTGGACCATTGTCCGATATGACGATTTCAGGGATGCCATGTCTTGCGAAGATGGACTTGGTGTGTTTGATGACGGTGGCGCTTGCTGTGTCTGGGAGTAAGCTTATTTCTGGGTAGTTTGTTTGGTAGTCGACTACAAGCAGGTAGTCTTTCCCGTGCATCTTGAATAGGTCGGTTCCTACTCTGTTCCAGGCTCCAGTTGCTGGCGGCATTGGTTGCAATGGTTCACGTTGCTGTTTTTTTCTTGATTCAAGGCAGATGCTGCTCTTTGATACCATATCGGTAATTTCCGAAGACATGCCTGGCCAGTATAACGCTTCACGTGCACGTGCCTTACTTCTCTAAATGCCAAGGTGTCCTTCATGTATTCTGGATCTCATATCCTTTCTCATAGATACTGGTACGATTATGCGGTTGCCTCTAAGCATGACGCCTTCTGCTTCTGTTAACTCGTCGTAGTGCGTTAGATACGGCTTGACTGAATCTGGAATCTCCTTCCTGTTTTCTGGCCAACCTTCTCTCACGAACTGTTTGAGCTGCTGAAGTTCCTCATCGTGTGCTGTTTCGCTTCTGAATTCTTCAAGTTTTGCTTCTGACATTGGCAAGTTCTTAATTATTGAATGAACATGGCAGCGGATATCTTGATCTGCGATCTCCGGCTTCGCGTCTGAAGTAATGTATGCTCTGCTGAGTGTATCAGCCACGGGAATCTCAGTTCCGGGC
Organism: Actinernus sp. WN-2022; assembly: GCA_030867875.1. Lineage (NCBI taxonomy): Eukaryota > Metazoa > Cnidaria > Anthozoa > Actiniaria > Actinernidae > Actinernus > Actinernus sp. WN-2022. The sequence goes on from JAOWCC010000577.1 coordinate 121,201,699, forward strand.
GTGAAGTCAACTTGAAGTTCGTATTTCTGAAGCCTTAAGAGGAATCTTTGTATTCTCGGTGGAGCTTTGTTGAGGGGCTTGGTGAAGATTGCTTTGAGTGGCTTGTGGTCCGATCTGACCGCTACTGGTCTTCCATAAGTGTATTCGTGAAATCTTTCACATGCAAACACAATAGCGAGTGTTTCCTTTTCGATCTGCGCGTAGTGTTGTTCGCATTGCGTCATAGCCCTGCTGGCGTATGCAATGGGCTTCCAACCTTCTTCGTGATTCTATTCGAGAATTGCACCGAGGCAGGTTTTCGATGCGTCGGCAGTGACTCGTATCGGTAGTGCGGAATCGTAGTACGCCAGTCCTGGGCTGCTTGTGATGAGACTCTTCAGGCGATCTATGGCCGTTAATTGCTGTTTCTCAAAGTGCCATTGGATGTCCTTCTCTAGCAGTTGGCGTAGAGGTGCTGTTTCGTTGGAGAGGTTTGGTATGAATTTCCCCAAGTACGTTATCATTCCGAGGAATCTCTGCAATTCGACTTTGTTGGTCGGTATTGGCATATTGACGATAGCTTCAATTTTCCGAGGGTCGGGCTTGATCCCTTCTGCCGAGATCACGTAACCAAGGAAGGTAGTTTCTGTGACTCCAATGGTGCATTTGTTCTTGTTGAGCTTAAGACCCGATTCTCGGATTCGGTCTAGCACTTTTCTCAGGGTTTTGTCGTGCTGCTTTTTGTCTTTGCCGTAGATTATTATGTCATCTTGGTCGTTGGCCACACCTTCGATTCCACAAATGATGTTGGCAACCTTTTTCTGGAATACTTCTGCTGCACTATGTATTCCGAACGGTAGTCTCTTGAAGCGATGACGGCCAAATGGGGTGTTGAATGTCAACAGTTTTGAGTTCTCCTCGTCTACTTTAATTTGCCAATAGCCGCTGGATGCGTCGAGTTTTGAAAACACCTTTGACCCTCCTAGTTTTGATAGGATTTCGTCTACTGTTGGCATCGGGTGGTGGTGTCTTTTGATTGCTCTGTTAAGGTCTCGCAGGTCAAGACACACACGAATCTGGCCGTTTGGCTTCTCTGCCACCACTAGAGAGCTGACCCAGTCGGTTGGCTCATCAATCTTTTCTATTACATCAAGTTTCCGCATGCGTGCTAATTCGGCTTCGAGTTTTTCTAGCATTGAGATGGGGATTTTTCTCGGCGGGTGTATGACTGGTGCTACGTCAGGATCAGTGCTGATGTGATGTTCCCCTTGCAGGCATCCGATTTCACCGAATACGTCACTGTATTCTTGGACGAAGTCTGGCTCAGAGGCGTTTATGACCCATATCCGCTTGATGTGATTAAGGCTTTGACATGCTGTAAGTCCGAGTAACGGAGGAGATTCGGTGTCCGCTACTACGAACGTGACACGGTGACTTTCGTTCTTGTTATTCACATCAAGGTCACACTGTCCTACAACCGGTATGTCGCCGCCGTTATATGCCGAGAGTTTCACTTTCGCTGCGTGTAATTCAGGTTTAGCTTCGAGCTTCCGGTATGCGGATAATGGCAGGATATTTGCTTGGGCTCCGGTGTCAAGTTTGTATTTAATTAAAGTTCCATTAGATGGAAGAGAAATAAGCCAGTCTTTGCTGTTTTCATTCGGTTCAGCTTTATCTTCAGATGTATTTATTGAGGGCTTATCGTTGTCTTTGTGCTCGGCCACTGTTCCGATGAAGAAATCTTCGTCGTCGCCAGCGTGTTGTTGAGCGTTGGCATAGTGAACGCTTCTATTAATACTCGAGACATACCGCTGCGAAGTGGTTCTGTTTGAGGCATTTTGTACAGGATTTGCCATAAGCTGGGCGTTTTCCACGTCTATGAAGTGTGCCACAGTATTTGCAGGATTGCGAGGGATTGTCGGTAGGACTCTATTGTTTGTATGCTCTTGGTCTGTTTGGGTTGTAGCTCGGTTTGACCCGTAGTGCGTCTACTGAACTTTGATTTCCGTTCTGTGGTCTGCATAATTCTTGGGCATGTTGTTTTGTTGCTTCGGCTGGTTGGCCGAGTTTTATGGCATCATCAAGGCTCAAATCATTGATTCTGAGAAGCCTTTCCCTCAGTTGGTTGCTTGACACTCCAATTACGATTATATCCTTTATTAGGGAGTCTTTCAGAGTTAGGAATTCATACTGCGAGCTTTGTTTCTTCAGTTCTGTAACGAAGGTATCGAATGACACGCCTTCGTGTTGTTTGTGCGTGAAGAAGTGATGTCGTAAAAGTGTAATGTTCTTTCTTGGCTTGCAGTACGCCTCAAACTTCTCCATCACGGGCGTTAGCTTCATTTCGTCTCCCTCGGTTGGAAAAGAGAATGTGTTGTAGATTTCCAGTCATTGCTTTCCAATGCATGTCAAGAGAATTGAAGTCTTGATATTTTCCTCCTTGTCATCTGATTCAGTGGCGGTAATGTAGAGCTGAAATTGTTGCTTCCATCGATCCCAATATATGGTCGGAAATGTTTCCCTCAAAGATGAGAGGCTCTGGTGGACGAAATTTATTCATTCTGACACCATGTAATGAGTCTGAATCTGATGTCTTTGATCTCTGTTTATTCCGCTATCTCATACATGTCGCGTGTCCGTCGTAGACTGAATTATCGGATCAGTGTATATACAGATATTCATTAATCAATAACTCATGACAGCAGGTTGGTGGCACGTCTAAAGGCTACCATGGGCAAGTGTTGAAAGGTTCTTACAGCGATTAGAAGAGAGCAGCAGGCTGTAATGTTTCCTAATGATGTTAGAGATATGTGGAAGGGACGGATTAAAAGTAATAACAAAAGGGATACGGTTAGAACTGTGTGCGTCTTTCGTTTGTAAAGTGAGAGTGCGAGGAATATCGGCAGCGCGTTGTATTTGTCTAGCAAGGAAGGAGCGGTTATAGCCTCGTTTAAGGAGGTATGTAGTTAATTCAGCAGTACGGGTCTTAAAAGATTCGTCGGTAGAACAGATACGTCGCAAACGGAGGGCTAAGCTAAAAGGAATAGCTTTTTTGGTATGTTGGGGATGGCAAAACGAATAGAGTAAATGTTGGTGTTTATCAGTAGGTTTAGTGTAAAGGTCAGTCTCAATATTACCATTGTTTAAAGCAACATTAACATCAAGGAAAGGTACGTCAGTGGAAGAGTGTGAGCTGGTGAATTTAATGGTAGGGTGAATGTTATTAAGATAATCGATGAATATTTTTAGGTTATCCAGTCCTTCCGTCCAGATCATAAAAATATCATCGATGCATCGTAGCCAGGTGTGAGGTTGAAATGGGGCTTTTTCAAGGGCATTAGCTTCGAAATAGCCAAGAAACAGGTTAGCAAAAGAAGGGGCCATTCTGGTACCCATGGCCGTACCGTGGATTTGAAGGTAATGGTTATCATTAAAAGAAAAATTATTCATGGTAAGAATCATGCGAATAAGGTCACAGAGTGTGCCAGTAGGAATGGTTATATGAGTGCGAGTACGCAAAAAATTATCACAGGCGTTAATGCCTTCATTATGCGGAATGTTAGTATACAATGATGAAACATCAAGGGTAACTAATAAAGAGTTAGCGGGTAAATTATGGATAGCAAGGAGTTTATTAAGAAAGTCATTAGTGTCTTTAACGAAAGAAGGAAGTTTACTAACTAAAGGTTTAAGGTTGTAGTCAACTAAGTGGGATATGCGTTCAGTGGGATGGTTATTAGATGACACAATAGGGCGTCCTGGGTTACCAGGTTTGTGTATTTTAGGTAGAATGTTGAAGCGTCCTGGTATAACATCAGTTTGTATTAAGTATTGTCTCGTCTTGTCATTGATAGAGTTGTCAGTGTACGTTCTTGTATGTTAGAAGTTATGTCTTCGTTTAGTTGTCGGTAAAATTTGGCGTTATTAAGCTGTCTTTTGCATTCGTCGATGTACCAAGATTTGTCCATAACTACAGTGCCGGTAATTTAGTGCTCTATTTTGGTTTGAAAGTTCATATTATAAACATAAAATCGAAATTCTCCAACATACTAATGTACAACCTCGTTCCCAGGGATTTTTGTGCATCCAATATGAAGACCCCGGTAAAGGCTGAACTATCACGTTTTCTGATTGGCTTTTCCGTTGATGCAAATGTTGTTCTAACAATGCTTTTTCTTGGCCCAGCGGACTTGAGACCCATGTATAAACTTGTATATTGTTTAATTTTCTCAAATTTTCTCAATAAAACAATTTGAAATAACCTTAAACACGTTGTGTTGGTAGAGCAACAGATGAAGTGTATTACTGGGTAGTTTCTGGTAAGTTTCGCCAGTGGGAAAGCCAGGATAAGCCATTAAATCGATCCATTCGCTTCAACTCTAACGGAAAATTAACGGATATTGAGGATTCCTTTTCAGTTCAGATACATCCTGGTAGTATTGTAATACCATTACACTGTTCCATCATACAAATAAACTCAATTTCGAGCCTTTTGGTACGGTAGACATGCATGTTTTCAATGCATCGTGCGCCGCGTGGAAATACGGTTATCACAATCTCGCTTATTCCGAATTGGGATACCAATGAAATATTCCAATATTTAGCTTGGCCGGCATCTTAGATCGCCAAATCACGTGACAAAATACTCCCAGAATCTGGGAGTATTTGATCACGTGATCCAGCCTTTACCAGGGTCTTCTCTCGGAGTAGCCGCCATCTGGAATCTGACCGAGAAGACACTGAGGACGAGGTTGACTAATGTAGTGATGTCCGCAAATATAGATGTGCGCAATAAAGGTATACATTATGTCCTTTAGGATGTTGTTAGTTTTAAGTTACTTGATATTATGAAACCATGCACCACGCAAAGACTATAGTTCTAATTCTCACCTCTGCCTTTCACGAAGTCCGCCAACTTTCTCAGGTCATCAAAGGAAGACACACGAAAAGCGTGCAAACTGAATGGCCTGCTTGTTATTGGATCTCGCCTGTCAAAAGACACGTGATTATCAGCAGCCAATCTGAAGACTTCAGCACCACTGTCCCTGAGCTTCTTTGCATTCCTCCTTGACTGAGTACCATCGTAGCGTGGACTCGCAGTTATCAGGAAGACCAGTTTCTTGGTATCTTTGAATTTGGTTCTAAGAACTAAGTCATGTACCAAACCCAGGGCAGAGCCAAGTACACAGCGAGATCCAGCATGGAACCTAGAAGGAAACGTTATATATGAGATGATTTAACGATCGAACGTTTTTCTCGTGTTCAAGTCGTAGGACGGTGCTATTTACAGATATATAAATAATTAGATATTCTTTTTCATCATTAACAATTAGCCGACGACAATAGTCTATATCTATATCTTTTTCAAGTAAACGTATATTTTACCTGGCCTTTATTACCGCATCCACTGTACCCTCTTTATTGACAAGGTCACCAAGGCCGAAGTGAATTCTGGGTATTGTAGAACAAAGCACCAATGCTACTCTTGTAGTAGATGGTGACACGCTGAATTCATCAATTAAACGCTTTGTGAGCGCCTGCGCCGAACGGAAGTTCCACTGACCTCAACACGTTCCAGAGCAACGCTGGATATTCCAAAGTTGCTCATTCTGGAAATATTTAATAAAAACAGTTAAAAATTACCCTTAGCCTTCCCAAAAATGGTAAAATGTTCTGATATGACCATTTGTCTAACTATTTCTTAAATGAGTATAGAAAAATATTGGATAAATAGAAAATATTCCAAATTGATGGGTTTCTAATATAATAATAAATCAGCACATAATTTCCAAAATGCACATATTACTCGCAGTTGGAAAAAAAACTAAATAATGAATTAATTTGTTCAAGTAAATTACAAATTTATCTGTCAGAAATACGAATATTTTCGTAAAATCTGCAAAGACCAGTGTTTCGAGAAAGAACTCGCCTCACTTCAGCAATGTGTACCAAAAATTGTTCAGCCGTTGGAAATTGCCACGAAGTCCTAATTTCCTTAGAAATTTCCAAGTCACACCACAAGACCAATCCCAAAGTGTGGCATGGAAATTTCCAAGTCATACCACAAGATCGATCGCAAAGTATGCCTTGGAAATTTCCAAGTCACACCACAGGACCGATCGCAAAGTATTCCTTGGAAATTTCCAAGTCACACCACAGGAACGATCGCAAAGTATGCCTTGGAAATTTCCAAGTCACACCACAGGAACGATCGCAAAGTATGCCTTGGAAATTTCCAAGTCATACCACAGGACCGATCGCAAAGTATGCCTTGGAAATTTCCAAGTCACACCACAGGCCCGATCGCAAAGTATGCCTTGGAAATTTCCAAGTCACACCACAGGCCCGATCGCAAAGTATGCCTTGGAAATTTCCAATTCACACTACAGGTCCGATCGCAAAGTATGCCTTGGAAATTTTCAAGTCACACTCGTCACAAAACCAATTCCAAAATGTGGCACGGAAATTTCCAAGTCACACCACAAGACCTATCACAAAGTATGGCTTGGAAATTTCCAAGTCACACGGCAAGACCAATCCGAACGTGTGGCACTGAAATTTCCAGGTTATCCGAAAGTGTGGCACGAACATTTCCAAGTCACACGACAAGACCAATCCGACGCTTTTCATCTCTGCTTGATTCTATTTTCCTTTTCCTTCTCTGCTCTACAGCAACAATTTCTGAAAGAGAATAATATTTAGACAGACGGCATAAACTGTGGACTACACTCATAGACTTAAACACAAGAGTCCGAAGGTTCTATGTTTTAATTTTCTTTTCAATCAAGAGCGACAATTACCACATGTCCTAACATGTAGCTTTCGTTTAGTGTTATAACCTTAGCTAAGGTTAGAAATTACTCAGATTCTACCTAGCATTTCAACTCATGATTCATGTACTTAACTTTTTCACGAATAAAGCCAGTTCATTGCAGTCATTGGCAGTTACAATTGCAAGCAGGCAATTTTCGCATTGAGTTCTTAATTATTGCGATTGATGGCTATACTTTCAGAACCAAAATATATCAGCAGAACCGGGCTTCGAAACATGATGTGACTCAGTTTGGTTTTGTTAGTTTGCTGTTGAGAGAAATTTAAGTTACCGGTCGAGTTACAAATGACAAACAACTCACACGCTACAAATATTGTATACAGTGAAAGTATTAAATCGTGATGTATCTGAAATGCTTTCTTTTAAGTAATTCGCAATCTGTGTTTCTCACCATCATAGGACATGCAATATCCTGAAAAGCTACGCATACTTACCTTCAAAGTGCGTGTAATTTTGAAGATTGCTATGAAGAACAAGGCTTACGAAGTTGTAAAAGCAGAGTGCGGTTTGTGCCAATATTTAAATTTTGAGCGCATATTAAATAACAGTAACCGTGATCCGATTGGTTAAACTTGACACTTCGCAGATAGCGGGACATTCAATTCCATTCACATCTACGTGTTAGCCGACCGACGAACAATCGAACAAGCTATGAATTTAAAATTTATTCAAGAAAGCACCCATATTCTTATCACTTCGCCTTTCGACCTTTCCAAGTCATCGGGTTACAAAAGAACAAGAACAAGTCCGGTTTCTGGCGAGTGATGTTTCAGTTGTATTAAGCATGACTCCTTGCAGCCCCGAAATTGTCGACTACGTAATGCACTGAGAATCTTTATAATATGCCGCTTCACATCTACAGGATTGTATCAGCCGATGGCTTTTAGCTAACACTGGTATGTTATTATGTCGGCAAAACATTCATCAGATAGATATTGCGAAGTTTCAGGCAAATATTGTTGTGTCGAGTTCGAAGACGTGAACAGCCGACTAAATTTCACTCGAAGACTGAATTTCTAACCGGACCTGAAACAACGTACCATAGGGGATGGATGATCAAAGCCAGGACCCGGCTAATCCACAAATTTAGACTCAACCAAGACAACCTACTCACAATGACAAAGTGTAGCCCAAAACAGCCACCAGATTGAGCAGAAAGTCGATTCAACAAAGTTCCCTGCTAACAGAGGTCTCTGCGTCTATGTAAAGCATATGAGCCGGAAGAGAAATTCAAGAGAAGAGAAATTCAACATGGGCAAAGGCTAAACTTTCTCAGTTCAGTTTGAAAATTGCCAAAGCAACGGCTGAAATTGGTCTTGTTAATTGCGACTTCAAATTTGCGTGCCACGCTTTTGGCTTGGTATTTTAGTGTGACTTGAAAATTTTCCTACCACATTTCGGAATGGTCTTGTAGTGTGACTTGGAAATTTCCAAGGCATACTTTGCAATCGGTCCTGTGGTGTGACTTGGAAATTTCCAAGGCATACTTTGCGATCGGTGCTGTGGTGTGACTTGGAAATTTCCAAGGCATACTTTGCGATCGGTCCTGTGGTGTGACTTGGAAATTTCCAAGGCATACTTTGCGATCGGTCCTGTGGTGTGACTTGGAAATTTCCAAGGCATACTTTGCGATCGGTCCTGTGGTGTGCCTTGGAAATTTCCAAGGCATACTTTGCGATCGGTCCTGTGGTGTGACTTGGAAATTTCCAAGGCATACTTTGCGATCGGTCCTGTGGTGTGACTTGGAAATTTCCAAGGCATACTTTGCGATCGGTCCTGTGGTGTGACTTGGAAATTTCCAAGGCATACTTTGCGATCGTTCCTGTGGTGTGACTTGGAAATTTCCAAGGCATACTTTGCGATCGGTCCTGTGGTGTGCCTTGGAAATTTCCAAGGCATACTTTGCGATCGGACCTGTGGTGTGACTTGGAAATTTCCAAGGCATACTTTGCGATCGGTCCTGTGGTGTGCCTTGGAAATTTCCAAGGCATACTTTGCGATCGGACCTGTGGTGTGACTTGGAAATTTCCAAGGCATACTTTGCGATCGGTGTTGTGCTATGACTTGGAAATTTCCGTACCACTTCTCAGTCTAAATATTTCAATTTTCTCTCAAATGTGCAACACCCCATTTTTGAAAGAAACGACTCTACACAAAAAAATTTGCCAGTTTTGTAACAGTTTGTGGGTATTTGGAAAAATATAACATATTTTACTAAATCGTGCCAAAAAAACGGTACTTTGGAATATCCAGCGTTGCTCTGGAACGTGTTCCTCCCATCGCATACGAGCTGTCTAACACGAAAACGAGGTCGACTCGGGATGGAAACGGAGCACCTGGTTAGAAGAAGACGTGTCTGTGATTTACTCTATTGTTGTAATGTATGCCTTCGTACTGGATGTTGCCATCCACGGGCCAATTAAATAAAACTTTTACGGTTTAAGAGGAGATATTTTACAAAATCGGAGTATTGTGCTCCAAAAAAAATACAAGCTTACAGGCTGGGTTTTGTGCCGAGCTAAAATCGATTTTAGCAAAGATTTCACGATATTTGTGTTGGTTTTTGAATGGTGAAAGTTAAATTGGGGTGTTAATCCAAAGCGAAAATTTAAACCAAAACCTCGCGTCAGGGTTAGATTTGAATATGTCAGTAACACGAAACTTAACAAAAAAAAAGCAAAAAAATATGTGTTTGTTTGTGACTAATAAAATAGTAACTAGCTATAGAGTGTTAATCAAAGCGAGAATTGGAATTCAAGTTAGTCTGCCGGGCTAGTAGTGTTTAGCGCTTTTTTCAAATCATTTACGCGACAATTAGAAAAATCCTCTCTTAATATAATTTACAAATCCAGGGAAGAAAAAATGCTGCCCGGACATGTAATTCACAATTGTAAACGTTTTATTGAATTGGCCTTTAACAGAAGTTAATCATTTATATAAACGCACTTGTACGAGATCGGTGGTGTTCAGTTAGCAAAACCTGTTTGTTATTTTCCACCTCCAATCGATTGTCAATTAATCTTTCTAAAACTGTGTTTTTGTGATTGTTTGCAGTCCAGTAAAGCCTTCCCCATGGGATCACAGCGCAAATCATTCGTTATTGAAGTGGTACACTCACTAGTAACTGTTTCATGCAAAGTGTATTATTCCTAGTGGCCCCTATGTGCATGTGTAAGGTCTCTATTAATAAAATATAAAACTATGCTACGAGTTCGAGTTTCGTAGAGTCGATTGAATGGAAGACTTTCCTGCAGCAACAAAATCAGCAGCAGTAGCTAAGCCTGCTTGCAGGCGGTGGAGGGTGTTTTTCCGCGCAGAAAATTGATCATCGAAGCGGCCGCCATATTGACCGAGCGTTTGATCCGTTTTCTGCGCGAAAAGCCACCCTCCATCGCTTACAAGCAGGCTAATCCAGCAGTCGTATATTCTTTTGCCAATGATCAAGTAAAAACAAATTCGTACTAGGAATTGAAGTCTCATAAACTGAACAATACAAATATTATTTGATGAATGCATGCAATAGTGTTTGTTTCGTGTACATTTCTTTAAAAAATAGAAGTACTTTCAAATTGCATTGGTAAGCGTTTCGTTCATCAGCCTTCTCTGTTTCCTTAAGACGAGGATCCTCAGGTGCATTAAGGCCTGGGTCTCAAAATGGCCGCCGGAAAATCAAGAGGGGGTAGTCATTCTAATTCTCATTCTAATCTTTTTTCTCCAAACTTACATAAGTTTACAAATGAACAAACGAATACGAGTCAAAATGACATCAAAATACAAGGCGAAAACATAATAAAATTACAAAGAAAGGCGGATATGCGGTACAAATACATGAATATTACCTTGTGAGGTTCCTAGGCTTGCTAAACTAACTCAGTAACTGTATAAAATCGTGAAATCTTGAACGAAACAACACGAACGAACTGGTCCGACTGTTCTGCTGGCTAAACTCAGTCACGTGACTCTGGTTTCGCGCGCTAACAGACGCGCGCGTGGAAACTTGGCTGACTAAAGCCACATGGCTCCCCACGGTGGGTATCCACTGTCGAAACCAAGTATACTAGTTCAATGCTCTATTAATGTCTATGATCATCTTCACTTGTCCATGTTAGGTTTTGGTTCCTCGACGGGGAATTCCCGGTATCTCGGCTGTATCAATACCATTTTCTGAATCGGCCGCTCGAGGTACTGAATCTCGTGTAGTCTCCTGCCCCGCTTGTCGAGGTCGGTCGTCGCGATAGCCAACTTCACCTTTCGCACAAGGCCATCATCACTTGGAAAGGTCTCTACAACCCAAGCTAGTTTCCATTGATTTCTCGGATTGTTATCGTCTGTCACAAGCACTATGTCATTGATTTGCAAATTTCGTCTAGGCTTGGTCCACTTCGTTCAAAGTTGAAGATTTTGTAAGTATTCCCTTTGTCATCTTGTCCAAAACTGGTTAGCCAAATGCTGGACTCTTCGCCATTGTCAACGCAAATACAGGTCTTCTCTCTGGAACACACCGGAAGGTGGCATCAGGACCTTCGTCTTCATTATAAGGAGATGGTTGGGTGTTAGCGGGTCTGGCTCTTCAGTAGATGTTGAGTCGTTCACAACTAATGGACGTGAGTTCACGATGCTTTGGGCCTCCTTCATCAGAGTACGGAAACTCTCGTCTTCCAGCTGAGTTCCTGATTCGTATAGTAATCCCGCTAATACACTTCGCACCGTTCGTATTTGGCGTTCCCATATGCCGCCCATATGGCTAGCCGATGGGACGTTCATCTTGAATTCTAACCATTCACAATTCTCCTTCATCAAGTGGCACCGCACCTTGTCTTGATTCATTTCCTTCAAGGCTTCTTCCAGTTCTCGCTTCGCTATGACAAAGTTTGTGCCTCGATCTGACCTTATCTGTCTGACTGGACCACGTTCAGCAAGGAACCTGCGTAGGGCATTTATGAAGGAGTCTGTCTCAAGTGAATTAGCTGTTTCGATATGGATGGCCCGAGAAGGCATGCATGTAAACAGGACGCCGTATTGTTGGACTTCCTTGCGTCCGTCCTTGATCGTGAAAGGACCAAAGCAATCCACTGCACTATAGGTGAATGGCGGTGCTGGCTCTGTGCGGACTTCCGGAAGATCGGACATCTTCTGTTGCTGTGATCCTGCGCGTAATTTCTTACAAACTGTACACTTCGAGATGTATCTAGATACAGCTGAAACACCTCCGATCACCCAATATCCACGCTGTCGTAACTCATTGTGTGTCATACCAAGACCCTGGTGCTTCGTCGCCCGATGCGCATGCTGTATGATTAGTTCAGTGATGTGTCAATGCCTTGGGGTGTGAATGCCTTGGGGTGACTAGATGTTTTACTTCCTCTGACATGTTGGCTCTCCTCAACCTGCCGCCAACCCGCAACAGTCCATCCTTGTCTAGAAATGGGTCCAGTCTGTATAGACTGCTTGTCTGCTTCATGTTGCTATTTCGAATCTTAGTCTCTTTCCTGTCGAGGTGTTCACCTTGGGTCTTAGATTTTCTGAGTATTTCGATTTTCTCTCGGAAATATTCATATTGAAGACAGCGAATGATCTCCAATTCAGCTGCTCCTACTCTGCAATAGTTAGTGCTATTTTCTGGAGGATTCTCTTGCCTTCTCTCTCTCAACTTCTTCTTCAGTCTCAAACAAACTGCAACTGCCGTCTTAGCCTTGAGCCAATTAGAGAAGCGATCGAGTCTGACCGTTTCGAAGTGATCTGGAAGGCTATCTTCGGCATGTGCTGTTCTGGGTCATCTGGATCCGTCTGTAGATCCATCACTTCTTCTGTTGGCGCAACGATGGGGTTCCTAAGGAATTCAGGTCCTTTCAGCCAGCGTGACTCATCTACGAACTGACGTGCTGTCAGGCCACGCGATGCGTCATCAGCCAGGTTGATCTTGGATTCTACGTAGTGCCACTGCTCCGGCTTGGTGTTGTCATGTATCTCCTGTACGCGGTTGGCTACATATACATGAGAACGCTTGGTGGTATTGTTGATATAGCCTAGAACTACCTGGCTATCCCTCCAAAAGTATTCTGTGATATCTGGGTAGTAGGTAAGTTCACGCTCTAACCACTGGCTCATTCTGACAGAAACAACTACTGCCGTAAGTTCAGCTCGTGGAATTGTGACCGGTTTCAGTGGGACCACTCGTGCTTTGCCCATGACTAATGAACAATATACGCTGTTCTGCGTATCCTTCAGACGAAGATAGCTGCACTGTCCGTACCCGTTCTGGCTCGCGTCTGAGAAGGGATGTATCTCGACGCTCTCTACATCTCCAAACGCCTCTGGCTTGTTGCATCTTCTGATCTTCAGTTCTTCTAGGGTGCGCAGTTCACTTCGCCACTGCTCCCACATTGGTCTCAGCTTATCAGTAATCGGATCGTCCCACTCAGCGTTTTCCCGACAAAGTTCCTGCAGAATTTGCTTGCCGACCAGTATCAATGGAGCGCCAAAGCCCAAGGGATCATACACCGAGCATACAGTTGACAGTATGCCTCTGCGCGTAAGTGGACGATCCTGAACTACGATTCTAAACTCGAAACAGTCCAGTTCTACGCACCACACGATGCCCAGAGTTCGCTCAACAGGTAATGGATCACGTTTGAGGTCCAAGTCTTGTAGACCCTTTGCTCTATCATCCGGTGGGATTGTTTGGATAACTTCCTTCGAGTTGCTGGCGAATTTGTGAAGTCTAAGGCCGACCTTAGCACAGAGTCCTTGACTGTGCTTAATCAAGGTTAACGCAGTTGATGGCGCACTCACCGATTTGAACCCATCGTCAACGTAGAAGTCTCTCTTGACAAACTCCGCTGCTTCTACTCCAAATTCTGCTTCGCCGTCATCTGCTGCTCTCTTGAAACCATAGCTAGCACAGCCGGGAGACGACGCTGCACCAAAAAGATGCACCTTCATGCGATACTCAACCGGCTTAGCTTCAATTTCACTGTCTTCGAACCATAGAAATCTAAGGAGATCACGATTCTCCGTTTTCAGAAAAAAACTGATGAAACTTGCCTTCGACATCGCAAGAAAATGCAATGTAGGCCTGTCTGAAACGACAAAGAACACCTACCAAACTGTTGGTAAGGTCGGGACCGAAGTGCCATCGTGACCCGCGTTGCAGTCGAACACGACTCGTATTTTATTCGGTTTCTGGGGGTGGTAAACCCCATGGTGAGCAACGTAGTTGATCTTGCCGATCTGGTTTCCAGATTCTTCTTCCTCTTCAGGAGGTACTCGCTCAGCACTCTCCTTGATCATTTTCTTCATAAACTCTACATAGTCTCTGTAGTATCTTGAGTCCTTCTTGAAGCGTATCTTTAAGTGTTAAAGTCGCCGTAATGCTTGTGATCTGTTGTTAGGTAGTTTGACGTCTTCACACTTTAGAGGAAGAGGCATTTCATAATGCCCATCTTCTCTCTTATGGATTCCATTGTCCATAATCTTTAAGAATTTCTCGTCTTCAACCGAAAAGGTTCGCCGATTCTTGTCTTTCCCTGTCTCGTGGAAGTCAGGTTCAAACATGTCCTTCACTTGGGATGGCGTGAAGACTTCCTTTGCACGTGATTCAAATACAAAGTCACTGCCACAAGATGAGTTTGGGCTCAACTCAGTTGTTACGGTCCGATTAGCGCAACTTCCAACATGTTCTTCACCGTCGTCTTCTGGTAGTGTCTTACATACTCTGCCAACAATTCCCCATCCGAGATTCGTTCTAATATCATACGGGTCGTTATCAGAACCTGGTATCACCTGTCTAGGCTTTATAGCCTTGGTACAGTCAGTTCCTATTAGAAGTCCTACTTTCACATCCTCTCTGTATGGCATTCTCTTCTGCAATGCATTTCAAGTGCTCCCACTGCATAGCAACTTCCGGTTTAGGGATCTGCGAAGGTTTACAGGGAATGACCTTCCTTGTGAATGCCTTTGGTAACTCAATTGTAACTTGTCGCTTAAAATCAGCTATCTTAAGTCCCTTCACTTTCCGACACTCTACCAGTTTGTTCTCTGCATGCATCGCAGAGAGTAGGAGATTACTTTTAACACCATCAGCATTTAGTTCCTGTCTCAAGTTCTCAGTAATAAAGGTCGCATTGGATTGACTGTTAAGTAAGGCGTACGTAAGCCTTTCCTGATGTGGATTGTCGTGACTGGAAATCCACACTGGAACAATCAAACTCTGGTCCTGTCCACCCTCTTGACCAGCTAAGCTGCATACACTAGTACAGTTAGTTGCCACATTGTCAGCCTTCTTCACACTATCTGCTCCTTCGTCCGTCTTTGTATCACTGTCACCCTTTTCGTGCATGCAAGATGGATGTTCCATTTTGCACCTCGTGCAAATTGGAATTTGTTTACATTTATTTTGCTTAGCCATATGTCCATGCTCCAGACATTTCAAACAAAGTCCCGTTCTGATGATAAACCTTATTCTTTCTTTGATTGGTTTATTCATAAATGCATTGCACGAATTTAGCTCATGTGATTCCTTACAGAAACAACATACATGTAAACTGTTCCTTCCTTCTTTATGGCGTGATGTCTTCCTTCACATCGGTAGCCATTGATCTTCTTTCAGGATTCTTGTGTTGACTATTTGCGGGATTCCTGTGTTGACTATTACATTTTTAAACTATGGACTATCTCTGATTCACATGCATAAAAATCCCCGGCATATGAAAACACTTTACCATAATGCGAGAGGCTATTAAATAAATTATTTTCATTAGAGTTCAAAGGTCACATTCCATGTTTCCATGGGAACTGTCATGTGTAATTGTTAAGGTCGTGACAACATCATATTTGTCAAAATTGTATGTAAAAATATTACAAATAGAAAGAGATAGACTACCCCCTCTTGATTTGGGGTGGCCATCTTGAGACCCAGGCCTTAATGTACCTGAGAAGGAAAAATTAATCCTTATTAATATTAGGAAAAAGGGAGTAAGCTTACTTTTGGGGTCTTACATAAATCCTATGTTGGTAACTGAAAAATGCAGTAGCAGTACAGAAGCTATCATACATATGTGTTAAGATAGCGGTATACTCAAACTGGAATACTAAATAAACAGGGGAGTGGGGAAAGGTGATTTTCTGCTACCATGGCCTGGCGCTGTTCTTATTCCTCTCGCTTAATTAGCCCTGTTCGCGAGATGAAAGGACTGTTTTACATTCTAGTCTAACCAGCATGGATATGACCGAGCAGTGGAAAGTGAAGGTTTAATATGTAAAATGTTGCTCGTCTTTCCATCAAGAAACGTCTGCGGGAAGAGCGCGAAAAGTCCATACTAATGACCTATTTATAACCTGAACGTGATTAAAAATGCGATAGGTCAATCACCGAGCCTTTTGGCTTAAAATTTTCAATAAACTTCGACTGCAAAGCGAGCGTATATATAGGGAACGATTCTCTTTGGATGTTTTGAATCCCGGCCTCACCAACAGTCAGGTCAATTCCTTATACAACTGTTGGCGTGAAACTTGAAAGAAACTCGTACTCGTTCAGTTTGCTGTACTGCCACGCGATTCGAGGTTAACTTCTCTTTGCTATTGAGAAGAGCCTTATCAGTGCATCACAGTAGATTTCATCCATTGCTATACCAATCAATTATTCTTGCTACACTCTAGTTTGTATCAGGCCATATCCATCTGAAGTTTAAGATTAGTGTATTTGACTATAATCATAGAGTTCGATTTCGTACGCTCACAAGACTTGCTCAATCGAACTTTCTGTTCTACGTACCAGCTATAGGACTACAAACTAAACGAAACTTGAATTCAAGTCTAATCGGTAAACACAAATACATCACAACAGTTGTATAAGGAATTGACCTGACTCTGACGTTTCTGCCGGAATCCGTTGGAGCGAGCACAAAGATGCGACTGCTTTCGCAGGCTTGCTGCATTCATCATACTCACCTTCTGGAGTTTTTGAGTAGCGAAGAAGGCCATCAGCAAGTGAATCTGCCACATCCTCCAAATAACCCCCGCGGTCTGGTGCTACGGAGATGTTATTTATACGTAATCAATGACATCTCTCTTTCCACCTTTTTGGTACATTTTCTCATTGAATTCTTTTAGATGTACGAATCGGGTGAAAGTAAGATCCAACAATTATCTTTGCTCTTGAATAATACATATTTGAAGTATCTATATATAAATATTGCTCCAATTACACTTCCTTTATGCCATGTTCATATTTATTCCAATCTATATATTTAAACTAACTAGATATCTCCATCACCATTTAGTTCAGCCGACTCGCAAACATTAAATGGGTTGACTGCCAGTTACATTAAATAAAATTTAATGTTGTGGGTTGAACCCACACCGAATGATAATCTAAGCAATCTCACGTATGAAGATAGTCATAAAAATAAATTTAATTTCTTTCACGATCTCCTTATCCCTTCCCAGGATCCTCACCCCTTTTAGCATTATCCCTCTCTAAGTTCAATTTGTCTAATTAATATATCTTACTTTTATATCTTATATTACCTTACTATTCCCCGCCGCGAGGTTTAAATCCAAGACCTTCGGTGTGCAAGACCATAACTTTACCAACGAGCCACAGAAATTAGCGATGGAACGACTCTCACTTTTAAACTGAAATAATAATCCTAACCCGTACCACAAACTAACCCGTACCACAAACTAACCCGTACCACAAACTAACCCGTATCACAAACCTAACCCTAACCGTCAATAAACAAGTTCCCAGGTAAACACGAGTTCTCACGCACCTAGAGCTAGGGTTCACAGGTAAACAACGTGTTCTGACTGTAATGCGAGCACATTTTTGTGAGATTGCTTAGATATCTTTAATAAGTCTTTAAATTCAGGTGTATTTCCAAATGAATGGAAATGTGCTAAAGTCATTCCGCTATTTATACAAGGCAAGCGGATTCAGACTTGAATAACTACCGCCCAATTTCGGTAATTTCTGTTGTGGCCAAAGTATTTGAAAGAATAGTATATGATCAACTCTATGACTATTTAATAAAAGAGAATATGATTTCAAAACATCAATCCGGTTTTCGCGCTATTCACTCAACCGTTACGATCCTATTGGAGGCTACCGACAGCTGGGCTTATAATATTGACCGTGGGTATATAAATGCTGTTGTGTTTTTGGATTTGAAGAGAGCTTCGACACGGTGGATCATGAGATCCTGTTGTCAAAAATGAGTGTCTATGGAATACAAGGTGTGGCTCACAATTGGTTTAAGTCATATTTAGACAACCGAAAGCAAAAATGTTTGGTTAATAGCTCTATTTCTAAAAGTTGCTCGCTTACTTGTGGTGTTCCTCAAAGGACAATCCTAGGACCGCCGTTGTTTATTTTATATATTAATGATGTGCCAAATTGTTTATCATCCTGCCAACCCAGAATGTACGCCGATGATATACACATAACTTATGCTGATAGTGACTTAAACTCCATCCAGTCTTGTCTAAACCAAGATTTGGATAATATCAGCAAATGGCTTATTGTTAATAAACTTACCCTGAATATGACTAAAACCGAATTTATGTTAATTGGTTCACGGCAAAAACTAAATACCTGGGCTGCGCCACCTGAATTGTTAATCCACGATACTCCAGTTAAACAAGTATCTACAACCAAAACTAAATACCTGGGCTGCGCCACCTGAATTGCTAATCCACGATACTCCAGTTAAACAAGTATCCACAACCAAAACTAAATACCTGGGTTGCGCCACCTGAATTGTTAATCCACGATACTCAAGTTAAACAAGTATCCACAACCAAAACTAAATACCTGGGCTGCGCCACCTGAATTGTTAATACTTGTTAAACAAGTATCCACAACCACATCGCTTGGAGTAACAACTGACGAAAACCTCATGTGGCACAGCCAAGTCAATAATTTATCGAAAAAGATCGCCTCCGGTATTGGAGCCATTAAAAGCCGAATAGGAACCTTTGTCCCTTCAGCAACACTACATCTTGTCTATAGTGCTCGTGTACAACCTCATTTCGATTATTGTAGTGTTTTCTGGGGGAACTGTGGCAAAACACTATCAGATAAATTACAAAAGCTCCAAAACCGTGCGGCACGTGTGTTGACCTTTTCCACCTATGATGCCGACGCCGATCAATTATTTCAACAATTAAGCTGGAAAAACCTTGGTACACAGCGTCAAATTGCAGAAGCTGTGATGGTTCACAAATCATGGTCTCACTCCCGATTATCTATGCTCCAAATTTGTATATCGCGATGACGTACCTTATTCTTTAAGAGACTCTGCTAGTAAACCTGCTATTCTTTTGCCTAGAACCAATTACCTAAAAAACAGCTTTAGCTATAGTGGTGCCGTTCTCTGGAACAGACTACCCCCTAATCTAAGGCAAGTAGAATCTCTGAAAAACTTTCGACGATTGCTCAATTTACATCTTAATCATTAATGAGAAATACGGCATTCATGGAAAGCAGGCTTAGTTAGTTGATTCTTAATGATTATAGTTGAGGTTTAGTTTTATATTTATAGTTTATTTATGTTATATATTGTAGTTTGGACCCCCTTTTTAATAGTATTTTATTATCCTATTGTAAAGACCTGATGGATTTTTACCGTGTATAAATAAAGATGAAGATGATGATAAACAACAAGTAAGGATGAAGAAGTAAATAAACGACATAGAAAGAAAAAGTGTTCCTCCACTGTCAAAGTTCGAACCGCGACCCTTCCAACTGCTTGTACCAACTCTTCACTACTACACTACTGGTACGCTAGTTGAAATCACTGCTAGCAAAAAAAAAAAAAAAAGCCATCTATTGGATAATTATATACAACAGTCCGAACGGTAAACAATACTTGCTAATGATGTTTGAAAAGAAGCGTATGTAAATATTCGGTTCAGCCATTCGCATGAAAGTGATTTCGAACACTCATTGTTCGTGTTTCATCAGAGGATCAAAATATTTCGAAAACAATAAAATCCTCGAGGCCACGCCTCTCGGGTTTCAATTGTTTTCTCAATATTTGGATCCCCTGATGAAACACTACAATCCCTGTTTGAAATAGTACTTGAAATGGTTTCTATCTCACACACAGCCAATCAGGTATCACATGCATCTCATTCGTGCAGTTGGCCAATCAGAGATATGCCTGATTGAGCAGGTCCGAAAAACAACACTGCAATGGTATTTTTGGAATAAAGCGAACTGCACAAAGCCATTTATAATAAAACGTTTATTGACCAAGCTTGTTCGGTCCGGATGGGGGGATATTGGTCTCGTTCTTTTACACACACCAAAAATAATAACTCGAACAATATCCCCTCCGGACCGAACAAGCTTGGTAAATAATCTCTATTTATTACATGGCAAGCCACTCTCAATGTCAAATCGAGTGTTTTGATTGGCTGGTGCTCGGTCGGGATTTTGCCGTACGGACCGTTACCATGATAACGGTCACAAATTCGCATATTTTGGTCTAAGTTCGGAAAATTGAAAACTCAAATCGAACCGGGTAAAACAGAGATAACTATGCACTTAGTGATGCAGTTTAACAGCACAAACATCGTAATAATACCGTTTTTAAAAGAGAGAAAGCCGATCCATCAAAAAAATTGACCTGTAAATATAATTACAAAGCTTACCTCCAAAACGAACTTGACCATTTGTTGTCAAACATTATCATTGATGTACGCAAAGTCAACCAGAAAAGGACAGGAAAGAACTAGTTGAAATACAATGCCATCCAAAGGTCTAGTGCTGCAGAGACAAGATACATGTCCTACTGATTAGGTTCTACAGAAGCTTCGATTCAGAAGTCACCGTCTAGCAGAGTTCAATGTACGTATACGGAAGAACCATATTCTCTGGCCGTCAACTACAAGCGAGTCGATCCCAACATGAAGTCTCCACTCGGTATAGAAACGAAATTAGAACATAGCTCAGTAATGTATCAGGTAATGCAGGAATCAAACACCCCAGCAGCGAAATAACTGAATAATCCGACTCAATAAAGATAAACCTGCTAACGCTGATCCTGAAAGCTCCGTGGCTCTGTTGAGTGTTGACACGAGAACTCGATCCGTCCAGTGGAAGTAGCGAGTAGAACTACTGACAAGACAACAACTCTGCCAGCGACTATCACCAGAGCCAGAAGTCATAGTCCATATTTCAACAAGTTTACTCCTCTGCAGCCAGCTTTCTTTCGGCTTAAGAAATTTGTCTTGAATGTCAGCATCCGTCCAGTTTACAAATTACAATCCCTCACTATAAACCAGGGAAGTTCTGATTCCACAGCCGGCAACCAGTTTTGCCGATCAGTAGCAAATATCAGAGATTTTCAGGTCCAGATTTTCCACTGATGTCCTCCCCAGTCAAAGTTGTCCAGGATACAAACAAACAGCATAGAACTGTCATCGCCGAGAGTGATCCGACGAAGATCTTGAACTTTTTCGCCGACCACATGGCACTTGACTTGAGCGAACGGTTTGTTTTTCGAGTTGATTTAGTGGAAATATGTTCTTTAATGATAGCTTTTTCTACGAATTCCACCTTTCATGCACTTTGAATTAGCAAAGTTTTCTAATTCTGAATTGATTCTGACATCTGACATTGTATTTCCATTCATCTTTTGTATTGATTTACGGAGAGCTGTCAAATAGATCCCGGAATAAATTCTGAACGGCTTCCACTTTGGTATGTAAATTTATGCAAATTAGGTATATCACGTTGTGTTACGGGGCGCGAGTCACGCGAGTCATTTATTTTCTCATTCTTCGTTTATCACAAAGTGCCATATAATAAACTACTTATTAACCTCGCTCACTCGGTCTTCACGGGAAAATATCAGACCTCGGTCTTTTATGTACGGACCTCGCTATCGCTCGGTCCGTACTGTCAAGACCTCGGTCTGATATTTTCCCGTAAAGACTTCGCTCTCGGTTAATAAGAAGTTAATATCTTAGAATTCTGTTGTGTTTACTATTCTTCAATATCAGGAAATGCATGGTACAAAAAATTCAATTATCGGCCAAAAACATTCCCGCTGAAAACTTCTGTTGAGTGTCATGCATTCAACTGAGCTCAGAACTCTGACGAACTTTCGTGGCTACATGCACAGTAACCAGGAAAACATTCCGGGGTTCATTTATGGCAGATTAACCATGCATGCTAACAGACGCGTACCTTCCTTTAAGCCAGTAATCCCGGGCTTAAAAGTTTTCCTGCAATTTCAGTACGTTTTTCCTATTACGCCTGGAGCAAGACATAGTTGACTTGTCTCACTTTTGGGCTTATAGCTCAGAAATGGCTGTGAATCAGCTCCTGACTAATCAAGACAGCGCCATATCCTAAACTAATTTCATGAAACCTGAAGTGACCAAGAAGTCAGAAAAGGAATAGTTGAAAAAGTAAATTGAAAAAGGTACCCTAGGTAACATTACTGGGCTAGTCGTTTCAATTATGCCGGACTGCAATTAACATCAACGGTATTAAGATTTCGTTTGAAAAGGCCGAGGGCTACAAAACCTTCTAAACTGTATTGACATTCTCACTATATACTCATTTTGGTGTTTGGTATACGTGAAACAACTGAGATGAATCTCTTTTGATGTAAATGCTCTTTTGATTCTTCTTTAACTGTTCACTTGATGTTTCTTTAATGTTAACCGTGCCACACACTACCTTGTTCACTCGAACACGAGTATCGCCATGAGATGAGTACCACGAGCCACGTGCATAATAAGAAGGGTCGCTCCCACAACATGACTGGTCGTCTCGTTCAGCTGAAATAATAACTAAAATAATAATAACAACAATTAAAAAGACCTGACAATTAATTACGAGGATTGTAAAATTTTAATCATGGTTATTATGTGCCATCATGGTACAAATTTCAAAATACACGGAAAGTTCTTACACAGGAGAATAGCTCATGTCCCTAGTGGTAGTTGTTATAGTTAATACACTGTCTTGTATGAACATGTAGCGCCATAAAGTGAAGGGTACAATAAGAATATATTTATGCAACTAATATTGTAAAACAGTCCCTTAAATCAAAAATAGTCTAACATATCTGACTCCCCATTCCCCTTTCGGTTGGTCGCATGTTTAGATTGATTTTTGCGATGTGAAAGGTACTATTTTACAGTATAGCAACATACATGTACAAGTACTTTCAACAACAGATAAAATATTTGACCTTTTCTAACAACTATTTCTGTCATTGAGATAATTTCTCGCTGGCACTTTACCAAACGGTATTTCTAGTCTTATTGATAAGGGACAAACATTAGTACCTAAAAGCATGAATAGAAAGGTCTCTACTCAGTCTCTACTTTAAAATTGTATTCTCCTTAATTTTCAATCACGCCGACTCATCACATCATCACTTGTATATATCTCACATTCATGTTTTAAATTTGTTTAAATTTGTAACGTTTTTTGCCATATACAGCTAACAATAACTAAAATTAACATGCTTAAGAATAATTTTTATCTAGAAGGAATACATCTTCACTAAATGCAAAAGATAAGCTATCTAACTCAACCTCTGTGTGGCCAATATAAACTTTACTTATTGTATATGTTGTAGTTCAATTTGATCTTTGGTTCAAAATTTTTGAACCAGTACAAAATTGTTGAACCAGTACCATTTTTTTGAACCAGTACCATTTTTTTGAACCAGTTCAAATTTTATTTACAAGTGTGAACTTGTAGTTTGGGGTAAGGTTTATGATAGGCTTTCCATGTAAGAAAATAGCATAGGTTAAGTTCTACAGAAGTACTTTCAATTGGAATAAAAATACCTTTATACCTTGTTTGTGTTCATCTTTTATTTTATAGCTGGAATGTACTGGTAACACAGTTACTTTGCGCAGTGATGTATTTTAATACGAATATAAACAGCAAACTATACAACTAACACCCTAAATTGACGGTTAGGGTGTTTTTAAATGCAGGGTAAGGGTTTGGATTAGTTCTCTGGACCATTGAAGAAGCATTATAAGTGATTTAGCCCTAATTTAGTGACTATAGCTAAATAAGTGAGCACCCGTTGTTGACGGTTAGGGTGTTTTTAAACGTAGGGGTAGGGTTTGGATTAGCTCATATGACCATCGAAGAAGCATAATTTTTGTGTTGTTCAGTGATCTAGCCCTAAAAAGCCTAATTTAGTGACTAGCTCTAAAAACCCTAAATTTGTGAGCACTTGGGTTTACCGAAGTTTTTTTTTTAATGTTCGGTTTATATAGGTCTTGGATTGTGTTAGGAATGACTGAGTTTGCTTGGAGTTAGGGAGGAGTGCTAACTGGCTTTAATAAATCTGCTTGTTATTGGCCCTTGTGAACTCCACTTGGAACGGCAAAGCGAAACAGAAATGTTGTATTTTTTTTGCGTTATTTCTGTGTAGTTCTTCAGGGATCATTTATCCATTTTTGCATCTTTTCACATCCTCTGTGGGTGATTCTTTGATGAGAGAACAAGAGAATAGTTACAGCATTTCTTTGAGTCGGGGTGGCGCATGGTGCCATATTATCTCGCCCTTGCTCTGAGTCTTTTTCTCCGGCTTCCTTCCATCCACAACAGCTAACACGCTAAATTCCAATTTGATCTGTGGATTAGTTAGAAGTATGTTGTTTGCGTACTCCCATTTTCTTCTACTTCTAGTCAGTGTTTTATTCCATTTGGTAAGCTGAGTCTAACAAGTACGAGGGGTTACTTCAAGATCATTTACACTCGTTTAATATTTTAAGATATTCTTTATTAGCTCTTTCGTAGAAGTCTTCTTCCAGATACAATGGTAGTCAGGTGATTCGCTTTTCTTTTGCTTTCTTTTAGCTCAGCCGCAGCTGTGATTACTCTGTAAAAGTCGGCTCGGTTGACAGAGTTTGTTTCTTTCGGCAAACAATTTCCCACGGGCGTAGAGGGAGGTTGAGTTTGCGAGTTTTTCCTGAGAACCCTAGCTCTAGATGGGTAAGATCTTGTTTACTGACCGGTTAGGTTTTTGTTTTATGGTTCAGGGTAGGGTTTTAGTTAGTTTAAAATTCCCAGCATAATTTTCCGTGTAATTATGTCTGTGACACCGCGAACTCAACCTCCCTCTACGCCCGGGGGAATCGAAATTGTCTCCCGTTTGTTTCGAAGTACGAGTGGAGCCGTAAAGTACGTCTGATCATCATTAAACAATATATTTTTCTGGATTTAGCTTTCTTACTTCCCCTGAGTTGCTGCAGTTTTCATAAAAGAATGCAGTCAACACAGTCTGTATAAGGGGTCGTATAATACAGTTTTGTCCTATTTTGTTAGCAGTGCGCATGTGCGAATAAAATTAAGAGACTGGAAACAAATTAGCATAAGGAGAGGGACTGGGTTCGAGGATTAGTCACCTATAGAATAAACGATGGTGTAATAATCTACAAGCGCTTCTGTGGCGCAGTGCGTTAGTCGACTGGATCATCCACCAGGCGTTCCTCGTGATCCTGTCTCACGTTCAAAACGCGTTCTCCAGTTCCAAAAAATGGTACTGGTTCAAAACATTTGTACTGGTTCAAATATATTTGTACCAGAGGTAATAATTGAACCACAACATATACATCTCCTTTGGGTGGCATCATCAGAAATCATCATGGTATGATGTGTCATTTCTATGCTGATGACACGCAAATTTATTTTCGTTTGACTTCCAAACGCCGGAATCGTTAACTGTAGCCAAGATTGAAGCTTGCAGAAAGATGTCAGCGCCTGGATGTCTGCGAATAATGACTTATTATATATAGGATCTCAGTTTCGTCCTAAGATGCAATTTCCACTACTTAGCATAGGCAATGAGCTTATTACTTCTTCTAAGTGTGTTCGCAATATTGGCGTCGTATTTGATGGCTCTATGAATATGGAATCTCAAGTGGCATCTATTTGTAAAACTTAATTTTTTCACGTCCGTAATATTGCACGTATTAGGAATTACTTATCTGACGAGAATACGAAGACCGTTGTATATGCATCTATAACCTGTAATTGTAAGCTCGATCACTGTAACTCTCTTCTATATGGTCTTCCACAGAATCCGGCTATACAGAGACTTCAGTTAGTCCAGAACGTTCTAGTAGTAAATGCTAGCTAAAGGTTCCAATGTGGAGATAATGTAAAAAACTCCACTGAAACCTGCTTAGCGAACATGCCTTGATTCCTCGACTCTCCAGCTCTCTAATCATGTGATTCCACAAGTGAATTTAAAGGACCTGACGCAACTATAACAATGGCTTTCTGAGGAAAAGGCAGACCTTTCAAGTTCAAGAACGAACACAACGCGGAAATCATTTCATACACCAAAGATTCACCCCAACCAGTAGGCAGCACGGCAAAAACATCTTCTTCTGCATGAATTTCTGAATTGTCACTTCTTGTTGATGTTTGAGACTTTCGATCTCTGGGAAAAGCGACTTGAATGTTATAGAAACTGCTTCAGAGAAATACTTTTGAATGGAGTCTTCCGCCAACTATATTTATACCCTTGTAGTATAATTTCATCAGTGAATATATGAAGATTCCCTTGCTCTGATTGGTCGAACATTACGTCATACGTCGCTATATTCACCTGCAGAGCACCTGCAGAGCGCCTGGAGGTGAATATAACAAGGTATTTACCAAAATGGCTGCTGGCATATTAACCGATGTTTCTCACGAAGAAATAAATAATATGAAAGAAAAAGCTTTTCCAAAACCCACCAAAGAAGGAACTAAATAAATATGGCTAAACTTGAAGCCGCTTTTTTTAATCCATAAGCCTTCACAAACAAAGTTTACTTATACGAGTTTCGGGTTGAGTTTATTCGGTCCTCATGCATGAATCACAAACTTTCACAAGGAAATAACGTCAACTTAGAGCAATAAATTTCACAACGAGACCTTCTTCTGCAAATTTGGGAACGGTTTTATTCAAAAAGAGTGTACTTACTTGAGTTATTTTCCTAGTGGTTCTTGATAGAAAAACAACAAGTTCTAGTTCCATTCAGGGAGCCAGTTGCTGTTATGCTCTTCTCTCGCCGCTTTCCGTGTGTTTTCAAGCCGTTATCTCATGATACCGAAATCATTTGTCTCTTGATTTACCGTTGTCTTTGAATCTGTATTCTGTGATGGCTATAATCCACAAAACTAGCTCGTAGTTTCCAGCAAATTTGGCCTTTGAAGTGAACTGATGAAAGCGGTTCATTTCGATACTTGGGAGATTTTTAGTTTTGCCCATTTTCGCTGCATTTCTTCTCTTTGAAACACGGTACGGGGTCTCAAAAGTGAAGGCTGTTGCTTCAACTTTAATTCTAGTGTGCATTAATGGAGGTTTTTTTCCCGGTATTTCTATTTATTTGGAAAATCCATTCTTGTGTCCCTGCAAGTCTCGTGTCAAGTGGGTTTGTGCAATGAACCGTAGCGGCACGTGGCTATGAAAATGTTAATTGTCACAAACCTATTCTCTCACGCGCGCTTGTACAACTTATAAAAGGGTCGGGAGTCAGACTACAGACCACCTCGAAGTTTTCGACGCCATTTTGAAAGGTATACAACAATTTCTGGCGCTGGCGTGGTTACTCAGTCCCCATACAAACCATTGTAATTCGGACATGCTTCGTCAAATGAAAGCACTCTGAAAAAAAAAATTACGACAAGCTGACCTAATAATTATACAAGAAGCGACAACAGAATCAAAGGTAAGATAATAACAAAGATCATTTGTGAATTTTAATAAACCCAGTAGGATGACTTGCCAGATGATTTGTGATCGAACTGAATATTAAAATTGGGGTTAAAGTAAACATATGTACGAAAAAAACTTTATGTTGTTCAAATTAATTTTGAGAGAAATTAAAGAACAAATATTTTGCTCTCACACCACGTGCTTATGACGACGACGCCATGTTTTTGAACAGTTTGCACCGTATTCGGAGTGCCGAACAGAAGTCCGATCAAAAATCATCCGGGAAAAGTCACCGTACTGGGTTCAAATTCACATATGATATTTGTTCTTAACTTACCTTTGATTCTGTTGTCGGTTCTTGTAGAATTATTAGGTCACCTTTCCGTTTACGTAATTACAACTTTTTTCAGACCGCTTCGACGAAGTGTGTCCGAATTACAAAGGTTTGTATGGGGACTGAGTAACCACGCCAGGAAATGTTGTATACCTTTCAAAATGACGTCGAAAACTTCGGGGTGGTCTAGTATTGTCTAGTTTTAATTTCTCTGTTATTCACTGATGAAAATATACTAAACAATTATTCCCTTCAGTCTCAGTGACAATTGGTGAATATTTACCTCGACTTCGTCTCGGTAAATATTCAACAATAGTCACTTCTACTTCAGTGAAACATTGTTAAATATATACCCCTATCTAAAGTATGGATGAATGGGTCCTGATGAGTTGGGATACCGCATATCAATCTAGGCTGAAAACAATATCACCAGCAAACAAAATAAACGTATTCATTTACCTTCTTTGAGAACAAAAGAGAACGTGTTAACCCTTATATACTGTCTTATCAAATCCTATCAAACCTAAAACTCAGTAATTATATTTTTAACTTGAAAGTTTATCTCTTATTCACATAATTAAACATGATAAAACATATAATTACGGTCAAGCACGGAAAACAAAATCGTTGTTCACCTTCATACTAGTTCGAGAATAAGATCCCGGAATAAGATTTCATAGAATGATCATTACAAATGCGCTAATATCGGGATATTTAAGCCACTGGAATACTAAATGTATCCATTTAATCTGAGAACATTTTTTCACAATTGAAACTCACCGATTTATCTCTTAGCAGCACCGTGGCACTATATAGCGACTGCTGTTAAACTATTCAGCTTGTTCGTTGACGGAGACCAACACTAGTTCTTAAACAAACTAGTCTTCTTCTGTCGATCAAGCTATCCGAATAGTAAAACGACGAACTAAAGTATCCCCTTTCAGGGCATAAAATAACCGAGGAACGATTCTTACTGTGTGAAACAAAGGAATCAGCGAACTGATCAGTTAGAATAGTTCACGCTGGCACACCATAAATTAACGTGTCATGATGCTTGGCAACACGAAACGTTCACTGGAATTCCGAGTGACGCTCGAAATCATTCGCTCTTATCTAGATTCATCACAAGTCGACTACTTTTTTATTGGATATTCCACAAACTGGAGGCTTCTCGCGAAGCGAGGGGGGAGGGGGGGGGGGGGGGGGTTGGAAGTCAGCCAATTGTTACTGTCATCGTATACTCTATGGTGCTCTGCTCCCGTCGACCCGCGCGGGACTCGCTATTAAAAACCTTGGTAAATTAGTAGATTTGGAAATAGCAGTATTTATCTTTAAAATTGCTTTAAAATCAAGCAAAAAAAGAAACAAAATTCTCCGGAAGGCACTCCTCACGATAACTATGCAAGCAATGATTTTTTCAGGAAACGAGAGCTGTATATTAAGTTAAGTAATGATTTCTAAAAGCAATGATGTTGTAATACTTGCATTAACTTTATGATCATTATGTAACACCTAACGACAGCGACACTTTCTTTGCTCTTTATTTTCTTCCAACATCTAATTAGAGATTGCCGAAATATATTTTTTGAAGCTATTTGCTTATAAGCAAAATAGCTTCATAGTCGGCGGTCAGTTTTTGTGTGTCTTGGATGGTCATTCCATATTTGGTCATTCCATCTTTTTCGTGTTACGAATTGTCTCAACACGTGACAGGCTCAACCAATCATATTCGACACCGCTCGGGATACTGGGGGGTCATCTGTACGATCGATCTGAGATCTGATGGGGAAAGCAGTCGACGAATGAGAAGGTTAAAATTCGTTGAATTCGCTTTAAATTGCAACCAGAGAACAAGAAGAATATCAACTACTCTTCAAATCAGCTTTTTACAGAAATCTTCCTTTGGTGTTCCCTGAAATGACTACAACATATGGATTGGAAAAGGATCGAACAATTAACACTGAAAGCCCGTATCGGTGCGAGATCACTGTACACAAGCTAGCTCTTGTGCATGTCCTCTTTTACTCCTCTCTTCCTTTAGGGATCATTGAGAAGCTCTTATTTTGTTGCTTTACTTCTCGATTGTTTTTTCAAAATGTTCTGACCACGGCACAGCCGACTGATCTCGCTCCGCAGTCTCTTCGAGCGCCTAGGCGGCTATATAAGTGCGAAAATTTTGAAATGGTTTTAGAAGAGAGCTTCGATACTGTATACAAAGCTATGACAGGAGTGAACAAATGTTCGCTTAGATATTATTTCAGCAGCACTTTGAGTTTTTGTGTATTCTAATTTATGCTGTGTTGCACTGGTTTCCTTTCCATTTGCTGGGTCATTTGCCCACAGCTGCTCTCAAGGCCAGCGATTATAATTTAATTATATATAAATTATCATACTAAATAGATTTTAGAGCTTCCAATTTGCAATGTTAACAGCTACGAGCAGGTGTTATGCAAACTGCACTTAGGTATGGGCCATTATTTTTTGAAAGGAGGAATAAAATATGTTGGAATAAATTGAGGCTGGCACTGCCAACCAAACTCGGGCAATAGATATCATTAGAAGGCAGCATGGCCAAAATGTTGGAGAAAATAATGACAGACCTTGGGTTCCGTGTGGCCTCCGGCGGTTTAGCTCAGACGGTAAATCGCATTTTAATGACATTGCTTAATATTCTATCTTGTTGATTTTGTGGAATGCTATTTTCATTTTGAAACTAACGGGAAACTTTAGACACTTATTCACCGTAGTTCGGTCTTCTGTGTTTGTTCTTTCGGGGAATATACATGTATATCATCAGTTTTCACATTACACCTCAGTTTCTTTGTTCTTTGCGGGGGAATATATATTTTCCCCTTTTTAATATATATTCCCCTTCTGCTCGGGGGTATGGGATTTATTCACTTCGGGTGTCGCCCTCGGGCTGCGCTCTCGGTGAATAAATCCCATCTCTCCTCGCTGTTACTTAATTAACGGCCCCGAAGGAAACTGTGAGTCTCGTCATTACAGGAAACAACGTTCACATCCCGTTTACTGGTTCTTCTGTGGCTCGCTCTTTCTTCTTCAGCAATCGACTTTTAAATTAAATATATAAGACTCGCTCAAAAACAATTGGTTTCGAAAGAAATGTAGCAATCGATTTAGTCATTACAGCATTTTAGAATGATATTTCCTATATTCTATTGGCAACATGAACAATTATTCAGAAGTGGAGGTGACTAATTGTTTTAGTATATACTATACAAGTGAATAGCCAGCACCACATACGGTTATTTTATTTTCTGTCAAATGGACAAAAACTCGCGCGAGGTGATCGCTTATTCGCTCGGAGTTGAATAGCAAAGGATATTCACCTCCCGGAGTAGCCAATCAGAGCGCGCAAAAAGCTATATAGCGACTAGTGAGAGCCATTTTGATCCTTGTTATTTACTGAATGCCTTCCACAACCGGCTGAACATTACTGCAGTCGCAACTGAGTCGGGAAGAGGTAAGCCTAGTTTTCACTGTTTTCACTTAGCGTAATATACCTCCAAAAAGCAACGCGAAACGCATGCGCGGCGGCCATGATGTACGAGATTGTTCGCCATGCTGCACGCAAGACAACTGAGCCGACTGAATCTAATCTCAAGTAGAAGGGTACTAAGTTACATAAGTTAACGTGATTGACTGGATAAAAACGGGCATTGTTGACCCAATAGTAACGCAATACGATACAAACAACAAAATCAACACTTCACGCTTCGCTTCACGCATTACAACATAACATTCCTCCCTGACAATTCTAGTCTCTCTGAGGACTTACGGACACGCCATGAATGGTGAACCCCCAGATTCCCCTTGTATGTAAGAAGACTCCTTAGCCTTGATCTGTTCAACTGGGTCTTCAGGAATACCAGGTTAAGTGTTCAGACTAAGAGCCACCACTATCCGGCCCCACCGGTGAGGGTTTTATATCATACAATTGGGGTGCTTAGTGTCAACTAGTTTTGCCAGAGGGAGTAGTCCCTTGTCATCATCATTAATTATTCTTAGCTGTACGTGGTCCTGGTGTCGACGAACTAATCGATTGTCCTCTAACCGAGACAGATAAGACAATGGCCCTGTCTTGTCACCCAGCAATGTGACCTGGCAGCCACAGCGGCCCGGTACAGAGGTTTTGGGCGTATGTGGCTTCTCCTATCTCGAACGCTTTCAACCTGCCTTTTCTGCCCTTCCTCCTCCTTCCCTATTCTCCTCGTCCCATTTTGACCGCGCGCCACAAATTAGCAAAAAAAACACCCATAAGAGCCGCTAGCAGGCTAGGACTCGTGTGATCTAGGTGGGTTTTGATCTTTCTTCCCACTAACATATCTGCTGACGAGACGCCCGTTGTGGCATGTGGTGTTATCCGGTATTTCAATAAGAATCATGCCACTTTAGTTTATTTCCACGGCACCATCTTTCATCTTCTTTAGGCCTCCCTTCAAGGTCTGAATTGCCCTCTCTGCCAGACCATTTGATGCTGGGTGGTAGGTATGGAGGTCATGGAGCTGTTCTAATGCGCTTGATTCCATTGCGTGATAGGAAATTAAACCCTGGAAACTCTCTGCTGTGAAACAGCTACCGTTGTCTGATACTAGGGTATCAGGCAGGCACATGTACGGAGGTTTGTCTTTGTTTCTTGTTATTTTTGCCTGAGTCGTTGATGAGGTAATGAGGTAATGACATGTACTTCAAACCACTTTGAATGCGAATCCACGAGCACTAGAAACATCTTTCCGAGGAAGGGTCCAGCATAATTAACATGAATGCGAGACCAGGGTTGGCCTGGCCATTCCCATGGGTGCAAAGGAGACTCAGGTGGACTCTTGCGATACAACTGGCAGGTGGTACACGATCGTACCTTCTCCTTTAGGATGGCATCCACCACAGCACTTTAATAAGATTCCACTGAGCAAAAAAGTGGCTAATTCCATGCGCCCTGTAGTATAGGGCGCATGGAATTATCCTCTTTTTTGCTGTGGTATCTCATTAAAGTGCTGTGGTATCTCATTAATTCAGATGTATCTATTGTCTTTCCGCATGAAAAAAGTGCTGTGGCATAAATTAGTGGCGAGGATAAATAAATTAGGGGGTGAGTAAATTATCTATTGGCTGGGGCTCATGAATATAGTGCTGTGGAATCTTATCTATTGTTAATAAAGTGTGGTGGAATCTTATTATCTATTGTTGCTGTGAATGAGGTCATGCTTCTATTTTTGGGATCCTATGACCTAGCTAGTCCAGTCTAGTCTAGTCTAAAAATTCTAGTCTGGCTTCATTTTCTAGTCTAGTCTAGAAATTGTATTATTTTCTAGTCTAGCCTTACTAGACTAGAAAGTATCTATGCAACTTGCTTAGTCTACACTAGACACAACGCCTGCCGCCTGCCGCCCGTCAGCCAATTGTTACTGTCATGCTATACTCTATGGTGCTATACTCCCGTGGACCCGCGCGGGACTCGCTATTAAAAACCTTGGTAAATTAGTAGATTTGGAAATAGCTGTATTTATCTTTAAAATTGCTTTAAAATCAAGCAAAAAAACGAAACAAAATTTTCCAGAAGGCAGCCTCACGATAACTATGCAAGCAATGAATTTTTCACGAAACGAGAGCTGTATATTGAGTTAAGTAATGATTTCTAAAAGCAATGTAATACTTGCATTAAGTTTATGATCATGATATTGTAACAACTAACGACAGCGACACTTTCTTCCAACATCTAATTAAAGATTGCCGAAATATTTTTTTTGCGGTCATTGTTTGTGTGTCTTGGATGGTCATTCCATCTTTTTCGTGTTACGAATTGTCTCAACACGTGAAGGCATCCATCGCTTCGCAGCTAGGGTTAAAAAACCTAGAATCAAATCTTGGTAATACGTGATTAACTTCATCGGCAAAACGATCAATTGAATGAGGCCCCCACTTGGAATCTAGCATATGAAAAATATGGGGGCTGATACTCCAATCATCCTTATCGACAATTTTGCTTAGATAGTCTGCTCTTGCATTGTCGAATCTAGAAATCCACTCAGGCTCAATAGATATCCATGTTGAACACTAATGGCAAAAATCTGCTTGGCTTCTTCCTGCAGATGAGGTATTTTACTGCCAATATCCATGATACGAGCGACATTCTGATTGTCGGTAGACCATTTCACACATAAACCTTTCAGATTTGGCGCAAACGGCGATTGCAAAACCTTCCTGACTGCCAAAATCTCACGCATAGTAGAACTCTGTTTCGCGTGTACATTGTCCCAGACACCTTGTGCCACAATATCTGGGCCTAACTCCACGACCAGTGTCACTAGCATCTGAGAAAGCAATTCTGACTGCACTAGATTTAAACCAAATAGGGCGCCCATTGAGGTAATCTATGTTATTAAGCCAAAATAACAATTCTTCTTTAACACGAGCCTCAAGCTGAAACCTATTAAACCAGGAATTTTGGGCTTGAATTAACGCACTACATTGCCAATAGCCATAAACATCGAATTAAGCTGACCAGCTATACTTGTAAGTTCCTTGGCTGAAGACGTGGCCTGACTATAAACTCGAGAAATGCACCCTTTGAGTTTCGAAATCTTAATTTGAGGGATAGAAATAATATCCTGACGAAAATCTAATTGGTAGCCAAGCCAAACACCGAATTGAGAGGATTCCCAAACGGATTTTTGCTCATTAATAAAGAACCCCGCAGAAACCAAATCAGAGCGGCACTGAATGCTAAATTATTTAGAAGAAAGGGAATCGGCACATCCGCCAATACCATCGACACGTCCAGGAACATCACAATACGACGACCGAGACTTCTCCAATGACGTACGAAGGAGCGCATTAGTTTAGTAAAGATGTACGGAGCTGAAGTCAAACCGAAGGGCAAAACTGTAAAAACAAAGTACTTCACCGTTGAATCTACACGCCAAGAAAAACCAAGGTATTGTCTATGTTCAGGAAATATTTCGATGTGATGATATCCTGATTTGAGGTCAAACGTGAAGAAATAATAGCCCGATTGAAATAATTCAAAAACTGTACGAATATCTTCGTATCTGACGGACTGCTTCCAAATAAACTTGTTCAAGTAGGAGAGATCCAAAATGAGTCTACACTTTCCACTAGATTGCTGAGCCACGTGTAAGGGATTAATAAAAATGGGAGGATTTACTACCTCCATAACACATCCACGCTCGATAAGCTCAGAAATAGCATTGTCAACAAAATCTTTGAATTTGAATGCAGAAGATCTATTAGGAATAACGAAACCAGGAGGTAGATCAATAAATGGAATCTTGTACCCTTCAATGATAGTGTTAACAATAAATTCCGAAGCATTAAGGCCGTGAGACCAAAATGTAATGTTGCCTCTAAGAGTACCAACCCTAAATAAAGAGTTGTCTAAAGATTGCTCAAATTCAAATGAATCATTAGGTAAACTTATCTGGTCTGGTTGAAGATCGGTATGTGGGACAGGCATCCCTCCAGTGGCCTTTCCATTCCACATGCGAAGCACACTCCTCTCTTTCTGAAGGTACCTGGCGCAAAGGAGGCTTGTTGGTACTGAGATGAGATTGAGTGACGAAAATATTTGGAAGCATCTTCCTGGACGACTCCACGTGTTTGAGAGCCAAACGAAGCGCTAGCACCAGAACTCAGCTTGGAAAGTGAACCACTTTTCCTTGATTTAGCCTTTTTAGCTTCAATGGCTTTCTTAGCCGATTTCTCAGCTTTGGAAATGCGCTTTTCGTCTTCAGGGCTATCTGCCAGATCATCCGTTAATTAGGCTGCAACGGTTGCCCAACCGCAATCGGCCAATTTGATAAGCTTTTGACGATCCACTAACAGCTTTTTACCTTCACGAAGCTCTTGTTTTCCCTTGTCTAGCTTGTTTTTGTCGATCGCTGTAATTGCTGACTCAAACTTAGACTCTACAGATTCGTTAAATCTGAACTGCTTCTCGTTTCCGACTTTCTTCCATTTGTACGAAGAATCTAGCTTGGCTATCTTAACAACAGCTTCTACACACTCTTCCTGGTCTTCAGAGATACATCTTTTCAGATTATTTAACTTCGAATCAACTTCTTGAAGGATCTTTTCCTGAGATCTAGCCAGAATCTCGATAAACTCGTCTTTGTTCATACTGATGTAAATTAGAATAAACTGCACTGCTTGAGAATGCGAAACCGAGATGCATGACCTGTTATCGCACACCTATATATACCGCTCCATTCCTATGCATACCAACGCATATTCCTTATCAAAACATAGGAACCGACGAGAGCTCATTTTCCTGCTAATTCCCACGGTCAAACGCAGAAAAATACTGTTCTAGAATTGTGGTGAAAAGCATAGAATAATTATTTCGGCGCTAAAGTTACGTCACCAATATACGCAGTTGGAGTATGGTGAAAAAAATCACGTTCCATAATGATGAGCCGAGTTGACCCAGGTTCGATTCCCGGACCCGGCGCCATATCTGAGTTGAGTTTGTTGGTATCTCGTCCTTGCACCAAGGGTTTTTCTTTGAGGTTCTCCGGTTTTCCTCCCTCCACAAAAACCAACAGCTAAATTCCAATTCGATCTGTTGTTTAGCTGGGTCCTGACTTTGATCAGTCTATATGGCTGTTTTTTCAGATCCCGTTAGAAATGCAGTATGTTTCAGTCTTTTCTTGAGACGGCTCGCGTTCTTACGCCTGATTACAATGTGGTGCGAACTCTCGGATTTGTTTTGTCGTTCGACAGACATCACTTGACGGTCGTTTGGTAACCAGGCACTGAGGAGAAAGGCTCGGTCAAAACATGCTTTTTCGGCTTTTGGCGCGATGGAGCCGGCAAGACAGATTTTGATCTATCGTGGCCGAACGAGAAAACAGAAACCCCGAGAGAAACGTTCTTCTTCACGCCGGAACACGGCTCGGAAGAGTAGACGGAGAACCGATTGTGTTCTCCGTACTTTTAAGGGGTCCTCGGTTCGCACGAGTTAGTTACACAACCCGAGTCGTACCTTTTAGGGGCTCATAATTATATTTTTTAGGTTCTGTTACATCGTACACGTCAATTTATCCGTGTCTTTCACGGGTCATTTTCAAAATAACCGCCGAGCACCCCGTGATTTTGGTACCGGAGTTTCCCCGGATGTTATGTATGTTGTGGTTCAATTTTTATTTTCCGTTGTTGTACCTTCATTATTATTGATTAGTATAGCCTTGAACAATGGAAAATAAAAATTGAACCAAGGATAAAATTGAACCACAACTATGATGTACATAATTACACTTATTACAGAGAAAACTGATTAATTACATGTACTACATTCATGTATAAGTATAAGTATTAAACAATAGCTGTCACATTATATACTTTCATTTACAATGAAGAAACATGTCTTTCTTTGGAAGGGGGAAGCGGGGAGTTGTCATTTTCTTTGGCATAATTGGGAGCATAATACCTCCAGGCGAGCATAATTTGGAACATGATACTGAGTCTCCGTTTCCGAGCGTGACGCCAAGGAACATAATACTCAATTTTAGGAGCATAATGTGTCAAAGCCTAATGTGGGTTCAAGACTGGTTCAGGCTACAACAACAACTGAGGAAGTTCACTTTCGTGATTTTGATTTCTAGGCATTCCACGTAGTCTTCAACTGAATAATAAACTAAGGGTAACAAACCATTCTTCACTCATTTTCTTGTTCCGGAGCTCTTCAGTGTTTTATTTTGCTGAAAAACTTTAGCTCATATCGACGTTCTTCGTTGAACTTCACAACACCCTGGCTGATCGGTGTTGAATGAAAAAAGAACTTGTTATTTCTCACACGTGAAAAACATGATAAGAAGCTTCTGATTGGACGTATCGTTTTTCTCACACGTAAGAAGAGCCATACGCGGCATTTGTTTGGTTAACACCGGTTTGCGAACGAAAGTTTACTTCGCGGATTTTCAGTGTGTGTATGTGTGTATATATATATTACTTATATACATACAGCCGTTTGCAAAAATTCTGACCCCCCATGAAAATTATATACTTATATACTTATATCGGTTGCATCATGGGTAACCCAAAAATGTGCTTTTCAGACATTTTTCTAACAAAACATATATCAGGTAGGATTGAAAAATGTACGAGTTAAACATTTTTAGATCATATGGGCCCATCCGTTGAAGACAACAAGTTTTATTTTCAGTTTTAGTTGTACTAATTTATTCCATACGTTTGCCATTGGGTCCGGTGGACCGAAACACTGCTATGATATGACTTCAAGGAACTCACTGTATTCTGAACTTTAATTTCTCCACGTCGCACTAGCTAGGTTTACCCTATTGCCCTGAATGAGGCTGAAGTATTCACTAAATTGATTTCAAACCTTGGAGCCTAGGTTTAAGCGTATTATCAATGTGAAACACGTTCTATATTATGGTAGTTCGATGTGTGCGATTCTGCCAAACATTCAACCAAATTAATTAAACACAGCGTAGCTAAGAACATTTTTTTATGAAGTTCGCAATGCGGTTGTAAACATCGCATTTAGTTATTGGAAAGGAAAGAAAGATCAGAACCGAAGTTGTTTTAATCTGTTTAAATTATGGACCAGAATTAAATGGTTTTGGTCTTGTGTAAAAATAATTTCTCCTGCGGCGTGTTACATAAATTTTACAATTGGTCGTCAGTTAAACTCACATTGAGACTTATTCATAAGTAAACCTATTATTTACTTTGGCCTCACTAGGTTGTAAATTTATTGGTATTCCCGACAATCATTCAAAGATAATTTTTAGTAATAAAATAAATCAACTGATACAGTTTGATTCAATCTTAACCACTTTATATAACTTACAATTTATCTCGCGTAGAGTTCTAACGTCGTTAACTGCAAGATATGTCAGAATATAATTAAATATGCATCACGACATCAAAACGAAAACCGCCCGCATTCAATTCTGAATAAAATAAAATATGTTTGATCAATACTTCATATGCGAAATAATTACGTGGCAAAAAAAAACGCAAAAGAAAACTGGTGTGTTCCCAGTGAAATTTTAGCTCTTTTGCAGACTTCATAACGGCAACAATGTTTTAGCTGCGTTTGGCTTTGAAGTGTTGAATTTGGTTCAGTTTGTTTGGCAGAATTGCAAACGACTGGTGGAACTGCCATAAGATAAAATAGAACGTGTTTCAAATTGATAATAAACTTAAACTTAGGCTCCAAGGTTTGAATGCAATTTAGTGAATACTTCAGCCTCATTTAGGGAAATAGAATAAACCTAGCTAGTGCGACGTGGAGAAAGTAAAGTTCAGAATATAGTGAGTTCCTTGAAGTCATAGCAGTGTTTCGGTCGACCGGACCCAGTGGCAAACGCATGGAATAAATTAGTACAACTAAAACTGAAAATAGCACTTGTTTTCTTTAACTGATAGACCCATATGAACCTAAAATGTTTTATTCGTACATTTTTCAATCCTACCTGATATATTTTTTGTTAGAAAAATGACTTAAAAGCACATTTTTGGATTACCCATGATGCAACCGATATAAGTATATAAGTATATAATTTTCATGGGGGGGTCAGAATTTTTGCAAACGGCTGTATATATATATATATATATACATATATATGTATATATACATATAAATAAACACAAATGAAGTTGAAACGATTCAAAACGTTAACCAACTATATTTCGACTGTGTAAAGTTCAGTCTTCATCAGGGTGAATGACTGAAAAACCGTTACATACGTGATATATGATGTTGCTGTATATACGTAAGACTACTAATGAAGTGCACGCTCATAGACCAACTGTAAAAAAAAACAGATGCGCGCGCTAACATAATAAACTAAAAAGAGCGCATGTGCACGCACTACACAAAGTATAAATTGTATAACTCATACGACTTACGTAAATATCATACTCGACCTCGCCGATTCTGGTTATAGAAAAAAACACTTTCATTAAGTCCATTTGGTCTTATAGATTTCAGCTTATAGGCCCATTGTCCCTCTTTGTTATGCAACTCGTCACTGCTATTTACTTTATCTATCTTATATATATACATATATTACTTTTTATACACCGTAACTAGCTTATATAGAATCGAGCCAACGAAGACGTTTTACAATTCTTAATACGTACTAGCAGGAGCCCGTTACCACGCAGGAGCCCGTTACCACGCAGGAGCCCGTTACCACGCAGGAGCCCGTTACCACGCAGGAGCCCGTTACCAGGCAGGAGCCCGTTACCACGCAGGAGCTCGTTACCATGCAGGAGCGTCTATCTGTCATATATTCGTGATGCAGCATTTTTACAGACCGGGTTATTTTTAGATTTCACATCTCGTTGTTCGCTTCCATCGCGGAATGTTGTCAACAAAAAATACCTCGTTAGCTCCTCTTGTTTGGTCAACCAACATGGCTGCAACGTCATTAATCATTTGAATTAAAATTACGCAAACGCTTGTGATTGGCTAGCGGAACCAAACTCACGGAAAACACATTCTAAAAATAACCCGGTCTGTACAAACGCTGCATCACAGACGTAGTATGGGAGATGGACGCTCCAGGTAATGGGCTACTGGTACTAGTTATTGATAAAAATATAATTTGTGTTCCGTGCTCTGCCATCCACACTTTCACTAATACACTCCACTTTTAAATATATATTATCCCAATTTCATACAGACATTTTATTGATTCGAGAGATTATTTCATTACTCTTTTTAACTTATGTATTTCTCTTATTAACTTGCCGTATTTCTCTTTGCATTGCTATCGTCCATGTTGCCGTTAACGTTTCTCATATCATCCGTCTTCTTATCATAACTGTCATTATCATTATTATCATAATCATAATCGACACGAGCAGGAGTGAGACTTAAGTAATTCTCATTGGTATAACCGTTATCCTCAGCATTAAAAACGTCTTTCTTCGCATCATCACACGTCGTCGCCATTATTCTCGTCTCTTTCACTGAAGGATCGATTTCACCCGTGAAGATCTCGGCATCATCCGTGGGTCGTTCATACACAACCCTGACTTGACCAGGTTGTCGCGACAAGTCCACATACTCCGTGCTATACACATGTGCTCCAGGTAACTTAGACTTGACCGTATGGTAGTACTGGTACTTGAACTGTGCTCCACGGTCCTGCCAGTCAGACCATAATCTGTCCAAAAAACCATGATGGAACCAGAACACGGGTTCATTCGCAGATTCATCATAAGACATAATCCCACCTACTGCGTTGTGTAAATCATCATGCATAACTCTGATTTGTTTTTCAAATTGTTTAAATTTGTTTACTGGTAAGTGTAAGAGGTTTCTCATAAACGTCATGGTTGGTAAATACTTTGTATAGCAGGAATTGAACTTCCTTTTTAACCATTTCCCGTACCTCTTCTGGACAAAACGCGATAGAGGCCAGACACCTTTGCGGAATGGCCCACTAACCACAATGTTATTAGGTCCCACTCCATTCCCACCCAAACCGTGGGGTCCTGGGTACCAGAGATCTCGTATATGTGATGCCCTCCACAGGCGTCTCTTG
The DNA here is from genome assembly GCA_030867875.1 of Actinernus sp. WN-2022. Lineage (NCBI taxonomy): Eukaryota > Metazoa > Cnidaria > Anthozoa > Actiniaria > Actinernidae > Actinernus > Actinernus sp. WN-2022. The sequence goes on from JAOWCC010000577.1 coordinate 121,243,105, forward strand.
CTCTTCGCTAAGATCCAGTCCCAATACGGCACTGTAACTCGGCAGTCTATTTGTCGCAGCAAGTTCTCAAATTTTAAAATGTACCAGCGATGCCATGGAAAGAAGTAGTTCGCTTCGTGGACTATATTGAAATACTGAGGGTGGTAATAGGTCAAGCTGTCGTAGATTTGTTTGAAGCCATTCTTGGTGGACACGAACTTTAAGGCGTCTATATACCGAGTGCGTTCATCCAGAGGCATCGATGTGAAATCTTTACGCACGCGGAAACAATTGACTAGCTGACCAGCGGAACACTCACATCTGCGCATGCACTCGTCATGCACTAATATATTTCCTGAACACGTCAGATGATGTCCTGAGAAAAACAAAAAGCTTTTTTATTCCTTTTGCGGCGATTTACTTTTTCAATAACAACTAAAGATGTTATCTTCAGATGAGTTGCTTTCTTTTAGTTCGAGCTTCACGTCAGACCTAAATTAAAATGGAACCGAGTTGTTGTTTATTTTAAAAATCGCAGATGGTAAGGAAGCATACTAGTGATTCGTCAATTGTTCTCAATAAATCAAGTGGCAATACAATCTATAAGTAAACTTCATGTGACTGTGAAAATCACATTTATGCTATATATAGCACTTCAAAATAAGATACCCAATGGGTGTCTACTGAAAATGTAAGGGTGAGCATAAAATTATAGAGGCATGGTATATCAACTTTATTGCTCTGTTTTGGTTTGAAAGTTCATATTATAAACACGACGCCAACATACTAATGTAGTGAAGTCCGCCAATAGATGTGATATATCAAGATAAGGCTTTATTTTTCAGCATCACAGATGTTGTTGGTTTTAAATTTAGGTATACATTATGTCCTTTAGAATGTTGTTAGTTTTAAGTTACTTTATATTATGAAACCATGCACAACACAAATACCTATCTATCTATAGTTATAATTATCACCTCTGCCTTTCACGAAGTCCGCCAACTTTCTCAGGTCATCAATGGAAGACACACGAAAAGCGTGCAAACTGAATGGCCTGCTTGTTATTGGATCTCGCCTGTCAAAAGACACGTGATCATCAGTAGCCAATCGGAAGACTTCAGCACCACTGTCCCTGAGCTTCTTTGCATTCCTCCTTGACTGAGTACCATCGTAGCGCGGGCTCGCAGTTAGCAGGAAGACCAGTTTCTTGGTATCTTTGAATTTGGTTCTAAGAACTAAGTCATGTACCAAATCCAGGGCAGAGCCAAGTGCACAGCGAGGTCCAGCATGGAACCTAGACGGAAACGTTATATATGAGATGATTTAACGATCGAAAATTTTTCTCGTGTTCTAGTCGTAGGACGGTTCTATTTACATAAATATAGATAAATATATATTTATTTTCATAATTAACAATTAGCCGACGACAATAATCTATATCTATATCTTTCTCAAGTAAACGTATATTTTACCTGGCCTTTATTACCGCATCCACTGTACCCTCCTTATTGACAAAGTCAACAAGGCCGAAGTGAATTCTGGGTATTGTAGAACAGAGCACCAATGCTACTCTTGTAGTAGATGGTGACACGCTGAATTCGTCAATTAAACGCTTTGTGAGCGCCTGCGTCGAACGGAAGTTCCGCTGACCTCCCATCGCATACGAGCTGTCTAACACGAAAACGAGGTCGACTCGGGATGGAAATGAAGCACCTGGTTAGAAGAAGACGTGTCTGTGATTTATTCTATTGTTTTAATTTATGCCTTCATACTGGACGTTGCCGTCCTTGGGCTAATTCAATAAACTTGTACAAAAATTCCTTTTACAACTGTTGTTGTGATGGTAAAGATGTATTTCTGTTACTGATGAGACTTGAAAGCAACTCGTTCAGTTTGCTGTACTGCCCATGACGAGCTTCATGGGTCTCTGAATATCACAGCGGGGTGTGGGCTAAATTTCGGGGTTGGCATAGCAATGAGTTAATTACATTACACGATCGATCATCGCTTAGTACTTTGCGGGTTTTGAATGTGTTGCTTCTTGTCACTGTAAACTTCGAGAAAAAGCATGAGCCCGCTAAGATTAGGAATAGTTAATATGAAACCGAGTTATATTATATCACGAGCCAAAGGTCATACCAGAAGCAGCGCTGGAGCAACATTCTCTTCCTTTGAATTCGTTATTCCGACCTTCTAAGATATGGTATGTATATGTAGGTTCTAGCCGACTGGCTGTGCAGGAAATAAGGGGTAAGTGATGCTGCTAAATGTTTTTATTTTCGATAAATGATCAAGGTTTTCAACAATTGGACATTTGACTGATCAACACAAACGGAGGACAAGTCGGTAAAATTCCCGCGTGGTTTCGCTCGACAAGTAAGACTTCAGTTGTATCCGAATGTTGTTTCACATTTTCAGAAAGAGATTTCAGATGAACAAACACACTTTACACGAAGAGACCTTTATAGCTTCTAGCAGATGTGGCTATTCTGAATTCCATGAAGCTCATGATCAGTTGATGGGAATCTAAAAACATTGGCGCCAATTTCCGAGAATATTAAAGCACGCCATTCATTTCAGAGACTGATACAAAGCATTAAAAACCAATCAAAGTTTTCTCCATAGCAATTTGCAGCCAAAGCAGGTCTATCATTCTAGATGTGGGATGCTAGTTTGGTTCATTAGAAGAGCTTGAGACCACATTTTGGCCTCGAAATTATATAAATAACGGCGCCGGTATAGTTATAACGTCAATTACTGTGACTTTATAGACGCAATATTGGATATGTAGCGCCTTTGTACAAGGGGTTTAATAATAACTGTTAAGTGCCAAACCTGTTTGTTCGTAGCCTTAAATAGCGGGGCTAAATAGATGGATATATATAAGAATTGTTTCAATTTGTCGTGGTTAGTTTTAACAGGTTTTATTGGCTTCCTGGAAGCAGCAGAGCAACTTTAAGCTGTAAGGCTGTTATAATTACCCTGTGAGGAATACTCGAATTTCTCCTGGTGCGTCCTCGGGAAATAAAATATATTTCAGGAGAATTGTTTTCGATTTTTAAGGTTAGGTTAAATAGGTTTCATTGGCCTCCTGGAAGCAGCGGAGCAACTTGGCTGTAAGGCTGTTACTCTGTGAGAAATACTCGGATTTCTCCTGGTGCGTCCTCGGGAAATAAAATATTTCAGGAGAATTGCTTTCGATTTGTTAAGGTTAGGTTTAATAGGTTTGATTGGCTTCCTGGAAGCAGCGGAGCAACTTGGCTGTAAAGCTGTTACTCTGTGAGAAATAATCGGATTTCTCCTGGTGCGTCCTCGGGAAATAAAATATATTTCAGGAGAATTGTTTTCGATTTGTTAAGGTTAGGTTTAATAGGTTTGATTGGCTTCCTGGAAGCAGCGGAGCAACTTGGCTGTAAGGCTGTTACTCTGTGAGAAATACTCGGATTTCTCCTGGTGCGTCCTCGGGAAATAAAATATATTTCAGGAGCATTGTTTTCGATTTGTTAAGGTTAGGTTTAATAGGTTTGATTGGCTTCCTGGAAGCAGCGGAGCAACTTGGCTGTAAGGCTGTTACTCTGTGAGAAATAATCGGATTTCTCCTGGTGCGTCCTCGGGAAATAAAATATATTTCAGGAGAATTGTTTTCGATTTGTTAAGGTTAGGTTTAATAGGTTTGATTGGCTTCCTGGAAGCGGCGGAGCAACTTGGCTGTAAGGCTGTTACTCTGTGAGAAATAATCGGATTTCTCCTGGTGCGTCCTCGGGAAATAAAATATTTCAGGAGAATTGCTTTCGATTTGTTAAGGTTAGGTTTAATAGGTTTAATTGGCTTCCTTGAAGCAGAACCGTTTTCAAGTGTTATATATGTAATTTATTTGCATGAACACATTTTATGACTGCATTTGTTTTAATAATAAATTACACAATCACATATTAATACTCCTCTTGCGATCCCCTTTTAATTAAATTTTACTGGCTATGTGTAAGATTGCATAGCGATTTCGTTTCGATCAAAAGAACATTTACGTAACTGTTTATGTTGTAATTACCGACGAAGGACTCCGTAATGAACCGTAATTTCTGCCTGAGCTACATTGTACTAAAGTAAACCGACATCGAATTTTGAGCTTTAGATGAAGTCTCTCTCGACAGATTAATTTGTCACCTTGTAGCACATAAAAACCAAAAGGTGACAATTTAAAGCTTTAGAGCTGACACCCGCCTAAAGTAAAGTATTTGAGCTATGTCAGCTCCCCTGCTGATGTTCGTCGGGTGAATCGACCAACATCGGTAGGGTGCCATATTTTCAGAACCGTATGAAGCTCGTCATGGATTCGAGCCTAACTTCTCTTTGCTATTTGAGAAGAGCCTTAACAGTGCATCACAGTAGATTTAATCGATTGCTATACCAATCAATTATTCTTGCTACACTCTAGTTTGTATCATGGCCATATCCATCTGAAGTTTAAAACCAGCGTGTTTGACTAATCATAGAGTTCGTACGTTCACAAGAACGAGACTTGAATTCAAGTCTCATCAGTAAACACAAATACATCACAACAGTTGTATGAGGAAGTGATCTGACTGTGAGGGATTCAAAGCCAAAAGCAGGCCACAGCTCTTCGACACAACAATTAAAGTCTTTCCCTACGCGATGATTGACCAATGACAATTTTTGACCGGATTCAGGTCAAAAATATACGTCATCAGTATGGAATTTCCGCGCTCTTCCCGCAGACGTTTCTTTTCAGGAATCCGTTTCAGTGAGCACAAAAATGCAGCTGCTTTCGTAGGCTAGTCTCTCTTAAATGATAAGAAGGAGCTAAGGTAACGAGGAAATTGAACAAAAATAATAGCGTTTTAGTGCACTCTTCTTACTCACCTTCTGGAGTTTTTGAGTAGCGAAGAAGGCCATCAGCAAGTGAGTCTGCCACATCTTCCAAATAACCCCCGCGGTCTGGTGCTACGGAGATGTTATTTATACGTAATTAATTATATCTCTCTTTCCACCTTTTTGGTACATTTTCTCATTGAACCGGGTCTTTTAGATGTACGAAAAGGGTAAAAGTAAGGGAAGCGTCACATATCGATTTTTTCACGAGAAACGTCCAGCGAAGTTTGGGGGTGGGGGGAATTGACTTGTGACGTTTGTCCGTGGAAAAATCGATAGTTTTCAGAAACATCACATCAGATATCTCTGCGACGATATGTAAAGACTCCTGAAGAGAAATGGCGGATTGCGGTTGTCCCACAGCTATCGCATGTAATGTCCTATGTTTTTGAGAACTCACCGACATGATAGCGGTGAATTCAAAGGTTTGATGATTAATTCAACGTTCCATTCCCACCAAATAGGACTCAGAGGTTGTGACAAGTTGTTTAAGTTAGAATAAAAAGGCGGACATGAATGGAAAGAGGTAGTGTATGAATTTTGAAAAAATCAATAAATCTCTGACGTTTCATTGGGGGTGGGGGTTGAAAAGAAACTTCGCTGGACGTTTCTCGTGGAAAAATTCAATATGTGACGCTTCCCTAAGATGCAACAACTCGCCTTTTCACGTGTAGTGTCACGTGACCTATGATGTAAACATCCCGCGAAAGTTCGGGTATTGAGTCAGGCGGATTTGTACGAGTAATTCAGACACGCGAGAGCGGTGAAATGGTCAGAATAACAGAGAATAAAATACCCATTTCTGCACCTATTTGGATTGGATTGGATAACTTTATTTTCTCACGGTTGTTCCATCAGGTAATTTACAAATTTTACAATCCAATGAATAATCTAAAATTATGCCGAAATAAAAAAACCTATAACTTACAATTATACCACATGATATAATATTTACATAAATAATAAAATAAATCTGCCGTGAATTAGTAATTTCACAGGTCATAGCAGCGTAATTTGTCTTTTAGCGAGTTAAGGGTTCCGATTGGCGAATCTTGACGTTACAACACAGGGTGACCACACGCATACCTTTTCGCAAGTACATACTATTTCCTTGAAAAATATTTTGGGTTCATGGTCACCAACCAGCCGGTGATCGCCACTCTTTGACGCCCTAGGCTCAGAGGATATGTCCCGTATGTAAAGCATTTTCGTGTTCACCGATTTCAACGCCGGTTTCGGCTGGTTTCAAGAATACCAATATTATAATGTCAAACTCCGCTTTATTCATAGCTGGAAGTATTCATCAGGGTCACAAACGTTTTAGTGATGTATCGAGAGGAAGACAACATTCTTTTATGAGATGTTCAGCGCTGTCGTGTGCCAAATCTAACCAGTTCAGCGGTGGACCTATATGACACAATCGATACAAATTATCCTTATCGAAGGAGACCGATTGATCTCGTTTCGCTTGGCAATCGACTCAACCTAGATGCAGAGACAATATCGCTGAACAGTCTACCCGTTGAGGCATGTTGATCTGTGGAGGCATGTTGATCTATGGAGAGTAGACTAGTTAACACTTACAAATCGTCCTTCGGGACAGCAAACGAACCCTTCCGAGTACGGTAGCAAACAAGTCATCCAACGTCAGTGGAACAAATGAAAAATCGACCCTATCAAGTATCAGGTTTACCCCATATAATTCCTCTTGCTTTTAAGCTTTTACATTTTTCTAGGATTTTTTTTGTAATGATTGTATACATAAAATTGTTGTTGTTTTGTAGCAAGTGCATCACTCGGACACTTTGAGTTATTGTTAATGTTGATGTGGCGGTTGTATCTGGGTGGTGAGAAAACATTGACCTCCAGTCGATGGACTCCTGAGTACATTTAGAGAGTCCATAGACTGGGGGTCAGTATTTTCTCCACTACCATTGAATTCTGCCTGTTATAGTTTGTGATTGTTCACACATTTCAATAAAATATATCATGATAAACTAATTTACTCGTCTATATTTCCGTTATCGATGTTGTGTTATTTTATGTGCAAAATGCACATTGTCTATAATAACCCAACACATCAGTCCCTGATTGAGCAAAGTATGATTTGCAAGTTCCTGTAGTTTTAATCAACTAGGCCAGTAATTATAGATTATGGCAAGTGCGTTGGACAAATTTGAATATGATTGTGGAACATAACAATAGTTGATAATTTTCGATTAAAAAATGAAACAAAGGTAATAAAATAAATAAAGTGGAACAATATAGAGCCATAGAGATGTTTAGTTTGCCCAACTCACACTCGAACTAATATCACTAGACTGTCAGTAGCTCTATGCATCCCCTCGCAGCACTTCACTTTCTATTAGAAACTTCTAGTTAAGTGACTTGTACACCATAACTGCAGAATCTAGTAAATGTTGGTGTTTTATGTTTTTTCCAGGTAAGAGTTTCACGCAGTGTCTGAGTATTTGAATCAAATGACGCGTTAATAAAACACGAGCAGCACGATTCTGCAATTTCTGTAGCTTGTCACATAAACCCTTGCAGTAAGCAAAGTGTGGTTGGACTAGCTAGTGCATTGAAAATAGTCAAAAGAGTCGAGAAAGGGACAAATGGCTTCACTCTTTTTATGGCGCCAATACCAGCAGAGATCTTTTTAGATATATATGAAAATGATCAATGTGGGTATCCCAAAAGAGATTTTCATCAATGAATACTCCTAAAGATTTGGCTGTCTGGACCTGTTTAATAGCAACGTTATTTATTGATGGTGTTGGGATGTGGGGAATGTTAATGCGTTTTTGATTTGAAGCAATTAACATATATTCTGTATTCTTAAGATTAAGGGTTAATTTGTTTGCGTTGAGCCATGTATTTACACAATTGAGATCAGAAGCTAGTTGGCCATCGAGCTCAGAAATGGTATCGTTCGTAAACGTGAGACTTGTATCATCCGCGTACATTCTAGGGACTGAGTGTGTCAAACAATTTGGAAGATCATTGATGTACATTAAAAACATTATTGGTCCAAGGATAGTCCCCTGAAGAATACCACATTTTAAAGAGCGTGGCTGAGACAACGAGCCGTTTACGAAACACTTCTGGTCAAATAAGATATGAACCAAGAGTGCGTTAGGCATCTAACTCCATAGTGCCAAAGCTTGTCTAAAAGAATCTCGTGGTTGCCAGTGTCAAATGCCATTTTTAGGTCAAGAAAGATAACGGCATTGGCACGACCTTGATCAATATTTAAAGACCAACCATCAGTAGCTTCTAGAAGGGTAGCTACCGCGGAGTGTAGAGACCTAAAGCCAGACTGGTTATTAGATAATAATTTATTCTTATTAAGATATTCTATAAGCTGTATATAAACGATTCTTTGGAAAAGTTTAGCAACGATAGGAATGACAGAAATTGGTCTGTAGTCATCTGCGTCTGCATGTTTACCACTTTTGTAAACAGGAAATACTTTAGAAAATGTTAAATCATCAGGAAAGATTCCTGTCTCAATGGGCATATTGAAGACCCAGGTAAGAGACTCAGAAATTAGGTCTGCGCATTCCTTTAATAGCCTAGCCGGGATGCCGTCAAGACCCGTGGATTTAGACTTATTAAATTTTGAAATTAATTGCAACATATAACGACTCATTGATTTCAGTCAGACTAAACGTATCTATAGGGGAAAACCCCGGAAGATATTGTTTGAAAGATGTATTAGTCGGAGGCACTTGATTGGCTTAGGCCCAAGGCAACACTAGAAAAATGGTAATTAAAGGCATTGGCTATACAACTAGAATCAGTGATAGTATCGCCCTTATGGTCAAGTTAGTTGATGGCTGATTTATTCGATTTCCTAGAAGTGATTTCATTTATCGTTTGCCAGGTCTTACGAGAGTTATTTGCATAACCCTCAAAAGCATTATGGTAATGCATCGTGCTGCTTTCGCTAGCCTAATGTCATTATTTATTTGGTTTCTTACACGCCTAAATACAGACCAATCAAGCGGATCGTTTAAGTATCGACGAATTCATTGGCATATGTATTAATCGCGAACTTAAGTTTTTTGACCCATTTGTACGAGTCGTGCCCGGCTTAGCTAAGCGGTGCTGCTAACTTCCTCTCGTATAAATAGCCCTATTGTTGCTACACCATTCCATATTCAAGGTACCAGTGTTTCAGACAAAAACGGAGCGATATAGCGATTTATATACGTAATCGATCTATCGGATGTATGAAAGACACTCACTCGGCAAAAACACAGAAATATTAAACGTTGCATTTGACCGTTGCATTTGACCGTCACCAAGAGATATTTTATTGTATAAAGTCACATTCTATATTCCTACTTAAACTGAATTATATTCAATACAGTAAACGTTCCAGATAAATGATTTCCAAACGAGTTACTGTTTATTTGAGTGAAAATAGTATGCAGAATCAGTTCAACTATAACTTAGCATCTCACCGATACCCCACCGACATATGACCGAAACTTTACCGATATACCACCGACCCACTATCGGCCGACAGATAAACAGCAGGAGAGAATCGAAAAAATCGTCCAACAGTCGGTCGACAGTCGGCCAATATGTTGACTGATGTATCGACCGATATGTCGGCCAACCCTCCACCGATACGCCGGCCGACATTGCGTACAGTACACATAATTAAAAGATATGTTATTAAATTCTAACTTTTTATTGAGCGATTATTTCTTGACGTTTTAATTAATAGTGCCTCGGTAGACATTTAGGGTGAAGTGTAGGGGAGGAGTGGGGGTTTCCCAGCAACCGTGATTGATCCGATGATAATTTTTCGCCACTTGAATGCACGTGCATATTCCGTTAGTCAGCCGTGGCTGCGTAAACAAAGCACTATTTCTCTGGAGCGGCTTTATCGAAAACCTGAAATTTGTAGATTTTGAGTTTTTCTCAGTTACTCTCTCAAAAGAAATATTTACAACTTTTTTTTCTGTTTTTGCTAGCACAATTTTATTTTGCATCAAGATTGAGTACGCTTTGGGAAATACTTTTAATCAGTTTGGATTCTGATCACTTCTATTGACAGAGAACTACGGTCCTTTCAACTTTGAGAACGTTAGTACGGTGAGAAATTCGGAGCCCAAATTTTCGCCAACTTCCGCCCAAGGGATTTTGACAAATTTGCCCTGTGTATGTCCGGCTGTCATAAGTCCAGGCCCGTAGCCAGACCAATTGTTTTACCGAGACTAGTACGTGTGATCGGGTCACAATTTTGACATTATCAGTTGCATCAATACATTTTGTACTTTTTGTGAAAATTTGAGCAGAATTAGACAAACATCGTGAAAGTTATGACATTTTGTTTAATTCGCAAAGCCTGGCTTCGGAGTTTCGATCGAGACACCTAGTTAATGTTAATTGGTAAAAAGTACAATTGGTAAAAAGTACTACAAGGAATCAAAAATTCCAATAGTCGTAAAATAGTGTGCTGTAAAACAAATCATAGCCTGCTTTCAGGCGGTAGATGGTGTTTTTTTTCGCGCAGCAAACGGATCATCGAAGCGGACGCCATATTGGCCGAGCGTGATTGAGACCTGGGATCGAATGACAAATGGAGGGGGGAGGGACCATCACCTAAGAGAACCAATCCCCCATACTAGCTTCTCTCTCCATGATAGTCTGCGCCGACTTATTTTTAGCTTGCATAAATTAGTTGGACTATTTTTACCACTCTATCCGATTGGTTGTGGGTGTCACGTGTCCGAATGGACCGGCGGGCGGCGAGAGCAGAAGAATGCATTCAGCAGTTTTACTCAGTAACCAAAGCATTCACAATTTTCTACTTTCACGACAGTTACTCTACAGATTCATATTGATTACGGTGTTGCAAAAGCATGTCCGATTATAGGTTCTATTTCTAATTTAATTTCTTTATCGAATTGTAATTGTAATTGTAAGTCAGTCAGTGTTTCAGATTAACTGGATTTATAATTTCGCAAAATTGTGGTCAAAAGTCGATGCATGCTTGCTTGCTATAAACTGAACGTTTCTAAAATTATTTGCATGAAATAGAGCAAATAATCCGGTCAGTTCCCTAGGTATGTTATCTAGCTATACATGAATATGAACTACAGGGAACGAGTATTTATAAGGTAAGTGAAGTTTCAATAACAACCGATACGGGATTGTTAATTTATTCTAATTTTTGGAAGACTTTCCATGCTCGCTCCGGCTACAAACTGAACGGAATACGGCTTCATTTCCTTTGATAGTTTCACGAAACTCAGGTCACTCCAGTTTCTTTTCACGGCTTCCAGGTCACATCCGAATTTCTTACGGGTCTGGCTTAATACAGCCTACAGTTTCCCAGTAAAATCCAAACGGCAATATTTTTAACGGGTTTTAAAATTCAACTCCGTAGCTTATATTAAATTCAAAGTTCATTTTCTCGAGTCTTCAAGTCAGATCAGGTCAGATCCATCCCATACCCATCCGGGTAGTAAGTTTAGGGAGCAACACATAATTCAGAGGCAGTTTTGAAGCTTCGCATCCTTCGCCCCTCTTTCTTTGTTGAAATCAAGGTTGAATTCATGAAATGGAGCGATGAAAATCCGTGAGGAGCTGGAACCGAATCTTAAAATAGCATCGTGACGTCCACTGAGCCAAAAATAGATTGGCGCAGACTATCATAGGGTACGAGATCAGTTCTCTTAGGGGATGGTCTCTTGCGCTCGGCCAATATGGCGACCGCTTCGATGATCCGTTTGCTGCGCGAAAAGAAACACCATCTACCGCCTGAAAGCAGGCTAAACAAATCGAGACAATATAAAAGTTATCAGTAATTCGATATTAATAGTTCAGAAGCAGAAACTTCAATTGTAAAAGGAAGGAGATCGAACTGCTAGCTAACGAACAAACACGCTTTACAATGTTCAGTACTGAAAGTCTTCTAGCTATACTTATAGTATATGTTTCCTTCTTCTTTCTCTCTTTTATAATCCCTTCACGATGGCAAAAAAAATTACCCTTTTCCCTCCCACTCGGCCAATAACTTTATATAACTTTAGAACGTAAACCCAAATGACTTGACAGGCAAGAGAACATCAAATATGGTTGTTTGAATTTAGTGATTGACAATGTGACGTCACTGCGGACGTTCGAATTTCGCGCCAAAAATTAAAATTAAAATTGTTGTTTACACAGCCGACCCGCAAAACATTCCGGGGTTCATTTATGGCAGAAACCATACATGCTAACTGATACGCGTACCTGCCTTTAAGCCAGTAAGTCCGGGCCCAGTAAGCCCAATATTTTCTGCAATTTCAGTACGTTTTTCATATTACGCCTGGAGCAAGTTTACTTTGTCTCACTTTGGGAAAGCTCCTGGTTAATCAAGACAGCGCCATGTACTAAACTGATTTCTTGAAACTAAAGTGACCCAGAAGTCAGGAAAGGAATACTAGTTTTTTGAAGACGAACCATGTAAATTGAAAAAAAAGTTCCCTTTACATTATCGAGGTAGTCGATTCAATTATGCCGGACTGCAATTAACATCAACGGACCACTGATTCCTACTGATGGCATGTATTTAGGTTGGCAGTAAATTTTCGTTTGAAACTGTTCTGCAAAATAACTGTTCTTCTGGGCCACTCGGCTGGCAAATTCTGCACTTTGGAATTTCTTGGCTGGCAAATTCTGCAGTCTGATACTAAATAATAATATAACGGAGCGATATTTGTCAGCTGGTAAATTCTGCAGTCCGATATAATTACATAATAATAATATAACAGAGCGATATTTCTCAGCTGGCAAATTCTGCACGTACCTGTTGTTTCACAGGTTTTTAAAAATACCGAATTCTGCAGGTTAGCTCAGGTTTTTATTCTTAAAATAAAAATATAGTGTTCTATATTTCAGTTAAGCCCTGTACAAACCGTTTCAACATCGGAACAATATTTAGTGTTGGAGCCGATCTTGAAACAGGTTTAAAATGTTGAAAGGTGTTGAGATATAGAAATCATTTAAAAACAGTTTTCGGTCTCTACAAGTCCCCTGGGAATATATTCAAAAAAATATTTTTGCTGCTGGCAAATTCTGCACTTAAATATTTCAGCTGGGAAATTTAGAAATTCTTCATGAACTTTAGGCTGGCTGGCGCTGCAGAACAGCTGTTTGTCTGCCAGCTGAAAAACAATTCCCTTAAATATGTTTAAATACATCTGATTTGTTATAAAGACATCAGAATGTTTGTTTTTATGAAGTTTTACCGTTGGGTGTTCCTGACAAAACCTTCTACGACTGTATTGATGACATTCTCACTGTATACCCATTTTTGTGTTTGGTATACGTGAAACAACTGAGATGAACCTCTTTTGAACAACTGAGATGAACCTCTTTTGAACAACTGAGATGAATCTCTTTTGCTGTAAATGCTCTTTTGATTCTTCATTGAACTGTTCACCTGATGTTTTTGCAGTGTTATTGTACTTAACAGCGAACCGTACACACCTTGTTCACTCGAACACGAGTATTGCCATGAGATGAGTACCACGAACCACGTACATGATAACAAGGGTCGCTCCCACAACATGACTGGTCGTCTCGTTCAGCTGAAATAATAACTGAAATAATAACAACAATAGCTGATAAGACTACGAGAGTTGAACGTTAGTCAGGAATACTACTTAAAGTGAAGTTAAAATAAAGTGTGCACTCAAGTTAGAGTGGTACAAGGGACTTGTAGTTAGATACGCACCTAGCAGACACATAAAGTCCCTCAATTGTCAGGCTCGTAAACCGAGTTTGAATGATTGCCCCCACAGTAATTTAAATTAATGCCTTTTGGTTGGATATTTCAGTTTTTCCTATTCTAAAAGCTTTTCGTCAAGGTCATTAATGTCTATCGAGGTCGGAATATGTTTGTGAATCGGCAGCAAACTAATGAAAAGATCCAGTGACAGGTCTAAAACTTTGAAACTTCGTTAAAAGACCGTGGGTGTTTACGCACTAAATAAGGTGCACGGTTAAGGTTTTCACTTACCTTTTGTTAACCATTTTGTTCGAGTACGTTGTCTTTTAATTTCAAGATCTTTAAATGCCTTACTGATTTGAGGAAAATAAAACTTCTATCCGTCCCTAATACCTGTTCACCGGAGCAACGATGGGTTAATGATTTATCGCTTCAGTTTTCATACTTTACTGACCGTGAAAACTTGACGCCCTCGTACAAAATGTTAAGGCTATCATTCAAAAGTAAGCTTGGTTTGGCAGAATATTAGTTATACATTAATTGAGATCACTGCGATTGCATTCCAACGACACGAAATGAGCATGTTCTGGTTGTCCCTGACATATGATAATCAGTGAGCTGTAGCTTTATTGCTTGATAGTAATCCTGAAATTTCGGATAGTCACATACAAATACTTCTATTCTAAAAAAGTGTATAGATTTTTGTCCATATTCATGGTTGAATAAATAAAATCGGAGATACACATGCATGTATGCTAAAGTACGGCTGAAACCATTTGTCGACAATTTAATAACGCACATACATGTATATAATTTCAAATGTCGTTCTTAACTAGGTATTTTGTATGATAACTTTCAATCTTCAACGCCACTATGTTCATGAGAATTTGGCTGAAACTACCCTGGTTCCAGAGGTTTTCTCCGTTTCTTTGAGAGAGCCGGGAAGCGGTGATCAGCGACAGCGAGAACCTCTGGTAACGATAGGTGTCAAATGAATTAACATCACAAGATCAATTAACAAGCAACCAATCACAACACACCTCTCACGTGGTGTTTCGGTCTTGGGGTAGTAGGAAAGGAAAAGTGCTAGTCGTAAGGGACTGTTCGTTAATTATAGCTAAGTGAGTTATTTTTAGTGTTGTTGAATAGTTTAAACTGATTCTGAAAATTGTACCCCTCCACTCTGAACTCCAGGGCACCCCCCCCCCCCCCCCCTCCCCACCCTTAGCTATAATTAACGAACGGTCCCTAAAATAATATAGAAAGCAAATATTTTGAATACATGCGACGCAGAACGGAAACGATTTCTTCAATACCAACAACGACGGCTAAGCGCTTCAAAATGTTTCATTTTTGCTCATTCACGGACGATCTTCCGCATGCTTTTGTATTGACCCTACTTATTCTACCACAGGTACCCCACCCTTAGCTATAATTAACGAACGGTCCCTAAAATAATATAGAAAGCAAATATTTTGAATACATGCGACGCAGAACGGAAACGATTTCTTCAATACCAACAACGACGGCTAAGCGCTTCAAAATGTTTCATTTTTGCTCATTCACGGACGATCTTCCGCATGCTTTTGTATTGACCCTACTTATTCTACCACAGGTACCCCAGGCTCATTATGCGTAACGGTTATTTCCGGCGATATTTGAAATTACAGTAGATGTATGGAGTTTTAGTTCGAATGCCCGTTTGCTCTAAAATAAAATTCAATAAATCGTCAAAATATTCTTACCTCAGACTCTTGTGTATTTCTTTCAGTTTCTGTGAAGTTTCAAGCCATTCCGTTCAATATTGAGGGAGTTACAGTAATGTTTCTTCCCTTAGTATAATTATTGGGAAGGTAGCAAACTGTACGCCGATCAGATGCAGAAAATCGCCTCGAATTCGCATAAAAATCCCGTACATCGCCAAAATTCCTTCAAATAACGGTTGCCCAAAGACAGGTCCTTCACCACACTCAGCTTCCCTTTCACTGGTTTACTCTAACCGGAGAATTTGCAGTTTTCGAGCTTCGCGGATGTTCCCGTCCACCTGCCCTGCAACGGGCTTTTTTATGGCGATTTTTATGCGAAATCGAGGCGATTTTCTGCAGCTGATCGGCGTACAGTTTGCTATCTTCCCAATAATTATACTAAGGGAAGGAAAATGACTGTAACTCCTTCAATATTGAACGGAATGGCTTCAAACTTCAGAGAAACTGAAAGAAATACACAAAAGACAGGTAAGAATATTTTGACGATTTATTGAATTTTATTTTAGAGCAAACGGGCATTCGAACTAAAACTCCCTACATTAGAGGTAATCGGCTAACTCTGTTGCCACCCAATTCAGATCATGTGATGTAAACACACATTACTCTGAAGAATTGACTCTTTGAAAATTAATTTTATTCAGATAGGCATGACAGCATTATGATTAGAATGAAAAAGGAATAATTCCCCAGAGTAGCATCTGCTTATATCACATGATCTGAATTGGGTGGCAACAGCGTTAGCCGATTACCTCTATTTACTGTAATTTCAAATATCGCTGGAAATAACCGTTACGCATAATGAGCTTGGGGTACCTGTGATTCTACAATACTGATTTCGATTCAACTTTACGGGCTTCATCTAGATGAGATCTTAGGCGATGAACTTCACATTTACTCGTTCCCACATGCAAGATTATTAAACTTTCGACCTTATGTCTGATATGAGTGCGTTGTGGGGGAGGGGAACTCCGGTACCAAAATGACGGGTGCTCGGGTTGGGTTGGGTAACTAACTCGTGCGAACAGGTACATTTACGAGAATTTTGAGCCAGCGCCGAGCACGTCCGTCAGTTCCATATAAGGAGTTTCCGTTCCGGATACGTACCCTTGCGAACGTGTCCGATAACTTTAATATGCATGCGTTCCCCAAATTCAGGTCACCTGATTTGGCCCATAAGTTTTCTAAATTTGTATAAATTTCTCTAATTGGAAACAAAGCACATGATCTGAATTGGGACAACAACTGTACAAGATAAGTCGGTCGTGCATCATCCAATATCCGCAGTGATTTATCCGGCACACATTTTCAGGTACATTAAGGCCTGGGTCTCAATCTTTTCCAAAATGGCTGCCACAAATCAAGAGGGGGTGGTCTATCTCTTCGTACTTGTAAGTTGTTTTCATGACAGATTCGATAAAGCATGAGGCTAATAATTTCTAATGACAGTTTCCATGGAAACATGCAACGTGTTCTTTGGACTTAAATTTAAGGGAATTTGAAAAAAACCTCTACGAGTAAGGTTGAGTGTTTTAATTTGGCGGGTATTTTACTGTAATCGAATCAGGGTTAGTGCATACTTTCTTGGTCCAACTAGAACGGTTGGAAATTTTAAGAGGAAGGCCAATTAAGGTAAATGTGAAATTTGATACCCTCAAGTTTCAACGAATTTGACACACTTTTCCACGATGTCTAGTTGGACTCGGAAAACTACATGGGAAACTGCATTAGTTCCACTGGTTTTAAGTTTGACCTTTGTGCGCTCTACTTCCTCCCGAAGCCTGATATCATATTTTCTTGAAATTAAGATCAAAGGTCACATGGTCCGTCGCTATGGCAACCATCTATGCCAGAACGTTAACATGTGAACACAATCTTATCGGGTACAACCAAACGAAAGTAGACTAACCCTTCACTTCTAAAGGGTGTAGTCATTCTTGACCCAGGCCTTAATATACCTGAGTTCTTCTATTTTTGTTTAATAATATGTACGTTAAGATTTCAGCCTATGTACATGATGTACGCTGTAACATTTTCGTAGATAATGATCCTCATGCACGGCTGTTGATGTGGAGTGATTTATGAGCAGTCCCGGCCCTCTCTCCAAATGCGCGCGCATAGTGACCTTTGCGTTTTTGTTTGCAGCGTTTCTTTTTTTGTTTGTAGCGTTTCTTTTTTTGCTTGCAGCGTTTCTTTCTTATTTGCAGCATTTCTTTTTTATTTACAGCGTTTCTTTTATTTGCAACGTGTCCCTTATGGGCCATCGTACTGTAAGGTCCAAGCTGATCGGAATTGGATTTGTGCATGGCGAATAATATCGTACATCATGGCCGCCGCGCATGCGTAGAATGCATTACACGTCGTTCCAAAATTAGTGGAAACAGTGAAGACAAGGCTTACCTTTTCGCGATTTTCCAGTTTGTTGCTTTAATATTTATATTTCTTGAGGTCCACAAGTTTTAAATTCAGTTAAGATGCCTGCTCCTGCCCTCGACTATGATTGCTAACAAGTTGTGGATGATTAGACAGGTTCCCGATGCTCTGCTAAAAAACGACCCAAATTAGCTAGAGCCGCCATACCTCTTCCGTTAAATACTGTAAAGGCCAGTCAGAAAGCTCAATCACAAAGACTTCCGAGTAGTTCATGTTTGAGATCCACAAGTTTGAATCGGTTCTGCAGATACCAAAGTAGATTCTAACGCCAGAAAAACGAGTTGAAATACTTGCTTTGGTGGTTCCAAACGTCCTGTAAATAACTGCATTTTAACGCCAAAACTCTCCTTCCCAACCGTACAAAGTTTAAAGTGACAGACCCGACTCGTTCAGCTGTTATATTTCCCTTCGCGCAGGACGTTGAAAACATCAGCTCGTCCGCCATTTTGACTGTCGATGTCCATGTAACCTCTCCTCATTCTACAAACACTCATCAACGGCTTTCTTTAAAAAAATAGATTTTCACGTACGCGCCCGCAATGACAACCGCTGACTGTACGAAATTGTTCGCCATGGGTTTGTTTGGTTAGGGTTAGTCGTATTGGTTGTTAAACCATGTTCTTTATTGTGCTTGGCTACCCTATTGTTCATTCGCCAATGGTATGGCTAATTCAGAGCACTAGGTACTGACCCACTTAATGTAGCCGAGTCTAAAACATGGACACTGAAACGCACTCTCAGATGAGTGAAATGAAGCCGGGTTTTTGCATGTATGTGATATGACAACTAAATTGTTCAAGATAATATATGGTGTCGTGTTTTAACTTGATATATGAGCAACGGTACAAGTGAGTTGTCTATCGATCGAGCAAACCTGGCTTTAATTAATCCGGTTACCGAGCTGAAGTTTTTAAAAGTTTACAACTTGGAAAACGAAAACCCATGTGGTGACTCAGCCGTCTAACTAAAGTTTATCCTACCTTTAATTCCAAGCGGTGTCAACTTCGGGACTGTATCATGGAAGAGTCCACTTCACTTCACTTCAAGTTAAATTCAACCACTCTGCATGACCGCAAAGAATGCCGGGAAACCCTATCATTGACCGACACGGCCCTTCTCTCATCTTCATTTTTCAAACGTCTAAAGCCACATAGACCTAATTCGGCGTGATAGTGGAATCAATGACAAACACATTTTGTCCACTATTCTTAAAAAGCTATCAATAGGTGGCTCCAGACCTCCATTAAGCCTACAGGGAAGTCACTTGAACTATTTTATATTTTAGTCCATCCTCCAAGTGAGAAATGAAGCGCTTGTCCCCCTCCTGTTTGTGACGTATTATGTATGTGCCGCGGGGGTAGTTTGAGATCAGTTTGGGCAGGTAGGGTCAGGGTTTTGACCTGATTTGGGCAGATCAGGGTCAGGATTTGAGTTTAATGTGGGTGCAGTTAGGGTCGGGGTTCAGTATTGTTTAGGCATCAGGGTTTTTTCCCCCAAAAAAGGGGGCAATCAGGGTTTTGGAGCGCGGATTTTGGGTCAAACAGGGTCATAGTTTGAGCCTCTTGGCCTCACATACATACCCATTTTTCATGTAAGTACCCGCTTGTCCAATCGAAATACCTTGCACAGACTCTGTTCTTCGAGAAAGTACTGATATGAGCTTGTATCAGACTTTTAAGTCATTAAAATCATTAAAATGATGTCCGTCAGCACTCTATAGGTGGGAGATAATGCGTAAAAAAGCCTTCATGCTGAGTGTTGCCTCTTAAACAACTCACTGCTGTGCTCGTTGGAAAAGCTGCTGACGCGAGCAACATGGCGGACTAAAAAGTACAAGTCCTCAGTATTATAGGTCAGTTGAACGTTCCATGGCAAGATCTTTGGGGGGAGGGTTCTTTTCAGTGTATAGCTAGGAATCAGTTTAACAGACTGATTACAGAGTACTAATTTAGTAACTAGTGTGAATGATAAAGCTTTAGTGACATCTACACGCAATATATGCCCACTGTTCTTCTCGCAGATTTTAATTTACCGCGTATAAATTGGGATATTGAGGACAATGAAAGCAACTTTTCTATAGAACAGAATCCCCAGTACGGTACCTAAGTTAACCAAGCACTGCTGGACCTAGTCAACCGCATCTCTTTTATAAGTCAACACACAGTCTATCAACAAGAGGAACTAACACCCTCGATGTCATGTTTACCACGAGCCAAAGTTTCGTCCACAACATCCAATTAAATAAAAGAGGGTATGTGTGATCACGATATAGTCATCACAGATTTAGACTAAGCTAAGCAACAAAGAAAAATCCCAGGAGAGTTGATCTCTATAGAAAAGCAGATACTTTAGGGTCTGAGAGAAGTAATTAAAGATGCCTGGGATGATTTTATTAATATTAATTCACAACTGGAATGTACTGAGCAAACTTGGACCTCCTTCAAAATATAATACCCGCAATCATGAAACAGCATGTCCCTGTTAAGTCACTCAGTGGGAGGTGGAATATTCTTTGCCTCACTCCAGAATGAGGCGTAAGAAACAATGGTATTACGATTAATGCGCAGTTGTTCAAGTCTTGTTTCAAGTCTTGTTTGGTGGCCAAACAAACAAAGGATTTGTTCAACTGCGCATGAACCGTAAACTGGTCTATTGAGCAAAGAAGACATAATCTACTAAACAGGACTGGAAATAAACGGTTCAAAGTTCTACACAAAGCCTTTAAGCTGAAACTATCAGATGCCCATAATGATCTTCTTGACTTGTCATCCGGAAAGAGCAACTCGCCAACAATAGGCAAAAGGTTCCAATGGCCTTACATCAAGTCTAGAGAAACACTGTTGGAGTCTTAAAAGCTGGAGGTGTAGAGGTATAGGACAACCTCCTAAGGTGGAACGTATCAGTAACCAGTTTAACTCGGTCATCATAAATGAAGATTACGCATAATCAGCTTATTAAAGAACATCAACATAAAGAAAGTCAATGGACCAGACTTCGATATCCACTTGAGATCATATCGGGTTGATAGTAAAGAAAGAAATAAGCACTCAATGACTTCGATATCTACGGGTTGATAGCAAACAAGTTAGGTGTAAAACCTTCATTTCTTACATATCCCATCTATTAATGTCTCCCACATGGAAGATTGAAGCCTCCAATTTGAGCTATAAATAGCGCCGGTGAACGTGATCTAATATGAGAACCTCATACGGGTGGACCGGTATGGGTGAGACTCTGCAGAGACTCTGCTCCCAATTGCTACAGCGCCCGTGAGGGGGTAGGGGGAGCAGAGATGGGATCTCATTTTGCTTCTGTCCACTTCGCTATTATTTTTTGTTTCATTCTATGATATAACTAGATTGATCAGAATGCATTTGAACTTGTGTTTTTGTCTTAAAAATCAAGTGGCCACTGTATTTTGCGTGTTTGATTATCGTTCGCGGTTTTCACTTGTTCCTAACGATAATCATAGAAATAATACAATCATTAAATCATTAATTAATGTTCGGTATCAAGCGCATAGTTAATGGCATAAAAACAAGCCTATCTGATGTAATTTCACCCAACTAGATTATTTTTTTGCGTACTAATTCGCGCAAATCAAGTTCAGGGGGGGTTAAGGCGTTTTTTCTCCGTTTTTCGTTGGGCGAGCGGGGCCTGGGTAACCGTTTAACTTTAATTATGTGGTTCTGTGTTGAACTTGAAATCTTAGAAACCGATCAGTTTTGTCATGAATGACATTCCGGAGACATTTTGCAAACACAAATGGGTATATCATTTCCAGGGGGAGTGGGGAAGGGAATAATTGTAATTTATAGCTTGGAGGTGTTAATGTTAGGTACGTTGCGTTATGTTAATGCGAATTAAAACAAGCATACCATATGTGATTTCATACAGGTAGATTAAATTTGTGATGTCATATTCGCGCAAATGAAGTTCAGGGGGGGTTAAGCCATTTTGACATTTTATTTTGGCTGCCATTTCCCCCCCTGAATTTCAGCGTTAACCAAATTAAGAAGACCCCCTGGAGTTTTCCATGGGTAACAATTTGGTGAAAACCCCATGTCGCTATGACATTGTTTTCTACCCGTAAAAATCCATCGGCCTTCCCGTTTTGGCCGTAAAGCATGCTGGGACAGTTTCATTTGCTATTTCTGAGTCCAGAACTGGATTAAATAACGTTGCAGCGTTAAAATCATAGTTTTGGTAGTAAACACGCCGAACACAACATATTGGTTGCAAATGTGGGGTAAGAAATGCGAACCTTGCAAAACTGAGGGGGGAGGAGTGGAAAATCCTATGTATTTCCTGTTAATAACGGTGCCCTCCCCATTAGAAATGGCTTGAATGAAGTTGCAGCGCTAAAATCATATTGTTGGTAGTAAACACGACGAACACCACATATTGGTTGCAAATGTGGGGTAAGAAATGCGAACCTTGCAAAACTGAGGGGGGAGGGGTGAAAATCCTATGCCTTTCTTGTTAATAATGGAACCCTCCCCCGTTTAGAAGTGGCTAGAATGAGGTTGCAGCTTCAAATCACAATGGATCAAGTGATGTGGCAGAGTTAAAACCATGGTTTCTGTACTCGACGCGACAACTGCAACGCGGCATGAACTGCGGATGGTTGTCGGTTCGCAAGCTTGTGATGACATTCAATGCACTTGGATGGAAAATAAGAATCGCTTCAAGGAGAAACTTTTTTCGCTATTGTTTAGGCCACTTATTTCGACGAGAAATGCTCCAAAATTCCAGTTGAGCCTTAGTAGGTGGAAAATAACGATACACCTATGATCACTACCATGCAAGTTGCATGGCACTACCCAAAACGCGCTATGACCTAGCTAGCGTCACGACGAACACCACATATTGGTTGCAAATGTGGGGTAAGAAATGCGAACCTTGCAAAACTGAGGGGGGAGGGGTGAAAATCCTATGCCTTTCCTGTTAATAATGGAACCCTCCCCCGTTTAGAATTGGCTAGAATGAGGTTGCAGCTTCAAATCACAATGGATCAAGTGATGTGGCAGAGTTAAAACCATGGTTGCTGTACTCGACGCGACAACTGCCACGCGGCATGAACTGCGGATGGTTGTCGGTTCGCGAGCTTGTGATGACATTCAATGCACTTGGATGGAAAATAACAATCGCTTCAAGGAGAAACTTTTTTCGCAACTGTTTAGGCCACTTATTTCGACGAAAAGTGCTCCAAAATTCCAGTTGAGCCTTAGTAGGTGGAAAATAACGATACACCTATGATCACTACCATGCAAGTTGCATGGCAATACCCAAAACACGCTATGACCTAGCTAGCGTCTAACACACGTGTTGGATTATCGTTAGCGTTATCCACTAGTTCCTAACGATAAACATAGAAATAATACGATCATTAAATAATTAATTAATTAATTAATTAATTAAATAATTAATGTTCGGTATCTAGCGCATAGTTAATGGCATAAAAACCAGCCTATCTTTTGTAATTTCGCTCAACTAGATGAAATTTTTGCGTAATTACTCGCGCAAATGAAGTTCAGGGGGGGTTAAGGCGTTTTTTCTCGCTTTTTGCTTGGCCGAGCGGGGTCTGGGCAGCTGGTTAACGTCAATTCTGTATTTCGGTGTTGAACGTGAAAACTTAGAAACCGATCAGTTTTGTCATGAATGACATTCCGGAGACATTTTGCTAACACAAATGGGTATACCATTTCCAGGGGGAGTGGGGTAGGGAATAATTGTAATTTTTAGCTTGGAGGTGTTAATGTTAGGTACGTTGCGCTATGTTAATGTGAATTTAAACAAGCCTATCATATGTAATTTCATTCAACTAGATTAAAATTTTGAGTTAATATTCGCGCAAATGAAGTCCAGGGGGGGTTAAGCCATTTTGAAATTTTATTTTGGCTGTCATTTCCCCCCCTGAACATCAATGTTAACCAAATTAAGAAGACCCCCTGCAGTTTTCTATGGGTAACACTTTGGTGAAATCCCTATGTCTTTACCATGTTCCTTTCTACCTCTAAAAATCCATCGCCCTTTTGGTTTTGCCCGCAAAGCATCCTGGGACAAGATCATTTTCTATTTCGCAGTCCAGAACTGGATTAAATAACGTTGCAGTGTTAAAATCTTAGTTTGGGTGGTAAACACGACGAACACAACCTATAGGTTGCAAATTTGGGGTAAGAAATGCGAACCTTGCAAAACTGAGGGGGGAGGGGTGGAAAATCCTATGCCTTTCCTGTTCAAAATGGAACCCTCCCCCATTAGAAGTGGCTTGAATGAAGTTGCAGCGCTAAAATCATAGTGTTGGTAGTAAACACGACGAACACAACTTATTGGTTGCAAATGTGGGGTAAGAAATGCGAACCCTGCAAAACTGAGGGGGGAGGGGTGGAAAATGCTATGCCCTTCCTGTTCATAATGGAACCCTCCCCCATTCAGAAATGGCTTGAATGAGGTTGCAGCTTCAAATCACAATGCATGGAGTGATGTGGCAGAGTTAAAACCTTGGTTTCTCTACTCGACGCGACAACTGCCATGCGGCATGAACTGCGGATGACTGTCAGTTCGCGAGCTTGTGATGACATTCCATGCACTTGGATGCAAAATAACAATCGTTTCAAGGAGAAACTTTTTCGACGATGTTTAGGCCACTTATTTCCACGGGAAGTGCTCCAAAATTCCACTTGAGCCTTAGTAGGTGGAAAATAATCACACACCCATGATCACTACCATGCAAGTTGCATGGCACTACCCAAAACGCACTATGACCTAGCTAGCGTCTAACACACGTGTTGGATTATCGTTAGCGGTATCCACTAGTGTAATATAATAGATATAATAAAATGAATAATAACAGCGGTTAATGAATCATAATTGATGTTATCCAAAGTAGTTTTTGACGTAGAGCACGAATTTGGACATTATTTTAGTGAAAAATGAAATCCAAGGGGGTGCAGCGTCCTATATCCTAGCACTATTTTCATGAAATTGTGTTACATTTTCAGTAATACTTCGATATCCACTTGACATCATATCGGGTTGATAGCAAACACCTTAATCATATCGGGTTGATAGCAAACACCTTATCCCATCGATTAATGTCTCCCACATGGATGGTCGAAGCCTCCAATTGGAGCTATAAATAGCGCCGCTGAAGGTTATATAATATGAGAACCTCATACGGGTGGACCGGTATGGGCGAGACTCTGCAGAGACTCTGCTCCCAATTCCTACAGCGCCCGTGAGGGGGTAGGGGGGAGCAGAGATGGGGGTTCATTTTGCATGTGGATACTTCGCTAATCATTTTCGTTTTATCCTATGTTATAACTAGATTGATCAGAACACGTTTGAACTTGTGTTTTTGTCTTAAAAATCAAGCAGCTACTGTATTTTGCGTGTTGGATTATCGTTAGCGGTACCCACTTGTTCCTAACGATAAACATAGAAATAATACAATCATTAAATAATTAAATAATTAATTAATTAATTAAATAATTAATGTTCGGTATCTAGCGCATAGTTAATGGCATAAAAACCAGCCTATCTGATGTAATTTCGCTCAACTAGATGAAATTTTTGCGTACTAATTCGCGCAAATGAAATTCAGGGGGGGTTAAGGCGTTTTTTCTCGCTTTTTGCTTGGCCGAGCGGGGCCCGGGCAACTGGTTAACGTCAATTCTGTGTTTCGGTGCTGAACGTGAAAACTTAAAAACCGATCAGTTTTGTCATGAATGACATTCCGGAGACATTTTGCTAAGACAAATGGGTATACCATTTCCAGGGGGAGTGGGGTAGGGAATAATTGTAATTTATAGCTTGGAGGTGTTAATGTTAGGTACGTTGCGCTATGTTAATGTGAATTAAAACAAGCCTATCGTATGTAATTTCATCCAACTAGATTAATTTTTTGATGTAATATTCGCGCAAATGAAGTCCAGGGGGGGTTAAGCCATTTTGAAATTTTATTTTGGCTGTCATTTCTCCCCCTGAACTTCAACATCTACCAAATTAAGAAGACCCCCTGCAGTGTTCCATGGGTAACATTTTGGTGAAAACCCCATGTCTCTACCATGTTCCTTTCTACCTCTAAAAATCCATCGCCCTTTTGGTTTTGGCCGCGAAGCATGCTGGGACAGTTTCATTTGCTATTTCGCAGTCCAGAACTGGATTCAATAACGTTACAGCATTAAAATCATAGTTTTGGTAGTAAACACGATGAACACAACCTATTGGTTGCAAATGTGGGGTAAGAAATGCGAACCCTGCAAAACTGAGGGGGGAGGGGTGGAAAATCATATGCCTTTCCTGTTCATAATGGAACCCTCCCCATTTAGAAGTGGGTTGAATGAAGTTGAAGTTTGAAAATCATAGTTTTGGTACTAAACACGACGAACACAACATATTGGTTGTAAATTTGGGGTAAGATCTACGAACCTTTTAAAACTGTGGCGGGAGGGGTGGAAAATCATATGCATTTCCTGTTAATAGTAGTACCCTCCCCCATTAGAAAGGGATGAATAAAGTTGCAGCATCAAAATCATAGTCTTCATACTAAACACATAATTAATACAACATATCGTTTGCGAATTTTGTGTAAGATCTGCTAATTTTACAAAAATAAGGGGGGAGGGGTGAAAACCATTGTATGATTATCGTTAGCGGTATCCACTTGTTCCTAACGATAAACATAGAAATAATACAATCATTAAATAATTAATTAATTAATTAATGTTCGATATCTAGCGCATAGTTAAGGGAATGAAAACCAGCCTATCCTATGTATTTTTGCCCAACTAGATTAAATATTTGCGTTATTACTCGCGCAAATGAAGTTCAGGGGGGGTTAAGGCGTTTTTTCTCGCTTTTTGCTTGGCCGAGCGGGGCCTGGGCAACTGGTTAACGTCAATTCTGTATTTCGGTGTTGAACGTGAAAATTTAAAAACCGATCAGTTTTGTCATGAATGACATTCCGGAGACATTTTGCTGAGACAAATGGGTAAATCATTTCCAGGGGGAGTGGGGTAGGGAATAATTGTAATTTTTAGCTTGGAGGTGTTAATGTTTGGTATGTTACACTATGTTAACGGGAAGTAAAACTAGCCTATCATATGTAATTTCATCCAACTAGATTAAATTTTTGATGTAACCTTCGCGCAAATGAAGTTCAGGGGGGGTTAAGCCATTTTGAAATTTTACTTTGGCTGCCATTTCCCCCCCTGAACTTCAGCGTTAACCAAATGAAGAAGACCCCCTGCAGTTTTCTATGTGTAACATTTTGGTGTAAACCCCATGTCTCTACGATGTTCCTTTCTACCCGTAAAAATCCATCGCCCTTTCCGTTTTGGCCGCAAAGCATGCTGGGACAGCTTCATTTGCTATTTCCGAGTCCAGAACTGGATTAAATAACGTTGCAGCGTTAAAATCATAGTTTTGGTTGTAAATACGACGAACACAACATATTGCTTGCAAATGTGGGGTAAGAAATGCGAACCCTGCAAAACTGAGGGGGGAGGGGTGGAAAATCCTATGCCTTTCCTGTTAATAATGGAACCCTCCCCCATTTAGAAGTGGCTAGAATGAGGTTGCAGCTTCAAATCACAATGGATCAAGTGATGTGGCAGAGTTAAAACCATGGTTTCTGTACTCGACGCGACAACTGCCATGCGGCATGAACTGCGGATGACTGTCGGTTCGCGAGCTTGTGATGACATTCCATGCACTTGGATGCAAAATAACAATCGTTTCAAGGAGAAACTTTCTCGACTGATGTTTAGGCCACTTATTTCCACGGGAAGTGCTCCAAAATTCCACTTGAGCCTTAGTAGGTGGAAAATCACCATACACCCAGGTTCACTACCATGCAAGTTGCATGGCACTACCCAAAACGCACTATGACCTAGCTAGCGTCTAACACACGTGTTGGATTATCGTTAGCGGTATCCACTAGTGTAATATACTAGATATAATAAAATGAATCATCACAGGAGATAAAGAAACACAATTGATGTTATCTGAAGTAGTTGTCGATGTAGAGCACGAATTTTGATATCATTTTATTGAAAAATGAAATCCAGGGGGATGCAGCGTCATATTTTCTAGCTCTATTTTCATGAAATTGTGTTACATATTCAGTATTACTTCGATATCCACTTGAAATCGTATCGGATTGATAACGAACAAATAAATACGCACTCAATGACTTCGATATCCACGGGTTGATAGCAAACAAGTTAGGTGTCCATCTATTATTGATTACCTTAAAACCTTGATTTCTTACATATCCCATCTATTAATGTCTCCCACATGGAAGATTGAAGCCTCCAATTTCAGCTATAAATAGCGCCGCTGAACGTGATCTAATATGAGAACCTCATACGGGTGGACCGGTATGGGTGGGACTCTGCAGAGACTCTGCTTCCAAATCCTACAGCGCCCATGAGGGGATAGGGGGAGCAGATATGGGATCTCATTTTGCTTATATACAGTTCTCTATTCATTTTCGTTTTATCCTATGGGGAGGGTGCTTCAAAACTTTATTTGTAAAGTCTGCAAGAAAAAAAGGTGGCGAAAATCTTAATATCAAACTGCGGGGGGGGGGGGGGGGTAGAAAATCCTATGCCTTTCCTGTTAATAATGGAACCCTCCCCCATTAGAAGTGGCTAGAATGAATTTGCAGCTTAAAAATAATGCTTTTGGTAGTAAACACGACGAACACAACCTATTGGTTGCAATTGGGGGGTAAGAAATGCGAACCTTTCAAAACTGAGGGGGGAGGGGTGGAAAATCCTATGCCTTTCCTGTTCATAATGGAACCCTCCCCCATTTAGAAGTGGCTAGAATGAGGTTGCAGCTTCAAATCACAATGCATGGAGTGATGTGGCAGAGTTAAAACCATGGTTTCTGTACTCGACACGACAACTGCCATGCGGCATGAACTGCGGAAGGCGGTCGGTTCGCGAGCTTGTGATGACATTCAATGCACTTGGATGGAAAATAACAATCATTTCAAGGAGAAACTTTTTTGGCTGATGTTTAGGCCACTTATTTCCACGGGAAGTGCTCCAAAATTCCAGTTGAGCCTTAGTAGGTGGAAACTGATAACCACACACCCAGGATCACTACCATGCAGGTTGCATGGCACTACCCAAAGCGCGCTATGACCTAGCTAGCGTCTAACACACATGTTGGATTATCGTTAGCGGTATCCACTAGTGTAATATAATAGATATAATAAAATGAATAACAATAGGAGATAAAGAAACACAATTGATGTTATCTGAAGTAGATTTTGCAGTAGAGCTCGAATTTTAACATTTTGTGGAAAAGTCAAATCCAGGGGCGTGCGGTGACATAATTTCTTGCCACATTTTCATTAAATGATCTTAAATTTTCAGCATATCAGACAAATTAATGCACACTAAATTTCTTTGATATCCACTCCCATTTCAGCTCTATACATGCAGCTGACCTGAATGATGTTTAGTTTTCAGTATCATGTTGGATATCCACTGGAGATCATACTGATCGGACTGATAGCAAACAGATGACTAGCTATGCATGCAATTACTTCGCTATCCACTTGAGATCATATCGAAATGATAGCAAACAAATGGCTACGCACTCAATTTCCTTGATATCCACTTTAGAGCATTATATTTAGTGCGGGATATCATGTAATGATTTTCTATGTTTCATTTCTTTAGACCATAATCTCATTGTCCTAAGGTGTATTTAGTGCAGGAGAACATGTAATATTTTCCAATATTTCATTTCTTTCATTTCACGGAATAAGGTGTATTTAGTTCAGTAAAGCATGCAATATTTTCCTATATTTCATTTTTAGAACATGATCTCACGGTTCTAAGGTGTGGTTAGTACCGAGTAGGACATGTAATGTTTTCCCATATTTCATTTCCTTAGTTTTCACGGTATAAGGTATATTTAGTGCGGTAGAGCCTGTACTTTGCCTTCCAAACAAAGTTCGGCATTTTAATTGTCGATAAAACAGGACAAAAATAGGAAGGGTACATTTTTGGCTTATATATATTCTAGGAACGTCCCGTAAATTGGGTATTCTCAAGCAAGGTCGTTTTGAAGCACCCAACCACAGGTTCCCTTTGAAATCGCTTTCAAAGCTAAACGTGTGTTCTAATTCGATAATCAGTTCACTTTTGTGATTCTAGTATTCCAACTCGTTGAGAAATGTTAACTAAATGACCTCGTCCTTTCCACATGCTGACAAAATACTTATAAATTTCAATACAGTTTTAAAATTGATCCAAGAGAATGCGATCCTAGCGAACATTTTAGTGATATAGAGGTAACGCAGACAGAATACACGACCTCATGGAAAATATAATATAACAATTTGCGTCTAGAACACTTGTCTTAGGAAAAACAACCAGTTATTCGAATGCTAATAACGATATCCATGTATTTACTTCTGAAGTATTTGATGCAAAAATTATGTTGAGTCAATTCACCTTTAGCTTATCCTTTTCTTCGCGTTATTCTTGAGAAGCTTAATTCTTCAAGTGAAACGGAAAGGCCTGAACTGTAATAGGTTTGGGTACAGCCGTTGGGGTGTCGTTTCTCCTGGGGAGAGGATCGCGGGCTCACCGAAACCCCCACGGCTGGAAACCCCCACGGCTGGAAACCGATTCAGAACTGTAAATTCGCAAAGCATTGGTTGCTTGGATATAGATCATGTTACCGTCTGGGAATCACAATATAATTTAGCCTTAAGAAGTATTTAGCTTCTGCACGCAAATTTATTTTTAATACTGGCTTAGTAACAAGTATATATTTTTTCATTTTATCTTATCATACTTCAAATAAATTTATGAAAAATATTAAAAGCAGCGGCTGATCTCCCCCATCGGGTAGTTTTTTTAACGCTTGTCCACTTTTAGATTAACATGAACGCGAGAAAAGTATCGTTAAATCAATATGGACCAGCCTTCAGGCATATCGCTTATCTAGAAAAGATCTATCCATCTAACGGTCAGTTGAAATTAAGAACATTCGTGACACACTGGTTTCTTGGATGATATAGATAATATTGCTGTCTGAGAATCGTACGCAAAATTATTGTGAAAAACAAGCTTTCGAGGTAACAAAGTCCTAGATTTGTTTCTGTAGTATTTTTATCCTTATCATAATTATTAATTCCAACAGAGCGTAACATTCAGTTTACTATGAAACCCTTCAAAGAGTAGTATCCCTTGTGTCATATAATCGATGCAATAAAATCAATAATAACAACGGATAAAGAAACACAATTGATGTTATCTGAAGTAGTTGTCGATGTAGAGCACGAATTTTGATATCATTTTATTGAAAAATGAAATCCAGGGGGATGCAGCGTCATATTTTCTAGCTCAATTTTCATGAAATTGTGTTACATATTCAGTATTACTTCGATATCCACTTGAAATCGTATCGGATTGATAACGAACAAATAAATACGCACTCAATGACTTCGATATCCACGGGTTAATAGCAAACAAGTTAGGTGTCCATCTATTATTTATTACCTTAAAACCTTGATTTCTTTCATATCCCATCTATTAATGTCTCCCATATGGAAGATTGAAGCCTCCAATTTCAGCTATAAATAGCACCGCTGAACGTGATCTAATATGAGAACCTCATACGGGTGGACCGGTATGGGTGGAACTCTGCAGAGACTCTGCTTCCAAATCCTACAGCGCCCGTGAGGGGGTAGGGGGAGCAGAGATGGGATCTCATTTTGCTTATATACAGTTCGCTATTCATTTTCGTTTTATCCTATGGGGAGGGTGCTTCAAAACTTTATTTGTAAAGTCTGCAAGAAAAAAAGGTGGCGAAAATCTTAATATCAAACTGCGGGGGGGAGGGGTGGAAAATCCTATGCCTTTCCTGTTAATAATGGAACCCTCCCCCATTAGAAGTGGCTAGAATGAATTTGCAGCTTAAAAATAATGCTTTTGGTAGTAAACACGACGAACACAACCTATTGGTTGCAAATGGGGGGTAAGAAATGCGAACCTTGCAAAACTGAGGGGGGAGGGGTGGAAAATCCTATGCCTTTCCTGTTCATAATGGAACCCTCCCCCATTTAGAAGTGGCTAGAATGAGGTTGCAGCTTCAAATCACAATGCATGGAGTGATGTGGCAGAGTTAAAACCATGGTTTCTGTACTCGACACGACAACTGCCATGCGGCATGAACTGCGGAAGGCGGTCGGTTCGCGAGCTTGTGATGACATTCAATGCACTTGGATGGAAAATAACAATCATTTCAAGGAGAAACGTTTTTGGCTGATGTTTAGGCCACTTATTTCCACGGGAAGTAGGTGGAAACTGATAACCACACACCCAGGATCACTACCATGCAGGTTGCATGGCACTACCCAAAGCGCGCTATGCCCTAGCTAGCGTCTAACACACATGTTGGATTATCGTTAGCGGTATCCACTAGTGTAATATAATAGATATAATAAAATGAATAACAATAGGAGATAAAGAAACACAATTGATGTTATCTGAAGTAGATTTTGCAGTAGAGCTCGAATTTTAACATTTTGTGGAAAAGTCAAATCCAGGGGCGTGCGGTGACATAATTTCTTGCCACATTTTCATTAAATGATCTTAAATTTTCAGCATATCAGACAAATTAATGCACACTAAATTTCTTTGATATCCACTCCCATTTCAGCTCTATACATGCAGCTGATCTGAATGATGTTTAGTTTTCAGTATCATGTTGGATATCCACTGGAGATCATACTGATCGGACTGATAGCAAACAGATGACTAGCTATGCATGCAATTACTTCGCTATCCACTTGAGATCATATCGAAATGATAGCAAACAAATGGCTACGCACTCAATTTCCTTGATATCCACTTTAGAGCATTATATTTAGTGCGGGATATCATGTAATGATTTTCTATGTTTCATTTCTTTAGACCATAATCTCATTGTCCTAAGGTGTATTTAGTGCAGGAGAACATGTAATATTTTCCAATATTTCATTTCTTTCATTTCACGGAATAAGGTGTATTTAGTTCAGTAAAGCATGCAATATTTTCCTATATTTCATTTTTAGAACATGATCTCACGGTTCTAAGGTGTGGTTAGTACCGAGTAGGACATGTAATGTTTTCCCATATTTCATTTCCTTAGTTTTCACGGTATAAGGTATATTTAGTGCGGTAGAGCCTGTACTTTGCCTTCCAAACAAAGTTCGGCATTTTAATTGTCGATAAAACAGGACAAAAATAGGAAGGGTACATTTTTGGCTTATATATATTCTAGGAACGTCCCGTAAATTGGGTATTCTCAAGCAAGGTCGTTTTGAAGCACCCAACCACAGGTTCCCTTTGAAATCGCTTTCAAAGCTAAACGTGTGTTCTAATTCGATAATCAGTTCACTTTTGTGATTCTAGTATTCCAACTCGTTGAGAAATGTTAACTAAATGACCTCGTCCTTTCCACATGCTGACAAAATACTTATAAATTTCAATACAGTTTTAAAATTGATCCAAGAGAATGCGATCCTAGCGAACATTTTAGTGATATAGAGGTAACGCAGACAGAATACACGACCTCATGGAAAATATAATATAACAATTTGCGTCTAGAACACTTGTCTTAGGAAAAACAACCAGTTATTCGAATGCTAATAACGATATCCATGTATTTACTTCTGAAGTATTTGATGCAAAAATTATGTTGAGTCAATTCACCTTTAGCTTGTCCTTTTCTTCGCGTTATTCTTGAGAAGCTTAATTCTTCAAGTGAAACGGAAAGGCCTGAACTGTAATAGGTTTGGGTACAGCCGTTGGGGTGTCGTTTCTCCTGGGGAGAGGATCGCGGGCTCACCGAAACCCCCACGGCTGGAAACCGATTCAGAACTGTAAATTCGCAAAGCATTGGTTGCTTGGATATAGATCATGTTACCGTCTGGGAATCACAATATAATTTAGCCTTAAGAAGTATTTAGCTTCTGCACGCAAATTTATTTTTAATACTGGCTTAGTAACAAGTATATATTTTTTCATTTTATCTTATCATACTTCAAATAAATTTATGAAAAATATTAAAAGCAGCGGCTGATCTCCCCCATCGGGTAGTTTTTTTAACGCTTGTCCACTTTTAGATTAACATGAACGCGAGAAAAGTATCGTTAAATCAATATGGACCAGCCTTCAGGCATATCGCTTATCTAGAAAAGATCTATCCATCTAACGGTCAGTTGAAATTAAGAACATTCGTGACACACTGGTTTCTTGGATGATATAGATAATATTGCTGTCTGAGAATCGTACGCAAACTTATTGTGAAAAACAAGCTTTCGAGGTAACAAAGTCCTAGATTTGTTTCTGTAGTATTTTTATCCTTATCATAATTATTAATTCCAACAGAGCGTAACATTCAGTTTACTATGAAACCCTTCAAAGAGTAGTATCCCTTGTGTCATATAATCGATGCAATAAAATCAATAATAACAACGGATAAAGGAACACAATTGATGTTATCTGAATTAGTTTTCGCAGTACAGCTCGAATGTTGACATCATTTTGTTGAAACTTTACATCCAGGGGTGGTGGTGGGGCGGTATCCACTAGTGTAATATACTAGATATAATAAAATGAATCATCACAGGAGATAAAGAAACACAATTGATGTTATCTGAAGTAGTTGTCGATGTAGAGCACGAATTTTGATATCATTTTATTGAAAAATAAAATCCATGAGGGTGTAGGGTCGTATTTTCTAGCCCTATTTTCATTCAATTGTGTTACATTTTCATTATTATTTCGATATCCACTTGAGATCATATCGGGTTGATAGTAAAGAAATAAATAAGCACTCAATGACTTCGATATCTACGGGTTGATAGCAAACAAGTTAGGTGTAAAACCTTCATTTCTTACATATCCCATCTATTAATATCTCCCACATGGAAGATCGAAGCTTCCAATTTCAGCTATAAAAAGCGCCGTGAAGGTGATCTAATATGAGAACCTCATACGGGTGGACCGGTATGGGTGGGACTCTGCAGAGACTCTGCTCCCAAATCCTACAGCGCCCGTGAGAGGGTAGGGGGAGCAGAGATGGGATCTCATTTTGCTTATGTACACTTCGGTATTACTTTTCGTTTTATCCTATGTTATAACTAGATATCTCAGAATGCATTTGAACTTGTGTTTTTGTCTTAAAAATCAAGTGGCCACTGTATTTTGCGTGTTTGATTATCGTTCGCGGTTTTCACTTGTTCCTAACGATAATCATAGAAATAATACAATCATTAAATAATTAATTAATTAATTAATTAATGTTCGGTATATAGCACCTAGTTAATGGCATAAACACCAGCCTATCTTATGTAATTTCACCCAACTAGATGAAATTTTTGGGTTAACGCTCGCGCAAATGAAGTTCAGGGGGGGTTAAGGCGGTTTTTCTCCGTTTTTCGTTGGCCGAGCGGGGCCTGGGTAACCGTTTAACTTTAATTCTGTGGTTCTGTGTTGAACTTGAAATCCTAGAAACTGATCAGTTTTGTCATGAATGACATTCCGGAGACATTTTGCTAACACAAATGGGTATGCCATTTCCAGGGGGAGTGGGGTAGGGAATAATTGTAATTTATAGCTTGGAGGTGTTAATGTTAGGTACGTTGCGCAATGTTAATGCGTATTAAAGCAAGCCTATCATATGTAATTTCATCCAACTAGATAATTTTTTTGATGTAACATTCGCGCAAATGAAATCCAGGGGGGGTTCAACCGTTTTGAAATTTTCTTTTCGCTGCCATTCTCCCCCCTGAATTTCAGGGTTAACCAAATGAAGAAGACCCCCTGGAGTTTTATATGGGTAACATTTTTGTGAAAACCTCATGTCTCTACGACGTTCATTTCTACCCGTAAAAATGCATCGCCCTTTCCGTTTTGGCCGCAAAGCATGCTGGGAGAGTTTCATTTGCTATTTCCCAGTCCTGAACTGGATTAAATAAAGTTGCAGCGTTAAATTCATAGTTTTGGTAGTAAACACGACTAACACAACATATTGCTTGCAAATGTGGGGTAAGAAATGCGAACCCTGCAAAACTGATGGGGGAGGGGTGGAAAATCCTATGCCTTTCCTGTTAATAACGGTGCCCTCCCCCGATTAGAAGTGGCTAGAATGAGGTTGCACCTTAAAATCACAATGGATGAAGTGATGTGGCAGAGTTAAAACCATGGTTTCTGTACTCGACGCGACAACTGCCACGCGGCATGAACTGCGGATGGCTGTCGGTTCGCGAGCTTGTGATGACATTCAATGCACTTGGATGGAAAATAACAATCATTTCAAGGAGAAAGTTTTTTTGCAGAAGTTTAGGCCACTTATTTCCACGAGAAGTGCTCCAAAATTCCAGTTGAGCCTTAGTAGGTGGAAAAACACCATACACCCAGGATCACTACCATGCAAGTTGCATGGCACTACCCAAAACGCGCTACGACGTGGCTAGCGTCTAATACACATGTTGGGTTATTGTTAGCGGTATGCACTAGTATAATAGAATAGATATAATAAAATGAATAACAATAGATGATAAAGAAACACATTTTATGTTATCTGAAGTAGATTTTGCAGTAGAGCTCGAATTCTAACATTTTGTTAAAAAGTCAAATCCAGGGGCGTGTGGCGATATAATTTCTTGCCACATTTTCATTAAAATGTAATAAATTTTCAGCATATCAGACAAATTAATGCACACTAAATTTCTTTGATATCCACTCCCATTTCAGCTATATACATGCAGTTGACCTGAATGATGTTACATTTTAAGTATCATGTTGGATATCCACTGGAGATCATATCGGACTGATAGCAAACAGATGGCTACCACCTCAATTTCTTTGATATCCACTGGAGAGCATTTAGTGCGGGATATCATATAATGATTTTCTATGTTTCATTTCTATAGACCATAATCTCATTGTCCTAAGGTGTATTTAGTGTGGGAGAACATGTAATGTTTTCCAATATTTCATTTCTTTCAATCATAAGCTCACGGAATAAGGTGTATTTAGTTCGGAAAAGCATGCAATATTTTCCTATATTTCATATTTAGACCATGATCTCACGGTCGTTCTAAGGTGTGATTAGAACAGTAGGACATGTACTGTTTCCCATATTTCATTTCCTTAGCTAGTTTTCACGGTATAAGGTGTATTTAGTGCGGTAGAGCCTCTAGTTTGTCTTCCTAACAAAGTTCTGCATTTTCATTGTCGATAAAACAGGACAAAAATAGGAAGGGTACATTTTGGGCTTATATATATTTGAGGAACGTAGTCGTCTTCTTAAGATAACGTTCTGTAAATTTGGTATTCTCAAGCAATGTCGTTTTGAAGCACCCAACCACAGGTTCCATTACAAATCGCTTTCAAAGCTAAACATGTGTTCTAATTCGATAATCAGTTCACTTTTGTGATTCTAGTATTCCAACTCGTCGAAAAATATTAACTAAATGACCTCGTCCTTTCCACATGGTGGCAAAAATCGTATATTTAGAAATTTCAATACAGTTTTTAAATTGATTAAAGAGAGTGCGATCCTAGCGAACATTTTAGTGATATAGAGCTAAAGCAACCAGAATATACGACGTCGGTGAAAACAAGAACACAAGTTGCCGTCTAGAACACTTGTCTTAAGATAAACAACCAGTTCTTCGAATCCTATATAGCGGCATACATGTATTTACTTCTGAAGTATTGATGCAATATTTATTTTGAGTCAATTCACCTTTAGCTTGTCCTTTTCTTCACGTTATTCTTGAGAAGCTTAATTCTTGAAGTGAAATAGAAAGGCCTAAACTGTTCCTATTTATGCCCTTAATTTAATAATGACATTCCCTTGCCATGGTTATCCAATGATGTGTCTGGAATGTCATTCAATTGACTTGAACAAGCAAGGCCAGAGACACTTGCATGTATCGTTTTCTCTCACGATCAACTTGAAAAAAGCAGAGCATCTTTAATCTGTATAACTATCGACCAGCTTTGAAGCATTCTAGACTGCATATCTCGAAAATATGTATCTCCTTCTGGCCAGCGGAAAGTAAGTAAATTCGCAAAACATTGGTTGCTTGGATATAGATCATGTTACCGTCTGGGAATCATAATATAATTTTTAGCTTCTGCACGCAAACGTATTACTAATACTGGCTTAGTAACAAGCATATATTTTACTTTTTATCATATCATACTTCAACGAAATTTATGAAAAATATTAAAAGCAGCCCTGATGTCTCCCATCGCTGAAATAGAAAGGCCTAAACTGTTCCTATTTATGCCCTTAATTTAATAATGACATTCCCTTGCCATGGTTATCCAATGAGGTGTCTGGCATGTGATTCAAGTGACTTGAATAAGCGAGGCCAGAGACATTTGCATGTATCATTTTCTCTCACGATCAACTTGAAACAAGCAGAGCATCTTTAATCTGTAAAGATATCGACCAGCTTTGAGGCATTCTTTTTTTTTGCATGTCTCGAAAAGATCTATCTCCTTCTGGCGATCTGAAAGTAAGTAAATTCGCGAAACATTGGTTGCTTGGATATAGATCATATTACCGTCTGGGAATCATAATATAATTTTTAGCTTCTGCACGCAAACGTATTACTAATACTGGCTTAGTAACAAGCATATATTTTTCTTTTTATCATATCATACTTCAAAGAAATTTTTGAAAAATATTAAAAGCAAGCCTGATGTCTCCCATCGGTTAGCTTATTTAACGTTTGTCCAATTTTATATTAACATGAACGCGAGAAAAGCAGAGTATCATTAAATCAATATGGACCAGCCTTCGGCCATATTGCATATCTCGAAAAGATCTATCCATCTCACGGTCAGTTGAAATTAAGAACATTCGTGACACACTGGTTTCTCAAATGATAAAATAATATTGCTGTCTGAAAATCGTACGCAAAATTATTTTGAAAAACAAGCATTCGAGGAAACAAAGTCCTAGATTTGTTTCTGTAGTATTTCTATCCTTATCATAATTATTACTTCCAACGAAGCATAACATGCAGTTTACTTTCAAACCCTTCAAAGAGTAGTATCCCTTGTGTAATATAATGGATATAATGAAATCAATAATAACAACGGATAAAGAAACACAAATAAAATAATATTATTGATGTTATATGAAGTAGTTTTTGCAGTACAGCTCGAATTTGGACAGTCTGGAATGCCATTCAAAGTGACTTGAACAAGCGAGGCCAGAGACACGAAAGCGTTTTCTAACACTTGCATGTATCATTTTCTCTCGTGATCAACTTGAAACAAGCAGAGTATCTTTAATCTGTATAACTATCGACCAGCTTTGAAGCATTCTAGATTGCATATCTCGAAAAGCTGTATCTCCTTCTGGCCAGGTGAAAGTAAGTAAATTCGCAAAACATTGGTTGTTTGGATATAAATCATGTTACCCTCTGGGAATCACAATATAATTTAGCCTTAAGAAGTATTTAGCTTCTGCACGCAAACGTATTATTAATACTGGCTTAGTAACAAGCATATATTTTTCTTTTTATCATATCATACTTCAAAGAAATTTATGAAAAATATTAAAAGCAAGCCTGATGTCTCCCATCGGTTAGCTTATTTAACGTTTGTCCAATTTTATATTAACATGAACGCGAGAAAAGCAGAGTATCATTAAATCAATATGGACCAGCCTTCGGACATATTGCATATCTCGAAAAGATCTATCCATCTCACGGTCACTTGAAATTAAGAACATTCGTGACACACTGGTTTCTTATATGATCAAGATAATATTGCTGTCTGAGAATCGTACCCAAAATTATTTTGAAAAACAAGCATTCGAGGTAACAAAGTCCTAGATTTGTTTCTGTAGTATTTTTATCCTTATCATAATTATTACTTCCAACAAAGCGTAACATGCAGTTTACTTTGAAAGCATTCAAAGAGTAGTATCCCTTGTGTAATATAATAGATATAATGAAATCAATAATAACAACGGAGAAAGAAATACAATAAAATAATATTATTGATGTTATATGAAGTAGTTTTTGCAGTACAGGTCGAATTTTGACAGTCTGGAATGCCATTCAAAGTGACTTGAACAAGCGAGGCCAGAGACACGAAAGCGTTTTCTAACACTTGCATGTATCATTTTCTCTCGTGATCAACTTGAAACAAGCAGAGTATCTTTAATCTGTATAACTATCGACCAGCTTTGAAGCATTCTAGACTGCATATCTCGAAAAGCTGTATCTCCTTCTGGCCAGGTGATAGTAAGTAAATTCGCAAAACATTGGTTGTTTGGATGTAAATCATGTTACCCTCTGGGAATCACAATATAATTTAGCCTTAAGAAGTATTTAGCTTCTGCACGCAAACGTATTATTAATACTGGCTTAGTAACAAGCATATATTTTTCTTTTTATCATATCATACTTCAAAGAAATTTATGAAAAATATTAAAAGCAAGCCTGATGTCTCCCATCGGTTAACTTATTTAACGTTTGTCCAATTTTATATTAACATGAACGCGAGAAAAGCAGAGTATCATTAAATCAATATGGACCAGCCTTCGGACATATTGCATATCTCGAAAAGATCTATCCATCTCACGGTCAGTTGAAATTAAGAACATTCGTGACACACTGGTTTCTTATATGATCAAGATAATATTGCTGTCTGAGAATCGTACCCAAAATTATTTTGAAAAACAAGCATTCGAGGTAACAAAGTCCTAGATTTGTTTCTGTAGTATTTTTATCCTTATCATAATTATTACTTCCAACAAAGCGTAACATGCAGTTTACTTTGAAAGCATTCAAAGAGTAGTATCCCTTGTGTAATATAATAGATATAATGAAATCAATAATAACAACGGAGAAAGAAATACAATAAAATAATATTATTGATGTTATATGAAGTAGTTTTTGCAGTACAGCTCGAATTTTGACAGTCTGGAATGCCATTCAAAGTGACTTGAACAAGCGAGGCCAGAGACACGAAAGCGTTTTCTAACACTTGCATGTATCATTTTCTCTCGTGATCAACTTGAAACAAGCAGAGTATCTTTAATCTGTATAACTATCGACCAGCTTTGAAGCATTCTAGACTGCATATCTCGAAAAGATGTATCTCCTTCTGGCCAGGTGAAAGTAAGTAAATTCGCAAAACATTGGTTGTTTGGATATAAATCATGTTACCCTCTGGGAATCACAATATAATTTAGCCTTAAGAAGTATTTAGCTTCTGCACGCAAACGTATTATTAATACTGGCTTAGTAACAAGCATATATTTTTCTTTTTATCATATCATACTTCAAAGAAATTTATGAAAAATATTAAAAGCAAGCCTGATGTCTCCCATCGGTTAGCTTATTTAACGTTTGTCCAATTTTATATTAACATGAACGCGAGAAAAGCAGAGTATCATTAAATCAATATGGACCAGCCTTCGGACATATTGCATATCTCGAAAAGATCTATCCATCTCACGGTCAGTTGAAATTAAGAACATTCGTGACACACTGGTTTCTTATATGATCAAGATAATATTGCTGTCTGAGAATCGTACCCAAAATTATTTTGAAAAACAAGCATTCGAGGTAACAAAGTCCTAGATTTGTTTCTGTAGTATTTTTATCCT
Source organism: Actinernus sp. WN-2022 (assembly GCA_030867875.1). Taxonomy (NCBI): domain Eukaryota; kingdom Metazoa; phylum Cnidaria; class Anthozoa; order Actiniaria; family Actinernidae; genus Actinernus; species Actinernus sp. WN-2022. The sequence continues at coordinate 121,284,574 of JAOWCC010000577.1, forward strand.
TATCATAATTATTACTTCCAACAAAGCGTAACATGCAGTTTACTTTGAAAGCATTCAAAGAGTAGTATCCCTTGTGTAATATAATAGATATAATGAAATCAATAATAACAACGGATAAAGAAACACAATAAAATAATATTATTGATGTTATATGAAGTAGTTTTTGCAGTACAGCTCGAATTTTGACAGTCTGGAATGCCATTCAAAGTGACTTGAACAAGCGAGGCCAGAGACACGAAAGCGTTTTCTAACACTTGCATGTATCATTTTCTCTCGTGATCAACTTGAAACAAGCAGAGTATCTTTAATCTGTATAACTATCGACCAGCTTTGAAGCATTCTAGACTGCATATCTCGAAAAGCTGTATCTCCTTCTGGCCAGGTGATAGTAAGTAAATTCGCAAAACATTGGTTGTTTGGATGTAAATCATGTTACCCTCTGGGAATCACAATATAATTTAGCCTTAAGAAGTATTTAGCTTCTGCACGCAAACGTATTATTAATACTGGCTTAGTAACAAGCATATATTTTTCTTTTTATCATATCATACTTCAAAGAAATTTTTGAAAAATATTAAAAGCAAGCCTGATGTCTCCCATCGGTTAGCTTATTTAACGTTTGTCCAATTTTATATTAACATGAACGCGAGAAAAGCAGAGTATCATTAAATCAATATGGACCAGCCTTCGGACATATTGCATATCTCGAAAAGATCTATCCATCTCACGGTCACTTGAAATTAAGAACATTCGTGACACACTGGTTTCTTATATGATCAAGATAATATTGCTGTCTGAGAATCGTACCCAAAATTATTTTGAAAAACAAGCATTCGAGGTAACAAAGTCCTAGATTTGTTTCTGTAGTATTTTTATCCTTATCATAATTATTACTTCCAACAAAGCGTAACATGCAGTTTACTTTGAAAGCATTCAAAGAGTAGTATCCCTTGTGTAATATAATAGATATAATGAAATCAATAATAACAACGGATAAAGAAATACAATAAAATAATATTATTGATGTTATATGAAGTAGTTTTTGCAGTACAGCTCGAATTTTGACAGTCTGGAATGCCATTCAAAGTGACTTGAACAAGCGAGGCCAGAGACACGAAAGCGTTTTCTAACACTTGCATGTATCATTTTCTCTCGTGATCAACTTGAAACAAGCAGAGTATCTTTAATCTGTATAACTATCGACCAGCTTTGAAGCATTCTAGACTGCATATCTCGAAAAGCTGTATCTCCTTCTGGCCAGGTGAAAGTAAGTAAATTCGCAAAACATTGGTTGTTTGGATATAAATCATGTTACCCTCTGGGAATCACAATATAATTTAGCCTTAAGAAGTATTTAGCTTCTGCACGCAAACGTATTATTAATACTGGCTTAGTAACAAGCATATATTTTTCTTTTTATCATATCATACTTCAAAGAAATTTTTGAAAAATATTAAAAGCAAGCCTGATGTCTCCCATCGGTTAGCTTATTTAACGTTTGTCCAATTTTATATTAACATGAACGCGAGAAAAGCAGAGTATCATTAAATCAATATGGACCAGCCTTCGGACATATTGCATATCTCGAAAAGATCTATCCATCTCACGGTCACTTGAAATTAAGAACATTCGTGACACACTGGTTTCTTATATGATCAAGATAATATTGCTGTCTGAGAATCGTACCCAAAATTATTTTGAAAAACAAGCATTCGAGGTAACAAAGTCCTAGATTTGTTTCTGTAGTATTTTTATCCTTATCATAATTATTACTTCCAACAAAGCGTAACATGCAGTTTACTTTGAAAGCATTCAAAGAGTAGTATCCCTTGTGTAATATAATAGATATAATGAAATCAATAATAACAACGGATAAAGAAATACAATAAAATAATATTATTGATGTTATATGAAGTAGTTTTTGCAGTACAGCTCGAATTTTGACAGTCTGGAATGCCATTCAAAGTGACTTGAACAAGCGAGGCCAGAGACACGAAAGCGTTTTCTAACACTTGCATGTATCATTTTCTCTCGTGATCAACTTGAAACAAGCAGAGTATCTTTAATCTGTATAACTATCGACCAGCTTTGAAGCATTCTAGACTGCATATCTCGAAAAGCTGTATCTCCTTCTGGCCAGGTGATAGTAAGTAAATTCGCAAAACATTGGTTGTTTGGATGTAAATCATGTTACCCTCTGGGAATCACAATATAATTTAGCCTTAAGAAGTATTTAGCTTCTGCACGCAAACGTATTATTAATACTGGCTTAGTAACAAGCATATATTTTTCTTTTTATCATATCATACTTCAAAGAAATTTATGAAAAATATTAAAAGCAAGCCTGATGTCTCCCATCGGTTAACTTATTTAACGTTTGTCCAATTTTATATTAACATGAACGCGAGAAAAGCAGAGTATCATTAAATCAATATGGACCAGCCTTCGGACATATTGCATATCTCGAAAAGTTCTATCCATCTCACGGTCAGTTGAAATTAAGAACATTCGTGACACACTGGTTTCTTATATGATCAAGATAATATTGCTGTCTGAGAATCGTACCCAAAATTATTTTGAAAAACAAGCATTCGAGGTAACAAAGTCCTAGATTTGTTTCTGTAGTATTTTTATCCTTATCATAATTATTACTTCCAACAAAGCCTAACATGCAGTTTACTTTGAAAGCATTCAAAGAGTAGTATCCCTTGTGTAATATAATAGATATAATGAAATCAATAATAACAACGGATAAAGAAATACAATAAAATAATATTATTGATGTTATATGAAGTAGTTTTTGCAGTACAGGTCGAATTTTGACAGTCTGGAATGCCATTCAAAGTGACTTGAACAAGCGAGGCCAGAGACACGAAAGCATTTTCTAACACTTGCATGTATCATTTTCTCTCGTGATCAACTTGAAACAAGCAGAGTATCTTTAATCTGTATAACTATCGACCAGCTTTGAAGCATTCTAGACTGCATATCTCGAAAAGATGTATCTCCTTCTGGCCAGGTGAAAGTAAGTAAATTCGCAAAACATTGGTTGTTTGGATATAAATCATGTTACCCTCTGGGAATCACAATATAATTTAGCCTTAAGAAGTATTTAGCTTCTGCACGCAAACGTATTATTAATACTGGCTTAGTAACAAGCATATATTTTTCTTTTTATCATATCATACTTCAAAGAAATTTATGAAAAATATTAAAAGCAAGCCTGATGTCTCCCATCGGTTAGCTCATTTAACGTTTGTCCAATTTTATATTAACATGAACGCGAGAAAAGCAGAGTATCATTAAATCAATATGGACCAGCCTTCGGACATATTGCATATCTCGAAAAGATCTATCCATCTCACGGTCACTTGAAATTAAGAACATTCGTGACACACTGGTTTCTTATATGATCAAGATAATATTGCTGTCTGAGAATCGTACCCAAAATTATTTTGAAAAACAAGCATTCGAGGTAACAAAGTCCTAGATTTGTTTCTGTAGTATTTTTATCCTTATCATAATTATTACTTCCAACAAAGCGTAACATGCAGTTTACTTTGAAAGCATTCAAAGAGTAGTATCCCTTGTGTAATATAATAGATATAATGAAATCAATAATAACAACGGATAAAGAAATACAATAAAATAATATTATTGATGTTATATGAAGTAGTTTTTGCAGTACAGCTCGAATTTTGACAGTCTGGAATGCCATTCAAAGTGACTTGAACAAGCGAGGCCAGAGACACGAAAGCGTGTTCTAACATTTGCATGTATCATTTTCTCTCGTGATCAACTTGAAACAAGCAGAGTATCTTTAATCTGTATAACTATCGACCAGCTTTGAAGCATTCTAGACTGCATATCTCGAAAAGCTGTATCTCCTTCTGGCCAGGTGATAGTAAGTAAATTCGCAAAACATTGGTTGTTTGGATGTAAATCATGTTACCCTCTGGGAATCACAATATAATTTAGCCTTAAGAAGTATTTAGCTTCTGCACGCAAACGGATTATTAATACTGGCTTAGTAACAAGCATATATTTTTCTTTTTATCATATCATACTTCAAAGAAATTTATGAAAAATATTAAAAGCAAGCCTGATGTCTCCCATCGGTTAACTTATTTAACGTTTGTCCAATTTTATATTAACATGAACGCGAGAAAAGCAGAGTATCATTAAATCAATATGGACCAGCCTTCGGACATATTGCATATCTCGAAAAGATCTATCCATCTCACGGTCAGTTGAAATTAAGAACATTCGTGACACACTGGTTTCTTATATGATCAAGATAATATTGCTGTCTGAGAATCGTACCCAAAATTATTTTGAAAAACAAGCATTCGAGGTAACAAAGTCCTAGATTTGTTTCTGTAGTATTTTAATCCTTATCATAATTATTACTTCCAACAAAGCCTAACATGCAGTTTACTTTGAAAGCATTCAAAGAGTAGTATCCCTTGTGTAATATAATAGATATAATGAAATAAATAATAACAACGGATAAAGAAATACAATAAAATAATATTATTGATGTTATATGAAGTAGTTTTTGCAGTACAGCTCGAATTTTGACAGTCTGGAATGCCATTCAAAGTGACTTGAACAAGCGAGGCCAGAGACACGAAAGCGTTTTCAACACTTGCATGTGTCATTTTCTCTCGTGATCAACTTGAAACAAGCAGAGTATCTTTAATCTGTATAACTATCGACCAGCTTTGAAGCATTCTAGATTGCATATCTCGAAAAGCTGTATCTCCTTCTGGCCAGGTGAAAGAAAGTAAATTCGCAAAACATTGGTTGTTTGGATATAAACATGTTACCCTCTGGGAATCACAATATAATTTAGCCTTAAGAAGTATTTAGCTTCTGCACGTAAACGTATTATTAATACTGGCTTAGTAACAAGCATATATTTTTCTTTTTATCATATCATACTTCAAAGAAATTTATGAAAAATATTAAAAGCAAGCCTGATGTCTCCCATCGGTTAACTTATTTAACGTTTGTCCAATTTTATATTAACATGAACGCGAGAAAAGCAGAGTATCATGAAATCAATAGGGACCAGCCTTCGGACATATTGCATATCTCGAAAAGATCTATCCATCTCACGGTCAGTTGAAATTAAGAACATTCGTGACACACTGGTTTCTTATATGATCAAGATAATATTGCTGTCTGAGAATCGTACCCAAAATTATTTTGAAAAACAAGCATTCGAGGTAACAAAGTCCTAGATTTGTTTCTGTAGTATTTTTATCCTTATCATAATTATTACTTCCAACAAAGCGTAACATGCAGTTTACTTTGAAACCATTCAAAGAGTAGTATCCCTTGTGTAATATAATAGATATAATGAAATCAATAATAACAACGGATAAAGAAATACAATAAAATAATATTATTGATGTTATATGAAGTAGTTTTTGCAGTACAGCTCGAATTTTGACAGTCTGGAATGCCATTCAAAGTGACTTGAACAAGCGAGGCCAGAGACACGAAAGCGTTTTCTAACACTTGCATGTATCATTTTCTCTCGTGATCAACTTGAAACAAGCAGAGTATCTTTAATCTGTATAACAATCGACCAGCTTTGAAGCATTCTAGATTGCATATCTCGAAAAGCTGTATCTCCTTCTGGCCAGGTGAAAGTAAGTAAATTCGCAAAACATTGGTTGTTTGGATCTAAACATGTTACCCTCTGGGAATCACAATATAATTTAGCCTTAAGAAGTATTTAGCTTCTGCACGCAAACGTATTATTAATACTGGCTTAGTAACAAGCATATATTTTTCTTTTTATCATATCATACTTCAAAGAAATTTATGAAAAATATTAAAAGCAAGCCTGATGTCTCCCATCGGTTAACTTATTTAACGTTTGTCCAATTTTATATTAACATGAACGCGAGAAAAGCAGAGTATCATTAAATCAATATGGACCAGCCTTCGGACATATTGCATATCTCGAAAAGATCTATCCATCTCACGGTCAGTTGAAATTAAGAACATTCGTGACACACTGGTTTCTTATATGATCAAGATAATATTGCTGTCTGAGAATCGTACCCAAAATTATTTTGAAAAACAAGCATTCGAGGTAACAAAGTCCTAGATTTGTTTCTGTAGTATTTTTATCCTTATCATAATTATTACTTCCAACAAAGCGTAACATGCAGTTTACTTTGAAAGCATTCAAAGAGTAGTATCCCTTGTGTAATATAATAGATATAATGAAATCAATAATAACAACGGATAAAGAAATACAATAAAATAATATTATTGATGTTATATGAAGTAGTTTTTGCAGTACAGCTCGAATTTTGACAGTCTGGAATGCCATTCAAAGTGACTTGAACAAGCGAGGCCAGAGACACGAAAGCGTTTTCTAACACTTGCATGTATCATTTTCTCTCGTGATCAACTTGAAACAAGCAGAGTATCTTTAATCTGTATAACTATCGACCAGCTTTGAAGCATTCTAGATTGCATATCTCGAAAAGCTGTATCTCCTTCTGGCCAGGTGAAAGTAAGTAAATTCGCAAAACATTGGTTGTTTGGATATAAACATGTTACCCTCTGGGAATCACAATATAATTTAGCCTTAAGAAGTATTTAGCTTCTGCACGCAAACGTATTATTAATACTGGCTTAGTAACAAGCATATATTTTTCTTTTTATCATATCATACTTCAAAGAAATTTATGAAAAATATTAAAAGCAAGCCTGATGTCTCCCATCGGTTAACTTATTTAACGTTTGTCCAATTTTATATTAACATGAACGCGAGAAAAGCAGAGTATCATTAAATCAATATGGACCAGCCTTCGGACATATTGCATATCTCGAAAAGATCTATCCATCTCACGGTCAGTTGAAATTAAGAACATTCGTGACACACTGGTTTCTTATATGATCAAGATAATATTGCTGTCTGAGAATCGTATCCAAAATTATTTTGAAAAACAAGCATTCGAGGTAACAAAGTCCTAGATTTGTTTCTGTAGTATTTTTATCCTTATCATAATTATTACTTCCAACAAAGCGTAACATGCAGTTTACTTTGAAACCATTCAAAGAGTAGTATCCCTTGTGTAATATAATAGATATAATGAAATCAATAATAACAACGGATAAAGAAATACAATAAAATAATATTATTGATGTTATATGAAGTAGTTTTTGCAGTACAGCTCGAATTTTGACAGTCTGGAATGCCATTCAAAGTGACTTGAACAAGCGAGGCCAGAGACACGAAAGCGTTTTCTAACACTTGCATGTATCATTTTCTCTCGTGATCAACTTGAAACAAGCAGAGTATCTTTAATCTGTATAACTATCGACCAGCTTTGAAGCATTCTAGATTGCATATCTCGAAAAGCTGTATCTCCTTCTGGCCAGGTGAAAGTAAGTAAATTCGCAAAACATTGGTTGTTTGGATATAAACATGTTACCCTCTGGGAATCACAATATAATTTAGCCTCAAGAAGTATTTAGCTTCTGCCCGCAAACGTATTATTAATACTGGCTTAGTAACAAGCATATATTTTTCTTTTTATCATATCATACTTCAAAGAAATTTTTGAAAAATATTAAAAGCAAGCCTGATGTCTCCCATCGGTTAGCTTATTTAACGTTTGTCCAATTTTATATTAACATGAACGCGAGAAAAGCAGAGTATCATTAAATCAATATGGACCAGCCTTCGGACATATTGCATATCTCGAAAAGATCTATCCATCTCACGGTCAGTTGAAATTAAGAACATTCGTGACACACTGGTTTCTTATATGATCAAGATAATATTGCTGTCTGAGAATCGTACCCAAAATTATTTTGAAAAACAAGCATTCGAGGTAACAAAGTCCTAGATTTGTTTCTGTAGTATTTTTATCCTTATCATAATTATTACTTCCAACAAAGCGTAACATGCAGTTTACTTTGAAAGCATTCAAAGAGTAGTATCCCTTGTGTAATATAATAGATATAATGAAATCAATAATAACAACGGATAAAGAAATACAATAAAATAATATTATTGATGTTATATGAAGTAGTTTTTGCAGTACAGCTCGAATTTTGACAGTCTGGAATGCCATTCAAAGTGACTTGAACAAGCGAGGCCAGAGACACGAAAGTGTTTTCTAACACTTGCATGTATCATTTTCTCTCGTGATCAACTTGAAACAAGCAGAGTATCTTTAATCTGTATAACTATCGACCAGCTTTGAAGCATTCTAGACTGCATATCTCGAAAAGCTGTATCTCCTTCTGGCCAGGTGATAGTAAGTAAATTCGCAAAACATTGGTTGTTTGGATGTAAATCATGTTACCCTCTGGGAATCACAATATAATTTAGCCTTAAGAAGTATTTAGCTTCTGCACGCAAACGTATTATTAATCCTGGCTTAGTAACAAGCATATATTTTTCTTTTTATCATATCATACTTCAAAGAAATGTTTGAAAAATATTAAAAGCAAGCCTGATGTCTCCCATCGGTTAGCTTATTTAACGTTTGTCCAATTTTATATTAACATGAACGCGAGAAAAGCAGAGTATCATTAAATCAATATGGACCAGCCTTCGGACATATTGCATATCTCGAAAAGATCTATCCATCTCACGGTCAGTTGAAATTAAGAACATTCGTGACACACTGGTTTCTTATATGATCAAGATAATATTGCTGTCTGAGAATCGTACCCAAAATTATTTTGAAAAACAAGCATTCGAGGTAACAAAGTCCTAGATTTGTTTCTGTAGTATTTTTATCCTTATCATAATTATTACTTCCAACAAAGCGTAACATGCAGTTTACTTTGAAAGCATTCAAAGAGTAGTATCCTTTGTGTAATATAATAGATATAATGAAATTAATAATAACAACGGATAAAGAAATACAATAAAATAATATTATTGATGTTATATGAAGTAGTTTTTGCAGTACAGCTCGAATTTTGACAGTCTGGAATACCATTCAAAGTGACTTGAACAAGCGAGGCCAGAGACACGAAAGCGTTTTCTAACACTTGCATGTATCATTTTCTCTCGTGATCAACTTGAAACAAGCAGAGTATCTTTAATCTGTATAACTATCGACCAGCTTTGAAGCATTCTAGACTGCATATCTCGAAAAGATGTATCTCCTTCTGGCCAGGTGAAAGTAAGTAAATTCGCAAAACATTGGTTGTTTGGATATAAATCATGTTACCCTCTGGGAATCACAATATAATTTAGCCTTAAGAAGTATTTAGCTTCTGCACGCAAACGTATTATTAATACTGGCTTAGTAACAAGCATATATTTTTCTTTTTATCATATCATACTTCAAAGAAATTTATGAAAAATATTAAAAGCAAGCCTGATGTCTCCCATCGGTTAGCTTATTTAACGTTTGTCCAATTTTATATTAACATGAACGCGAGAAAAGCAGAGTATCATTAAATCAATATGGACCAGCCTTCGGACATATTGCATATCTCGAAAAGATCTATCCATCTCACGGTCACTTGAAATGAAGAACATTCGTGACACACTGGTTTCTTATATGATCAAGATAATATTGCTATCTGAGAATCGTACCCAAAATTATTTTGAAAAACAAGCATTCGAGGTAACAAAGTCCTAGATTTGTTTCTGTAGTATTTTTATCCTTATCATAATTATTACTTCCAACAAAGCGTAACATGCAGTTTACTTTGAAACCATTCAAAGAGTAGTATCCCTTGTGTAATATAATAGATATAATGAAATCAATAATAACAACGGATAAAGAAATACAATAAAATAATATTATTGATGTTATATGAAGTAGTTTTTGCAGTACAGCTCGAATTTTGACAGTCTGGAATGCCATTCAAAGTGACTTGAACAAGCGAGGCCAGAGACACGAAAGCGTTTTCTAACACTTGCATGTATCATTTTCTCTCGTGATCAACTTGAAACAAGCAGAGTATCTTTAATCTGTATAACTATCGACCAGGTTTGAAGCATTCTAGACTGCATATCTCGAAAAGCTGTATCTCATTCTGGCGCGAGAACACAACACTTGCATGTTGCAAGAATTAGACACAACACTTGCATGTACCATTTTGTCTCGTGATCAACTTGAAACAAGCAGAGAATCTTTAATCTGTATAACTATCGACCAGCTTTGAAGCATTCTAGACTGCATATCTCGAAAAGCTGTATCTCATTCTGGCGCGAGAACACAACACTTGCATGTTGCAAGAATTAGACACAACACTTGCATGTATCATTTTCTCTCGTGATCAACTTGAAACAAGCAGAGTATCTTTAATCTGTAACTATCGACCAGCTTTGAAGCATTCTAGACTGCATATCTCGAAAAGCTGTATCTCCTTCTGGCCAGGTGAAAGTAAGTAAATTCGCAAAACATTGGTTGTTTGGATATAAATCATGTTACCCTCTGGGAATCACAATATAATTTAGCCTTAAGAAGTATTTAGCTTCTGCACGCAAACGTATTATTAATACTGGCTTAGTAACAAGCATATATTTTTCTTTTTATCATATCATACTTCAAAGAAATTTATGAAAAATATTAAAAGCAAGCCTGATGTCTCCCATCGGTTAGCTTATTTAACGTTTGTCCAATTTTATATTAACATGAACGCGAGAAAAGCAGAGTATCATTAAATCAATATGGACCAGCCTTCGGACATATTGCATATCTCGAAAAGATCTATCCATCTCACGGTCAGTTGAAATTAAGAACATTCGTGACACACTGGTTTCTTATATGATCAAGATAATATTGCTGTCTGAGAATCGTACCCAAAATTATTTTGAAAAACAAGCATTCGAGGTAACAAAGTCCTAGATTTGTTTCTGTAGTATTTTTATCCTTATCATAATTATTACTTCCAACAAAGCGTAACATGCAGTTTACTTTGAAACCATTCAAAGAGTAGTATCCCTTGTGTAATATAATAGATATAATGAAATCAATAATAACAACGGATAAAGAAATACAATAAAATAATATTATTGATGTTATATGAAGTAGTTTTTGCAGTACAGCTCGAATTTTGACAGTCTGGAATGCCATTCAAAGTGACTTGAACAAGCGAGGCCAGAGACACGAAAGCGTTTTCTAACACTTGCATGTATCATTTTCTCTCGTGATCAACTTGAAACAAGCAGAGAATCTTTAATCTGTATAACTATCGACCAGCTTTGAAGCATTCTAGACTGCATATCTCGAAAAGATGTATCTCCTTCTGGCCAGGTGAAAGTAAGTAAATTCGCAAAACATTGGTTGTTTGGATATAAATCATGTTACCCTCTGGGAATCACAATATAATTTAGCCTTAAGAAGTATTTAGCTTCTGCACGCAAACGTATTATTAATACTGGCTTAGTAACAAGCATATATTTTTCTTTTTATCATATCATACTTCAAAGAAATTTATGAAAAATATTAAAAGCAAGCCTGATGTCTCCCATCGGTTAGCTTATTTAACGTTTGTCCAATTTTATATTAACATGAACGCGAGAAAAGCAGAGTATCATTAAATCAATATGGACCAGCCTTCGGACATATTGCATATCTCGAAAAGATCTATCCATCTCACGGTCACTTGAAATTAAGAACATTCGTGACACACTGGTTTCTTATATGATCAAGATAATATTGCTGTCTGAGAATCGTACCCAAAATTATTTTGAAAAACAAGCATTCGAGGTAACAAAGTCCTAGATTTGTTTCTGTAGTATTTTTATCCTTATCATAATTATTACTTCCAACAAAGCGTAACATGCAGTTTACTTTGAAACCATTCAAAGAGTAGTATCCCTTGTGTAATATAATAGATATAATGAAATCAATAATAACAACGGATAAAGAAATACAATAAAATAATATTATTGATGTTATATGAAGTAGTTTTTGCAGTACAGCTCGAATTTTGACAGTCTGGAATGCCATTCAAAGTGACTTGAACAAGCGAGGCCAGAGACACGAAAGCGTTTTCTAACACTTGCATGTATCATTTTCTCTCGTGATCAACTTGAAACAAGCAGAGTATCTTTAATCTGTATAACTATCGACCAGGTTTGAAGCATTCTAGACTGCATATCTCGAAAAGCTGTATCTCATTCTGGCGCGAGAACACAACACTTGCATGTTGCAAGAATTAGACACAACACTTGCATGTACCATTTTGTCTCGTGATCAACTTGAAACAAGCAGAGAATCTTTAATCTGTATAACTATCGACCAGCTTTGAAGCATTCTAGACTGCATATCTCGAAAAGCTGTATCTCATTCTGGCGCGAGAACACAACACTTGCATGTTGCAAGAATTAGACACAACACTTGCATGTACCATTTTGTCTCGTGATCAACTTGAAACAAGCAGAGAATCTTTAATCTGTATAACTATCGACCAGCTTTGAAGCATTCTAGACTGCATATCTCGAAAAGCTGTATCTCCTTCTGGCCAGGTGAAAGTAAGTAAATTCGCAAAACATTGGTTGTTTGGATATAAATCATGTTACCCTCTGGGAATCACAATATAATTTAGCCTTAAGAAGTATTTAGCTTCTGCACGCAAACGTATTATTAATACTGGCTTAGTAACAAGCATATATTTTTCTTTTTATCATATCATACTTCAAAGAAATTTATGAAAAATATTAAAAGCAAGCCTGATGTCTCCCATCGGTTAGCTTATTTAACGTTTGTCCAATTTTATATTAACATGAACGCGAGAAAAGCAGAGTATCATTAAATCAATATGGACCAGCCTTCGGACATATTGCATATCTCGAAAAGATCTATCCATCTCACGGTCAGTTGAAATTAAGAACATTCGTGACACACTGGTTTCTTATATGATCAAGATAATATTGCTGTCTGAGAATCGTACCCAAAATTATTTTGAAAAACAAGCATTCGAGGTAACAAAGTCCTAGATTTGTTTCTGTAGTATTTTTATCCTTATCATAATTATTACTTCCAACAAAGCGTAACATGCAGTTTACTTTGAAACCATTCAAAGAGTAGTATCCCTTGTGTAATATAATAGATATAATGAAATCAATAATAACAACGGATAAAGAAATACAATAAAATAATATTATTGATGTTATATGAAGTAGTTTTTGCAGTACAGCTCGAATTTTGACAGTCTGGAATGCCATTCAAAGTGACTTGAACAAGCGAGGCCAGAGACACGAAAGCGTTTTCTAACACTTGCATGTATCATTTTCTCTCGTGATCAACTTGAAACAAGCAGAGAATCTTTAATCTGTATAACTATCGACCAGCTTTGAAGCATTCTAGACTGCATATCTCGAAAAGATGTATCTCCTTCTGGCCAGGTGAAAGTAAGTAAATTCGCAAAACATTGGTTGTTTGGATATAAATCATGTTACCCTCTGGGAATCACAATATAATTTAGCCTTAAGAAGTATTTAGCTTCTGCACGCAAACGTATTATTAATACTGGCTTAGTAACAAGCATATATTTTTCTTTTTATCATATCATACTTCAAAGAAATTTATGAAAAATATTAAAAGCAAGCCTGATGTCTCCCATCGGTTAGCTTATTTAACGTTTGTCCAATTTTATATTAACATGAACGCGAGAAAAGCAGAGTATCATTAAATCAATATGGACCAGCCTTCGGACATATTGCATATCTCGAAAAGATCTATCCATCTCACGGTCACTTGAAATTAAGAACATTCGTGACACACTGGTTTCTTATATGATCAAGATAATATTGCTGTCTGAGAATCGTACCCAAAATTATTTTGAAAAACAAGCATTCGAGGTAACAAAGTCCTAGATTTGTTTCTGTAGTATTTTTATCCTTATCATAATTATTACTTCCAACAAAGCGTAACATGCAGTTTACTTTGAAACCATTCAAAGAGTAGTATCCCTTGTGTAATATAATAGATATAATGAAATCAATAATAACAACGGATAAAGAAATACAATAAAATAATATTATTGATGTTATATGAAGTAGTTTTTGCAGTACAGCTCGAATTTTGACAGTATGGAATGCCATTCAAAGTGACTTGAACAAGCGAGGCCATAGACACGAAAGCGTTTTCTAACACTTGCATGTATCATTTTCTCTCGTGATCAACTTGAAACAAGCAGAGTGTCTTTAATCTGTATAACTATCGACCAGCTTTGAAGCATTCTAGACTGCATATCTCGAAAAGCTGTATCTCCTTCTGGCGAGAACAGAACACTTGCATGTTGCAAGAATTAGACACAACACTTGCATGTATCATTTTCTCTCGTGATCAACTTGAAACAAGCAGAGTATCTTTAATCTGTATAACTATCGACCAGCTTTGAAGCATTGTAAACCGCATATCTCGAAAATATGTATCTCCTTCTGGCCAGGTGAAAGTAAGTAAATTCGGAAAACATTGGTTGTTTGGATATAAATCATGTTACCCTCTGGGAATCAGAATATAATTTAGCCTTAAGAAGTATTTAGCTTCTGCACGCAAACGTATTATTAATACTGGCTTAGTAACAAGCGTATATATTTATTTTTATCATATCATACTTTAAAGAAATTTATGAAAAATATTAAAAGGAGCCCTGATGTCTCCCATCGGTTAGCTTATTTAACGTTTGTCCAATTTTATATTAACATGAACGCGTGAAAAGCAGAGTATCATTAAATCAATATGGACCAGCCTTCGGGCATATTGCATATCTCGAAAAGATCTATCCATCTTACGGTCAGTTGAAATTAAGAACATTCGTGACACATTGGTTCCTTACATGATCAAGATAATATAGCTGTCTGAGAATCGTACCCAAAATTATTTTGAAAAACAAGCTTTCGAGGTAACAAAGTCCTAGATTTGATTCTGTAGTATTTTTATCCTTATCATAATTATTACTTCCAACAAAGCGTAACATGCAGTTTACTTTGAAACCCTTCAAAGAGTAGTATCCCTTGTGTAATATAATGGATATAATGAAATCAATAATAACAACGGATAAAGAAATACAATAAAATAATATGATTGATGTTATCTGAAGTAGTTTTTGTAGTACAGCTCGAATTTTGACATATTTTTGTCGAAACTTTAAATCCAGGGGGTGGAAGAGTGGGGCGAGATATTTTCTAGTACAGCTCGAATTTTGACATATTTTTGTCGAACTTTAAATCCAGGGTGGGGGGGGGGGGGGGGGGGGGAGGGCGGGAAGAGTGGGGCGAGATATTTTCTAGTCGTCTTTTCATACAATCATCTGGCATGTATTTGAGTATGGTTAGCAGCATCCACTTGTGTAATATAGTAGATATAATAAAATGAATAATAACAGCAGATAAAGAAACACAATATTATTGATGTTATCTAAAGTGTTATTTGATGTAGAGCTCGGATTTTAATTTTTGGATTTTACTTTGAAACCCTTCAAAGAGTATTATCTCTTGTGTAATATAATAGATATAATGAAATCAATAATAACAACGGATAAAGAAATACAATAAAATAATATTATTGATGTTATATGAAGTAGTGTTTGCAGTACAGCTCGAATTTTGACAGTCTGGAATGCCATTCAAAGTGACTTGAACAAGCGAAGCCAGAGACACAAAAGCGTTTTCTAACACTTGCATGTACCATTTTGTCTCGTGATCAACTTGAAACAAGCAGAGTATCTTTAATCTGTATAACTATCGACCAGCTTTGAAGCATTCTAGACTGCATATCTCGAAAAGATGTATCTCCTTCTGGCCAGCTGAAAGGAAGTAAATTCGCAAAACATTTGTTACTTGGATATAGATCATGTCATAATATTATTTTTAGCTCAGTTCTGCACGCAAACGTATTATTAATACTGGCTTAGTAACAAGCATATATATTTCTTTTTATCATATCATACTTCAAAGAAATTTATGAAAAATATTAAAAGCAGCCCTGATGTCTCCCATCGGTTAGCTTATTTAACGTTTGTCCAATTTTATATTAACATGAACGCGAGAAAAGCAGCTGAGTATCATTAGATCGATATTGACCAGCCTTCGGGCATATTGCATATCTCGAAAAGATCTAACCATCTCACGGTCAGTTGAAATTAAGAATATTCGTGACACACTGGTTTCTTATATGATCAAGATAATATTGCTGTCTGAGAATCGTACGCAAAATTATTTTGAAAAACAAGCTTTCGAGGTAACAAAGTCCTAGATTTGTTTCTGTGTATTTTTATCCTTATCATAATTATTACTTCCAACAAAGTGTAACATGGAGTTTACTTTGAAACCCTTCAAAGAGTAATATCCCTTGTGTAATATAATAGACATAATAAATCAAAAATAAACACGGGTATAGAAAGACAATAAAATTATAGTATTGATGTTATCTGAAGTAGTTTTTGTAGTACAGCTCGAATTTTGACATATTTTTGTCGAACTTTAAATCCAGGGTGGGGGGGGGGGGGGGGGGGGGAGGGCGGGAAGAGTGGGGCGAGATATTTTCTAGTCGTCTTTTCATACAATCATCTGGCATGTATTTGAGTATGGTTAGTAGCATCCACTTGTGTAATATAGTAGATATAATAAAATGAATAATAACAGGAGATAAAGAAACACAATATTATTGATGTTATCTAAAGTGGTATTTGATGTAGAGCTCGGATTTTAATTTTTGGATTTTACTTTGAAACCCTTCAAAGAGTATTATCTCTTGTGTAATATAATAGATATAATGAAATCAATAATAACAAACGGATAAAGAAATACAATAAAATAATATTTTTGATGTTATATGAAGTAGTTTTTGCAGTACAGCTCGAATTTTGACCGTCTGGAATGCCATTCAAAGTGACTTGAACAAGCGAAGCCAGAGACACGAAAGCGTTTTCTAACACTTGCATGTATCATTTTCACCCGTGATCAACTTGAAACAAGCAGAGTATCTTTAATCTGTATTACTATCGACCAGCTTTGAAGCATTCTAGACTGCATATCTCGAAAAGATGTATCTCCTTCTGGCCAGCTGAAAGTAAGTAAATTCGCAAAACATTTGTTGCTTGGATATAGATCATGTCATAATATTATTTTTAGCTCAGTTCTGCACGCAAACGTATTATTAATACTGGCTTAGTAACAAGCATATATTTTTCTTTTTATCATATCATACTTCAAAGAAATTTATGAAAAATATTAAAAGCAGCCCTGATGTCTCCAATCGGTTAGCTTATTTAACGTTTGTCCAATTTTATATTAACATGAACGCGAGAAAAGCAGAGTATCATTAAATCAATATGGACCAGCCTTCGGGCATATTGCATATCTCGAAAAGCTCTATCCATCTCACGTTCAGTTGAAATGAAGAACATTCGTGACACACTTGTTTCTTTTATGATCAAGATAATATTGCTGTCTGAGAATGGTACGCAAAATTATTTTGAAAAACAAGCTTTCGAGGTAACAAAGTCCTAGATTTGATTCTGTAGTATTTTTATCCTTATCATAATTATTACTTCCAACAAAGCGTAACATGCAGTTTACTTTGAAACCCTTCAAAGAGTAGTATCCCTTGTGTAATATAATGGATATAATGAAATCAATAATAACAACGGATAAAGAAACACAATAAAATAATATGATTGATGTTATATGAAGTAGGTTTTGCAGTACAGATCGAATTTTG
This sequence comes from Actinernus sp. WN-2022, assembly GCA_030867875.1. NCBI lineage: Eukaryota > Metazoa > Cnidaria > Anthozoa > Actiniaria > Actinernidae > Actinernus > Actinernus sp. WN-2022. Next base: position 121,302,252 of record JAOWCC010000577.1, read on the forward strand.
ACATTGTCTGGAATGCCATTCAAAGTGACTTGAACAAGCGAGGCCAGAGACACGAAAGCGCCCGAGAGGACGCAAGTGGGTTTGTACTGTAAGTACACCCGATGATTAAGTAATTAAGTTGTGGTCAGGTTAGGTGTTATGTTCTGTCAATGAAACTGAATAAAGCTGTCATGATAGTCTTTATATTTCGAAATCATTTTAGTGTGATGCATTCAGTATTAAAATTCATAATCCGGTTCGCGCATCCCGAGATCACCGTTCTAGACATGGCGCCAAAGAAGGGCCTTTTGCCCTTCCGCACTGTTTGTAGTTTACAACTGCTCGATACTAGGGGCAGACGGTCACGGATATATGCTCAGCTTCAGAATCTGTGGATTAAACCCCAAATATACTTCGGCACGTGCAAGCTCACTTTGAGTTTTCCGGTGGACATAATTCCAAAGTGGAAAAGTAATTCCATTCAATTTGGAAAATGGCCGTCCGTATGAAGAACAAGGGTCGTCCTCTGCATGAAGATGACATTTTAGTCTCATTCTTTGGTCTGATTGGAGTAATTCTATTACAGCATCAAATGTCTCGTTCAATTTCGACAAATACTTGTTTCGGATATGGCTATGGAATGGTGTGCTTTCCTTTGACCTCAACAAAGAATTATTCTGGCGGGAAACCAGTGAGATCAGTCGACTCGTCATCGTCACAATCTCTAAATACGAAAGATATTTGCCATAATACAGACAGGATACTCTACTTTCTGAGAAGACATTTCTGGTAAAGATATGTATGAGCCAATCAATGCTATACAGCCATGGTTTAAGAACACTAACTGATCTTTGTAAACGTGAGGTGCGCTATCAGTTACACAGCTTTCTCAAGCCTAGGATGTGAAGAAAAAAACATTTTCATAATTAATTTATATTGAAGATCCTTCTTCTACTATGTGGAGATGATGCGGGCCCTGGCTGGGCTGGCCTAAATTTTAAAACTGCGGAAAGGGTATTGTGGAAACACATGACAGGCGGTGAGTAACTCACAGATCACAAAACTTGGAAAGACGGAGGTAAGATTTGTTATTTTGTATTTTATTGAATTCAATACGTAGCTATTAACCCAGCTTTGTATTGTAATGCGGCCATTCGGCGTTTCCGTTTTAAAACAATAATTATTATACTGTACAATTACCATTTTCTAAATTAATAATATTTCCTGAAATTTATCATATATTCTCTTGATCTGTGTATTACCTAAAGAAAACCTAAAGAGAGCACAATTTTGGTGCTATTATAACTGCGTAAAAACTCCTGTTAAACAGAATATCTCTCTGTCAGGAACGCCTTGAGGTACCAACTATGCTTGTTATTTTACGCAGGTTTTTTTTCCCAATTAACCCAGCTTTGTATTGTAATGCGGTCATTCGGCGTTTCCGTTTTAAAACAATAATTATTATATACTGTACAATTACCATTTTCTAAATTAATAATATTTCCTGAAATTTATCATATATTCTCTTGATCTGTGTATTACCTAAAGAAAACCTAAAGACGGCACACTATTGGTGCTATTGTAACTGCGTAAAAATTCCTGTTAAACAGAATATCTCTCTGTCAGGAACGCCTTGAGGTACCAACTATGCTTGTTATTTTACGCAGTTTTTTTTTCAAATATTAACCAGTATTTTCGTATGTAAACATTTTAAATGCGTACGGAGTAACTTTAGGTCAGTCCAGTCAGGCACCCAGACGTTTTGTCGGAGCGTGCTACTACTAGCGATAAACTGTATTTTTTGTATGTAAACATTTTAAATGCGTACGGAGTAACTTTAGGTCAGACCAGTGGCACCCAGATGTTTCGTCGGAGCGTGCTACTGCTAGCGATAAACTGTATTTTTTGTAACTTTAGGTCAGACCAGTGGCAGCCAGATGTTTCGTCGGAGCGTGCTACTACTAGCGATAAACTGTAGTTTTTGTATGTAAACATTTTAAATGCGTACGGAGTAACTTTAGGTCAGACCAGTGGCACCCAGATGTTTCGTCGGAGCGTGCTACTGCTAGCGATAAACTGTATTTTTTGTAACTTTAGGTCAGACCAGTGGCAGCCAGATGTTTCGTCGGAGCGTGCTACTCCTAGCGATAAACTGTATTTGTTTTAACTTTAGGTCAGATCAGTGGCACCCAGATGTTTCGTCGGAGCGTGCTACTGCTAGCGATAAACTGTATTTTTTGTATGTAAACATTTTAAATGCGTACGGAGTAACTTTAGGTCAGACCAGTGGCAGCCAGATGTTTCGTCGGAGCGTGCTACTGCTAGCGATAAACTGTATTTTTTGGATGTAAACATTTTAAATGCGTACGGAGTAACTTTAGGTCAGACCAGTGGCACCCAGATGTTTCGTCGGAGCGTGCTACTGCTAGCGATAAACTGTATTTTTTGTAACTTTAGGTCAGACCAGTGGCAGCCAGATGTTTCGTCGGAGCGTGCTACTCCTAGCGATAAACTGTATTTGTTTTAACTTTAGGTCAGATCAGTGGCACCCAGATGTTTCGTCGGAGCGTGCTACTGCTAGCGATAAACTGTATTTTTTGTATGTAAACATTTTAAATGCGTACGGAGTAACTTTAGGACAGACCAGTGGCAGCCAGATGTTTCGTCGGAGCGTGCTACTGCTAGCGATAAACTGTATTTTTTGGATGTAAACATTTTAAATGCGTACGGAGTAACTTTAGGTCAGACCAGTGGCACCCAGATGTTTCGTCGGAGCGTGCTACTGCTAGAGATAAACTATATTCTTAGTTAATTTGCAAACATTTTAAAATGCCTACGCAGTAACTTAGGTCAGGCCAGTAGCATCCGGTCGTTCCGTCGGAGTGTGCTACTGCTAGAGATAACCCGTAGAAATCATGAACAGTAAATAATGGAATAAAATAAAATTGTCTCATAAATGTTACAATAAAAACGGTTTTAAAATAATGACTTGATATTGATTTCCTTCCGGCTGAAGTACTCTAATCTAACGAAAAACAAAGTATTTACCCCTTCAACTATTCTAATTATAACTATAACACACTCAGTGATAGAAAACTAAATGAAAAAATAACAATTCCTTACTCATTGTGTGAGAAATAAAATAAAATTGCAGACTATAGTCGGCCAAGCCGGGTTATCATGGTGAATATGACTGGATACATGAAGAAAAAAAACAGCCCAGTGCCGGTCCAGTATCTTTCAATTCGAAGCCGGCCGGGGATGCCTTGCCAGTTTTCTATCTCAACCGGCTTCCAACTAAATTGATGACTATCTACCGATGTACTCACCATTATTGGTCATTTTGTAGTCAAAATCTAATTCTAAGCATTTGGAAAACCATGAGGAAAAATGTATTCCGGTTCTGTTTGCCATCTACTGACGGTCATGGATTGTTTCAGCAATTTGATCTGGTTTATCCTTTGACGTAAAAGCGTATAGAATCGTCTAATAGGATTATTAGGGATTTAGACACCCCGAAACTTGAAACACAGCGTGTGTAATGGGAAGTATGAATGGAATCCAGGGTAAGGTACAAAGGATTTAGCCGACGTACTTACAGTACACACCCACTTGCGTCCTCTCATGTTTCGAAAACGTTTTCTAACACTTGCATGTATCATTTTCTCTTGCGATCAACTTGAAACAAGCAGAGTATCTTTAATCTGTATAACTATCGACCAGCTTTGAAGCATTCTAGACTGCATATCTCGAAAAGATGTATCTCCTTCTGGCCAGCTGAAAGTAAGTAAATTCGCAAAACATTGGTTGCTTGGATATAGATCATGTCACAATATTATTTTTAGCTCAGTTCTGCACGCAAACGTATTATTAATACTGGCTTAGTAACAAGCATATATTTTTCTTTTTATCATATCATACTTCAAAGAAATTTATGAAAAATATTAAAAGCAAGCCTGATGTCTCCCATCGGTTAACTTATTTAACGTTTGTCCAATTTTATATTAACATGAACGCGAGAAAAGCAGAGTATCATTAAATCAATATGGACCAGCCTTCGGACATATTGCATATCTCGAAAAGATCTATCCATCTCACGGTCAGTTGAAATTAAGAACATTCGTGACACACTGGTTTCTTATATGATCAAGATAATATTGCTGTCTGAGAATCGTACCCAAAATTATTTTGAAAAACAAGCATTCGAGGTAACAAAGTCCTAGATTTGTTTCTGTAGTATTTTTATCCTTATCATAATTATTACTTCCAACAAAGCGTAACATGCAGTTTACTTTGAAAGCATTCAAAGAGTAGTATCCCTTGTGTAATATAATAGATATAATGAAATAAATAATAACAACGGATAAAGAAATACAATAAAATAATATTATTGATGTTATATGAAGTAGTTTTTGCAGTACAGCTCGAATTTTGACAGTCTGGAATGCCATTCAAAGTGACTTGAACAAGCGAAGCCAGAGACACGAAAGCGTTTTCTAACACTTGCATGTATCATTTTCACTCGTGATCAACTTGAAACAAGCAGAGTATCTTTAATCTGTATAACTATCGACCAGCTTTGAAGCATTCTAGACTGCATATCTCGAAAAGATGTATCTCCTTCTGGCCAGCTGAAAGTAAGTAAATTCGCAAAACATTTGTTGCTTGGATATAGATCATGTCATAATATTATTTTTAGCTCAGTTCTGCACGCAAACGTATTATTAATACTGGCTTAGTAACAAGCATATATTTTTCTTTTTATCATATCATACTTCAAAGAAATTTATGAAAAATATTAAAAGCAGCCCTGATGTCTCCCATCGGTTAGCTTATTTAACGTTTGTCCAATTTTATATTAACATGAACGCGAGAAAAGCAGAGTATCATTAAATCAATATGGACCAGCCTTCGGGCATATTGCATATCTCGAAAAGCTCTATCCATCTCACGTTCAGTTGAAATGAAGAACATTCGTGACACACTTGTTTCTTTTATGATCAAGATAATATTGCTGTCTGAGAATGGTACGCAAAATTATTTTGAAAAACAAGCTTTCGAGGTAACAAAGTCCTAGATTTGATTCTGTAGTATTTTTATCCTTATCATAATTATTACTTCCAACAAAGCGTAACATGCAGTTTACTTTGAAACCCTTCAAAGAGTAGTATCCCTTGTGTAATATAATGGATATAATGAAATCAATAATAACAACGGATAAAGAAACACAATAAAATAATATGATTGATGTTATATGAAGTAGGTTTTGCAGTACAGATCGAATTTTGACATTGTCTGGAATGCCATTCAAAGTGACTTGAACAAGCGAGGCCAGAGACACGAAAGCGCCCGAGAGGACGCAAGTGGGTTTGTACTGTAAGTACACCCGATGATTAAGTAATTAAGTTGTGGTCAGGTTAGGTGTTATGTTCTGTCAATGAAACTGAATAAAGCTGTCATGATAGTCTTTATATTTCGAAATCATTTTAGTGTGATGCATTCAGTATTAAAATTCATAATCCGGTTCGCGCATCCCGAGATCACCGTTCTAGACATGGCGCCAAAGAAGGGCCTTTTGCCCTTCCGCAGTGTTTGTAGTTTACAACTGCTCGATACTAGGGGCAGACGGTCACGGATATATGCTCAGCTTCAGAATCTGTGGATTAAACCCCAAATATACTTCGGCACGTGCAAGCTCACTTTGAGTTTTCCGGTGGACATAATTCCAAAGTGGAAAAGTAATTCCATTCAATTTGGAAAATGGCCGTCCGTATGAAGAACAAGGGTCGTCCTCTGCATGAAGATGACATTTTAGTCTCATTCTTTGGTCTGATTGGAGTAATTCTATTACAGCATCAAATGTCTCGTTCAATTTCGACAAATACTTGTTTCGGATATGGCTATGAAATGGTGTGCTTTCCTTTGACCTCAACAAAGAATTATTCTGGCGGGAAACCAGTGAGATCAGTCGACTCGTCATCGTCACAATCTCTAAATACGAAAGATATTTGCCATAATACAGACAGGATACTCTACTTTCTGAGAAGACATTTCTGGTAAAGATATGTATGAGCCAATCAATGCTATACAGCCATGGTTTAAGAACACTAACTGATCTTTGTAAACGTGAGGTGCGCTATCAGTTACACAGCTTTCTCAAGCCTAGGATGTGAAGAAAAAAACATTTTCATAATTAATTTATATTGAAGATCCTTCTTCTACTATGTGGAGATGATGCGGGCCCTGGCTGGGCTGGCCTAAATTTTAAAACTGCGGAAAGGGTATTGTGGAAACACATGACAGGCGGTGAGTAACTCACAGATCACAAAACTTGGAAAGACGGAGGTAAGATTTGTTATTTTGTATTTTATTGAATTCAATACGTAGCTATTAACCCAGCTTTGTATTGTAATGCGGCCATTCGGCGTTTCCGTTTTAAAACAATAATTATTATACTGTACAATTACCATTTTCTAAATTAATAATATTTCCTGAAATTTATCATATATTCTCTTGATCTGTGTATTACCTAAAGAAAACCTAAAGAGAGCACAATTTTGGTGCTATTATAACTGCGTAAAAACTCCTGTTAAACAGAATATCTCTCTGTCAGGAACGCCTTGAGGTACCAACTATGCTTGTTATTTTACGCAGGTTTTTTCCCCAATTAACCCAGCTTTGTATTGTAATGCGGTCATTCGGCGTTTCCGTTTTAAAACAATAATTATTATATACTGTACAATTACCATTTTCTAAATTAATAATATTTCCTGAAATTTATCATATATTCTCTTGATCTGTGTATTACCTAAAGAAAACCTAAAGACGGCACACTATTGGTACTATTGTAACTGCGTAAAAATTCCTGTTAAACAGAATATCTCTCTGTCAGGAACGCCTTGAGGTACCAACTATGCTTGTTATTTTACGCAGTTTTTTTTCAAATATTAACCAGTATTTTCGTATGTAAACATTTTAAATGCGTACGGAGTAACTTTAGGTCAGTCCAGTCAGGCACCCAGACGTTTTGTCGGAGCGTGCTACTACTAGCGATAAACTGTATTTTTTGTATGTAAACATTTTAAATGCGTACGGAGTAACTTTAGGTCAGACCAGTGGCACCCAGATGTTTCGTCGGAGCGTGCTACTGCTAGCGATAAACTGTATTTTTTGTAACTTTAGGTCAGACCAGTGGCAGCCAGATGTTTCGTCGGAGCGTGCTACTACTAGCGATAAACTGTAGTTTTTGTATGTAAACATTTTAAATGCGTACGGAGTAACTTTAGGTCAGACCAGTGGCACCCAGATGTTTCGTCGGAGCGTGCTACTGCTAGCGATAAACTGTATTTTTTGTAACTTTAGGTCAGACCAGTGGCAGCCAGATGTTTCGTCGGAGCGTGCTACTCCTAGCGATAAACTGTATTTGTTTTAACTTTAGGTCAGATCAGTGGCACCCAGATGTTTCGTCGGAGCGTTCTACTGCTAGCGATAAACTGTATTTTTTGTATGTAAACATTTTAAATGCGTACGGAGTAACTTTAGGTCAGACCAGTGGCAGCCAGATGTTTCGTCGGAGCGTGCTACTGCTAGCGATAAACTGTATTTTTTGGATGTAAACATTTTAAATGCGTACGGAGTAACTTTAGGTCAGACTAGTGGCACCCAGATGTTTCGTCAGAGCGTGCTACTGCCAGCGATAAACTGTATTTTTTGTAACTTTAGGTCAGACCAGTGGCAGCCAGATGTTTCGTTGGAGCGTGCTACTGCTAGCGATAAACTGTAATTTTTGGATGTAAACATTTTAAATGCGTACGGAGTAACTTTAGATCAGACCAGTGGCACCCAGATGTTTCGTCGGAGCGTGCTACTGCTAGAGATAAACTATATTCTTAGTTAATTTGCAAACATTTTAAAATGCCTACGCAGTAACTTAGGTCAGGCCAGTAGCATCCGGTCGTTCCGTCGGAGTGTGCTACTGCTAGAGATAACCCGTAGAAATCATGAACAGTAAATAATGGAATAAAATAAAATTGTCTCATAAATGTTACAATAAAAACGGTTTTAAAATAATGACTTGATATTGATTTCCTTCCGGCTGAAGTACTCTAATCTAACGAAAAACAAAGTATTTACCCCTTCAACTATTCTAATTATAACTATAACACACTCAGTGATAGAAAACTAAATGAAAAAATAACAATTCCTTACTCATTGTGTGAGAAATAAAATAAAATTGCAGACTATAGTCGGCCAAGCCGGGTTATCATGGTGAATATGACTGGATACATGAAGAAAAAAAACAGCCCAGTGCCGGTCCAGTATCTTTCAATTCGAAGCCGGCCGGGGATGCCTTGCCAGTTTTCTATCTCAACCGGCTTCCAACTAAATTGATGACTATCTACCGATGTACTCACCATTATTGGTCATTTTGTAGTCAAAATCTAATTCTAAGCATTTGGAAAACCATGAGGAAAAATGTATTCCGGTTCTGTTTGCCATCTACTGACGGTCATGGATTGTTTCAGCAATTTGATCTGGTTTATCCTTTGACGTAAAAGCGTATAGAATCGTCTAATAGGATTATTAGGGATTTAGACACCCTGAAACTTGAAACACAGTGTGTGTAATGGGAAGTATGAATGGAATCCAGGGTAAGGTACAAAGGATTTAGCCGACGTACTTACAGTACACACCCACTTGCGTCCTCTCATGTTTCGAAAACGTTTTCTAACACTTGCATGTATCATTTTCTCTCGTGATCAACTTGAAACAAGCAGAGTATCTTTAATCTGTATAACTATCGATCAGCTTTGAAGCATTCTAGACTGCATATCTCGAAAAGATGTATCTCCTTCTGGCCAGCTGAAAGTCAGTAAATTCGCAAAACATTGGTTGTTTGGATATAAATACTGGCTTAGTAACAAGCACATATTTTTCTTTTTATCATATAATACTTCAAAGAAATTTATGAAAAATATTAAAAGGGGGAGTTAAGCCGTTTTGAATTTTTATTTTCCCTGTCATTTCGCCCCCTGAACTTTACTGTCAACCAAATGAAGACGACCCCCTGCAATTTTCCATAGGTAACATTTTGGTGAAAACCCCATGTCTCTACGATGTTCCTTTCTACCCGTAAAAATCCATCGCCCTTTCCGTTTTGGCCGCAAAGCATGCTGGGACAGTTTCACTTGCTATTTCCCTGTCCAGAACTGGATTAAATAAAGTTGCAGCGCTAAAATTATAGTTTTGAAACTAAATACCACGAAAAAAACATGGTGCTTGAAAATGTGGTGTAAGAAATGCGAACCTTGCAAAACTGAGGGGGGAGGGGTGGAAAATCCTATGCCTTTCCTGTTCAAAATGGAACCCTCCCCCATTAGAAGTGGCTTGAATGAAGTTGCAGCGCTAAAATCATAGTGTTGGTAGTAAACACGACGAACACAACTTATTGGTTGCAAATGTGGGGTAAGAAATGCGAACCCTGCAAAACTGAGGGGGGAGGGGTGGAAAATGCTATGCCTTTCCTGTTCATAATGGAACCCTCCCCCATTCAGAAATGGCTTGAATGAGGTTGCAGCTTCAAATCACAATGCATGGAGTGATGTGGCAGAGTTAAAACCTTGGTTTCTCTACTCGACGCGACAACTGCCATGCGACAACTCAAAGAACCTCGTTTATCCGACTACTATCGACCCTCAAGCAATCAGAAGACTGGTGAGTTGATCTATGTTGGTGGTGGAATGCTAGTCGCTGGATATGCTATTAGTCGATATGCTTTTTAAAAACGAGATTTTTTTACAGTCGACGAGTTACTAGATAACTACTAACAATACTAAAATACAAAAAAATACAAAAAAAGGATAAGAACTAGTTGGTTAGATGAGTTCTTATTCTTTTTTCGTCTTCGTGTTAGACCTAATCGTTATGTTATATATGATGGATACTCGCCTTGCAAATATCTTCTATGGTCCTAAGGGATACTGGAAAGGTCACTCTGCAATTGGTAAGCTATCGGTGGCTGCAAAGGTATCAGAAGATGAAGCTAAGAGTTGGTTAGAGAAACAAGCACTGTGGCAGATATACCTACCACCGCCACGACATATTCCACGACCACATTGGACTGTATCGAAAACTAATGAGGTTCATCAAGCTGATTTGATCTTTCTACCTTATGATCGACCTGGGCGTGGAAGGAAACTATATAAGTATGCTTTAGTGGTAATTGATGTAGCTTCTCGATATAAAGAGGCCGAGCCTTTGGCATCGAAAGATAGTGGTGAAGTGGCTGCGGCATTTGAACGAATCTACAAGCGTAGTCCATTAACGTGGCCAAAAACGTTACAAGTCGATCCTGGTAGAGAATTCATGGGACGTATGTCTGAAACCTTAGAACTACGTGGTACGAAAGTTCAACGAGGTGAAGCTGGTAATCATAGGGCACAAAGTTTTGTCTAACGAGCAAATAGAACACTAGCTGAGAGATTGTTTGGATATCAATATGCACAAGAAATGGTACTCACATCTGAAGGATCGGATACGCGTAGTAGAGAATGGATATTGAGGCTTCCTGAGGTTATCAAGGCCATGAACAACGAAGTTACTCGACTTACGGGGAAGGAGCCTTCGAATTCTGTCGTGTCACAGCAAGTTAACATAATAACTCCCACATATTCTCGAACTGTTGGATTGAATGAAAAACGACTACCATTCGACGTTTTAGTTCGATATCTCTTTGCACCAGGAGAATTGGAAGGTGGAACCAAACGAGCAACCGATCCTGTATGGAGTTTACAGACATATATCATTTCGCGTAGTGCTATATCTCCTAACCAACCAGTTCTGTACTATTTGGAGAAGGATGCACCAAAGCGTGGATTCGTGCGTGAAGAGATACAAGTGGTACCACCAAATACTGAACTACCTCCAAAGGGGATTCTAAGATAGCAATTCCTCGATGAAATCAGTGTCTTCGTACCCAAGTAACTCATCGATAATATCATCCTCTGGAATTGGGTCTTCATACCCAAGCAACTCATCGAGGAAATCATCAAAGTTTCCCTCCTCTGGAATTATGTCTTTATGCCCATAGGCTAATGTATCTATTCCATTTTCTGCGATCCATCGCTTGGAGTCGAATGGTGAGAGAGATACTTTATTCATATGAATACCATACATTCTATGACCTTCACTTCGAAGCATATCCATACCATGGCGGAATACTTTCTTATCTTGTAAGCACTCTTTATATTGCTCATGACGAATACGATGCTTCACAACTGCCTTATTGGTACCTTTAGCCTTCCTAATCTCTTCACCACCTACTTTCAATATTGAGTAGAGCTTTGATCGTAGTCCAACGTATTCGACTATGGGAATACCTCCACATTCGTCTTTCATTTTACCAAGTACTTTCTTGTTGGATACGTCGTATGATGGATGGTCTTTACTGTAGTTACTTGTATCATAGAGACGTTTATTGGTTTTCATGTCTGTATAGATGTCTTCGGTTTCAATGTGTAGTAGTAGGCTGTCAGTATCTGAGTATAATAGATTACAACGTTGTCCATACTGATTCTTAAGCTCGTTGTAGTAGAAGTCATACATCAGATGTTTTGAGAGATCTAGAATTGACATTCCAACATATACTGGACGGTTCAGAAGTAACTTACTTTTGTAATTGTGTACGGCGGCTAGATCGTTGTCAAAGATCGTTGAGCGAGCATAACTAGGCTTATTCAATAAACGTTGTAGTTTAACTCCTTCTGAAGATCGCACTAGTTTGACATCGGCACGCTTACGTAGATTTTCCATTGTCTTGCCAAATACACTATTGTTCATCAGTTTGTAAAGTTCTTGCTCGAAAGTGCTCTTAGCTTGTTTTCGTAGATCCGTATTCATTCTTATATATGGCTCCATCCATGGTGATTGATCGAATCGAAGTGCTCTATGGATCTTTTTCAAACGCATACCTAGAGATATATATAGTTGCAGATTGCGATAGTGTAGAACATATCGTTCCCTACCAAATAGTGTAGGTATGAGCTTTTCTGTTTTCAAAGATCCGTTACCATTATATAGTTTATCGAATAGATCGATCTGATACTCTGAGGACCAAGCTTTATCTACTTGCATTCTCTCTGGAGCGAGTGGATAGCTATTGTGTTCATCGTGAAGTTCTTGAGGATACTCAAGGTCGACTTCAAGAATGTAACCTTTATCAGAATCGATTTCGTGCTGGATGATTTGTTCTTTCGTTGGCAGGCACCACTCAAATCCTCCCGTTGGCAGATATTGGCTCATGGCCCATCCATATAGATTATTTGCATCAAGGTATATTATATGGCTATTTGGCTTATCTGGATCGAAATCAGGTACGTTCTTATTATTTGCCTTGGTATTACGTTGAGAAACCATAGATATCCCACCACGTAGGCCTTTCTCAATAAATATATGCATGTCATAGTCGGTCAATAGTTCGAGTTCAGCATTGGTCTTCTTTAATAAAGCATCCCACGAAAGTCCTGGGCTAGTGTAATAGTGAGCCGGGTCTAATCCATAGTTATGCATGCATGTCGTTCGAAAGGTCTCGAACACATCTGCTAAAAGAAGTACGTCAGTTTGTAGATATAGATCGTGGTAGTCACCTAACGTCTCACAATCAAATACATTCCAAACTTCTAGTGCATGTTCATAATCTTCATCAGATATATCCTCTATTTTTAACTTACTATAGAATGTATCTTTCGACGGAAGAGAAGTCTCAGCGAATCTATTCCAAGAATCCATGTACTCATATGGATAAACTCCTTTACGAGTCAATAGCTTGGCTTTCTCTTGATCGGATGTATGTTTTGCAATTTGTCGAAATGTGTCTGGTGATGAACCTGATACCAACTTATCGAGAGAGAATGGTAAGAATTGAAAGCTATCAATGAATCGTAGGTTACCAAGTGAGAATGATATATATTTCTCCATATTATTTGGTATACAAGAGATATTGCCATTCGTTTTTGAAATAGATTGCATCAATAAGTGAGAATCGTAGCCTCGCAAGTTGTGGAATACAACTGGGATGATAGGTGATAGACGTAATTTGAGATTACATACCTTATGCGCCGCGCCTCGAAACTCCCCAGTGATATGACAATGGTCTCGTACTCTATCATTACCAACTAAGGGCTTCTGGCAAATATGACAAATCTTTGCTTGATCGAAAGCCCTCTTATTTTCCCATGACATACATAATGGTTTGGCCACTTTGGCTTTGATCTTGGTCTCTTCATCTTGTACACATAGTAGAAATCGTTCGATAGTATCTATACCTCGATATAGTACGGGTGGTTCGCTACGACCATCGCAATGTACACCAATATAGGAAAATCCACATGGAATATGTTCTTCTGTTTTAAACGTATTGCTCTTAGGGTCTTGAGTGGGTACTTCGATTTTAGTTGTTAGGGCCTGGAGGTCGGCATAGATAACATAGGGAACTTTTAGTTGCTTATGTACGTTCTGAAATGATAGTTTGTTATTCTCATTGGTAGGCATTTCAATTCAAATGGCTCGGTCATTGACTCCGTTACACTCGGGAATGTGCTTTGCAAGAAGATCTTTGGTAGTATATCCATGTAAACATCGCTCACAGAAGTGTTTCCTATGTTCGTATTTTGTTTGATCGGATAGAAGTTTGTTGAAATCCTTGATCCAACAGTAGTGTTGTCGACCGCTCTTTGGGCACTCTATAAGCAATAAGTTAACACGTGTTGAGAAAGTCTCCTTCGAGATATGATGAACGATAAAACACTTTTCCTTATGATCTCAACCATACACATTGATAGAAATAGCGTTTTGCCTCTCTACACGTTTTATTTGTGAGATTGGTGTTGGCGAATCCACCCCATCAAAGTTAAATCCGTCGTCTTCTTGATACTTCGATGTCCTTTCGGGGTTTTGTTTGATCTTACACTTTGCGGCACGTAGCGCCCAACGCAAACAGCGGTCGTCATAGTTCTTTACGTTGATCACGGCTTTCTTACTCGCGATTTCTGGAGGTAGTAGTACATACGAACCTCCACGTAGTGGTTGATACCTAGCGATATTTATCCATAGAATATTGACCCTATCTATAACCCAATTCGATCCTCGACTGATCCACTTCTCAATGATGTTATAGATCCTTGCATGTGCTTCTACTATTTCCCCACGTATTTCTTCGTCGTTGGTTAAGACGGCTTGCGAGCTACGAAAGGTAATTATATCATATATCGAACCCTCAGGTTTGTCGAGTCGGAGCGTTATATTCAAAGCTAGTTGAAACTTAATGCTCTTGAGGGCTTGGATCTCTTCATTGAGCTTTTCGGTAGTCTGCCTACGTATGCCAGCAAGAAATACTGCTGGGTCTGCTGCAAGATGATTACCCTATGGAACCTCCATCTTCCATCCGCGTAAATAATCCTTAATACCGGGTACTCGAACGAATGTTAGTGTATGTTCAGCCATAGTATAATACCTTATACTAGCCCTTTCTCTAATAGGGGTACCAAAATGTAATAAAGTGGACTATAGTAGTAATATAAGTGGGGGGTTATGGTGCAGCACTGACGTTTTATTGTTGTAATCCCGTTCGATGACTCCCGAACCACAACGAATTGTTGTACCAAATTACGACACTCGAGAGATAATAAGTTGTAATTTGGCCCAACAAATTCGATGAGGTGAGGGAGTCATCGGGTGGGATTGCAACAATATGACGTCAGTGCTGCACCAGGACCGCTACTTATATTACTACTAGCTATGTTATTGAGTTCTTGTTTAACCAAATCATTTGTTTGTAGGTCTTTGCAAAGATTTACTTTATTATCTATAGGAATTGCATAAGAAACTAGTTCTACAGTAGTTTGTATCGCTGTATCAACTAAACCATTAGTAATTTTATTTCCCATAACGATCTGATATCGATTATAATATTTTTCAACATCCTTGGGTGGTAATTTCTTAACATTGCCTAAACTCATATCTACCCCGGTAAACTGATTAATAGTTCCCAATACTGCTAGAATTGATAATTGTTCTCTTTTCTCTTCAATATCTATTTTATCGTAGTTTTTCCTTGGTGTCTTTACTTTAATAGGTTTGTCTTCCTCAACAATTTTATCATCTGTTATTTGAACATCATTTAGATACTCTTCAACAATAGACGTCATATGAATTATAAGTATCAACTATTATTTATATCATTTTATGAAAATACTTTTTATGATTGTTTAGCGTTTCCTTAAAACGAAATCTCCTATTACAATACATACATTTTAATCTAACATCTTTTAAATAATCGTTTAGCTCTCTTATTATTAGATCGTAATCATTTGATACTAAACACTTGAATCCATTCTCTTCATACCGTTCTAATAAATTATTTTGTTCATTAGATAAAACACCATTACCAATAGGGTTTTAAATTCGATGCATAAACCATCATAACTTTTATGACAATTAGTTATAATAATATCTGGTTGCCCCTTCATATATCCTTTTTTATAAGAACAAATTCGTTTAATTGAAGTATCTTGTAATTCACATAATCCAGCCGTCATTAGAGCATTAGGGTAAAAGCGTCTAACATATTTAACAACTCTTGTATGTAGATCATATTCATTTTCTATCTTAAATGTTAACGTATTAGGATTGTCAAACATTCTATAATATCCATACTTTCTAATTGATGGTAGATCTTCAGATGTAGCCCATCTTTTGAATCTTTTAGCTGAATCTAATTTAGATCCAAAAATAAGAGAATATAATCCAGGTTCTTTTATGAAAATCGTATGTGGGCGTATATTTTCAAGGAGCGTGAATCGCGCTCCTTGTAATTTTCTATATTCTATCTTATCTTCTTCATCTACATGATTTGAAATAGCATCCACAGTGTTCTTATAACCTAACACTCTGGCAATATCTTTCCCTTTGAAATAGACATTCTGCTGACTATCTATGAAAGCATTAATAGACAGACTAAGATCGACATTTTCAAATTTCTTGATTACTATTGACATCTTATATTATAATTATCAACTATTATTTATATCATTTGCACACGGTATCTCAAGATAACACTGAAATGGATATCGTAAACAAAAACATATCCTAGAATATTTTTCAGATTTTAGTAACTTTACGAATTTGTTACGATCTTCATTATCGATATCTCCCCCACACTCTTCAAATAACGTTTTCGTTGATGTTTGACATGAACTATGAAATGCAATTACACAAGCAGTAGTATATACAATGGCGGTCTTGGGCCACATCCTTATATAAGCCCCCATTATCCCCCCGCTAAGGACCACCACCCACAAAATTTTGTTGATCCTAATTCGCCTCCCCATATAAGCCCCCGCGGCTGCGTAGTAGCTCCCACAGATGGCCCACCTACCTCAGAAAATTTACGATGACATAATATTTTCCAATTAGAGATACGTAACTATGATGTATATCCGAGATAACTAATCATCGAAACATGCGCGGCGAGAATTTATATAGTTGGTTAAAGGTAGGAGAGCAAGCATTCTGCAGCAAGTCGTGCATAGGTACATATTGTAGGACCCACTTATATAAAATAAGGCAGGGAAGGCGGATTCCAACACCTTGTCGTGGATGTGGGAAGGGCACCCAGAGCACTTTTTATACTTGCGTTGAGTGCGGCTCTCCATTACTACGGTTAGAACTAATAAGGAAGGAAAAGGCAGCAAGGCGGCAGTTCTTAGAAGTACTGCAAGAGCTTTTACGGATTCGAGAGAGGCGGCAGTTCTTAGAAGTACTGCAAGAGCTGCTACAGATTCGAAAACCTATCTAGAGATACGTGTGAAACATGGCTGCTATAGGCCACCACCAGAATTCCCCACTAGTATTCGAACGCACTAAATGGATCATTGGTAAGTTCTTACGAGGCTGGCAGATGGATGTTCCAAAGGACCACGAATTTGGTGTCGACCCAATGGCATTCTTAGATGGTATCCGCCATACGATCCATAAAAGGCTAGAGGAAGAGATTGCCGATCTAAAAGGGGCGAAGTTTCAGCTCGCTCTGAGAGTACAGCTACTAAAGTACAAACTCGACGGTAGTGAAGAACTCATCGATGCAATACTTCGCCACAAGCAGGAGGCCGTTTTACAAGCCCACGAAATCGATTCCGCGCTAGATAAGTCTTTTCCTGCGATCCAAGAGACCCTAGAGAAATGGACGAATAGAGGCTCAGGGTGGGTGGTAGACCGAGTAGTTCTGCTTTGGCTCGACATTGCACGATATCAACCACTACGAGGAGGCTCGCATATTCCACTACCTAAAGAAGTCCGAAACAAGAGGGCTGTGATTAATGTTCAAAATAAGGATGATAACTGCCTACGATGGGCTCTTCGGTCATCGTTATTTCCAGTTCTCCACGGAGGACATGCATACAGACCATCTAAGTATCCTATAGACGACGGCCTAGACTTTACAGGAATCGACGCACCAACACCCATATCACAGATTTGTAGGGTTGAGAAGCAAAACGACCTTGCAATCAATGTCTTCGGCTGGGAGAAAGGTGTGATTGTCTATAGGATTAGCAAGCAATGTGGGGACACCCGCCGTGTCAACATGCTGCTCATAGAGAAGTCCGGAAAGTATCACTACACTTGGATCAAGGATTTGAATTGCCTCCTATTCGATCAGAGCAAGCACGAGCACCGAAAACACTTCTGCGAGAGGTGTCTCCACGGATACTGCCGAAAAGATCTCCTCGAAAAACACATTCCAGAATGTAAAGGTATAGGACAAACAGCAGTGAGAGTTGAGATGCCTAAAGAGGGTAAGAACAAGCTATCCTTTCAGCACTGGCATAAACAGATGAAGGTTCCCTACATCATTTACGCCGATTTCGAGGCGTTGACCACTAAAATAGAAGGTCCAGAGCTCGATCCAAATAAGAGCAACACCCAGAAAACTCAACTACACGAGGCCTGCGGATTCGGCTACATTGTGGTGAGATGTGATGGCCATACGGAGACTCCAGTCGTCTATAGAGGGCACAATGCTACGGAAACATTCCTGGAGGCAATACAACGAGAAGAACAGAAAGTTAAGGCGGCTCTATCTAGACGTAAAGCCCTATGTATGACTCCAGAGGACAGTATAGCCCACCGCGGTGCAACCATTTGCCACATTTGTCAGAAATCTCTTAATGGGGATTCAGTTCGCGATCACTGCCATATCACTGGAAAGTATAGGGGGGCAGCACACAATGCTTGTAATCTACTACTGCGGATAGACACAAAGAACACCGTAATACCAGTAGTCTTCCATAATTTGCGGGGATACGATTCTCATCTCTTAATGCAATCCATCTCCAAAGTAGAGGGGCAGATAAATTGCATACCCAATAACATGGAGAAGTACATTTCGTTTTCACTTGGCAACCTCCGGTTCATTGATAGTGCGCAATTTCTCTTGGGGTCGCTAGACAAACTGGTTTGTAGTACCATAGAGGCAGCAGGCAAATGTAAACGATGCAATGAGGATGAGCTGGTTGTCATTAACGAGGCTTGGGAGCTAGTGAGGACTTGCCCACAGTGTGGAGAAGGGAGCATAAAGCAACTCGACCCGTCTCGCCTTCCGATAACCGTTTCGCATACACCCCTGAATGCACACCTTCTTGGGCGCAAAGGCGTATACCCATACGAATACATGGACAGTTGGGAGAGGTTTCAGGATGAGCTTCCACCACGCGACGCTTTTTATAGCAAGCTTTCTGACGAAGGAATCTCGGACGAGGACTATACTCACGCGCAGAAGGTTTGGGCAGCATTCGGTTGTCAAACTATGGGAGACTACCACGACCTATATCTTCGAACTGACGTACTTTTGCTCGCAGATGTGTTCGAAGGCTTTCGAGAGACGTGTATGCAAAATTATGGCTTGGACCCAGCTCACTACTATACGAGCCCCGGTCTATCGTGGGATGCATTGCTAAAAAAGACTGGTGTAGAGCTTGAGCTGCTTACCGACTACGATATGCATCTTTTCATCGAGAAAGGTTTGCGAGGTGGCATCTCAATGGTCAGTCGACGCCATGCAAAGGCCAACAATCCATACGCTTGCACAGCCGGGACAATGGAGTACGACCCAACCAAGCCCACTACGTACATACAGTATCTGGATGCAAACAACCTATACGGATGGGCTATGAGCCAAGCGCTACCAACAGGAGGATTTGAGTGGTGCGACGTAGCAAAGCTACAAACCTCGAGTGTCCTCGACATCGCGAAAGATGCGGATAAAGGCTATATCCTTGAGGTCGACCTTGAGTATCCTACAGAACTTCACAATACTCACAACTCGTATCCACTAGCCCCGGAGCGTATGAAAGTCCAGAAAAAATGGATGTCAGAGTACCAATGTGGACTACTAGATGAAAGAGCGTTTCCAATCGAAGTCGAAAAGCTTGTGCCCAACCTATTTAACAAAGAATGCTACGTCCTACACTATAGAAATCTACAATTATATCTTTCTCTTGGCATGAAATTGAAAAAGGTGCACCGAGCACTACGATTCGACCAAAGTCCTTGGATGGAGCCATACATCAGGATGAATACGGACCTTCGTAAACTGGCTACAAGCAATTTCGAGAAAGACCTCTAGAAACTGATGAATAATAGCGTATTTGGTAAGACAATGGAGAATCTGCGTAAGCGTGTGGATGTGAAGCTGGTGCGTGCAAGAGAGGAGGACAAGCTTCGGCGGCTGATATCAAGTCCAACATTTGCTAGATCTAATATCTTCAACGATGGCCGCACAGCCCTACACATGCATAAAAGCAGGCTCGTACTTAACCGCCCAGTTTACGTTGGTATGAGCATCCTAGACCTATCCAAACACCTGATGTACGATTTCTATTACAACCAACTTAAGCTCCAATATGGCAATCGATGTGAACTTCTCTACACAGACACAGATTCGCTATTGCTTGAGATCCAAACCGAAGAGGTCTACGAAGACATGATCTCAAATGCAAACCTATACGATACGAGTGATTACCCAAAGGACCATCCACTATACGACACCACCAATAAAAAGGTTCTTGGAAAGATGAAGGATGAGTGCGCAGGCGTTGCCATGTAGAGTACGTTGGACTTCGACCTAAGATGTATTCGATTGTATGCGCAGACACAAAGGAGATTCGCAAGGCTAAAGGAGTACGGAAGTATGTTGTGAAGAAGCACATGCGACACGAGCAGTATAAGGAGTCTCTTTTCGATAAGAAGACCTTCAGGCATGGGATGAATATGCTGCGAAGCATTAGATATCAGATGTATGGTCTGCGAGTTAATAAAATCTCACTTTCGCCCCTGGACACAAAACGTTGGATTTCCGAGAATGGAATCGATACCCTAGCCTATGGGCATAAAGATATCTTTGCCCCAAACGAACTTTGATGACCTTATTGAGGAATTGCTATCTTAGAATTCCCTTTGGAGGTAGTTCAGTATTTGGTGGAACGACTTGTAGCTCTTCGCGCACAAATCCACGCTTTGGTGCAGTCCCTGCCTTCGAAACGGTTTCCCCTTCTTGCGAAGCAAGGTAGTACAGAACCGGTTGGTTAGGAGATATAGCACTACGCGAAATAACGTATGTCTGTAAACTCCATACAGGATCGGTCGCTCGCTTGGTTCCACCTTCCAATTCTCCCGGTGAGTAGAGATATCGAACTAAAACGTCGAATGGTAGTCGCTTTTCTTTCAATCCAACAGTTCGAGAATATGTGGGAGTCTTTATGTTAACTTGCTGTGACACAACAGAATTTGATGGGTTCTTTTCTGTTAGCCGAGTAACTTCGTTGTTCATGGCCTTGATAACCTCAGGAAGTCGCAATACCCATTCTCTACTACGCGTATCCGATCCTTCAGATGTGAGTACCATTTCCTGTGCATATTGATATCCAAACAATCTCTCAGCTAGTGTTCTATTTGCTCGTTCGACAAAACTTTGTGCTATATGATTGCCTGCCTCGCCTCTTTGAACTTTCGTACCACGTAGTTCTAAGGTTTCAGACATACGACCCATGAATTCTCTACCAGGATCTACTTGCAAGGTTTTTGGCCATGTTAGTGGACTACGACCATATATTCGCTCAAATGCCGCAGCCACTTCTCCACTATCTTTCAATGCTAAAGGCTCGGCCTCTTTATATCTAGAAGCTACATCGATTACCACTAATGCATACTTATATAGTTTCCTTCCACGTCCAGGCCGATCGTGAGGTAGAAATATCAAATCGGCTTGGTGAACTTCATTAGGTTTCGATACGGTCCAATGTGGTCGTGGTATATATCGTGGTGGTGGTAAGTATATTTGCCATAGTGCTTGTTTCTCTAACCAATTTGCAGCAACGTCTTCCGATACCTTTGCTGCCGCCGATAGCTTACCAATTGCGGAGTAACCTTTCCAATATCCCTCAGGACCATAGAAGATAGCATCCATTAATATACATATACACACGTACTCTAAAAAGAGTAATTACTCATAGTAAAATCAGTAATTATTAGTAAAATAGTAATTACTCATAGTAGGTCTAGTGATTTTAGTGGTAACGCATAGTAAATTTATAAGAATCGTGTGACAACGTATCCTGCCGCGAATACGCTACCACCTAGGGCTGCCAATTCGGCAGTTTTCCGTGAACTCGAGGGTCTATAGAAATCGGAGAGTTTCGGCTTTTCCAATTTCATTTGCAGTATGTGATATATATGGAGTTTTCTCATTGCATCGATTCTATCGTTAAGACCAACATGCACATTGTTTTCTTTCCAGTGGTTCCAGGTGGCTAGTGCTTCTAGTCGTTTTTCTCGTTTTTCTTCGTAGGCGGCCATAGCGGCATTTGCCTTCTCCTGGGCTCTATCATGCCTTGCCATCTCTGCGGCAGCCGCATTTGGTCCACTAGATGCTTTTTCGATTTCATGGGCGCCAATGCCAGCAGCAGCACTCGCTACAGCAAAGAAACTGCCATAACTATTATCGTTCCCATGGCTTCGAAACGAACCCGTTACTCAGCAGGCTTCCAATACCCTTTGTCCTTTAGATATTTCTTAGCAGCCAGGCTACCAGATAGCACTGCTATCCACTTCACGAAGTTCAAAACGTTAGATGAAGGATCGTTAGTCAAAGGTTGCTTGATAGCTTTCTTTCCGATCCAACCGATACCTGATGCGAGTCCAACCAATATGACAGCTTCCTGTATTGTGTTCATAAGTTCGTTAACCATCTCGTCGGAACATCGTTTACATCACCAATAATATGTGGTCCGTTGTATAGCTTCAAATGCTATATCATACCTTGAGTTTTTAGGTTGCTACGTTTGGTGCCACCAGTAGATGCTCTAGTATTGTCAGTTTCTTTGGTGCCACCAGTAGATGCACGACAGTTATTAGGTTTGGCTCGTTGCATTTGAGTGTATTGCTTATACTGGTAGAATAAACTCACCAGTGCTATACTCACTCCAACTGCTGCAAGCGTGGCGTTAGCCGATATATTGTTGGCTATCCAGCTTGGCTTATCTTTCTGACTATCTACCGGAGTAACCGCATCGGTGAGGGCTTCTTTAGTTAGTCTTCTTCTTTGTGCTATTTTTATGCCTGCAGCGACACGGTTTGGATTTTTTTCTTTTTTAGGTGCCGTCGTATTCGACGAGTTTGGTTCTTTTGTGGTGAGGTCATTCGGAGGGTTCACTTCCATCTTGCAGTATGTTGTCAGGTCGCGTAACTTCAATTGTATGGCTACTAGATGGAGTAATTACTGAACTAGGTGGAGTAATCACTGGACTGGGGGTGGTGGGTGGAGTAATTACCGACATGGCTTTAGCAACTTCTAGGTCGCGAATACATGCTGCCGAGTCGTCCCACCCACGTTTGTAATTCTGTTCCTTTTCAGCCATCCTATTATTTTCAATATTACGTATTGTATGTGTGAGTAGGATGGTTGTACCTTCTGGTGGTTTAGTAATTACTGGCTTTGGTTTAGCGATTACTGCCTCCGCGTCTTCTAATTTACTTAATACATTGTCTTCTATTTTACTTAATAAATTGTGTTCTCTTATTCTGAGGATAGTATCATAGATAAGGCTTCCCGCTATCGTAACCGTTCCAGAGACCCAAAGTATGTTAGAGAATGCCCTGTTTTCTTTGTGAGATCTAACTTTTTCCTTTATATCACGCAAATCTGCGTTTTCATTCTGGTTCGACATCTTGCTGTATGTTGTGATACTTCATATCCGGCGTGACTTCAATTAGTGTATCGGAAGAGAAACTTGCAAAATACGATGCCTTATCAACTTCTATGTGGTTAGCTACGTGGGATATAGCGATGGCCAGGGCTACGAAGTGCCCCGCTTGAAGAGACAACGAGCCAGCAAAAGAAGAGATTTCATTACGAACTATACGATCTTCTCTTAAGTCCTTTAGCAGGGCCGTTTGGGAATCTATTGGTAAAAAGCACGCAATTACGCGAGTAGCTAGACTCATAGTATTATCGACTAAACAACCCGTTACTTGTTGCGCCACAACGGCCTGATACCTTCTATGTAGTATTTCTACATCTTTCTCAGATAGTTTATGTATATCTCCTAGAGAGTATGATTTTCCAAGGTATTCCTTTGTCGTACCAGTAGCAGCTAAAATAGCAAGAGCTTCCCGATGGTCAGCGGCTGCGAAGCAGCTTGGATCCGCCACATCAGTCTTGCTGGATTCAGTTAGTGCATCCATTAATTCATCATCCAAATTTTTACTCATCTTACTTCAATGTACTATGACATACTAAAGGCGAAGGTATCTCCAATACGGTGGAAAATGGATGTCGCAAACAGAAACATATATGTGCAAATTTAGTTTCGAGTTCTGAGATGAACATATTTTTGTTATCCAACGATATGCCAGCCCCGTAGTCATCAAATAGATCCTTTAATCCCGGTGCACTTGCGATGCGAAATGCCACGACGATTGCGCAGTTCTCACGAAAGTTCTTGCATATACTTTTTTGCGTTTGTGATGATGCCCAAATTGAAATACCAATGTGACGTGCAGAAAAGGCTAAATCGGATATCTTATTAGTCCTTCCCTTAACATCCTTGCTTGCCGCACAATCATCGAGGATAATAAGCGTATTCGTTCCTTCGAAATAACATGCGCAGTCACCGCAGTCACCACCGCGCAGTCACCGCAGTCACCACCGTTCTGAGAAGGCGCTAAGACAGTGAATCGTGGATCTCCCTCACAGAAGCCTTTATAGGTTTTATTGTTAGCATAGGTGGGACAAATCAATACGATATATTCAAACTTAAAACGAAATGGACCCCTCAATTGATCGACTATAAACTGAGTCTTTCCACAGTTTGTGGGACCAATTATGAGTGCATTAAAGGGAATTTGTTCTGCCAATGTATCCATGTTAACGAGTACCGATGTACATCAGTTATAAATACCTTGTAGCATCCCTTGTTCAATAGTT
Organism: Actinernus sp. WN-2022; assembly: GCA_030867875.1. Taxonomy (NCBI): domain Eukaryota; kingdom Metazoa; phylum Cnidaria; class Anthozoa; order Actiniaria; family Actinernidae; genus Actinernus; species Actinernus sp. WN-2022. The sequence continues at coordinate 121,326,766 of JAOWCC010000577.1, forward strand.
GCCTGCGCGTCAGAAAGTATGAATATGTGCATGTTCACAGTACCTGAGCCTCCAGTGCGATGAATCCTAAGGCGAATGGATGCTCCAGCATCTTGTTGGGCTAGACCATCTCCATGAACTACACTGGTTTGCGAGGTGCGACAATCGATGAGTACGGCAAACTTGTTCTCGAAGAATTTCTTATGTGTCATGGACGTAGTGGCCGTCGTTCCAAACCAATTCTTTGCAGACTTCCATAAATCCTTTGGTAGCATCCCAAAGAATATAGAGCGTTAGGAATGCCATTGACGTGTACTTCTACCTTGGTGATTCCTGGATTTACAAACTTCTCACTATCTCTGGCGCCTGCCACATGGGGATCCACAAATAGAAGAAGGATACCATTGAGAGAGAGACGAAGTACGTTAATGCTTTCAGATACGAGTGTGTCGGTTCCTAGATTGATTGGGACGGTTTTGAAGTACTCAGCATGGCCATACAGAAAGGCCTTACCACTGTCATAGGTACTGTTGGCCTGCGCCGCGAGATCAAGACTTTCGATGACTTCATATTCTAGCTCTACGTTTGATAATTTGTATGTACCTACTTTCGTACTGTCGGATCCGAATATGACATCGGTGGATGGTGCAAGCGTCAAATGAAATGACATCTTATCTCGAACCGCATGTGGATAAAAGACGCCGTGAGTTGTGACAATTTCATGGTCGATAGGTATCTTATACACGCTACCATATGCGGCAAGTGTCGCTTTGTCAGCCGCAATCGAGGTGTCTTTATCCCCACCGCTCGAACGAAGTTTGTTAACATTGACGGATTGAATACCCTGCTCTATGCGATTCTCTCGTTCTACGTCAGATAGGTATAGATCGCTATATGCCTGCAGTAGATCGGGTCGACTTAAATCTTCTAATCTAGTAGTTCCCATCCATACGACTCGCTTTGAGACTAGGCAACGTCCAACATTGGACACTAAACGGTTGTTGGCATGACCACCGGATAGAGTGATGTTGGCACCGAGGGCTAAACTACCAAGTACTAGAAGTCTATTTTCTCCTAACGTAGGAACATTAACAATTAAAGTTTCCCCTGGATTGGCCGATGAAGGGGTGAAAGTTACACGATGGAACACACGACTGGCTTTGAGTGATCTACCTTCTCTAGGAACATAATCGGGATGGAGATTTGTTGATATCATGTTTGTTTCACAAACCACCACTTGAATATATAGTCAATACTAATAATACGTTAACTGTTCAATATGGCAGAAGCAATAGACTTCGATCCTACAACCGAAGAAGGTGGCACTGATGTGAATAATCCTACTCCCGCAGAATGGGCTGAGCTTGAACCTGATGATGGCGAGGCAGAAATGGATTGGTGGAATAGAGCTAAACGTAGATTCAAAAATACGACGAAAAGCATACGCGATAAGTTGTGGAAAAATCGGAGTAATTGGGGAACTAGCTCGGCTGAGTATATAAAATTGATCAATCGAAGTGACGATCAAAGTTCTGCGGGGCCAAGCAGTAGTACTGCGGAAACGTCATTTACAGAAAATCCCAATAAGGAAACGCCATTAGCAGAAAGGGAAAAACGAGGGAAAAGCCTGGGACATAATCTGCGATAAGTTTCCAGAGGTAGACCCAAAGAAGGCTAAGTTCACTGCAAGTTTGGATGGGAATGATGAGGTTGTGGTGCAACTAAATCGTATAAATGCCAAATCCTACCTTCTGTCTGACTTCGAAGCCAAGGGGTTTCCAAAAGCGATTAGAAGTAGTCTGGGACCCCCTGCGGAAGAGGTGATTAGTACGAAAGAGGATACGGTCGCTAAGACGGAGAAACAAAAGACTGACGAAATAAAAAAGATGGATTCATTAACTAAGGGAACGCCAAAATACGAGGCCGCAAAGAATAAAGTAGTAGAACTAGAGGAGCACATACAGGAGCTCAATAAAGAAATTGAATCCATCAAAGATCGTATATCGCTACGATACCGCATAAAATCTCTCTTCAAAAAGCATGGATTTACAGTGATTGGTGTGTTAGCCGTTGCAGGTGCCGTAATTGGTACCGTCGTTAGTATGTTGACAAAAGGTTTAGCTGATGTCGCTAAGGAAGTTGGTGAGGCTGTGAAGGCTATTGGAAAGAAGGTGGCTAACATGTTACCTGCTGCGATAGGTGCTATTGCGAGTTACATATTCAAGATAGCAAGTCAAATTATTCCCGTCATCGCCAAGAATGCATGGTTACTCATCGTAGCCGTGGTCATAGTCTTAGTAGAGAAGTATAAATCGTCGCAACGGCGCTAACGAAATATCATCCATGAGGCTACGCCGGCCACGATACCCACCATTGCTAAATTGGTTTCGTGACTCGTCGGCGACACATTCTTGTGTGGCTTAGGACCATGTGTAGCTCCGCTGTATGCGATATGCTTATGCGTTACTGGCAGTTGCGAAGTACCTGGTTGCCCTTTTGGTGCTGGTCCTTCCATGGGGTCTGGTGGTGGGGGTTTTTCATCGAGGTTGATACCATCATTTTTTCCTAAACTTAGGCCTGGCTTATTCGACATTTTCAGGTAGTTGTTATAACCGACTATACTCTTTTTATTGATATTCATATTGCTGGGTATTAACATACAACCCTTAGCAATCGCTAGGTCGAGACGAGAGTTCGTGTCATTCAGAACTTTGTTATATTGCACTAAACTATCCCAATCTTTTTCCATGATGGTATCTCTCAGCAGTTTTTTGAAGTCTTCTTGGACACCGGGGGACAAGCCTGGCGACCCTAAGATCGGGACAGTTCCCACGCCCTGGGCTCCTAGGATACAGAACACGTAGACCTTTACAGATGCGTTAATTCGGACTACCCCAGCCTTAGTCAGCCCTTTGCTCTGCTGCGGAACGAACCAATTGTGCTGCTTTTTCGCCATTTCGTCTCGATAGAACCGCGTCGGAATATAGAGTGGCCCATTCGTATCGAACCCCCACGACTTATCAGTGAATCTTGCTCGGCGCAGGGCGAAGTTAACTTTAATGACTCCAAACTCTCTCCTGAGCCTGTCGTATACAACGGAGTTCCATGGAACGTTGTCGTTCTTATTAAAGATGTTTTCTCTGGGGAGGGGGACTCCCAATTCGAACAGTAATCGCATGATTGTGTAGTACACGTGGAAGCGGTAATCAGTGATTGGTGCGTCATCTGAAAGATGGTCATCAAACGACACTCCACAGCCAGCCGTTGCGCACCAAACTACGAAACAAAATTGTTGTTCCCAATGCCTCATTGGTAGAGCATCTATCCATTCTGTTGCTTTTTTGGATTTATCGTCTTCGTCATCGTCGTCGTTGTCGTTAATGGTGTCAGTAGGAAAATCGAACCCCAGCCCTAGTAAGATATCTCGCGGCTCCGACGTGAAGAACCGATCCTTCGTTACGTAGATCTTGAGAATTCGCATAAAGGGGTCTATGTCTTTGGCGTCGATATTCCAAGGAACAGCTGGAACTGGATACTTCGCGTCGGTCCTTCTGAATGGGAGTGGGAAACCCACAACTGCCACACGTTTTTGCGTCGTCCCGTGTAACGCTTCATTTAGCCGCCTTCGTACATCTGCTGGTACGAGACCGCCAATAAACCAATGTTGTCCACCATCGAAAAACAAGATCCTAGTCTCGTACGTTGACTCATCGTGTATGTCGGATGCCGTTGTCCTAGCTGAGAACTTATCGAAGTCTGCGCGGGGATATTTTTCCTTAAAGGTCGCGAAAGCCTTTGCATTGCGAGGTTTGATATAGTCGCCCCAATCCCCTTCGAAACGAACTTTTCGCGACATAGTATCACAGGTTTTCTTATCCTTGACGTCTGCGTCGAGGGGATCTGTAAATTGGAACTTCTTCGATCAATCCGTTCGACTCCTGCTCGATATTAATACGTATTAAAGTTACGATATACGTTAATATTGTGAAGTAAAGAATATATGTTAGTATCATTGAAGTAAACTTCGGATATCGAAGTAGGAACTTCCGGCTTTAATATGGTAATCTTAAATGTTACCACTACCTCGGCTGACCATACGGTCTATTTTCAAGAACCTATTTACATCCATAATATTTCACTAATTGAGATCGCTTTTGAGAACAGTTGGTGGAATCTATCAAAAAATGGGGAGTTCAAGTGGGATACTGTTGGTCCTATGATGCCATATTCTATCTATCCAGGACACTACGATATGGCAAGTATCCAGGCCATCTTCAAACCCGCAATTGATGGAGGCTTCATCGAATTCATACGAACAGCGGGGAAGAATTATTGGAGCATTCTCGTTAAAAAACAAATACAGTTCAATGACCACCTCTGTACACTATTGGGTGTTAAATTGATATCTCATATGAGAAAAGTGAGCGTGGGCGATATTTCCACTTTGCTAAGAGCAGCTGCACTTAATTCGTATAGATTGATTTGTACGTCGAGTTCGTATGCAAATTTCTATCGGCAGGTGTTTAACGAAAAGATTCATACAAATTAATTCTGACTTACCGGTGCGCAGGTGTTTAAAGCATAAGTAGTATATTTTACCACCAAATATCTCGTCTAGCACTTATAGCCTCACGGTTTGCTCTGGACTGGAAGGAACATTGGAGGCCCTTTCAGTCCAGGGTTCGAACCATGCGAGGGCTATATGTGGTAGATCGGTTTGTGGGGGGTAAAAAGCCTCCAAGCCCCTCACAAATCGTAGCGCGTCTGTCATGTGGCAGAAGTAATAGCGAAGCTATAATTACAGTAGAAATCAGCGACCAGAGTACAAGATACCTGTGTGAGAACCAAATGTGGTCAGAAGCTGAACAACTACAGTAGAACAAATACAGTAGAACGAATACAGTAGAACGAATACAGTCAAAGCCGGGCCCGGCAAACAAATAAAAACCTCTCTAGGAACAAAAAGGCGAAGGAAGGAAAAAGGTGAAAGTGGTTCCTAGAGAGGTTCTGGTGACTCCAGTTTTGTTTTTGTTTTTTTTCACTATTAAATTTTCTTCTTCTTATGGTCTTAAACTAAATTCTTAATGAGTACATATTGGCGGATGTCATTCTCACGAATTAGCCGTTTTGGTCAAAATCCTCCCAACTAGATTTTGAACCACTTAAAGACATTGAGATGACCATCCGCAGAGATCTTTTGTATAACAAAGTAAACGTCGTTGTCCTTTATGGTGAGCTGGAAGTGATTAGCTAGCCATTTAACGACATCGAGACGATGTCGTATAGCACCAATAACGACTTCATCATCTATAGTGGGCTGAAAATGCTCAACGAGCCACTTAACGACATCGAGATGACCATATGTACAGGCACCTCGTATAGCATCAGTAACGACTTCGTCGTATATAGTGGACTGAAAATACTCAACGAGCCACTTAACGACATCGAGATGGCCATAACTACAGGCACATTGTATAGCATCGGCGCCTTCATCCTCTATGTCTATGGTGAATTGGAAGTACTTAACGAGCCACTTAACGACATCGAGATTACCATTTTCGCAGGCATTGGGTAGTGCAAAGTAATCGTAGTGTGAAATACTGAAAATCCTAACCAAATTGTCTCGCTCGTTATCGTTGCAAGCAGACCTCAAACCAAACGATAGTACTCGTCTACGTTTTTGTATCGCGCTAGAGATGCTGCATCGTTTAAATACTTTGAAGTCGAAGCAATGCTTGCAAACGATGTAGGGCCTGCATACTCTACGATCTTAGTTAAGATTTCTATAGGAAGGTACAATATCTTAGCCATAGTATACTTCCGATGTTTCAATATAGTAACTGTAAATATGTTTTTACAATTCGATATCTCAAGTATACATCATAGTTACGTATCTCTAATTGAAAAATTATAAATTTTCTGAGGTAGGTGGGCCATCTGTGGGAGCTATTACGCGGCTTATATGGGGAGGCGAATTAGGATCAACAAAATTTTGTGGGTGGTGGTCCTTAGCGGGGGGATAATGGGGGCTTATATAAGGATGTGGCCCAAGACCGCCATTGTATATACTACTCAAGCTACGTTTTCACGAAATGGTTTAGCAATTGAGGTTAATTGTTGAGTTAATACCCAAACCGATATTCCTTCATGTCTACCTGAAAATCCAAGATTAATAAACATATTAGAACGCTGTTTTAGATCTTTACTAAAGGCACAATCATCTAAGATAATTAATGTATTAGTACCCGTAAACAATTGTTGACAACATAATAACAAATCATTTATCTCATCTACACTACTTGCATCGGGTGATAAAACAATAAATCTAGGATCATTTTTTGCAAACCCACGATATGTTTTATTATTTGCATATGTTGGGCAAAATAAGATTATATATTCAAATATGTAACGAAAGGGTCCTCTAAGCAAATCTATCAAATATTTTGTCTTTCCACATTCTGTTGGTCCTGTAATTATACAGTGAAAAGGTGTCTTATCATTCAATTTTTCCATATATGTATATTAATACTCAATCTTTTAATACATGATTGATTGTAGGTTAGAATTCATAAGACTAAACAAAGCATCAGCTACAACAAACATGTAACAGGTAACAGCAGTTCCAGCTTTTCTCTTAATCTCTAGTCTTACACCATCTCGCGTATTATTCAACATTAATCCACCTCCATGAATATTGTTATCTGCAAAAGTCCTCAAATCGATCCACATCGCAAACTTATCACCAGCATAAAAGTCATTTTGTTTAACACCTTCTACTACTGTAAAACGTTTCCTTACGGATTCCCATAAATCAGATGGTAGCATACCTTTTGAGTATAGACGGTTTGGCATTCCATCAATATCGATAGTTACAGATGTGATCTTTGGGTTGGCAAACTTTTCAGAATCCCGTGCACCTCCAGCATAGGTTTCAGTAAACAAACACAATACACCCGTCATAGACCTCCGTGGTAAATTAATATGTTCATTAATAACGGTATCCGCCGTCTTGATGTTGAATGTCTTATAGAGAATTACGTTTTCATAGAAGAAGCCTTTACCGACTTGGTACGTCGATGCCGCTTCACGTGCTAGGTATTCACTCGAAATACATGAATACTCCATTTCTATATTGCTAAGTTTATAGCTAGGAGCTATTGTGGTATCTGCATAGACTAACACATCAGAGACTGGAGCTAGTGTAATCTCAAAGATTAGTGGGTGGGGTAATGCCTTTGGATAAAATACTCCATGATTGTTCAAAATGGAATGGTCAAGTGGGATTTTATACTTAGTGCCATGTATTGCTGCTAGAGCTGTGTCCTTAGCAACATCAGAGGGCTTATCACCAGCATCTGCTCTTGGCCCACTTTCCGCGTGTAGTAGATACTGTCCGTATCGTGGTAGACGATGCGTTCCTTCAAGAGATCGAGGTACGAATACAATTTCAGGCGTGCGTGGGCTGTAGTGTAGGCGGCAAACACGACGTTGGTATGGGGGTTGGAGTCGATGTGCTGCGGCGTCGCGTTGTAGTGAACCTGAACCATGTCCTCGTGGACGAACAGAATGTCTTGCACTTCCTTCTCTTCGCTCATCATGAGCTCAAAGTAGCGGTCCAGTTCTGTGACGTACTCCGTCTGCCGAGGGTTCTGTTTCTGGCCGAACTTGCCCCACAAGGTGTTGAGCATCCATTTCGCCAGGGCCCGCAGCCCCGCGTTGAACTCGATCTTGTCCCACTCCAGCAAGATCCCCGTGTTCACCCGATAGCTCTCTATAAAAGCTGCTTTCTCGGCGTCGGTGTGGCAGCCGGGCGGCCAGCCGCTCGCCTCTTGCTTCATCTTGAGAAAGGTGTTCACGTAGTCGGTGAACAACCCCTTGGTGTCGGTGGCGGGATCGTATTGTTCCGACTCGGAATAATGCCACACACGGTAGACTTCCATGACCCGTGTCGCAGGGCCGCGTGGAGTTCGTGGCTTACCCAGGTCCCTGTCAAAGCCTTGGCTTCGTCATCGTGCGTACAGGGGTCCTGGGTTTTTTCTTCTGCGCAGGTCCGGCAGAGGGCAAACAGAAGTTTTTCACCCACGTGCGTAGGGAGGACGGGGAAAAACAACCGGCGTGGCGGTACGATCTTGAGGTGGATTAACCCCTCGTAGGGCAGGGTGGGGTCTAAATTCTCGGTGAGGATTTCTGGATGGCCCAGCGGGAACTGTTTCGTCTTTTGCACCCAGGGGTACAGGGAGCACACATCCAGAGCCTCCATCCATTCTCCCTCTTGGGCTTCCCAGTAGGTCTTAATCCCGTTGGTACGACCCCCAAAGAAGGCCTTCTTGGGGTCGAGTGGAAGCTGGGCTTGAGGGATGGGCGCTAGGGCAGCGATTGTAGGGTCCAAGGCCATGGCCGCTCTGATTTCGCACTCTCTGGTCTGGACCACGCGGTACCCTTGCTGTTTCAAGTACGCCACTTTGTCTCGGGTGCGGTCGGCCAACGTTCTCATGGTACAATGAAGTAGGGGGTGGACTCTCTCTTGGTGGGTACAACGATCACATCCATGCCAGAAGCAACCTTCTATTTCGTAGGCCGTGTGGGTGGCTGCGTGGTACCCATCCAGTTTGTAAGGACCCACGCGCTTCTCTCCTTCGTTGCCCGCGTGCTGGAGTCTAATGCCATCCCGCCGCTCCACGTGGGCCAACAATTGGAGGGCCAACGTCGACTGCACATCCTTGGGGCGGTATCCGAGCCGTGGCAAGACCGCAATTGTGTTAGGGCGTAGGAATTTCTTTCGAAAAACCAGGTGACACATAGAGGCGAGCGTCACGTTCCTGGTAAAGGGATCTATCCCCGCCGCTTTCATCATGATAGCCCGAAAGGCTAGACACGCCCGTTGCAAGATGGCCACATCCCGATGGCAGTAAAGAGCCAATTCCTTTTGGAAGTCGAACACCGTACCCTTGTCCCGTTCGGCGGTGTGCCAGACCACCAGTTCTTGTTTCCCTTGGGGGCTCAATGAATCCGGCTCGTAGTACTGCAATTCTGGCAGCGGCCCCACGTACTGTTGATGCTCAGGGGTGTTGAAAAAGATAGGGAAATCCAGCTTGTTGAGGTTTTCTGCTTGAAACCCGAACGTGACGGGGAATTGTTTAAGGGCCAGGGGGATGAAGAGGAGGGAATCCTTGATGACAAGCTTGTAGTCGGGGATGGTCACCACCATAGCTTTGCCACCTCGGAAGAGTACTTTGGGGCGGATAGCGTTTTTGAAGAGGTACTCCAGGATAGGGTAGGAGTCGTAACCCATGGCGTTGTGGGCCATGCACACGTAGTTTTCATGGTCCCCCGAGAAGAGCCAATCGCAGAATTGAGGGAGGGCCGTGGGGCCTTTGAATTCTACTTTCCGGGGGCCGCATTGAGGGCAGGTGGGTAAGTCTGACGTCACGCAGAGGTCGCACACTTTGGAGACCCCGGCAAAGTTAACCCTATGCTGGGCCTCCAGGGGCATGGCTTCAAAATCGAAGAAGAGGTAGCGGAACTTGTCTTCACTCCCCTCTTCTTCTTCTGTCACTGTGTCCTCTAGACCCTCTTCATTCTCATCTACTTCTACTTCTTCTTCCTCTGTTTCACTCCTTGGCGTCTTCTGGTCGGCCACTTGCATGTAGCACAAGTGGTCCGGGGGGACAATGGCTTTGCAACTACGGCACCTGTATTCTCCACACACGTGGACCGCTGGTTGTTGTTGTCGCCCCCGTGCCAGATGGTCCACGGTCACGCCACACTGCCCACAACGGGTGTACCGCTCGCAATAGCTCCATTCCCTGGTGTAGCGATTCCCCCGTCCCGTCCGGTGAGGCTGGTGGTGGCGGTGGTTCTCATAGCAACCCTCACTCTTGAACCACCGACGGCATTGTTCACATTTTTTCCAGTCCCATTTTTCTCCTGGGGGGAGGGGAGAACAATCCTTGATACCACAGCAACCACACGTTGTGTCACAAGCGTGCTGTCTAGGGTCCTCGTAGGTCTTTTGACAGAGGGGGCAAAAGTATTTGCCGTTCAACAGACCCCGCATGTTGGTAATCACATCGTAGTGGTGGTCTTCTGTTTGATACAGGTAAAGTCGGTACTGCGCCTCGGGGAGGTGTCCTGAATAGACGATACTATTCATGTGAACTCGTGAGACCAGGTTTACTTCTACCTCTCGGTCTACCAAATACGCCTGGAATTGCTTGAGTTCGGGCAGGCCACACGGTCGAATATGCACCCCCGCCTGGCGGTGGAGTTCCACCGCTAGAGTCCGTTGTAGGGGCCTCCCCCGTCGTATGTCGTCGTACTTAGGATGTTGTTGTTCCTTGGCCAACGCTGTGACCAACCCTCTGGCCATGCACATTTCATCTTCATTTCGAATCTGTACAATACTTCTTTTAATCTTCTTGAATTTTTCTAAATCGGTGGTGCAGCAGCGGACCGGTTGCCCCGCTCCCGCGCCCGGAATTTCCACGTGGAAGACATGGACGTGAAAGTTGCCTTGTATAACAAATTCTTAATTGGATTGGGTAAGTTCACCTATTCTAGCAATAACCAGGGCGGGGGTTAGAGTGGATCTCATCAGGTAGGGAAAGGCAAGCGGGTAGTCTAGGTGAGGGGCATCAATCGTAATTCTAACACGGTCTTGGGGATTTGCAGAGCCAAGAGTGGTGTCCAGGACCCTCTCTATGGCTGTGGTAACGTCTTGAAGAGCCTGTAAATAAAAAAAATAAAATAAAAATATAAATAATAAATAATACACAAATAAATAAATTAAAAATTTAACCTTTAAAAAAAAAATGTTAAAATATAAATATATATATACATATTTTTTTTAATATAAATAAATTAAAAAAAGAGAGGCTCTCTGTAGTACGGACTGTGGGAGAGAAAGAAAAAAAAATTGGTTTCCACGCGTGGGGGTTTGAACCCACCCCTCTCCTTCGAGATTCCAAACAGGAGCATTAGACCTGTGCGCCACCGCGCGCGCGGCCGTAATGCCGTATCGAAATTAGTGTAGTCATACCTTGGACTTACCTCAGCCAGAGTCGCGCGGGTTCTTGTCTTGATTTTCAGTTTCATAGTCCTTACACGTTGTATTGAATGTTTTACAGGCTCTTGAACTTGTTCGTACCAGCTCAAATTTTTCTTCGTCGTCTTCTTCTTCTTCTTCTATTTCTGGGATATTTATTTTCATCTTTTTTCCGCCTCCCTGCTGTCCAATCGTACGTTTCCGATTTGTTTGGGGTACGGGGGAGGGAAACATCTCGTTTAGGCAGGCGTTTGCATCCCACGTGTCGCCGTCCACTCTATCCTCGGCAAAAACTTCATCGAGATCTTGGTTGTTAATTTCTGGGAGCCCTGTAGGGAGGGGCCACGCAGCGATTAAAGTCTCTACGTCTTCTTCGGTTAATGTGTCCCACTCTAGCGACTCCCCCTCGGGGATGGTAAATGTGTCTTGCGACAAAGAGTAGTCAACCCCCGGGGGGACATTCGTATCTTCGAGGAACGCGTACAAGTTGTCCTCATTGTACCACGAAGTGTCTTCTTCATAATTTAACGCCTCCTCTACGGCATTATCCTCCACGGGAGCGGATGGCGGGAAAATTTCCTCTGGGTTCCCGGGGGAGAGGGTGGGTCGTGGCTGCTGTGATAAGCCGTAAGGGTTGTCCTCTTTTTCTTCTTCAACTGTAATTGTGACTTCTTCGCCTTCTTCGTTTAGGTAAGTCAAGGTGGCCATCGTGGTGAAACTAATCCAAAACAGAAATCTTCACTCCCTGGTAAATGTTTTTCACTTCTCTCTGATTGGTGCACTTTTCTCGGTCTGTGAATGGTTCCCTTAGAATGAACACCCCTCGTGATTGGTGGATTTCGATCCGTTTTTGGTTCTAGCTCGACTCTCTTTAATATTTTTTGTAAAAGAATTCACCCAAACACCCCCACCCCTCCACTTATTCTTCCTAATTTTTGTGGGCCCTCCCCCGGGAGACCTCCCACTACAGTCCTCTTCAAACAGCCCTCTCTTTCGCGCCAAGGAAACTAGCGAAAAGGCCTTCCCGAAACCGCCCCTCCGAAACTAAGTAAACAAAGATGACCCAGAGTAAGAAAAAGGCGTGCAAATATTGACTGCGTATAAGCCTCGGCTCGTGATTGGAGGGTTTAGGTTCCGTTTAAGGTTCGCGCAAACTTTCAACTGGTTTCCCGAGGGATGCGTTGGGTTTTCAGACGACCAAGGATCCCTTTCCCGGAAAGCGTGAAAGGGAAAAACAAAACAAAAAGGGGGAAAACTAAGAGGGCCGTGAGAAGAAGTCCTGCAGAAAATTTTAGAAAATTTCACCGATGTTTTCAGGATGAATTTGAGCTTCTTGGTCTTCCCACAAAAATGCGAGTAAACAAAGTTGACCCGGAGTAAGAAAAGGCGCGCAAACACGTATACGTAACGCCTTGTGATTGGTTAATCAGAAACAGGTAAATTTGAACTGGTTTCCCAAAGGTCATACAGGTTTCGGGTCTCCAAGGACACCTTTCCCGGGTCGAATGAAGGGGAAAAAACATTGAAAACTAAGATGGGCCTGGGAAGAAGACCTCCAGAAAAAAATAGCAAATTTCCCCGATGTTTTAGGGTAGAATTTGAGCTTCTTAGGGGGCCCAAAAAAAAGTTGGCCCAAAAACGTCAAAAACGGATCGAAAGTCTACCAAACACAGAGCACGTTGTGTAAAACGGACCAATCCCAGGCCGAGAAAGTGAACCAATCAGCTGGGTCCAGTATATGGTCCATAAATACTGAAGGCTGAATGAAATGCGATGCCTTTGCCACAAACCACTCAAGAAGGTAAGTGTACGCGAAATTCTCTCTTGAAATTCAACACGCTTTTGTACTAATCTTTTCTCCTTTGGTTTCCTTTTTATTTCTACAGCTTAAAGAACAACAACAACAAAGCTAAAGAGATGGCATATCGTGGGCCCCACAGAGAGAGAGAGAAGTACGGACCTGCTGAATTGTTTTTTATCTTGGGACACAACCACCATTTTTTTCTTTTTCTTTTTTATAGAATGTTTACGGTGAAGAAGACCTGAACCTGGCCCATGTGAGTTCTTCTCCGTCCCGTCCCCCTAAAAGACAGTGAATAGCGTTCGGACTCTGCTTAACAGGACCATTCATTTTTATTGGCAAAAATCCCACCACGATCAATAATTTGATTAATTTTTATAGGTTTTCTTGGAGGTCCTCTCGGGACCTGCCCGCTCTGGTAAGGGCGCCTCCTCAGAAACAAATTCCTCTAAAGCATTATTCATGTCGTACCTCTTTTTTATTTTTTATTTTTTATTTTTCATTTTTCATTTTTTATGTTTTATGTTTTATTTTTTATTTTTTCCCGAACCAGACTTTCAATAGGGATCACTATTACAGCCATGCCATGGTGCTGCGCACCACAGGTCTCCCTTCGGAGATACTGACAAATATTGGGGAATATGTCTGCTGCCAGCAACGCATAGACAAAAGAAAAGCGGACCACTAATTGCATTTCAATCCAAGCCTATTCTTACTCAAACACGTAACGATAGGGATAAAGGGCAATTATTCGTGGGGGAATAGCGGGCAGGCGATGCAGTTCAGACGGGATTTCACGTCTCACACTGGGCCTTATGGTGCCATGCACGTTGAGCCAGTAACTGAATATAGATTTAGGTGGTGTCTGTATTGCAAATGCAACAAAACAATATGCAGAACTCATTGTAGGATGGGAATTGTCTACTTCCGGTGCCCTCACCACCCAGTCTATATCGAACTGGAAGACTGGGAGGGCTGGGGGCGATTCCAGTGGAGGAAATTATATTTTCATGTGCCAGTATATTTTTTTAGTGTTCCCAGTGTGGCGACAGGCCAGTAAATTTTACGTTTGCCATTAAAAATTTAAAAATGAATATCTGAAAACAATTTTTCTATTTATTATTTTTTATAGTGTTTATACTGTGGTGAGATGCCGGGAAAAAACTTACCCCCATGCCCTGCTGTGGTGGTACCTTATGCGCCTCCTGCTTTATAATTCTGATAGCAGTGGCCTTACGCGAAGACGTCCATCCTAGATGTCCGATATGTTTCCAAAAAATGTGGCATTCCTTTTTTATTAGGCAAGGAAGTATTATAGTTTTTCGACATTGCGCCACTTTGGCGAGTTTTCATCTTCCGTTAACAAACAAATTTAAACATTATTATTGTTATACTCATACCTGAACGTTTTTTTTTTCCACTGGAGTCTCTGAAGTAGGGGATTTCTATTGCCATGGAGAAAAATGTAGTATCCAATCTTTTTATTTTTTAGTGTCTTTTATGCGATGATCTACCAGAGAAACAATTACCACCACTGCCGTGCTGTGGGGAGACGGTATGCACGCCGTGTTTTATTAAGTTTGTTGGACGGTGCCTCAAATATGACAGGACTCCTCTCTGTTACTGTTGTTTGTCCGAAATTACTCATTATTTTTTTCTAAGGGCGGGCTCAATTATCCTATTCAATCATTTACATACATATGGTATCATAACTTTCTCGCTCTTAAAATGTCACGCTAACCATTATCACATGATTCGATAGTATTTTTTTCTCCATGGCAATTTCCTCTTTTCTATTTTTATACTTTTTCGTATTTTCAAATAATAGAGCGCTTGCTCATTTTAATGTAATTTTAAATATTATTATGTAAATACTTTTTCAATCAAATAGTGCGATTGCACATTTTCATACTTTTTCGATCCAATGTCTTTTTGAATAATAGTGCGATTGCACATTTTCATACTTTTTCGAACCAATGTCTTTTTGAATAATAGTGCGATTGCACATTTTCATACTTTTTCGATCCAATGTCTTTTTGAATAATAGTGCGATTGCACATTTTCATACTTTTTCGAACCAATGTCTTTTTGAATAATAGTGCGATTGCACATTTTCATACTTTTTCGAACCAATGTCTTTTTGAATAATAGTGCGATTGCACATTTTCAATCCAATGTCTTTTTCATGCACTAACTCATATTGTAAACATTCGCTCTCTCTCTCTGTGGGGCCCCGAAATAGGGCCCCCTTGTATATATTGTAAATAATTTTTTAAACTTATGTATTAATTGATTGAGAAACAAAGTTGTTATTACCAAACACAAGTCTCTTTTATTGTCTCGATATTCTTACATATAATTGGCTGACTCAAATAAAGCCAAAAGGGTAGCCACTCCAGTTTCCATATAGGCCTGGGGATTGTCTTCGTATATCAAAGCTTGCCCTAACGCGTGCCAAATTCGGTTCTTGTAAGTGATGAGGGGGTCTTCGCATTCTTCAAAATAATACAATTTATAATACTTGTAAATTTCGGCCTCCTTTAATTTTTGTAGCCGTTCAAACACGGTATAAGTAAGGGGAGCAATAATCGCCGTGAGGTGCAAACTCTGCAAAACCCGTAGACCCGTGGCCCGTAGAGCCTCTAGGGTAATATGTGACCGGAACTCCGTCACACGTGTGTTAAAACTTTCCTCGGAAAAAGACCATAAACAGGAATGGTACTGTTCGAGTTGTTGTCCCTGGGTACTATAAATACACCCCTCACAGTTCCGACCACGTTCTCTCATGCTTTCCCGGATGCACGCCATGACGTAGAGCGTTTTATACAAAGCCCATCCGGCTTTTATGGCGGGTAAATCCCGGTTGTCCGACATGTCCTCCAAATCTAGGTCTTCTTGACTCTCTGACGTCATACTGCTTGTCCCTGGTAATAGGGTGGTCGGTGT
Organism: Actinernus sp. WN-2022; assembly: GCA_030867875.1. Lineage (NCBI taxonomy): Eukaryota > Metazoa > Cnidaria > Anthozoa > Actiniaria > Actinernidae > Actinernus > Actinernus sp. WN-2022. The sequence goes on from JAOWCC010000577.1 coordinate 121,342,536, forward strand.
GTTGTCGGGATGTTTATAGGGGGTGGGGATGGCGGGGGACCCACGGCCACTGTACCAACAGGGGGTCCGTAGGGTACCAGGGGGGTCGCTGTCGGGAGCGTTGTAGTCTCTAGTGGTACCCCCAGGGGTGCCCCCAGGGGTGTCCCCGGTGGGGGTCCCTGTGGCATCTCCGCGGGCGGAACCGTAAAGGGCATAGCGGCGTGGGGACTGGTCCAAGCGACGGGCGGCGGACCTTGGGGGGCCTGTGACGTCCATGGCGAAGCGTAGAATTGGGCTTTCTTGGGGGGTGAGGGTCCGTCCGCGATTACGGCAGGTTGTGCGGTAGGGTCAGCCCACATAAATCCAAGAGGCCACTCACACTTCGGGTTGGGAGCCGGGGCCGTGCACGTGAAGAACACGCGGTTCGGATTTTTCTCGCTTCGGCTTATGCCAACTTTAATCCACAAATTGTGGCCACACTTTGGAAACGTGTTGTACAAAGTTCCGTACGGGATGGCCGCTTTCACCAAAGGAAGTTCTTGCTCCGTAAAATAAAAAGTGCACGGTAAAACTTGGGGTTTCGACTTGTAGTTTGCCGTTTGTCCACACTTGTACACACACTCTGGCGTCCCGGCCAATCCTTTTACGACAAAAGCAAGATGGGGGCATCGTTCTCACTAAAATTACAAGGAAGGATCACTTTTTTATACGCCTCGGTAGTTCCCCGCGCGGCCAATCCCGAGCCTGGGTTTGCCCTATCATGGCGGCCAATCCCGAGCCCTTATTTGCCCTATAAATGTTTCGGCCAATCCGTATCCCGTATTTGCCCTATAAATGGTTCGGCCAATCCGCGCCCCGTATTTGCCCTATAAATGTTTCGGCCAATCCGCGCCCCGTATTTGCCCTATAACGGTGGCTGCGGCGGCTGTGACGTCATCCATTTCTGTGACGTCATCGATTTGCTCTCGACCAATCAGGAGGCGGTATTTGCCGCCAAGTGAGCGGTTAGACTACTCGAGTGCCACTACATGGCAATTAAAATCAGCAAATTGCCAGTTGAGCAAACCTGATGAGTTTGCTTAACCGCTATGACTTTCTTTATCAACGGGCGCATAAATAAAAGCTAAAATATAATAATAATAATCGATTTATGTAGCGCTATTCCCTAAAGTCCTATAGCGCTTTACAATACAACAAGTATTAAAAACTAACTTACTAAGAATGTTACGCAATAATGCAATCGTTTTACAAGTAATCCCTATTTTATACCAAAAAGAATATTGAATAATAATATAACAATAATAATAATGGCTTAAATACTTGGCAACATAAAATATACCAAAAGCTTTTAAATAAAGGACTTGTTTTAACACTAGAATTAAAAGAACTAAGACAATCAATCCCGGGGAATCAATAGACCTCATTTCGAGTGGTAATGAGTTCCATAAAATAGTAGCAGATACCGAAAAAGCCCGGAGTCCATGATTTCAACTGATACTTCGGGACCTTGAGTAAATGTTGACTTTGCGAGCGTAGCTTCTGGACTTGTCGAACTAGTAGCTTGTCGAAGTAAAATGCTCTCGTTGTTTATTTGTTTCATGAAAGAAGTAGACATGCGCTTTGGGTTACGAATTTCATTATTTCTAGCGGATAAAAAACACAATCGAACCCATGAATTTCCCCCGGATGCTTCGAATATGATTTGACCTCGGCAGGAAGCCAGTGTATTCCTGTACGAGTGGGACTTTTCACAACCACGCTTGGTAGTTTGAAATGTACTCGACATCACAGACACATAGACTTTAAAACAGAGCAATAATTAAAACAAAAGAACGAAAAGCACATTAACAGACTATAGAATCCTCTTAAGTCTTGCAACGATACCGAAAGACGATACCGTAAATTTTGAATGAGTAAGTCTATTGAGTCTTGACAACACAGTGAAAAGTCTTGAATAAAATCCCGTTCGTTAAGTCTAGAGTGTTAACTTAATTGAAGTCTGGCACACAATCTTGGCCCGTAGATAATTCCGATTTGTATCCTTTGTCGTGAAACTGTTGGCAGAGTCCGCTGCAAGTGGGTGGACAATCTTTAGAGAATTCTGTGTGCCGCCAGCCGACGCACGACTGCATAAACTAAATTATGCAAAGGTCTGCGGGTCGATCTGATATCCCTTGAAGAAACATACTTGTCATCTAAAATCCAGAACAACACTTCTATTGAACTTGCAATGAAACGAAGTCTAGAGTCTTGACAACACAGTGAAAAGTCTAAAAAGGAAGCCTTCGTTATTAAAGTCTGGAGTCTGGACTTAAGCCTGGCACACAATCTTGGCCCGTAGCTCGTAAATAGGATCAAAGTATGGTAACGAGAGTCACTGGTATTACATCTCACTGTGTATACACACTGGAACAAGATATGACAGACCATAGCGGCATGTAACGCAACGTCGAATCAAATATTATAATATTAGCGCTGCCCAAAATAAACCAATTGTTATCTGTGGATTGATCACGTTTAGTCTAATTGCTTGATCCTGCTATCTGCAGTCTACCTAGAACATCTAACCTCAGATTGTATTTCGATACCTAAGTGTTTCAAGTTTATCAATTACTTATGCGGTCCTAGACTAGAAGGCGCCGTAGTTTCGCCTGAGTCAACAATACTTCATCCATATTAGAGAGAAGATAGAGGCAAATTAAGTACTTCATGACGTGACGGTAGCCTTAAACCCTCTAAAACTCTCTACTGAGCATTTATCTTTCAACTAATGCGCATGCCTCCTGCTTTATCGCTCGATCACAGCATCTCCGACCCACATTGTTAGCGGCAAAAGTCAGAACTGATCAAAAATGTTACAGGAAACATTAATACGAATAATAAAAACAAGAAGCTGCACGCAGCTTGAACTCCGGCGTATCTTTTGCAGTGCGTGTTTGGCACATTAATACGAATGCACAATCAGATGCGGAAGTACGCACAGACAGTCGATCTGATCTAAAACTCCACGAGTGAGAACACGAGTAAATACAAGTTCAACACGAACACAAGCAGAACATTAGTGAACACGAGCGAGGTTAGTAAGCCAGGATACTCTTGGATGACACTGACATAGCCCCAAAATACTAGGATACAAATGCTGACGAACTGATCTAAAACTCCACACGAGTCAGAACACGAGTGCACTAGCGATTCATAATTTAATTAGCAAAAGATTATAATAAAAATATCAATAACAAAAATTGTGTTATCATCTTAGTTGTTTCAGGTTACCTGTTCTTAGCTGACCATGTGTATTTGGCACTTTGCGAATGCACAATCAGATGCGAAAGTTAACACGCACAGTCAATCTGATCTAAAACTCGATATGAGTCAGAACACGACAGGAGCCCATTACCAGGAGCGTTCCTCTGTTATGGGTTGGGTCCCCAGCACAGGAGTAGATGAGGCTATTTTTAGATTCGAAATTCCCACGAAAAGAGGTTGCCGCCATGTTGATGCCCTTAAACAATAGATTCCTCGTTAGCTTCTTTTGTTGGGGCACCAACATTTGAATCTCTGGGGATTGAGTGAAAACCAGCAATTCGAATTCCCGCGTTGAAAATGAGAAGAATGATAATGAATAGCTATCTGATTGGCTAAGAATAGCCTACCTTTGTTCTTTTTCACGCGAAACGCAATGCTAAAAATAACCTCATCTACCTCTGTGCTGCGGTACAGACACAGTGGGGAAGATGGACGCTCCTGGTAATGGGCTCCTGACACGAGTAAACACGAGTGAACACGAGCGACTTCAAGTAAGCCAGGATAACACAGGAAGCCCAAAATTACTAGGATGTGACCTAAAATTCTACAGAGTCAGAACACTAGTGCACCAGCACTTTGTAATTAATTTTCTAACTTAATAAACAAAAATCATAACAAGAAAATTATTAAATGTCCAGTTCGCACGACCTCATATGCCTGCGTGTTCTACCTGTGGAGACTAGAGAATATTAACCATAACTGAACTGGATATATATTAAACTTTGTTACACGAGTCACTATCGGTGTTTGATAAGCGTTGTGGTATCACACTTGCTCTGTAGACGGAAGGCCCAAAATGAATCATGAAAAATTCATCTTCATTTTGGTTTCTGGAGGTGGATTCTGGGTTTCCTGTGGTCTTATGGTCCCCAGGATCCTCTCGGTCAGACCCAAGATGGCGACCATCTTGGATCTGACCGAGAAGGACCCGGGGCCGAGGTTAGGTTGGGTTTCCAATTCCCGTTCTCTCGATAAATTAGCATTGTTTTTGAGTCAGTTTGTTACAATTTATCAAAATCTTGGGCAATTCCTATTGAGAATTACTCCAAATTCAAACATTTTAGAACGGCAAAATTATAATATTATTCTTATTGTTAATTATTCTAGCTGACTGCGGACCAGTAGCAGTGGTTTCTCACAACCTAAATCGAGTGGCGGAATATTCTATACTGCTGATATGATGGCCCAAGGCTTTCAAGTTGAATCGCTTCTACAAGGTGATCTGCCGATCCCATTGCATCCACCTATACCCCGACAACATTCTTTACACCGCTAGTTTATCATCCTAAGACGTTCTCTGATGTATATGGCAGTAATGCTCGTATCAGGATTTTTTTGCGAGATATTTATTGTATTAATTAACCTTCGGCATCAAGGCAACTCTTGGCATAGAAGGGAAATTATGCTTGATAAAAGGTGTTCAAGAGTCCAGGAGAACTCTGAAATAAGTGGATGCACAACCAGTAAAGAGTACTCTTCAACTGGGAAATTTATCAATTATGATGGTTTGAGGTCAACTTGCCGACGGAAACAACAATATTATACTCGAAGTGGAATATTTATCATTGATTGTTTGTACTGCGTCTGAGTATACCAGAACTGTGCTTTCACTGCTTGGGAACTCTCTTTCGTTTATTTGCTCGATAACAGAAAAAAACACATTCTAATCACATATCCGAAGTTGTTGTCCTTTAGATCCAGAAATAATTATTAGTCAGAAATCCAATGAAGAATTCGACACAAACAATGTACACAAACACATACACGTTCGCCTAAAATTATAATATTTAGTGCTAGAATTAATGTAACATACTGATTTCGTGATCGATCAGTCATGTAACGCAGTTCCAGCCATTTCTTATTCAGGTTTTCTCTCGCAATCTAGGATTAATCCGAACTCGTGTGATTTTCAAAGAGCATTTAATATTTGCACGATCTCTGGTTGTAGGGGTATAGAATGGTCAAATCCGAGACTCGCCGAGACCCTTGTTACTCTTTTTTTGAAACGCCGAGATTTCGAGACTTGCTTGAATTTTGCCGAGACTCACAATTTTTTGAGAGACCATTCTATACCTTGGCTTCAACAGCGGCTTTACTGCCAACTGGCCACGGTAGACGAAGGAAACAAATGTCGCCAGCCCGAAAGCACAGTGGAGAGCCCACAAGAGTATATATTTTGGCTGCAACATTTATATCAGTGTTTTGATTCTCTTTAACCCCAGTGTAAACTATCGTCTGTTCAGAAGATTCACCCCATAAATATCCCGCTTGTCGGTATTTATTACTCGGGCTGCCTGTGGCAGCACCGAGTCTTAAAATGCAAGTCGTAATTATTTTAATTTTTTATTCCGTGTAGCAAGCGTTCTGCGCATGCGTTAGAGGTCAAATTCACACCAATCAGATTGCACTGTGCTGGTCACGCAACAATCGCCAGGTTAATTTATTTACATAATTTAATACAGTAAAGCAAGATGGCGGAGGACCCGCGAGGAACTTTCTCTCTAATTTGGAGTCTCATCTCTCAAATGTAAGCCAGTTTAATGTTTTATTTAACTTCACTCGTGCGAAAGCCTTCCAACAGGCTCAGGATATTTCAACTGGCGCTATTGTCGGAGCCGAAGGACCGCGTTTTTTACCCAGATGGCCAGTGATTTTATATACGACACGTATACGACGACCTGAAGCCAGTGTAGGGGCCAGGATCCGGAAAGCTAAAATTCGAAGAAATAGATATTGGAACTGATCTATAAGCCATCGGCTCGCTGTGCTGCATTTAAAACATCCGAGGAGAACATCTTATTTTGGGTGAAGGCACTTCAAGCCCAATATTATGAGTCTCTTAAAAACTGTCAGAGATTTAAATTTACCGTAAGTTGGATCAGAGAGTATTGAGATCAAGTTATTTCGTTCCAGCGAGGATATTGACCTAGCGGAAACGGTACAAGCTGTCGAAGGATTTTATTTATAATCATCCACGTCTACTTAACAACAGGAATAGTCATGTGCCAAGGCATGGGCAAAGATTACAGATGAAAGTAGAGAACTTAATGAATGAAGAAACAGAGGTCACGCGCGACATGCTTGAGAACGTGTTCAACGCTTTATGTTATACTAAGAAAACAAAACAAGTTACAGAGCCTGCAAGCTCACAAGTCAATGAAAAACCCCAAGAGCCTGTAGCTTTGGATCAACATATCCTTGAAACTCCAAAAGCAACATACAATGAGTCAAATTCAAACCGGAAGAGACGGAATTCTTTAGATTATTCACGAGGATCGTTAGGCCGCAATAGGAACTCTCTCGCTGATTTAACGACCTTGATAATTTTTGTAACATGGAGGCTGACCTAACTGATATGCGTAATGAATTCTTACTCTCGTACTCAAAACACGAATCAAGAAACGAAACTCAGTCATTTGGAAGACAAATTAGTGCAGCAAGATAATATATACAAGACCGAAATCAAGATGCTGTCATCACTTAAATGACCTAGAAGTTGAAAATGGCGAGTTGAAAGCGGATATACACTTTCAAACTTTAAAAAAAGTACAAGTATACAAAAAAGAAGACAATGAAAGACCAAGGTCTCCAGTGTTCCGAGACTATCCAACCTACTGAAGCTTATCAGTTTGTTCAAGAGCCATCTTTCTTACATGACTGAAACCGATCCCTATTCATCAGAATACATTTTCTGTGCTAAATGACGAGAGTTTACAATCACCTGACCGACAACCCACTACTAAAGAAAGGGACCATGAAGTACGGTAGTACGGTTAATTCTCGGGTTCAAAACAATGAATATATGCCTGCTCAAATGCAGTGTGTTAAACGAATAAGTAGTGTTTAAATTAAAAGGACACCATACGAGAAAAACAAAACTATTAAATTACATATATACTAGGGGAGCAGAGAATGAAAGTCACCGCGCTACCGGCTACTCCTAAAGACTGCTAAATTCAGCTAATAATTCTTCCCTTTGGTTATTACTAAGAGGATTTCAAATGAAAGTGTATTTCATCTTCAATCTCATGTGGCCCGAGTGAAAGCCCAGATGGGCTCTTGTTTCATTTAAAAGCCCAATGAGGATTTATGCTCCAAAGTTGATCTTCCTCAGCTCAGACATGCATAATGTCTCTCACTCCATTAGAAAGACACTCTAGTCAGGTTATTCTTAGCTGCCCGCTTTCTTACAATGACTCATTGAAATCCATACCTCATCGTCTCGCCATGTCTGAGAGCTTTGAACTTTCTTATCTCAGCGCGCCTGACGAAATCTAACCTGAGATTATAATTCGATAGCTTTTATATCTAAACCTGTTTGGATACACTTAAGCTGATATTGTATTTCGCCGACGTTTTTAATTGTGCATTAGATCTGTTCAGACAGAGCAGATCAAATGTATTATGTTGTTGGTGTATTTTTAGGTCTATAACAGTTCCTTTACAAGAATCAAAAGATTAAAAAGTAGTTAAAAAGAACTGTAGCGCCTCGAAGTCTCACGCGTTGCTCATTTCACATTCCCACAGTGGTAATTATACGGCGATGATATTATGCGATGTAAACAGTGTTTAATAAATCTATAACGTTTAATACGCATGCCTCCTCTTTATCGCTCGATCACAGCGTCTCCGACCCACATTGTTAACGGCAAAGGTCAGAACTGATCAAAAATTTTACAGGACAGAACAAAAATAACAAAAACAAGAAGCTGCACGCAGCTTTAACTCCGGCGTATCTTTTGTAACGCGGATGATCTCATACACCTGCGTGTTTGGCACATTGCAACGCACAATCAGATATGAAAGTACGCACACAGTCGATCTCATATAAAACTCCACACGAGTCAGAACACGAGCGACTTCAAGAAAGCCAGGCTACCCTAGGATAACACAGGTAGCCCAAAAATACTAGGATCATCTCCACATGAGTCAGGACACGAGTGAACACGAGTGCACAGCGGTTCATAATTTAATTAACAAAAAAATATAATAACAAATAACAGGAGTATAATACACAGGAGTGTTCCTGTGTCCTTGTGTTGGCCTCTAACACAGTAGATGGTGTGTCTATTTATAGCTGTGAAGTGCTGGTATGCAATTACATTGTCTTTTGTTCTCTTGCGCTTTGGTATTTTTTAGCAGTTTGAACCGTGTTAATTACAATTGTTCAGTGCATCCTGATTGCTTAAAAGTGACGGCCTTTGTTCCTTCTCGCGGGAAACGCTATGCTAAAAATAACTCAACCGTCTACAGTGTTGTGTGACAATATAATTAATGTGGGAAATAACAAATTTTATCGTCTTAGTTGTTTCGGGTTACCTATGTATTAGTGCGGTACCAGCCCCAAACAAATTGCCCTATATCATTATGACGTCAAATCAAAACAATCTATTGTTTAAACGCTAAGGATCACGGTCGTGGGAGGAGGACAAAACAGCAACAACACAAAGGAAATCGCTATCAAATGCATTTTGTAGAACGTAGAATAGCGGTAACAGCCACCAAATACGGTAAATATTGTGGGATAAACATTGATACAGCTGATATCTGGAAACCAGACAATTCGAAGTTAAATTTTCCTCAGCAGAGCAGATTTAGTTCAAAATTCTATTGTTCATGTCGATTCTGTCCCCCTCATAAACAAGCCGTGACGTCATAATGATATAGGGCAATTGCATCCAAATACTAGGAGGATCTGATCTAGAACACCGCACGAGTGAACAAGAGTACACTAGCTAGCGTTTCATCATTTAATTAACCAACATTTACAATTTAAAAAAAAATCTGTTATCGTCTTATTTGTTTCGGGTTACCTGTGTAAATGCCGCGTGAAGCTGCTAAAGCAGCCGATTGCGTTACTACCTGTGACCCCGTGTGCACCCATGAATCGTTGCAGGTGAGCAGTGTTTTGATTAGTCTGATATTGTGGTCATTAAAAATATTTGTTTGCAGAAGTTCCCACATACAGTCACATCGCTATTCGGTAGTACGCACACAGCTAATGTGTGCTGATAGGATTATTTTTCAACCAAAAAATTCTGAGATTATCTATTTTTGTTTTACAATTCAAGTCAGTTTTTATTTTACACTGTTTAACCAGGAGCCCATTAGCAGGAGCGTTCCTATGTCATGGGCAGGGCCCCCAGCACAGGAGTAGATGTGGCTATATTTAGAATTGCTGGCTTTCACTTGACGTCATAGCCGCCATGTTGGTGCCCTTAAACAATAGATTCCTCGTTAGCTTCTTTTGTTGCGGCACCAACATGGCCGCCATGCCCTTTGTCATTTGAATCTCTGGGGATTGAGTGAAAACCAACAATTAGAATTGACCTATATCATTATGACGTCAAATCAAAACAATCTATTGTTTAAACGCTAAGGATCACGGTCGCGGGAGGGGGACAAAACAGCAACAACACAAAGGAAATCGCAATCAAATGCATTTTGTAGAACGTAGAATAGCGGTAACAGCCACCAAATACGGTAAATATTGTGGGATAAACATTGATACAGCTGATATCTGAAAACCAGACAATTCGAAGTTAAATTTTCCTCAGCAGAGCAGATTTAGTTCAAAATTCTATTGTTCAAGTCGATTCTGTCCCCCTCATAAACAAGCCGTGACGTCATAATGATATAGGGTAATTCCCGCGTTGAAAGAGAGAAGAATGATAATGAATAATAATGAGAAGTGACGTTAGCTATCTGATTGGCTAAGACAACATGGCCTTTGTTTATTTCGCGCGAAATGCAATTCTAAAAATAGCCATATCTACTCCTGTGCTGGGAACAGACCCAATGGGGAAGATGGACGCTCCTGGTAATGGGCTCCTGGTTTAAGTGTCAAATTAAGCAACAGTTATAGTAGAATAGTTTACAAGAAAAATAAAAGTTATTGAACAAGTAACGGCAGTCAAAGGAGCACAAGCTTTCGAGTTGACTGCCGTAAATGGTTGGATAGCAAATTGATTTGGTTACATACATGTATAGAACTTAAGAACAATAGAGCCTGTTTTCTACGAAATCTAATATAACAAAAACAGTATGTAGACTTATGATTACAGAGTTACAAAGTGAATATACAAGAAAAGAAAAAGAAAAAGAAAAAGACTTAAGTATAAGTATAATAAATATATACATATAAATATATTAACACATACAGTGAATATACAAGTCATATAAAATATTAAATAGATAAATGATGAAGGCTTAAAGTTAAGACTTAAGTAACAATAAGTGCAAAATATATGCCCTCTGTTATTTTCGGGCTACCTGTGTTATACTTGTGCTAACAAAACAACTATGCCAGGTTACCTTATTTGAAGCATAGCTTCGAACTAAACTGTTAATTGCTGAAGAGATCGAGTGCCACTACATGGCAATTAAAAACAGCACATTGCCAGTTGAGAAAACCTTACGATATGAGTTTGTTTATCAACGGGCGCATAAATAAAAGCTCATATATAATAATAATAATCGATTTATGTAGCGCTATTCCCTAAAGTCCCATAGCGCTTTACAATACAGCAAGTATTAAAAACTAACTTACTAAAAATGTTATGCAATAATACAGATACTGTAACGTATCGTTTTACTAGTAATTCCCTATTTTATACCAAAAAGAAAATTGAATAATAATAACAATAATAATAATGGCTTAAATACTTGGCAACATATAATATACACTAGAATTAAAAGAACTAAGACAATCAATCCCGGGGAATCGATAGACCTCATTTCGAGTGGTAATGAGTTCCATAAAATAGGAGCAGATACCGAAAAAGCCCGGAGTCCATGATTTCAACTGATACTTCGGGACTTTGAGTAAATGTTGACTTGCCAATCGTAGCTTGTCGAAGTAACATGCTCTCGTTGTTTATTTGTTTCATGAAAGAGGTAGACATGCGCTTTGGGTAACGAATTTCATTATTTCTAGCGGATTAAAAACACAATCGAACTCATGAATTTCCCCCGGATGCTTCGAATATTGGATTGGACAATCAGATGCGAAAGTATGCACGCACAGTCGCATCACGTAGCAGCGCCAGAGTAACAAGGAGCTGGACGCACTTTTAAAGAGGAACTAAAGCCTAAAATCAATTCAATATCCATGCAAAGATGTATTCGATATAAATAAATTGTGCTATTTAATTTTTCTACGTTACGCGTCTATGAAGAGAAAAGCTGAAACCTTCCTCGCAGCCTCCGCTCAGACGGCTCAAGTCTGTTTTTTTTTGCTAAACTAATGGCTCCTAATTTCGAACAATTGTTTTCTTCGATATGGGGAAATTTGCTTTGAATTGAGCCACACGCAATCTAAATTTACCAGAGCAGAATCGAACCTTGACAACTAATTTTCTCTGCAAAGACGGGACAAGAAAAATATAATAGCAAAACTTATATCTTTAGAATACATCTTTGTTTAAACGTTGTGATCACAAGTAGAACACGAGTGAACACGAGGGCACGCAAGTAGAACACGAATAAGCACGAGCAACTTCACGTAAGCTAGGATACCTAGGATACTGACCGGTAGCCCAAAAATACTAGGATCCAAATACTAGTAGGATCTGAAATATAACTCACACGAGTCAGACCAGGAATGAACATGAGTGCACTAGCCCTTCATGATTTAATTAATACAAAATCATCATAACCGGTGACCGGTACGGTGACCGGTACGGTTCTATACTCTATGTGTTTTCGGACTATCTACAATCTAGATTTATCAGCGGAGAATCGAACAGGAAAACTAATTTTCTTCAAAGACGCGCAACACAGCTGAGAAAATAAATAACAGAACTTAATTACGTCCTTTGTATACATCTTTGTATCGACGTTGGGTTGATTTTAGTGTTCAGTTCCCGTTTAACTCGGACTATGTTTTTTTCAAATCAACTTTGACATTGTTCGAAAGCTGAATCATTGTTTTTTTTAATCTATTTGTCCCGACGAACGTGAACTAACGAGAAAATGTGTGAATGCAAGCCAAGACTGACTTCCGACTCCACTTACCTTGCGTGACCTGGCAAATTAATAGGTTTTCTATTAGGCTTTCACTATGCGAGCAAATGACCTTTCACCACAGTCTCGTTCCAGTCTATGGCGGTGCGATTTACTAAATAGCTTTTAGACCAACTTACTAAATGCTCTTGATTGTATTTGTAAAAAGCTTAATTACCGGCAGAGTTGTTCTTATTACATGGTTATCAAGCTCAATGAGGGTTTCTTCAGTTTTCCCCATATTAACAGACATGGATAAGGTCTCTCAATACCTATATACGAGCGAATGGTTACAGTGAGAAACTACATGTTACTGCGATAGGTATAAAACACTAGGGAACATTAAAATATACAATATGTATACACATACATACAATATGTAACATTATGGAAACATAGTACGAACTACAAATAAATACAAACGCCAACCCACTGAAGCACGGGTACGCAAACATGAGTATGTATCTATGTGAGTGTATATGAAACAGGGGTGCTTGTGATGGTGTAAATACATGTACAGTTATATTATCTCTAATCTAGGATACTACAAATACTAATTGACTGCAAATACAAACACAAACATCGACGACCCAGACAGCTACAGACACAGAAACACACACATGTACCCTCGCAGCTGTACATGTGTGAGAGTTCCCCCACAGGCAGCCCAAGCTCAAGTTACGAAAATATAAGGGTTTGTATGGGAGCGTAGCTATAGCGAGCTCAAGTTACGAAAATATAAGGGTTTGTATGGGAGCGTAGCGAACTCCGTTTACTAGCCAGAAATACTGTAAAATATTTGAGTAAAATGACTTACGTTGCCACTGTGATGTCTTCTGTCGTGTTTCTCTCCTTGTTGGGTAGTTTAAGCTGATTTCAGCCGTGTTTTTTTTTCGGAGCCCCTTCCGAAAAAAAACGGGCTGAAATCAGCTTAAAACTACCCAACAAGGAGAGAAACACGACAGAAGACATCACAGTGGCAAGGTAAGTCATTTTATTCAAATATTTTACAGCATTTCTGGCTAGTAAACGGAGTTCGCTACGCTCCCATACAAACCCTTATATTTTCGTAACTTGAGCTCGCTACGCTCCCATACAAACCCTTATATTTTCGTAACTTGAGCTTGGGCTGCCTGTGGCTTCCCGTACGTCCGGAGCAATGTCCGGGTCTGTATTTATGTGAGCTCAAGCAGACACGGAATACAAGCTAATAAAATATTAAATATTTCTTAAAATGAGGAGTGCATTGAACAGATAATGCATCGAAGTCCATATCATGGAGAGTGTTCACTAATTAAGTGTATTTGTTTTTCTACAATTATTTAAGAGGCTTAGTTATTATGTGATCCATAGTAATGGTACTAATTCTTTGTATATCAATGAAAAATAATTTATCCCATTTAGCGACTCTAAGAACATCTTGAGAAGGCATATGTCTTGGGAGATTAAAAATAATTCTGGCTGCTCTGCAATGTAAAACCTCTAAAAAATTAAAATAATCTTTACTATTAAAACACAATATTCTCTATGTACGCTCTGCGCTGAGTACTACTATCGTATGTTTTGCAATTTGTCTTCCAACTTAATTCGCTCACAATTTCCACTAGAACATCTAAACTAGACTAAATATACGATATAGTTAGATGACAAGTCTCAAACTGCATGTCGGACCGAAGTAGTTTGCCCTGAATACATTCAAGAAATTGAGTAGCTACTGGCAAGTTTAGCTTGACGGAACTGTGTGCAGTACACGGCACAAACTTTTCCATGTCCGCTCTGTTAACGCCGAATACTATTTAAATATCGTATGTTTTGCAATTTGTCTTCCAACTTAATTCGCTCACAATTTCCACTAGAACACCTAAACTAAACTAAATATACGATATAGTCAGATGACAAGACTCAAACTACATCTCAGACTCGGATAAGGAAAAACTTAGCTGATGCAGTACAATATAAAGCCAAAGGTCCTGTTTGTTCGACGCAGTTCCGTTCAATACAATGTAAATTAATTATTACGAATCGATAAACTTCTTTAAAGAGGTCCGGCTTTAGTTTATTTCTTCAACCAGAAAACGAGCACAGCATTCGGGTATACACTAAAAACATCTTACCGGCAGAATTGTTCTTGTACATGGTTATCAAGCTCAATGAGGGATTCTTCAGTTTTCCCCATATTAACAGACATGTAACAGTATCTTAATCCAATTGAGACTCTCCAGTGCAGCCCCGGAGTGCAGCTAGGTTATTCTGTCGTAAAACATGCCTTAGCTGTGTAGTTGACCTGACCCAAACTGTCAACAGTTTTACCATTGACAGATTGCCTAATGTTACGGCCGGGCATAGATTTCTGACAATTACTCATTGATCAATATCTCCTTGTCTCGTCTTGTCTGAGAGCTTTGACCTTTGTTATCTGAGCACGCCTGACGGAATCTAACCTGAGATTATAATTCGATACCTTTTATATCTAAACTGAGATTGTATTTCGCTTACGTTTTTAGATCTGTTCGGACAGCGCAGATGAATGTATTACGTTGTTCGTGTATTTTTGGGTCTATAACAGTTCCTTTACAAGAATCAGAAGATTAAAAAGTAGTTAAAAAGAACTGTAACGCCTCCAAGTCTCACGTGTTGCTCATTTCACATTCTCACAGTGGTAATTATACGGTAATGATATTATGTGATGTAAACAGTGTAAAATAAATCTATAAATTTAATGCGCATGCCTCCTGTTTTATCGCTCGATCACAGCATCTCCGTCCCACATTGTTAGCGACAAAGGTTAGAACTGATCAAAAATTTTACAGGAATGAACATTAATAAAAAAAACAAGAAGCTGCACGCAGCTTGAACTCCGGCGTATTTTTAGTAACGCGGACTATTTCAGATACCTGCGTGTTTGCCAATTACAACGCACAATCAGATGCGAAAGTACGCACCCACAGTTGATCTCATCTAAAACGAGTCAGAACACTAGTGAACAAAAGTAGAACACGAGCGACTTAAAGTAAGCCAGGGTACCCTAGGGTAACACAGGTAGCCCAAAAATACTAGGGTCCAAATACTAAGATGATCTGTTCTAAAACTCCACATGAATCAGGACATGAGCGAACTCGAGTGCACAGTGGTTCATAATTTAATTAACAAAAATTATAATAAACAAATATAGTTATAATTGTTTTATCGTCTTAGTTGTCTCGGGTTACCTGTATTTTCAGTGCGGTACCCTATTTTTGTATTTCCGGGCTACCTGTGTTATTCTAGCTTAGCTTAGTTGTGTCGGGTTACTTGTGTTTTAAGTAAGGTACCCTCTCTTTGTATTTTCGGGCTACTTGTGTTCACATCGTTATTAGCACGCACACAGCCAGATCACTGTTAGTACACACGCAAAATCTGTTAAATTGGATTGGACAATCAGATGCGAAAGTATGCACGCACAGTCGCGTCACGTAGCAGCGCCAGAGTAACAAGAAGCTGCACGCACCTTTAAAGAGGAACTAAAGCCTAAAATCAATTTAATATCTATGCAAAGATGCATTCCAAATAAATAAATTGTGCTATTTAATTTTCCTATGTTACGCGTCAATGAAGAGAAAAGCTGAAACCTTCCTCACAGCCTCCGCTCAGATGGCTCACATCTGTTTTTTTTTTGCTGGAGTAACGGCTCCTAATTGCGAACCATTGTGTTTTCTTCAATATGGGGACATTTGCTTTGAATTGAGCCACCACACAATCTAAATTTATCAGCGGAGAATCGAACTTGAAAACTAATTTTCTCTGCAAAGTCGCGCAACACAGAAACATATAATAGCAAAACTTATATCTTTAGAATACATCTTTGTTTAGACGTTGTGAACACAAGTAGAACACAAATGCACGCAAGTAGAATACGAATAAACACGAGCAACTTCACGTAAGCTAGGGTACCTAGGAGAGCACCGGTAGCCCAAAAATACTAGGATCCAAATACTAGTAGGATCTGAAATATAACTCCACACGAGTCAGACCAGGAGTGAACATGAGTACACTAGCGCTTCATTTAATTAATACAAAACATAATAATAATAACATAATATAAATTGTGTTATCGGCTTAGTTGTTTCGGGTTACCTGTGGTATCAGTGTGTGTCATCTTTGTAGGTTCGGGTTACCTGTGTTATCCTATTGTTAGCAATGCGGTATGGTACTATATATACTCTATGTATTTTCGGGCTATCTGTGTTATCTAGGGGAGCGCAATAAATTGTTGTAACATGGCTCACTTTCGGTGGCCGTCCGCATGTCTTGACCTTTTAGACATGTCTCGTTCCAGTCTGCGACCGCGCGAAGCGTGTTACATAGTGCGATGTTGATCAGTTGGACGTTGAGTGCCAACTTCAATTGGCAGACGTTTCTAGTACTTCGAGCTATCAATTGGTCAGGAGTCTATGCTCTTTGTGATGCTGAGGTTTTTTGGCCATCAGAAAGTATATTTAACTTACTTTTCGTACAGTGTTTGGACGAGATTGACCGATATTAGATTTTACGCAAAATTGTCAATGTCATTAATGTTGTACATCTAGAAAAATGTTTTCAATTTTTTTCTTCGCATAGTCAGCATCTCTGTTTGCTGCCGTATAAAAATTAGACACTTTCAATCAATATTTCTGGTTCAAAAGTTTCGAAAACTAAGACATAGTGTAGCGCGTTTAACGCTAGAAAGTTCAGCAGTCCGGAAGTATGTGAAGTGACTAGCGACTTTGAATATTCTTTAGACTGTTTTCCTTTAAACGATATCCAGTCTCCAAGTCGGTTTTCGAAAACGATTTTCTAGTTCTGTTTACAATTATACAGTTATCCAACTCCAATACGATTTGATCTCCCGATAAACCCACAGGGGAAGCCAGAAGGCACTCTGTCCAACATCCTGCCACAACGCCGGTGAGGTCCGCAAATGAGCACTTCCAAAACATACCAAATGTCAGTTGAGAAAACAATCTTACGAGTTTGCAAGAAATGTCCGGCAGTCAGCCTTAGTTTTTTTTATTAACCAGCAATTTTGCATATAGAACGCAAGAGACTGCTTGTAAAAATGTGACCTCGTTTCCAGACATGTTTTGACTTGTTCTAGACTAGGAAAACACAATTAATTGATAAAATAACAAACGCCCTGTCCTGTCATTCACTTTGATTAGTTATCAGCCGACAAGACGGACAAGTTATCTCGAGTTGTCTCAACAGCTGACCCCGTTATCTAAACGTGTTTGCATACCCTTAACTTGAGATTGTATTTCGCTTATGCTATTAGATCTGTTCAGGCAGCGCAGATCGAATGTATTACGTTGTTCGTGTATTTTTACAGTTCTTTTACAAGATTCATAGGACTAGAAAGTAGTTAAAAAGAACTGATAGCGCCTCAAAGTCTCACGCTTTGCTCATTCCACATTCCCGTAGTGGTAATTATTCTGTGATGATTTTATGTGATGTAAACAGCGTTAAATAAATCTATAACGTTTAATGTGCATGCCTCCTGCTTTATCGCTCGATCACAGCGTCTCCGACCCACATTGTTAGCGGCAAAGGTCTGATCTGATCAACTTCTGTCGCCGATAGAACAAAAAAAAATTGTAATAAAAATATAAAATAGATAAATGATGAAGGCTTAAAGTAAGTAACAATAAGTGCAAAATATATGCCCTCTGTTTTTTTCGGGCTACCTGTGTTATCCTTGTGCAAACAAAACAACAATGAAACTGTTGATTGCTGAAGAGATCGAGTGCCACTACATGGCAATTAAAATCAGCAAATTGCCAGTTGAGCAAACCTTATGAGTTTGCTTAACCGTTCTGAGTTTCTTTATCAACGGCCGCATAAATATAAGCTAATATATAATAATCGATTTATGTAGCGCTATTCCCTAAAGTCCTATAGCGCTTTACAATACAACTTACTAAAAATGTTACGCAATAATACAGATACTGTAACGTATCGTTTTACAAGTAATTCCCTATTTTATACCAAAAAGAAAATTGAATAATAATAACAATAATAATAATGGCTTAAATACTTGGCAACATATAATATACCAAAAGTTTTCAATTAAAAGGTCTTGTTTTAACACTAGAATTAAAAGAGCTAAGACAATCAATCCCGGGGAATCAATAGACCTCATTTCCAGTGGTAATGAGTTCCATAAAATAGGAGCAGATACCGAAAAAGCCCGGAGTCCATGATTTCAACTGATACTTCGGGACCTTGAGTAAATGTTGACTTGCCGAGCGTAGCTTCTGGACTTGTCGAACTAGTAGCTTGTCGAAGTAAAATGCTGTCGTTGTTTATTTGTTTCATGAAAGAAGTAGACATGCGCTTTGGGTAACGAATTTCATTATTTCTAGCGGATTAAAAACACATTCGAACCCATGAATTTTCCCCGGATGCTTCGAATATGATTTGACCTCGGCAGGAAGCCAGTGTATTCCTGTACGAGTGGGACTTTTCACAACCACGCTTGGTAGTTTGAAATGTACTCGACATCACAGACACATAGCCTTTAAAACAGAGCGATAATTAAAATAAAAGAACGAAAAGCACATTAACAGACTCTAGAATCCTCGTAAGGCTTGCAACGATACCGAAACACGATCCCGTAAATTTTGAATGAGTAAGTCTATTGAGTCTTGACAACACAGTGAAAAGTCTTGAATAAACTCCCGTTCGTTAAGTCTAGAGTTTTAACTTAATTGAAGTCTGGCACACAATCTTGTAATATTGTAATATTCAATATAAAATCCTACGTTGTGCCGGTCAGCTTTGCCGTAGTCCTTGGACTTCGTATACACAATCTTGGTCCGTAGATAATTCCGATTTGTATCCTTTGTCGTGAAACTGTTGGCAGAGTCCGCTGCAAGTGGGTGGACAATCTTTAGAGAATTCTGTGTGCCGCCGGGCCAACGCACGACTGCATTAACTAAATTATGCAAAGGTCTGCGGGTCGATCTGATATCCCTTGAAGAAACATACTTGTCATCTAGAATCCAGAACAACACTTCTATTAAACTTGCAATGAAACGAAGTCTAGAGTCTTGACAACACAGTGAAAAGTCTAAAAAGGAAGCCTTCGTTATTAAAGTCTGGAGTCTGGACTTAATAAGCCTGGCACACAATCTTGGCCCGTAGCTCGTAGATAGGATCAAAGTATGGTAACGAGAGTCACTGGTATTACATCTCACTGTGTATACACACTGGAACAAGATATGACAGACCATAGCGGCATGTAACGCAACGTCGAATCAAATATTATAATATTAGCGCTGCCCAAAATAAACCAATTGTTATCTGTGGATTGATCACGTTTAGTCTAATTGCTTGATCCTGCTATCTGCAGTCTGTCTAGAACATCTAACCTCAGATTTCGATACCTAAGTGTTTCAAGTTTCAATTACTTATGCGGTCCTAGACTGGAAGGCGCCGTAGTTTCGCCTGAGTCAACAATACTTCATCCATATTAATAACTCGGATAGAGAGAAGATAGAGGCAAATTGAGTACTTCATGACGTGACGGTAGCCTTAAACCCTCTAAAGCTCTCTACCGAACATTTATCTTTCAACTAATACGCATGCCTCCTGCTTTATCGCTCGATCGGAGCGTCTCCGACCTATATTGTTAGCGGCAAAGGTCAGAAGTGATCAATAGTTTTACAGGACAGAACAAAAATAATAATAAAACAAGAAGCTGCACGCAGCTTGAACTCCGGCGTATCTTTTGCAACGCGGATGCTCTCATACACCTGCGTGTTTGGCACATTACGAACGCACAATCAGATGCGAAAGTACGCACAGACCGTCGATCTGATCTAAAACTCCACACGAGTTAGAAAACGAGTGAATACGAATGAACACAAGTAGAACAGGAGTTAACACGATCGAGGTCAAATAAGGCAGGATACTCTAGGATAACACAGATAGCCCAAAAATACAAAGATACAAATGCTGAGGAACTGTTCTAAATCTCCACACGAGTCAGAACACGAGTACACTAGCGATTCATAATTTAAGTGATAACTCACTTCCGGTATCGGAGAATCTACGGATTGTAGCGGGTAGAAGTGCCATACAATTCTCAACAAGAGGCTGGGTGCAGCCGTAAAGGGAACCTCGGCTGAAAAACAATGTTTGCTCTCAAGTGTTTGTTATCGATGTGTAAGTCTGTTTCTGTGTTTGTCTCCAGTAAATTGTACACTAGATGTCATTTATGCAACAATTTTCCTGTCGATAAAACTCATTTGAGTTTCCTGCGCGCCGCCATCTTGAATGTTATGACGTCACAGTGTTGCCTTATTGTTAGAAAACAATAGCTCTTTTGTTATGCTGTATACACATAATCATCACCCGCGGCTTGTCTTCTTCCGAATTTTTTTATTTTAATGTTCTGCATTATTTACATTCCAGACATTCCATTCTAGGGCGTGGTCACAGGGAGGGGTGGTACTCCACTCTTATTATTTATTAGGGGTGGGGTAGTGGAGTTATCAGTCGCGGTGACTTTCCGCTCTCTGCTCCCCTAGTATATGTATGTAATTTAATATTTTTGTTTTTCATCATATGTAAATTAGAGATGTTTTTCCCGTATGTAAATTAAAGAAGTTGCCCTTTTACTGTAAACACTACTCATGTAACACACGTCTACAATTTACAGTCTGCTGTTCTGTTGTATTACAGGTTCCGAGTACTAATAGATGATTGATTGTCTCAATGTTTATATTTATCCCATATTATAAGTTATACTAGAAGTAATCTTAGATTATCAATGTGCGTTCGACAATTATTTTTAAGAGAAAGGACTGGGCTTCTGTGGTAACCCAAAAGACTGAAACTGATTGCTGCAATAATGCATGTAGACTGTGGGTGTAAATAATCCTGATCAAAAATATTTGTTTTTAACTAATGTGCAAATTTCGAATGCCCTGACTTATAACTTAATATACAAGGGGATGCATCTGGGTATAAAACTGTAATTATCTTTGTGTAATTATCATTGGATACGATGCTTATGTGGCTATATAAGTACATGTGTGTTTTATATGGTTATCATTCATTTGAGCATTTGTAGCACATTTTGCTGTGTGGTATACAGTGTAAAGCAATAATTGGAATTAGTGTAGAACACAATCAACCCTTATTGCTAGCTACGGCTATTCAGATGTGTATAAACTGCATTCCAGTTTCTAGCATTCGCAATACTAAGTAAACTCCAGTGTAGAACATAAACTATATGCATGTGCCCAGTTCCTTCGGAGCATTCAAACTATTTTTAAAGTGAGAACAAGGTTGGCTGCAGAATACTGAGTGTCCTGATTGTTAGTTCCAATATAATTTATGATCAATGTTGGTACTGAGCCGGGTCCTGGCTTTGATCAGCCTCTTATGGTTGTTTCAGGTCCCGTTAGAAATTCAGTGTAGATAAATTGATTTGGGAACACAGCAATGAACTCAGTACTTTGAATTTCCCTCACCTTGTACTGTGTTGATATTCAAGTTCCTTGGCATATCAAAATGTTGTTATAGAACTCTTTGCCTGAATGTAGTGTTAATTTGTATAACCAAGATGCACACATGCATGTGTCACTGATTGTAGTGTCACAACTCGTACAGCCAAAGGGTGTCTAGAAAACTCAGACCTAGTTTCTCTTCAGCCAGGCATGATTTATAGTATCTTACTGTTTGTAGTTTTGGTACCTGTATGTACAGCGAAAAGCAGAATCCCATACAGCGAGCGAGCCAACAGAATGCACTCGGGTTCAGCACAAATTATGGCCGAGTTGATTTTCAACTTCGTCTTCAACGTGCAGAACAGACCATGTTTGACTTGATATATAGTTTGTACATCAGACTTTCTCGAATGCTCCAGAGGTAACACACACTTTCCTCAGGCTTTGATAAATCGTACTTGCAAACTTTATAAACATCGCATTTGATTTTTTGAAAACAACAAGGCAACATACACAGCAAAACAAAACCACCAGCGAGCGAAAACCAAACGCAATAGTGGCGAGACGCAGAGCACATGCCTGTAAAGTCGTGCGCACGCATCATGTATTTACCAGTTCCCCGGCCGAGATAATTTATTCCAAAAAGTACAAACACTCGATCATTATTTCGCCTGGGAAAGCACAGGTAGCCCACCCATGAACGCAATCACTTTGCTTCCCGTTCGCTGAAGTACTAGATTCGGCTACCATGTCTATTTATGTCATATGCAGTTGACTTTAAGCCACCGGTTTTGAAAATCATCCTTATTTTTCAATCGTTCCAAAATTACCAGAGTTGAAATACAGTGTACTTTGGCTTTGTTGAAAGTAATCCCAACGAACACTCTTCTTCCCCGCCGAACCACAGACAATGATGGACTTCGGCCGCAAAGCTAAACAACACGAAACTCGTCCGCTTTGATTTTGTTTATAGAGCCATTTCCTCCGTTTATCAGCTGTAACACAAGCTGCTGGGACATTTAGGTTTCGAGTCCTTCATCAGTGCAATTAGGGAAGAGATATAAACTACAATAAATACTTTCCAAAACAAACAGACTTGACTGTATACGCGGCGTGATGGCGATAATTTCACAAGTTCACTCGCGCTCGCGACGAGTTGAGCCATTTGAAAAATCAAGGACTCTGGAACGAGCTGAGAAGGCGGCTGTATTTCAACTCAATGCAATGAGGGTTTCTTCAGTTTTCCCCATATTAACAGACATGTAACAGTATATTAATGTCTCTCAATCCAGTAGAAAGACTCTCTAGCTATTCTGTCGTAAAACATGCCTTAGCTGTGTAGTTGACCTGACAGTTCAGTTACCCATTGACAGACGGTGGTATTGCCTAATTTTACGGCCGGGAATAGATTTCTGACAATGACTCATAGAAATCGATATCTCCTTGTCTCGCCTTGTCCGAGAGCTTTGACCTTTGCTATCTGAGCGCGCCTGACGAAATCTACCCTGAGATTATAATGCGATACACTTAAGTTGAGATTGTATTTCGCTTACGTTTTTATATCTGTCCAGACAGCGCAGATCGAATGTATTACGTTATTCGTGTATTTTTAGGTCTATAACAGTTCTTTTACAAGAATCAGAAGAAGAAAAAGTAGTTAAAAAGAACCGTAGCGCCTCGAAGTCTTACGTGTTGCTCATTTCACATTTCCACAGTGGTAATTATACGGTGATAATATTATGTTATGTAAACAGCGTTAATTAAATCTATAACGTTTAATGCGCATGCCTCCTGCTTTATCGCTCGATCACAGCGTCTCCGACCCACATTGTTAGCGGCAAAGGTCAGAACTGATCAAAATTGTCACAGGACAGAACAAAAATAATAATAAGAATAAAAACAAGACACAGACTGCATTTTAAGACTCCGGCTGCTGCCATAGCAGCGCCGGAGTAATGAAGACACAGACTGCATTTTAAGACTCCGGCCGCTGCCATAGCAGCGCCGGAGTAAAAAGACACGGGCTGCATTTTAAGACTCCGGCTGCTGCCATAGCAGCGCCGGAGTAAAAAGACACAGACTGCATTTTAAGACTCTGGCCGCTGCCATAGCAGCGCCGGAGTAATAATAGTCCTACTCGCCTTGCTCTGTATTCAATTACAATTTCTTCACATTCTGACTATAACCAGGGAGGTGGAAGAAGAAGACTAAACTCGAAAATTAGCATAAATTTAACAAGTCAGACTCTGTTGCGCTCTGCAGGCGATAATTGAATAAAACCGGTTAATTTATACATGCTGTTTGTCATGACAATGTACGTACCAGTGTTTACAGAGTTCACAACGAAAATGGCAGGGGACGGTGCGAGAGAAATCGGTACCACAGTCACAAATTAACTGTCTCGATCTCTTGTTGGAACAAAAATCTAAATGTTTATACCGATTTCGGCTGCTTTTAGAGGTCAAAAACTATTTCAAATGCTGCAGATACATTTCATAATGAAACACATTTGAGTCTTCAAAGGCTAGTTGTTCAACAGAAATCGGTAACACATTTTATTAACGCGAAATGCTGTTCGAACAAGAAACGCGATCGAGACATGGCGAGTCGAACATCGAATTAAAACTGAAATATCTAGATGTTTGGAGACCGATTTCGGTTGCTTTAATTAAGAGGTCCAAAACTTTTTGAATACTCCAGTGCCTGTTTAGCACATGTAAATGTAACAAGGGCACCCAACGAGTACGTTTTGAAATTCGTTTGAAACCAGTTGTCTGCAGCTTATCTAGCCATTTTAAGGCGCCTACTATTTCTTTTGACGTATTCTAGAAAGCTATTAGCTGTTCGGATTTTCTAGGTGGAAATCGCGTCAACCGAAAATACTATGGCAAAATATTCCCGGTCTACGAATTTGTTAGTAGTCTAGAACAGAAACAAGAATTTTCTAGCCCAAGTAACTTCATGTTGCAAAGTTTTGTGGAGGTACGAATTTTTTAGGGATTCTTTTTTCCTTTAGGCAATTCTTAGGGAATGAAAATGTGTTGTTCTGACTCTATTGATCAGACGATTTGCGTGGGACGTACTCATATTTTAGGGGAAACCTTTTAGTCTCCCTTTTCTTCTATAATTTTCTAGGGATTGAAAACAAATTTTCTAGCCAGTATTTCAGAAAACAGTTTTCTAGGGACATTTTTTTCAAACCCGAAATTTTTAGGCTAACTTACTCTCCCGAACAGCTTTTTAACCGAAAACTTCGTTGGGTGCCCTTGATGTAACTTGAGTATTCAAATGTAGATCAAGTCTGAGAAATCGGTACACAAAATGCACGTATCGATCGCGGATCTTATTCGAACAAGAGTTTAAACACGTGCACTGCGAAAGACTGAAATATATAGATGTTTAGAGACCGATTTCGGCTGCTTTTAGAGGTTCAAAACTATTTCCAATGCTTCAGATACATTTTAGAACATATAAATATCACAATGAAACGCACTCGAGTCTTCAAAGACCAGTAGATCGAGATAAATCGGTACCACAGTTACCTACAGTTTATAAACACAAAATGCATGCCTCGATTGTGGTTCTTGTTCGAACAAGAATCGAACACTAGTATTAAAGCAGAATCAGGTATGATTTTCGAGACAATTCTGAGGCTTGAGCCTTATCTGGATTCCTTGAATCCTGTGCTAAATATGGTATCCTTATTAAAGGTAGATCGATAAGATAAAAACATAGATTTCTCAACAGACTCGAGCTCCGTTCTTGTGACATTTAACTAGAGTTGTTCAAAATGACGATCAGCTCCTTCGCACTTTCGAAATATTTTGGTAAAACCATGCAGCACGTGGGTTATTTCTCTTTTAAACAATAGGATCGTTTAACACCAGAGCGCAACAGAGTCTGCATAAACCGCTAGCAAGTTATTAGCCAATCATAATCGCTTATTTGTAGTAGAATCTACTGCATTGCAGATCAGCTCAGTAGAAGATAGTTCAATCCGCCGTGTTGTCATCCTAGGCATTTGTTCTCCAGTGCACAGACCATCACTTATGGCAAAGACCGGTTTTAGGGTGTATAGATAGCGCACCATAAACCATCGCAAACAGGAACTATGACATTCAGCACTCAATTGCAAACCCGATCTTCAGCCAGAAATTATTCATCTTGTTACAACAAAGTTTTCTCACCTTACTTTTTCATCTGCAAAAGGGTAAAATAAGAACAGCGCCTTTCGGCGTTGCAGCCATGAATGAAAACCAAATGAGGAAGGAAATAGTTGAACTAAGCATTCGCTAATTATCCTGGCTCTCCTAATACTCACAGGCATCCTTGTCCATGTGTGTAGAAGGCGAACGAGCGCATTGTCAACGCGATTTGTTTCAGAACAAGTTGTGACGTTATTAACCGCGCGCGTTACGTCACTTAGTACACCATAGAACAGTGCATGGAATATTCCTTACAAGAAACCTTGAACAATCACTTGTATTTAGATACACACAGCTACTTAATGCAAGATTTCTCTAGATCAATGAAAATGAGAAGTTTGCTGGGTTGTTTCCCATTGACACTTTATTGGCTTTCTTTAGCTTAGCGTTAAACAATAAACTGATTATTGGGATTTCTAGCATTATTATGCCTCTGTTTTGAACAACTAGTGCTTTTTTCAACTCGTCTTTGCAGTAATGAAGGAAAATGAAAAATAGGAGAGACGCGGTTTGCCAGAAGACTATATAAAACGTTGGTACCTGCAAACAAGAGCGTTTGTTTGGATTTGAAGGACAAGCGTCGCTCCAATCCATACAATCGTCTCGTATTTTTGCAAGTTTTTGCAAGTTTCTTATGATGGAGCTCTTTTCTTAATTAGATTAACTTTTTTTTCAATTTCGTAGTGGCCAATTGTCGCGCGAGCGTGATAATGTCCCAATTTCGTGCTCTGGTTCAAACCCTGGCACACAATAATACTCTCTTTCTATAAATTACGAAACGTTTTCCCCCTGGTTTAATATGTAAAAGTATGAGATATCTTCCCCAGAATGAACAAAGAAAACCTAACTATGTGAAAAATCATTATAATTTTAATTCCCGCTATTAAAATGCTGTACTCTCATCAATAGCAAAATTAATGATGGGTAGTGCCAACGGCCTAGGCTGGTTTTCACTCAATCCCCAGAGATTCAAATGACAAAGGGCATGGCGGCCATGTTGGTGCCCCAACAAAATAAGCTAACGAGGAATCTATTGTTTAAGGGCACCAACATGGCAGCTATGACAGCAGCAATATGGGATTCTACAGTAATCCATCCACGAGTTCACCATTAGTGCCTATGTTCGATTGAGTATCGAAAGTAATTTGGCGATGATTGCTTTGGTGAAAATGTTTTGTAATTATCAGCTGATCAAGTTCAAAACTAAAATCCAACATTGTTTTGGTCCGTGACGCAATCAATTTTCGTTTTAATAGCGAGAGTTAGAGCACTCTGGTTCCAGGGTTTTCTCCGTTTTCTTAGAGAACCGCGAATCGGTTATCAGCGAGCCGCGGAACGGCGAGGAGAGAAGAGAGATTCTGGTAGCGGGCGGCACGAATCTCTATCGTGCTAACGATACGTGTCAATTAACATCACAAGATCAATTAACAAGCAACCAATGACAACACACCTCCCAGGTGGTCAGGTTTTGGTCTTGGGATCAGTAGGAAAGGAAAAGTGGTAGGCGTAAAATAATACCTGCAAGTAGTAGAAAGTAGAAAGGAAATATTTTGAATGTGCGTCCCAGAACAGAAACGATTTCTTCAACACCAGCATGCGCTTCAAAATGTTTCATTTCTGCTCTTTGACCCAGAGACTACTGTTTTCGATTCCACTTTACGGGCTTTATCTATAGCTGAGCTCTTAATAGGCAATCCTTCACATTTACTCATCCTGCATGCAACATTATTAAGTCTCTGACCATGTCATATGAGTGTGTTAAATGCATTTGGAGACAGAGAAACAGCATTCTTGATTTCGAGCGGCTTATGAAAAGTCCGTTTAATTTCAACTAGAAGAATGCGGTAAAGGTGAACGACATGAGAGATGTGCTTAACATTCGCTTCAGACTAATTAAGTTGGTCGTAAACAGCGGGTAATTCGATCTGTGAATTAGCCGGGTCCCTAGCTATGGTTGTTTCAGGTCCCGTTAGAAATTCAGTATTCAAGCCTGGTCCCAAAGCCGAGGTTTTCTCCGATTGCTCAGAGAACAGAACAGATCATTTTCTCAGCTGTTGATTTGCTCCAACTCTGCCGTTGCCGGTTTATCCATGATAAACCTTTCTGATCTGACCTTCACTGCCTTTAAATGTATTATGGTGGTGAGATCAGTCAATTGCCACCCGCTCGGCGCGAAATTTATTTCTCTTCTCTCGATCTCTAGCCTTTCTCTGACCTGAACGGAGAAAACCTCTGTGCGCAGGGTGCAAGTCACCCCGTCCGTGATGCCATTGTCAAGCCGGGCTATTCGACAGTCACATATCTTCGTTAAATTGTTTAAGAAACAACCATAAACTTTCTCGTTTTTCGATGTTAGGGCGACAAACTGACGTTCACTTTTCTACTTATCCCACTCCCGTTGATTGCAATTTCTAACTCAACCCCTCCCCCCGTCAGTAAACAACAGCCAATCGGAGAACGCTATAAGGTAATTAGATATTCCTCCAATCAGGAAGGAGGGACAAATAGTGTCCCTAGTTCAAATCTAGTGGCGCGGTACGATCGGTCAACTGACGCCCGCTACCAGAGTTTCTCTCTTTCTTCAATCCTCGCGGCTCGCTGATCGCCTCTACGAATCTCTCTAATCAACGGAGATAACCTCTGGGACCAGGGTAGAGTTAGAGTGTCGTAAAGTAATGGTTGTCGAATTTGATTGGTTAGTTATCCATGATTGCATTTACTTTGCCTCGTGATTGGTTGAAGTAAAACCAATCGTGAATTACTTCAGTTCGTTGATTGGTTCATTGATGTTTCTACTTGCTCCTGTGATTGGCTCGCTGGTTTTGGTTTTACGACACTCCACTGAAAACCGCTGTCCATTGTATTTACTTTTCCTCGTGATTGGTTCAACAAAATCCCATGAAAAACGAACATCACTGAACAATGTTCAACAGGTTGGTCAAACGATCCCAACATGTTGGGTTCGAGAATGTTGGGCGTTGTTCAATGAACCGTTTAATTGGTTAGCCAGGCCGCCTAATAATTCACTTTCTAAGGCACGACTTCTTGAATTATTACAATACTCCTGTCGTATGTTGATTTGATGCGTGGTGTAATAACACAAAAGACAAACTGTTTAAACATGGCTTGAAATATGAACGGTAGTGATTAAGTAACAATGCGTGTAAAAACTAGGCAAGATTCTATTGTTCAGCGGCAATAGGCTTTTGGCACATGACAAGGTAGTTTTTTAATATTGTGCACACACCAATCCTTAAATAATAAATTTCTTAAATCAAATCCACTGAAACTGTGTTTTAAAACTACTTTCCTTTTGTGTGAAAACATTTCGTCTAATCTGAAGAGTCCAAAACAATAACCAAGAAAGCTTTCAATTTAAAAATGTTCCCCACGTTGAATTTTCGTCATATTTAAAGTTGAGAGTTTCCACTAGATGCAATTCAAATCTGTTTAAGCCGGTATCAGAAAATAATATTCTTCTTCAGCTTTTGATAGATTTTGATGTCTAAGCCAATAAGGTGGACGACTGAAACAATACCACAATGAGCACCTTTATGCATTCCTTGCCACTGAACGGCCTGGTTCTTAGCCGGACCATTACTTAATTAAATTGTCATCTACCGTTCAAAGGGAGAGAGAGAGATCCGCGGCAATGCTCGGACTTTATGGGACACTCTCTCCATCGCAAGACTCTCAAAGTCCCAAATACCTAGGACATTTCAAACTCCCAACAACAACAAAAACCCAAGCCGGCCAAGGTAATTTTGCTCTATAAAGATAAAGTGATTTTACAAAACCCGTGAAACAGAGATAGACATTATTAGACCGACTAATTTCATTGTTTCCCTGTGTTATTTTGTCTATTTGAGATTTCCTATTAGATTTTGTTTCACGGGTTAAGTAAAATCAAAAGTACTTTAACCGATATATAATATTTTTTTTGAGACCGATATTTTTAGTACCTCTTCGAGAATTCGCGAGTCTGGCAGACTGAGAAAACTCACCGGGCTTGGCTTCTAATGGTTGTCTCTAAGCGCGTTGATTTATTTTTCACTTGGCGGGTGAAACACTATGCTATCGAATTACAACGGACAATATATATATCTAGCATGTTTTCACAAAAGGGGGTGTTAGGTTCAAAGGCTCCTTTTGTGAAAACATGCTAGATCTTGTGTACCTTACAAATTTCAAAGTGGCGCCATTTCTCGAGCTTTTGATGGATTTCGATGTACTACACGTCAAAACAACGGTCTCTTCCAGTACTTTAAGACTAGCGTGCCAGTTTTGCCGTATTTGGTGTAGAAAACCCGAAAATGTGGTTTTTGTAAGCTAACCTGAATCTCTCAAAGTTACTTGTGTACCCTAAAATCTTCAAAGTGGCGCCATTTCTCGAACTTTTGATGGATTTCGATGTACTACACGTCAAAACAACGGTCTCTTCCAGTACTTTAAGACTAGCGTGCCAGTTTTGCCGTATTTGGTGTAGAAAACCCGAAAATGTGGTTTTTGTAAGCTAACCTGAATCTCTCAAAGTTACTTGTGTACCCTAAAATCTTCAAAGTGGCGCCATTTCTCGAGCTTTTGATGGATTTCGATGTACTACACGTCAAAACAACGGTCTCTTCCAGTACTTTAAGACTAGCGTGCCAGTTTTGCCGTATTTGGTGTAGAAAACCCGAAAATGTGGTTTTTGTAAGCTAACCTGAATCTCTCAAAGTTACTTGTGTACCCTAAAATCTTCAAAGTGGCGCCATTTCTCGAGCTTTTGATGGATTTCGATGTACTACACGTCAAAACAACGGTCTCTTCCAGTACTTTAAGACTAGCGTGCCAGTTTTGCCGTATTTGGTGTAGAAAACCCGAAAATGTGGTTTTTGTAAGCTAACCTGAATCTCTCAAAGTTACTTGTGTACCCTAAAATCTTCAAAGTGGCGCCATTTCTCGAGCTTTTGATGGATTTCGATGCACTATACGGCAATACAACGTTCTCTTAATGTAGATTGCGTTTACTGGATGGAAGTTTCCTGTATTTTGAGTAACAATACCAGAAAATGGCCTTTTTCTAACCTAAGCATAACCTCTAGGTCTCAAATAAAGAAATTATGGGATGGAGCTAAGTCAAGTCAATTATGGGATAGAAAGGCCAGAAAATACTTCAACTGTCATTTGCCCTTTCAAGAAAACGGCAAAAACACGAGTTACTGGCTTTTAAAGCTTAAAGGCACACAAGATTCTTGTGTACCTTACAAATTTCAAAGTGGCGCCATTTCTCGAGCTTTTGATGGATTTCGATGTACTACACGTCAAAACAACGGTCTCTTCCAGTACTTTAAGACTAGCGTGCCAGTTTTGCCGTATTTCGTGTAGAAAACCCGAAAATGTGGTTTTTGTAAGCTAACCTGAATCTCTCAAAGTTACTTGTGTACCCTAAAATCTTCAAAGTGGCGCCATTTCTCGAACTTTTGATGGATTTCGATGTACTACACGTCAAAACAACGGTCTCTTCCAGTACTTTAAGACTAGCGTGCCAGTTTTGCCGTATTTGGTGTAGAAAACCCGAAAATGTGGTTTTTGTAAGCTAACCTGAATCTCTCAAAGTTACTTGTGTACCCTAAAATCTTCAAAGTGGCGCCATTTCTCGAGCTTTTGATGGATTTCGATGTACTACACGTCAAAACAACGGTCTCTTCCAGTACTTTAAGACTAGCGTGCCAGTTTTGCCGTATTTG
This sequence comes from Actinernus sp. WN-2022, assembly GCA_030867875.1. Classification (NCBI taxonomy): domain Eukaryota; kingdom Metazoa; phylum Cnidaria; class Anthozoa; order Actiniaria; family Actinernidae; genus Actinernus; species Actinernus sp. WN-2022. The sequence goes on from JAOWCC010000577.1 coordinate 121,374,228, forward strand.
GTGTAGAAAACCCGAAAATGTGGTTTTTGTAAGCTAACCTGAATCTCTCAAAGTTACTTGTGTACCCTAAAATCTTCAAAGTGGCGCCATTTCTCGAGCTTTTGATGGATTTCGATGCACTATACGGCAATACAACGTTCTCTTAATGTAGATTGCGTTTACTGGATGGAAGTTTCCTGTATTTTGAGTAACAATACCAGAAAATGGCCTTTTTCTAACCTAAGCATAACCTCTAGGTCTCAAATAAAGAAATTATGGGATGGAGCTAAGTCAAGTCAATTATGGGATAGAAAGGCCAGAAAATACTTCAACTGTCATTTGCCCTTTCAAGAAAACGGCAAAAACACGAGTTACTGGCTTTTAAAGCTTAAAGGCACACAAGATTCTTGTGTACCTTACAAATTTCAAAGTGGCGCCATTTCTCGAGCTTTTGATGGATTTCGATGTACTACACGTCAAAACAACGGTCTCTTCCAGTACTTTAAGACTAGCGTGCCAGTTTTGCCGTATTTGGTGTAGAAAACCCGAAAATGTGGTTTTTGTAAGCTAACCTGAATCTCTCAAAGTTACTTGTGTACCCTAAAATCTTCAAAGTGGCGCCATTTCTCGAGCTTTTGATGGATTTCGATGTACTACACGTCAAAACAACGGTCTCTTCCAGTACTTTAAGACTAGCGTGCCAGTTTTGCCGTATTTGGTGTAGAAAACCCGAAAATGTGGTTTTTGTAAGCTAACCTGAATCTCTCAAAGTTACTTGTGTACCCTAAAATCTTCAAAGTGGCGCCATTTCTCGAGCTTTTGATGGATTTCGATGTACTACACGTCAAAACAACGGTCTCTTCCAGTACTTTAAGACTAGCGTGCCAGTTTTGCCGTATTTGGTGTAGAAAACCCGAAAATGTGGTTTTTGTAAGCTAACCTGAATCTCTCAAAGTTACTTGTGTACCCTAAAATCTTCAAAGTGGCGCCATTTCTCGAGCTTTTGATGGATTTCGATGCACTATACGGCAATACAACGTTCTCTTAATGTAGATTGCGTTTACTGGATGGAAGTTTCCTGTATTTTGAGTAACAATACCAGAAAATGGCCTTTTTCTAACCTAAGCATAACCTCTAGGTCTCAAATAAAGAAATTATGGGATGGAGCTAAGTCAAGTCAATTATGGGATAGAAAGGCCAGAAAATACTTCAACTGTCATTTGCCCTTTCAAGAAAACGGCAAAAACACGAGTTACTGGCTTTTAAAGCTTAAAGGCACACAAGATCTAGCATGTTTTCACAAAAGGGGGTGTTAGGTTCAAAGGCTCCTTTTGTGAAAACATGCTAGATCTTGTGTACCTTACAAATTTCAAAGTGGCGCCATTTCTCGAGCTTTTGATGGATTTCGATGTACTACACGTCAAAACAACGGTCTCTTCCAGTACTTTAAGACTAGCGTGCCAGTTTTGCCGTATTTGGTGTAGAAAACCCGAAAATGTGGTTTTTGTAAGCTAACCTGAATCTCTCAAAGTTACTTGTGTACCCTAAAATCTTCAAAGTGGCGCCATTTCTCGAACTTTTGATGGATTTCGATGTACTACACGTCAAAACAACGGTCTCTTCCAGTACTTTAAGACTAGCGTGCCAGTTTTGCCGTATTTGGTGTAGAAAACCCGAAAATGTGGTTTTTGTAAGCTAACCTGAATCTCTCAAAGTTACTTGTGTACCCTAAAATCTTCAAAGTGGCGCCATTTCTCGAGCTTTTGATGGATTTCGATGTACTACACGTCAAAACAACGGTCTCTTCCAGTACTTTAAGACTAGCGTGCCAGTTTTGCCGTATTTGGTGTAGAAAACCCGAAAATGTGGTTTTTGTAAGCTAACCTGAATCTCTCAAAGTTACTTGTGTACCCTAAAATCTTCAAAGTGGCGCCATTTCTCGAGCTTTTGATGGATTTCGATGTACTACACGTCAAAACAACGGTCTCTTCCAGTACTTTAAGACTAGCGTGCCAGTTTTGCCGTATTTGGTGTAGAAAACCCGAAAATGTGGTTTTTGTAAGCTAACCTGAATCTCTCAAAGTTACTTGTGTACCCTAAAATCTTCAAAGTGGCGCCATTTCTCGAGCTTTTGATGGATTTCGATGCACTATACGGCAATACAACGTTCTCTTAATGTAGATTGCGTTTACTGGATGGAAGTTTCCTGTATTTTGAGTAACAATACCAGAAAATGGCCTTTTTCTAACCTAAGCATAACCTCTAGGTCTCAAATAAAGAAATTATGGGATGGAGCTAAGTCAAGTCAATTATGGGATAGAAAGGCCAGAAAATACTTCAACTGTCATTTGCCCTTTCAAGAAAACGGCAAAAACACGAGTTACTGGCTTTTAAAGCTTAAAGGCACACAAGATTCTTGTGTACCTTACAAATTTCAAAGTGGCGCCATTTCTCGAGCTTTTGATGGATTTCGATGTACTACACGTCAAAACAACGGTCTCTTCCAGTACTTTAAGACTAGCGTGCCAGTTTTGCCGTATTTGGTGTAGAAAACCCGAAAATGTGGTTTTTGTAAGCTAACCTGAATCTCTCAAAGTTACTTGTGTACCCTAAAATCTTCAAAGTGGCGCCATTTCTCGAGCTTTTGATGGATTTCGATGTACTACACGTCAAAACAACGGTCTCTTCCAGTACTTTAAGACTAGCGTGCCAGTTTTGCCGTATTTGGTGTAGAAAACCCGAAAATGTGGTTTTTGTAAGCTAACCTGAATCTCTCAAAGTTACTTGTGTACCCTAAAATCTTCAAAGTGGCGCCATTTCTCGAGCTTTTGATGGATTTCGATGTACTACACGTCAAAACAACGGTCTCTTCCAGTACTTTAAGACTAGCGTGCCAGTTTTGCCGTATTTGGTGTAGAAAACCCGAAAATGTGGTTTTTGTAAGCTAACCTGAATCTCTCAAAGTTACTTGTGTACCCTAAAATCTTCAAAGTGGCGCCATTTCTCGAGCTTTTGATGGATTTCGATGCACTATACGGCAATACAACGTTCTCTTAATGTAGATTGCGTTTACTGGATGGAAGTTTCCTGTATTTTGAGTAACAATACCAGAAAATGGCCTTTTTCTAACCTAAGCATAACCTCTAGGTCTCAAATAAAGAAATTATGGGATGGAGCTAAGTCAAGTCAATTATGGGATAGAAAGGCCAGAAAATACTTCAACTGTCATTTGCCCTTTCAAGAAAACGGCAAAAACACGAGTTACTGGCTTTTAAAGCTTAAAGGCACACAAGATTCTTGTGTACCTTACAAATTTCAAAGTGGCGCCATTTCTCGAGCTTTTGATGGATTTCGATGTACTACACGTCAAAACAACGGTCTCTTCCAGTACTTTAAGACTAGCGTGCCAGTTTTGCCGTATTTCGTGTAGAAAACCCGAAAATGTGGTTTTTGTAAGCTAACCTGAATCTCTCAAAGTTACTTGTGTACCCTAAAATCTTCAAAGTGGCGCCATTTCTCGAACTTTTGATGGATTTCGATGTACTACACGTCAAAACAACGGTCTCTTCCAGTACTTTAAGACTAGCGTGCCAGTTTTGCCGTATTTGGTGTAGAAAACCCGAAAATGTGGTTTTTGTAAGCTAACCTGAATCTCTCAAAGTTACTTGTGTACCCTAAAATCTTCAAAGTGGCGCCATTTCTCGAGCTTTTGATGGATTTCGATGCACTATACGGCAATACAACGTTCTCTTAATGTAGATTGCGTTTACTGGATGGAAGTTTCCTGTATTTTGAGTAACAATACCAGAAAATGGCCTTTTTCTAACCTAAGCATAACCTCTAGGTCTCAAATAAAGAAATTATGGGATGGAGCTAAGTCAAGTCAATTATGGGATAGAAAGGCCAGAAAATACTTCAACTGTCATTTGCCCTTTCAAGAAAACGGCAAAAACACGAGTTACTGGCTTTTAAAGCTTAAAGGCACACAAGATTCTTGTGTACCTTACAAATTTCAAAGTGGCGCCATTTCTCGAGCTTTTGATGGATTTCGATGTACTACACGTCAAAACAACGGTCTCTTCCAGTACTTTAAGACTAGCGTGCCAGTTTTGCCGTATTTCGTGTAGAAAACCCGAAAATGTGGTTTTTGTAAGCTAACCTGAATCTCTCAAAGTTACTTGTGTACCCTAAAATCTTCAAAGTGGCGCCATTTCTCGAACTTTTGATGGATTTCGATGTACTACACGTCAAAACAACGGTCTCTTCCAGTACTTTAAGACTAGCGTGCCAGTTTTGCCGTATTTGGTGTAGAAAACCCGAAAATGTGGTTTTTGTAAGCTAACCTGAATCTCTCAAAGTTACTTGTGTACCCTAAAATCTTCAAAGTGGCGCCATTTCTCGAGCTTTTGATGGATTTCGATGTACTACACGTCAAAACAACGGTCTCTTCCAGTACTTTAAGACTAGCGTGCCAGTTTTGCCGTATTTGGTGTAGAAAACCCGAAAATGTGGTTTTTGTAAGCTAACCTGAATCTCTCAAAGTTACTTGTGTACCCTAAAATCTTCAAAGTGGCGCCATTTCTCGAGCTTTTGATGGATTTCGATGCACTATACGGCAATACAACGTTCTCTTAATGTAGATTGCGTTTACTGGATGGAAGTTTCCTGTATTTTGAGTAACAATACCAGAAAATGGCCTTTTTCTAACCTAAGCATAACCTCTAGGTCTCAAATAAAGAAATTATGGGATGGAGCTAAGTCAAGTCAATTATGGGATAGAAAGGCCAGAAAATACTTCAACTGTCATTTGCCCTTTCAAGAAAACGGCAAAAACACGAGTTACTGGCTTTTAAAGCTTAAAGGCACACAAGATTCTTGTGTACCTTACAAATTTCAAAGTGGCGCCATTTCTCGAGCTTTTGATGGATTTCGATGTACTACACGTCAAAACAACGGTCTCTTCCAGTACTTTAAGACTAGCGTGCCAGTTTTGCCGTATTTCGTGTAGAAAACCCGAAAATGTGGTTTTTGTAAGCTAACCTGAATCTCTCAAAGTTACTTGTGTACCCTAAAATCTTCAAAGTGGCGCCATTTCTCGAGCTTTTGATGGATTTCGATGTACTACACGTCAAAACAACGGTCTCTTCCAGTACTTTAAGACTAGCGTGCCAGTTTTGCCGTATTTGGTGTAGAAAACCCGAAAATGTGGTTTTTGTAAGCTAACCTGAATCTCTCAAAGTTACTTGTGTACCCTAAAATCTTCAAAGTGGCGCCATTTCTCGAGCTTTTGATGGATTTCGATGCACTATACGGCAATACAACGTTCTCTTAATGTAGATTGCGTTTACTGGATGGAAGTTTCCTGTATTTTGAGTAACAATACCAGAAAATGGCCTTTTTCTAACCTAAGCATAACCTCTAGGTCTCAAATAAAGAAATTATGGGATGGAGCTAAGTCAAGTCAATTATGGGATAGAAAGGCCAGAAAATACTTCAACTGTCATTTGCCCTTTCAAGAAAACGGCAAAAACACGAGTTACTGGCTTTTAAAGCTTAAAGGCACACAAGATTCTTGTGTACCTTACAAATTTCAAAGTGGCGCCATTTCTCGAGCTTTTGATGGATTTCGATGTACTACACGTCAAAACAACGGTCTCTTCCAGTACTTTAAGACTAGCGTGCCAGTTTTGCCGTATTTCGTGTAGAAAACCCGAAAATGTGGTTTTTGTAAGCTAACCTGAATCTCTCAAAGTTACTTGTGTACCCTAAAATCTTCAAAGTGGCGCCATTTCTCGAGCTTTTGATGGATTTCGATGTACTACACGTCAAAACAACGGTCTCTTCCAGTACTTTAAGACTAGCGTGCCAGTTTTGCCGTATTTGGTGTAGAAAACCCGAAAATGTGGTTTTTGTAAGCTAACCTGAATCTCTCAAAGTTACTTGTGTACCCTAAAATCTTCAAAGTGGCGCCATTTCTCGAGCTTTTGATGGATTTCGATGTACTACACGTCAAAACAACGGTCTCTTCCAGTACTTTAAGACTAGCGTGCCAGTTTTGCCGTATTTGGTGTAGAAAACCCGAAAATGTGGTTTTTGTAAGCTAACCTGAATCTCTCAAAGTTACTTGTGTACCCTAAAATCTTCAAAGTGGCGCCATTTCTCGAGCTTTTGATGGATTTCGATGTACTACACGTCAAAACAACGGTCTCTTCCAGTACTTTAAGACTAGCGTGCCAGTTTTGCCGTATTTGGTGTAGAAAACCCGAAAATGTGGTTTTTGTAAGCTAACCTGAATCTCTCAAAGTTACTTGTGTACCCTAAAATCTTCAAAGTGGCGCCATTTCTCGAGCTTTTGATGGATTTCGATGCACTATACGGCAATACAACGTTCTCTTAATGTAGATTGCGTTTACTGGATGGAAGTTTCCTGTATTTTGAGTAACAATACCAGAAAATGGCCTTTTTCTAACCTAAGCATAACCTCTAGGTCTCAAATAAAGAAATTATGGGATGGAGCTAAGTCAAGTCAATTATGGGATAGAAAGGCCAGAAAATACTTCAACTGTCATTTGCCCTTTCAAGAAAACGGCAAAAACACGAGTTACTGGCTTTTAAAGCTTAAAGGCACACAAGATCTAGCATGTTTTCACAAAAGGGGGTGTTAGGTTCAAAGGCTCCTTTTGTGAAAACATGCTAGATCTTGTGTACCTTACAAATTTCAAAGTGGCGCCATTTCTCGAGCTTTTGATGGATTTCGATGTACTACACGTCAAAACAACGGTCTCTTCCAGTACTTTAAGACTAGCGTGCCAGTTTTGCCGTATTTGGTGTAGAAAACCCGAAAATGTGGTTTTTGTAAGCTAACCTGAATCTCTCAAAGTTACTTGTGTACCCTAAAATCTTCAAAGTGGCGCCATTTCTCGAACTTTTGATGGATTTCGATGTACTACACGTCAAAACAACGGTCTCTTCCAGTACTTTAAGACTAGCGTGCCAGTTTTGCCGTATTTGGTGTAGAAAACCCGAAAATGTGGTTTTTGTAAGCTAACCTGAATCTCTCAAAGTTACTTGTGTACCCTAAAATCTTCAAAGTGGCGCCATTTCTCGAGCTTTTGATGGATTTCGATGTACTACACGTCAAAACAACGGTCTCTTCCAGTACTTTAAGACTAGCGTGCCAGTTTTGCCGTATTTGGTGTAGAAAACCCGAAAATGTGGTTTTTGTAAGCTAACCTGAATCTCTCAAAGTTACTTGTGTACCCTAAAATCTTCAAAGTGGCGCCATTTCTCGAGCTTTTGATGGATTTCGATGTACTACACGTCAAAACAACGGTCTCTTCCAGTACTTTAAGACTAGCGTGCCAGTTTTGCCGTATTTGGTGTAGAAAACCCGAAAATGTGGTTTTTGTAAGCTAACCTGAATCTCTCAAAGTTACTTGTGTACCCTAAAATCTTCAAAGTGGCGCCATTTCTCGAGCTTTTGATGGATTTCGATGCACTATACGGCAATACAACGTTCTCTTAATGTAGATTGCGTTTACTGGATGGAAGTTTCCTGTATTTTGAGTAACAATACCAGAAAATGGCCTTTTTCTAACCTAAGCATAACCTCTAGGTCTCAAATAAAGAAATTATGGGATGGAGCTAAGTCAAGTCAATTATGGGATAGAAAGGCCAGAAAATACTTCAACTGTCATTTGCCCTTTCAAGAAAACGGCAAAAACACGAGTTACTGGCTTTTAAAGCTTAAAGGCACACAAGATTCTTGTGTACCTTACAAATTTCAAAGTGGCGCCATTTCTCGAGCTTTTGATGGATTTCGATGTACACGTCAAAACAACGGTCTCTTCCAGTACTTTAAGACTAGCGTGCCAGTTTTGCCGTATTTGGTGTAGAAAACCCGAAAATGTGGTTTTTGTAAGCTAACCTGAATCTCTCAAAGTTACTTGTGTACCCTAAAATCTTCAAAGTGGCGCCATTTCTCGAGCTTTTGATGGATTTCGATGTACTACACGTCAAAACAACGGTCTCTTCCAGTACTTTAAGACTAGCGTGCCAGTTTTGCCGTATTTGGTGTAGAAAACCCGAAAATGTGGTTTTTGTAAGCTAACCTGAATCTCTCAAAGTTACTTGTGTACCCTAAAATCTTCAAAGTGGCGCCATTTCTCGAGCTTTTGATGGATTTCGATGTACTACACGTCAAAACAACGGTCTCTTCCAGTACTTTAAGACTAGCGTGCCAGTTTTGCCGTATTTGGTGTAGAAAACCCGAAAATGTGGTTTTTGTAAGCTAACCTGAATCTCTCAAAGTTACTTGTGTACCCTAAAATCTTCAAAGTGGCGCCATTTCTCGAGCTTTTGATGGATTTCGATGCACTATACGGCAATACAACGTTCTCTTAATGTAGATTGCGTTTACTGGATGGAAGTTTCCTGTATTTTGAGTAACAATACCAGAAAATGGCCTTTTTCTAACCTAAGCATAACCTCTAGGTCTCAAATAAAGAAATTATGGGATGGAGCTAAGTCAAGTCAATTATGGGATAGAAAGGCCAGAAAATACTTCAACTGTCATTTGCCCTTTCAAGAAAACGGCAAAAACACGAGTTACTGGCTTTTAAAGCTTAAAGGCACACAAGATTCTTGTGTACCTTACAAATTTCAAAGTGGCGCCATTTCTCGAGCTTTTGATGGATTTCGATGTACTACACGTCAAAACAACGGTCTCTTCCAGTACTTTAAGACTAGCGTGCCAGTTTTGCCGTATTTGGTGTAGAAAACCCGAAAATGTGGTTTTTGTAAGCTAACCTGAATCTCTCAAAGTTACTTGTGTACCCTAAAATCTTCAAAGTGGCGCCATTTCTCGAGCTTTTGATGGATTTCGATGCACTATACGGCAATACAACGTTCTCTTAATGTAGATTGCGTTTACTGGATGGAAGTTTCCTGTATTTTGAGTAACAATACCAGAAAATGGCCTTTTTCTAACCTAAGCATAACCTCTAGGTCTCAAATAAAGAAATTATGGGATGGAGCTAAGTCAAGTCAATTATGGGATAGAAAGGCCAGAAAATACTTCAACTGTCATTTGCCCTTTCAAGAAAACGGCAAAAACACGAGTTACTGGCTTTTAAAGCTTAAAGGCACACAAGATTCTTGTGTACCTTACAAATTTCAAAGTGGCGCCATTTCTCGAGCTTTTGATGGATTTCGATGTACTACACGTCAAAACAACGGTCTCTTCCAGTACTTTAAGACTAGCGTGCCAGTTTTGCCGTATTTCGTGTAGAAAACCCGAAAATGTGGTTTTTGTAAGCTAACCTGAATCTCTCAAAGTTACTTGTGTACCCTAAAATCTTCAAAGTGGCGCCATTTCTCGAACTTTTGATGGATTTCGATGTACTACACGTCAAAACAACGGTCTCTTCCAGTACTTTAAGACTAGCGTGCCAGTTTTGCCGTATTTGGTGTAGAAAACCCGAAAATGTGGTTTTTGTAAGCTAACCTGAATCTCTCAAAGTTACTTGTGTACCCTAAAATCTTCAAAGTGGCGCCATTTCTCGAGCTTTTGATGGATTTCGATGTACTACACGTCAAAACAACGGTCTCTTCCAGTACTTTAAGACTAGCGTGCCAGTTTTGCCGTATTTGGTGTAGAAAACCCGAAAATGTGGTTTTTGTAAGCTAACCTGAATCTCTCAAAGTTACTTGTGTACCCTAAAATCTTCAAAGTGGCGCCATTTCTCGAGCTTTTGATGGATTTCGATGCACTATACGGCAATACAACGTTCTCTTAATGTAGATTGCGTTTACTGGATGGAAGTTTCCTGTATTTTGAGTAACAATACCAGAAAATGGCCTTTTTCTAACCTAAGCATAACCTCTAGGTCTCAAATAAAGAAATTATGGGATGGAGCTAAGTCAAGTCAATTATGGGATAGAAAGGCCAGAAAATACTTCAACTGTCATTTGCCCTTTCAAGAAAACGGCAAAAACACGAGTTACTGGCTTTTAAAGCTTAAAGGCACACAAGATTCTTGTGTACCTTACAAATTTCAAAGTGGCGCCATTTCTCGAGCTTTTGATGGATTTCGATGTACTACACGTCAAAACAACGGTCTCTTCCAGTACTTTAAGACTAGCGTGCCAGTTTTGCCGTATTTGGTGTAGAAAACCCGAAAATGTGGTTTTTGTAAGCTAACCTGAATCTCTCAAAGTTACTTGTGTACCCTAAAATCTTCAAAGTGGCGCCATTTCTCGAGCTTTTGATGGATTTCGATGTACTACACGTCAAAACAACGGTCTCTTCCAGTACTTTAAGACTAGCGTGCCAGTTTTGCCGTATTTGGTGTAGAAAACCCGAAAATGTGGTTTTTGTAAGCTAACCTGAATCTCTCAAAGTTACTTGTGTACCCTAAAATCTTCAAAGTGGCGCCATTTCTCGAGCTTTTGATGGATTTCGATGTACTACACGTCAAAACAACGGTCTCTTCCAGTACTTTAAGACTAGCGTGCCAGTTTTGCCGTATTTGGTGTAGAAAACCCGAAAATGTGGTTTTTGTAAGCTAACCTGAATCTCTCAAAGTTACTTGTGTACCCTAAAATCTTCAAAGTGGCGCCATTTCTCGAGCTTTTGATGGATTTCGATGCACTATACGGCAATACAACGTTCTCTTAATGTAGATTGCGTTTACTGGATGGAAGTTTCCTGTATTTTGAGTAACAATACCAGAAAATGGCCTTTTTCTAACCTAAGCATAACCTCTAGGTCTCAAATAAAGAAATTATGGGATGGAGCTAAGTCAAGTCAATTATGGGATAGAAAGGCCAGAAAATACTTCAACTGTCATTTGCCCTTTCAAGAAAACGGCAAAAACACGAGTTACTGGCTTTTAAAGCTTAAAGGCACACAAGATCTAGCATGTTTTCACAAAAGGGGGTGTTAGGTTCAAAGGCTCCTTTTGTGAAAACATGCTAGATCTTGTGTACCTTACAAATTTCAAAGTGGCGCCATTTCTCGAGCTTTTGATGGATTTCGATGTACTACACGTCAAAACAACGGTCTCTTCCAGTACTTTAAGACTAGCGTGCCAGTTTTGCCGTATTTGGTGTAGAAAACCCGAAAATGTGGTTTTTGTAAGCTAACCTGAATCTCTCAAAGTTACTTGTGTACCCTAAAATCTTCAAAGTGGCGCCATTTCTCGAACTTTTGATGGATTTCGATGTACTACACGTCAAAACAACGGTCTCTTCCAGTACTTTAAGACTAGCGTGCCAGTTTTGCCGTATTTGGTGTAGAAAACCCGAAAATGTGGTTTTTGTAAGCTAACCTGAATCTCTCAAAGTTACTTGTGTACCCTAAAATCTTCAAAGTGGCGCCATTTCTCGAGCTTTTGATGGATTTCGATGTACTACACGTCAAAACAACGGTCTCTTCCAGTACTTTAAGACTAGCGTGCCAGTTTTGCCGTATTTGGTGTAGAAAACCCGAAAATGTGGTTTTTGTAAGCTAACCTGAATCTCTCAAAGTTACTTGTGTACCCTAAAATCTTCAAAGTGGCGCCATTTCTCGAGCTTTTGATGGATTTCGATGTACTACACGTCAAAACAACGGTCTCTTCCAGTACTTTAAGACTAGCGTGCCAGTTTTGCCGTATTTGGTGTAGAAAACCCGAAAATGTGGTTTTTGTAAGCTAACCTGAATCTCTCAAAGTTACTTGTGTACCCTAAAATCTTCAAAGTGGCGCCATTTCTCGAGCTTTTGATGGATTTCGATGCACTATACGGCAATACAACGTTCTCTTAATGTAGATTGCGTTTACTGGATGGAAGTTTCCTGTATTTTGAGTAACAATACCAGAAAATGGCCTTTTTCTAACCTAAGCATAACCTCTAGGTCTCAAATAAAGAAATTATGGGATGGAGCTAAGTCAAGTCAATTATGGGATAGAAAGGCCAGAAAATACTTCAACTGTCATTTGCCCTTTCAAGAAAACGGCAAAAACACGAGTTACTGGCTTTTAAAGCTTAAAGGCACACAAGATTCTTGTGTACCTTACAAATTTCAAAGTGGCGCCATTTCTCGAGCTTTTGATGGATTTCGATGTACTACACGTCAAAACAACGGTCTCTTCCAGTACTTTAAGACTAGCGTGCCAGTTTTGCCGTATTTGGTGTAGAAAACCCGAAAATGTGGTTTTTGTAAGCTAACCTGAATCTCTCAAAGTTACTTGTGTACCCTAAAATCTTCAAAGTGGCGCCATTTCTCGAGCTTTTGATGGATTTCGATGTACTACACGTCAAAACAACGGTCTCTTCCAGTACTTTAAGACTAGCGTGCCAGTTTTGCCGTATTTGGTGTAGAAAACCCGAAAATGTGGTTTTTGTAAGCTAACCTGAATCTCTCAAAGTTACTTGTGTACCCTAAAATCTTCAAAGTGGCGCCATTTCTCGAGCATTTGATGGATTTCGATGTACTACACGTCAAAACAACGGTCTCTTCCAGTACTTTAAGACTAGCGTGCCAGTTTTGCCGTATTTGGTGTAGAAAACCCGAAAATGTGGTTTTTGTAAGCTAACCTGAATCTCTCAAAGTTACTTGTGTACCCTAAAATCTTCAAAGTGGCGCCATTTCTCGAGCTTTTGATGGATTTCGATGCACTATACGGCAATACAACGTTCTCTTAATGTAGATTGCGTTTACTGGATGGAAGTTTCCTGTATTTTGAGTAACAATACCAGAAAATGGCCTTTTTCTAACCTAAGCATAACCTCTAGGTCTCAAATAAAGAAATTATGGGATGGAGCTAAGTCAAGTCAATTATGGGATAGAAAGGCCAGAAAATACTTCAACTGTCATTTGCCCTTTCAAGAAAACGGCAAAAACACGAGTTACTGGCTTTTAAAGCTTAAAGGCACACAAGATTCTTGTGTACCTTACAAATTTCAAAGTGGCGCCATTTCTCGAGCTTTTGATGGATTTCGATGTACTACACGTCAAAACAACGGTCTCTTCCAGTACTTTAAGACTAGCGTGCCAGTTTTGCCGTATTTCGTGTAGAAAACCCGAAAATGTGGTTTTTGTAAGCTAACCTGAATCTCTCAAAGTTACTTGTGTACCCTAAAATCTTCAAAGTGGCGCCATTTCTCGAACTTTTGATGGATTTCGATGTACTACACGTCAAAACAACGGTCTCTTCCAGTACTTTAAGACTAGCGTGCCAGTTTTGCCGTATTTGGTGTAGAAAACCCGAAAATGTGGTTTTTGTAAGCTAACCTGAATCTCTCAAAGTTACTTGTGTACCCTAAAATCTTCAAAGTGGCGCCATTTCTCGAGCTTTTGATGGATTTCGATGCACTATACGGCAATACAACGTTCTCTTAATGTAGATTGCGTTTACTGGATGGAAGTTTCCTGTATTTTGAGTAACAATACCAGAAAATGGCCTTTTTCTAACCTAAGCATAACCTCTAGGTCTCAAATAAAGAAATTATGGGATGGAGCTAAGTCAAGTCAATTATGGGATAGAAAGGCCAGAAAATACTTCAACTGTCATTTGCCCTTTCAAGAAAACGGCAAAAACACGAGTTACTGGCTTTTAAAGCTTAAAGGCACACAAGATTCTTGTGTACCTTACAAATTTCAAAGTGGCGCCATTTCTCGAGCTTTTGATGGATTTCGATGTACTACACGTCAAAACAACGGTCTCTTCCAGTACTTTAAGACTAGCGTGCCAGTTTTGCCGTATTTCGTGTAGAAAACCCGAAAATGTGGTTTTTGTAAGCTAACCTGAATCTCTCAAAGTTACTTGTGTACCCTAAAATCTTCAAAGTGGCGCCATTTCTCGAACTTTTGATGGATTTCGATGTACTACACGTCAAAACAACGGTCTCTTCCAGTACTTTAAGACTAGCGTGCCAGTTTTGCCGTATTTGGTGTAGAAAACCCGAAAATGTGGTTTTTGTAAGCTAACCTGAATCTCTCAAAGTTACTTGTGTACCCTAAAATCTTCAAAGTGGCGCCATTTCTCGAGCTTTTGATGGATTTCGATGTACTACACGTCAAAACAACGGTCTCTTCCAGTACTTTAAGACTAGCGTGCCAGTTTTGCCGTATTTGGTGTAGAAAACCCGAAAATGTGGTTTTTGTAAGCTAACCTGAATCTCTCAAAGTTACTTGTGTACCCTAAAATCTTCAAAGTGGCGCCATTTCTCGAGCTTTTGATGGATTTCGATGCACTATACGGCAATACAACGTTCTCTTAATGTAGATTGCGTTTACTGGATGGAAGTTTCCTGTATTTTGAGTAACAATACCAGAAAATGGCCTTTTTCTAACCTAAGCATAACCTCTAGGTCTCAAATAAAGAAATTATGGGATGGAGCTAAGTCAAGTCAATTATGGGATAGAAAGGCCAGAAAATACTTCAACTGTCATTTGCCCTTTCAAGAAAACGGCAAAAACACGAGTTACTGGCTTTTAAAGCTTAAAGGCACACAAGATTCTTGTGTACCTTACAAATTTCAAAGTGGCGCCATTTCTCGAGCTTTTGATGGATTTCGATGTACTACACGTCAAAACAACGGTCTCTTCCAGTACTTTAAGACTAGCGTGCCAGTTTTGCCGTATTTCGTGTAGAAAACCCGAAAATGTGGTTTTTGTAAGCTAACCTGAATCTCTCAAAGTTACTTGTGTACCCTAAAATCTTCAAAGTGGCGCCATTTCTCGAACTTTTGATGGATTTCGATGTACTACACGTCAAAACAACGGTCTCTTCCAGTACTTTAAGACTAGCGTGCCAGTTTTGCCGTATTTGGTGTAGAAAACCCGAAAATGTGGTTTTTGTAAGCTAACCTGAATCTCTCAAAGTTACTTGTGTACCCTAAAATCTTCAAAGTGGCGCCATTTCTCGAGCTTTTGATGGATTTCGATGCACTATACGGCAATACAACGTTCTCTTAATGTAGATTGCGTTTACTGGATGGAAGTTTCCTGTATTTTGAGTAACAATACCAGAAAATGGCCTTTTTCTAACCTAAGCATAACCTCTAGGTCTCAAATAAAGAAATTATGGGATGGAGCTAAGTCAAGTCAATTATGGGATAGAAAGGCCAGAAAATACTTCAACTGTCATTTGCCCTTTCAAGAAAACGGCAAAAACACGAGTTACTGGCTTTTAAAGCTTAAAGGCACACAAGATTCTTGTGTACCTTACAAATTTCAAAGTGGCGCCATTTCTCGAGCTTTTGATGGATTTCGATGTACTACACGTCAAAACAACGGTCTCTTCCAGTACTTTAAGACTAGCGTGCCAGTTTTGCCGTATTTCGTGTAGAAAACCCGAAAATGTGGTTTTTGTAAGCTAACCTGAATCTCTCAAAGTTACTTGTGTACCCTAAAATCTTCAAAGTGGCGCCATTTCTCGAACTTTTGATGGATTTCGATGTACTACACGTCAAAACAACGGTCTCTTCCAGTACTTTAAGACTAGCGTGCCAGTTTTGCCGTATTTGGTGTAGAAAACCCGAAAATGTGGTTTTTGTAAGCTAACCTGAATCTCTCAAAGTTACTTGTGTACCCTAAAATCTTCAAAGTGGCGCCATTTCTCGAGCTTTTGATGGATTTCGATGTACTACACGTCAAAACAACGGTCTCTTCCAGTACTTTAAGACTAGCGTGCCAGTTTTGCCGTATTTGGTGTAGAAAACCCGAAAATGTGGTTTTTGTAAGCTAACCTGAATCTCTCAAAGTTACTTGTGTACCCTAAAATCTTCAAAGTGGCGCCATTTCTCGAGCTTTTGATGGATTTCGATGCACTATACGGCAATACAACGTTCTCTTAATGTAGATTGCGTTTACTGGATGGAAGTTTCCTGTATTTTGAGTAACAATACCAGAAAATGGCCTTTTTCTAACCTAAGCATAACCTCTAGGTCTCAAATAAAGAAATTATGGGATGGAGCTAAGTCAAGTCAATTATGGGATAGAAAGGCCAGAAAATACTTCAACTGTCATTTGCCCTTTCAAGAAAACGGCAAAAACACGAGTTACTGGCTTTTAAAGCTTAAAGGCACACAAGATTCTTGTGTACCTTACAAATTTCAAAGTGGCGCCATTTCTCGAGCTTTTGATGGATTTCGATGTACTACACGTCAAAACAACGGTCTCTTCCAGTACTTTAAGACTAGCGTGCCAGTTTTGCCGTATTTCGTGTAGAAAACCCGAAAATGTGGTTTTTGTAAGCTAACCTGAATCTCTCAAAGTTACTTGTGTACCCTAAAATCTTCAAAGTGGCGCCATTTCTCGAGCTTTTGATGGATTTCGATGTACTACACGTCAAAACAACGGTCTCTTCCAGTACTTTAAGACTAGCGTGCCAGTTTTGCCGTATTTGGTGTAGAAAACCCGAAAATGTGGTTTTTGTAAGCTAACCTGAATCTCTCAAAGTTACTTGTGTACCCTAAAATCTTCAAAGTGGCGCCATTTCTCGAGCTTTTGATGGATTTCGATGTACTACACGTCAAAACAACGGTCTCTTCCAGTACTTTAAGACTAGCGTGCCAGTTTTGCCGTATTTCGTGTAGAAAACCCGAAAATGTGGTTTTTGTAAGCTAACCTGAATCTCTCAAAGTTACTTGTGTACCCTAAAATCTTCAAAGTGGCGCCATTTCTCGAGCTTTTGATGGATTTCGATGTACTACACGTCAAAACAACGGTCTCTTCCAGTACTTTAAGACTAGCGTGCCAGTTTTGCCGTATTTGGTGTAGAAAACCCGAAAATGTGGTTTTTGTAAGCTAACCTGAATCTCTCAAAGTTACTTGTGTACCCTAAAATCTTCAAAGTGGCGCCATTTCTCGAGCTTTTGATGGATTTCGATGCACTATACGGCAATACAACGTTCTCTTAATGTAGATTGCGTTTACTGGATGGAAGTTTCCTGTATTTTGAGTAACAATACCAGAAAATGGCCTTTTTCTAACCTAAGCATAACCTCTAGGTCTCAAATAAAGAAATTATGGGATGGAGCTAAGTCAAGTCAATTATGGGATAGAAAGGCCAGAAAATACTTCAACTGTCATTTGCCCTTTCAAGAAAACGGCAAAAACACGAGTTACTGGCTTTTAAAGCTTAAAGGCACACAAGATTCTTGTGTACCTTACAAATTTCAAAGTGGCGCCATTTCTCGAGCTTTTGATGGATTTCGATGTACTACACGTCAAAACAACGGTCTCTTCCAGTACTTTAAGACTAGCGTGCCAGTTTTGCCGTATTTGGTGTAGAAAACCCGAAAATGTGGTTTTTGTAAGCTAACCTGAATCTCTCAAAGTTACTTGTGTACCCTAAAATCTTCAAAGTGGCGCCATTTCTCGAGCTTTTGATGGATTTCGATGTACTACACGTCAAAACAACGGTCTCTTCCAGTACTTTAAGACTAGCGTGCCAGTTTTGCCGTATTTGGTGTAGAAAACCCGAAAATGTGGTTTTTGTAAGCTAACCTGAATCTCTCAAAGTTACTTGTGTACCCTAAAATCTTCAAAGTGGCGCCATTTCTCGAGCTTTTGATGGATTTCGATGTACTACACGTCAAAACAACGGTCTCTTCCAGTACTTTAAGACTAGCGTGCCAGTTTTGCCGTATTTGGTGTAGAAAACCCGAAAATGTGGTTTTTGTAAGCTAACCTGAATCTCTCAAAGTTACTTGTGTACCCTAAAATCTTCAAAGTGGCGCCATTTCTCGAGCTTTTGATGGATTTCGATGCACTATACGGCAATACAACGTTCTCTTAATGTAGATTGCGTTTACTGGATGGAAGTTTCCTGTATTTTGAGTAACAATACCAGAAAATGGCCTTTTTCTAACCTAAGCATAACCTCTAGGTCTCAAATAAAGAAATTATGGGATGGAGCTAAGTCAAGTCAATTATGGGATAGAAAGGCCAGAAAATACTTCAACTGTCATTTGCCCTTTCAAGAAAACGGCAAAAACACGAGTTACTGGCTTTTAAAGCTTAAAGGCACACAAGATTCTTGTGTACCTTACAAATTTCAAAGTGGCGCCATTTCTCGAGCTTTTGATGGATTTCGATGTACTACACGTCAAAACAACGGTCTCTTCCAGTACTTTAAGACTAGCGTGCCAGTTTTGCCGTATTTCGTGTAGAAAACCCGAAAATGTGGTTTTTGTAAGCTAACCTGAATCTCTCAAAGTTACTTGTGTACCCTAAAATCTTCAAAGTGGCGCCATTTCTCGAACTTTTGATGGATTTCGATGTACTACACGTCAAAACAACGGTCTCTTCCAGTACTTTAAGACTAGCGTGCCAGTTTTGCCGTATTTGGTGTAGAAAACCCGAAAATGTGGTTTTTGTAAGCTAACCTGAATCTCTCAAAGTTACTTGTGTACCCTAAAATCTTCAAAGTGGCGCCATTTCTCGAGCTTTTGATGGATTTCGATGTACTACACGTCAAAACAACGGTCTCTTCCAGTACTTTAAGACTAGCGTGCCAGTTTTGCCGTATTAGGTGTAGAAAACCCGAAAATGTGGTTTTTGTAAGCTAACCTGAATCTCTCAAAGTTACTTGTGTACCCTAAAATCTTCAAAGTGGCGCCATTTCTCGAGCTTTTGATGGATTTCGATGCACTATACGGCAATACAACGTTCTCTTAATGTAGATTGCGTTTACTGGATGGAAGTTTCCTGTATTTTGAGTAACAATACCAGAAAATGGCCTTTTTCTAACCTAAGCATAACCTCTAGGTCTCAAATAAAGAAATTATGGGATGGAGCTAAGTCAAGTCAATTATGGGATAGAAAGGCCAGAAAATACTTCAACTGTCATTTGCCCTTTCAAGAAAACGGCAAAAACACGAGTTACTGGCTTTTAAAGCTTAAAGGCACACAAGATTCTTGTGTACCTTACAAATTTCAAAGTGGCGCCATTTCTCGAGCTTTTGATGGATTTCGATGTACTACACGTCAAAACAACGGTCTCTTCCAGTACTTTAAGACTAGCGTGCCAGTTTTGCCGTATTTCGTGTAGAAAACCCGAAAATGTGGTTTTTGTAAGCTAACCTGAATCTCTCAAAGTTACTTGTGTACCCTAAAATCTTCAAAGTGGCGCCATTTCTCGAGCTTTTGATGGATTTCGATGTACTACACGTCAAAACAACGGTCTCTTCCAGTACTTTAAGACTAGCGTGCCAGTTTTGCCGTATTTGGTGTAGAAAACCCGAAAATGTGGTTTTTGTAAGCTAACCTGAATCTCTCAAAGTTACTTGTGTACCCTAAAATCTTCAAAGTGGCGCCATTTCTCGAGCTTTTGATGGATTTCGATGTACTACACGTCAAAACAACGGTCTCTTCCAGTACTTTAAGACTAGCGTGCCAGTTTTGCCGTATTTGGTGTAGAAAACCCGAAAATGTGGTTTTTGTAAGCTAACCTGAATCTCTCAAAGTTACTTGTGTACCCTAAAATCTTCAAAGTGGCGCCATTTCTCGAGCTTTTGATGGATTTCGATGCACTATACGGCAATACAACGTTCTCTTAATGTAGATTGCGTTTACTGGATGGAAGTTTCCTGTATTTTGAGTAACAATACCAGAAAATGGCCTTTTTCTAACCTAAGCATAACCTCTAGGTCTCAAATAAAGAAATTATGGGATGGAGCTAAGTCAAGTCAATTATGGGATAGAAAGGCCAGAAAATACTTCAACTGTCATTTGCCCTTTCAAGAAAACGGCAAAAACACGAGTTACTGGCTTTTAAAGCTTAAAGGCACACAAGATTCTTGTGTACCTTACAAATTTCAAAGTGGCGCCATTTCTCGAGCTTTTGATGGATTTCGATGTACTACACGTCAAAACAACGGTCTCTTCCAGTACTTTAAGACTAGCGTGCCAGTTTTGCCGTATTTGGTGTAGAAAACCCGAAAATGTGGTTTTTGTAAGCTAACCTGAATCTCTCAAAGTTACTTGTGTACCCTAAAATCTTCAAAGTGGCGCCATTTCTCGAGCTTTTGATGGATTTCGATGTACTACACGTCAAAACAACGGTCTCTTCCAGTACTTTAAGACTAGCGTGCCAGTTTTGCCGTATTTGGTGTAGAAAACCCGAAAATGTGGTTTTTGTAAGCTAACCTGAATCTCTCAAAGTTACTTGTGTACCCTAAAATCTTCAAAGTGGCGCCATTTCTCGAGCTTTTGATGGATTTCGATGTACTACACGTCAAAACAACGGTCTCTTCCAGTACTTTAAGACTAGCGTGCCAGTTTTGCCGTATTTGGTGTAGAAAACCCGAAAATGTGGTTTTTGTAAGCTAACCTGAATCTCTCAAAGTTACTTGTGTACCCTAAAATCTTCAAAGTGGCGCCATTTCTCGAGCTTTTGATGGATTTCGATGCACTATACGGCAATACAACGTTCTCTTAATGTAGATTGCGTTTACTGGATGGAAGTTTCCTGTATTTTGAGTAACAATACCAGAAAATGGCCTTTTTCTAACCTAAGCATAACCTCTAGGTCTCAAATAAAGAAATTATGGGATGGAGCTAAGTCAAGTCAATTATGGGATAGAAAGGCCAGAAAATACTTCAACTGTCATTTGCCCTTTCAAGAAAACGGCAAAAACACGAGTTACTGGCTTTTAAAGCTTAAAGGCACACAAGATTCTTGTGTACCTTACAAATTTCAAAGTGGCGCCATTTCTCGAGCTTTTGATGGATTTCGATGTACTACACGTCAAAACAACGGTCTCTTCCAGTACTTTAAGACTAGCGTGCCAGTTTTGCCGTATTTCGTGTAGAAAACCCGAAAATGTGGTTTTTGTAAGCTAACCTGAATCTCTCAAAGTTACTTGTGTACCCTAAAATCTTCAAAGTGGCGCCATTTCTCGAACTTTTGATGGATTTCGATGTACTACACGTCAAAACAACGGTCTCTTCCAGTACTTTAAGACTAGCGTGCCAGTTTTGCCGTATTTGGTGTAGAAAACCCGAAAATGTGGTTTTTGTAAGCTAACCTGAATCTCTCAAAGTTACTTGTGTACCCTAAAATCTTCAAAGTGGCGCCATTTCTCGAGCTTTTGATGGATTTCGATGCACTATACGGCAATACAACGTTCTCTTAATGTAGATTGCGTTTACTGGATGGAAGTTTCCTGTATTTTGAGTAACAATACCAGAAAATGGCCTTTTTCTAACCTAAGCATAACCTCTAGGTCTCAAATAAAGAAATTATGGGATGGAGCTAAGTCAAGTCAATTATGGGATAGAAAGGCCAGAAAATACTTCAACTGTCATTTGCCCTTTCAAGAAAACGGCAAAAACACGAGTTACTGGCTTTTAAAGCTTAAAGGCACACAAGATTCTTGTGTACCTTACAAATTTCAAAGTGGCGCCATTTCTCGAGCTTTTGATGGATTTCGATGTACTACACGTCAAAACAACGGTCTCTTCCAGTACTTTAAGACTAGCGTGCCAGTTTTGCCGTATTTCGTGTAGAAAACCCGAAAATGTGGTTTTTGTAAGCTAACCTGAATCTCTCAAAGTTACTTGTGTACCCTAAAATCTTCAAAGTGGCGCCATTTCTCGAACTTTTGATGGATTTCGATGTACTACACGTCAAAACAACGGTCTCTTCCAGTACTTTAAGACTAGCGTGCCAGTTTTGCCGTATTTGGTGTAGAAAACCCGAAAATGTGGTTTTTGTAAGCTAACCTGAATCTCTCAAAGTTACTTGTGTACCCTAAAATCTTCAAAGTGGCGCCATTTCTCGAGCTTTTGATGGATTTCGATGTACTACACGTCAAAACAACGGTCTCTTCCAGTACTTTAAGACTAGCGTGCCAGTTTTGCCGTATTTGGTGTAGAAAACCCGAAAATGTGGTTTTTGTAAGCTAACCTGAATCTCTCAAAGTTACTTGTGTACCCTAAAATCTTCAAAGTGGCGCCATTTCTCGAGCTTTTGATGGATTTCGATGCACTATACGGCAATACAACGTTCTCTTAATGTAGATTGCGTTTACTGGATGGAAGTTTCCTGTATTTTGAGTAACAATACCAGAAAATGGCCTTTTTCTAACCTAAGCATAACCTCTAGGTCTCAAATAAAGAAATTATGGGATGGAGCTAAGTCAAGTCAATTATGGGATAGAAAGGCCAGAAAATACTTCAACTGTCATTTGCCCTTTCAAGAAAACGGCAAAAACACGAGTTACTGGCTTTTAAAGCTTAAAGGCACACAAGATTCTTGTGTACCTTACAAATTTCAAAGTGGTGCCATTTCTCGAGCTTTTGATGGATTTCGATGTACTACACGTCAAAACAACGGTCTCTTCCAGTACTTTAAGACTAGCGTGCCAGTTTTGCCGTATTTCGTGTAGAAAACCCGAAAATGTGGTTTTTGTAAGCTAACCTGAATCTCTCAAAGTTACTTGTGTACCCTAAAATCTTCAAAGTGGCGCCATTTCTCGAGCTTTTGATGGATTTCGATGTACTACACGTCAAAACAACGGTCTCTTCCAGTACTTTAAGACTAGCGTGCCAGTTTTGCCGTATTTGGTGTAGAAAACCCGAAAATGTGGTTTTTGTAAGCTAACCTGAATCTCTCAAAGTTACTTGTGTACCCTAAAATCTTCAAAGTGGCGCCATTTCTCGAGCTTTTGATGGATTTCGATGTACTACACGTCAAAACAACGGTCTCTTCCAGTACTTTAAGACTAGCGTGCCAGTTTTGCCGTATTTGGTGTAGAAAACCCGAAAATGTGGTTTTTGTAAGCTAACCTGAATCTCTCAAAGTTACTTGTGTACCCTAAAATCTTCAAAGTGGCGCCATTTCTCGAGCTTTTGATGGATTTCGATGCACTATACGGCAATACAACGTTCTCTTAATGTAGATTGCGTTTACTGGATGGAAGTTTCCTGTATTTTGAGTAACAATACCAGAAAATGGCCTTTTTCTAACCTAAGCATAACCTCTAGGTCTCAAATAAAGAAATTATGGGATGGAGCTAAGTCAAGTCAATTATGGGATAGAAAGGCCAGAAAATACTTCAACTGTCATTTGCCCTTTCAAGAAAACGGCAAAAACACGAGTTACTGGCTTTTAAAGCTTAAAGGCACACAAGATTCTTGTGTACCTTACAAATTTCAAAGTGGCGCCATTTCTCGAGCTTTTGATGGATTTCGATGTACTACACGTCAAAACAACGGTCTCTTCCAGTACTTTAAGACTAGCGTGCCAGTTTTGCCGTATTTCGTGTAGAAAACCCGAAAATGTGGTTTTTGTAAGCTAACCTGAATCTCTCAAAGTTACTTGTGTACCCTAAAATCTTCAAAGTGGCGCCATTTCTCGAGCTTTTGATGGATTTCGATGTACTACACGTCAAAACAACGGTCTCTTCCAGTACTTTAAGACTAGCGTGCCAGTTTTGCCGTATTTGGTGTAGAAAACCCGAAAATGTGGTTTTTGTAAGCTAACCTGAATCTCTCAAAGTTACTTGTGTACCCTAAAATCTTCAAAGTGGCGCCATTTCTCGAGCTTTTGATGGATTTCGATGCACTATACGGCAATACAACGTTCTCTTAATGTAGATTGCGTTTACTGGATGGAAGTTTCCTGTATTTTGAGTAACAATACCAGAAAATGGCCTTTTTCTAACCTAAGCATAACCTCTAGGTCTCAAATAAAGAAATTATGGGATGGAGCTAAGTCAAGTCAATTATGGGATAGAAAGGCCAGAAAATACTTCAACTGTCATTTGCCCTTTCAAGAAAACGGCAAAAACACGAGTTACTGGCTTTTAAAGCTTAAAGGCACACAAGATTCTTGTGTACCTTACAAATTTCAAAGTGGCGCCATTTCTCGAGCTTTTGATGGATTTCGATGTACTACACGTCAAAACAACGGTCTCTTCCAGTACTTTAAGACTAGCGTGCCAGTTTTGCCGTATTTCGTGTAGAAAACCCGAAAATGTGGTTTTTGTAAGCTAACCTGAATCTCTCAAAGTTACTTGTGTACCCTAAAATCTTCAAAGTGGCGCCATTTCTCGAACTTTTGATGGATTTCGATGTACTACACGTCAAAACAACGGTCTCTTCCAGTACTTTAAGACTAGCGTGCCAGTTTTGCCGTATTTGGTGTAGAAAACCCGAAAATGTGGTTTTTGTAAGCTAACCTGAATCTCTCAAAGTTACTTGTGTACCCTAAAATCTTCAAAGTGGCGCCATTTCTCGAGCTTTTGATGGATTTCGATGTACTACACGTCAAAACAACGGTCTCTTCCAGTACTTTAAGACTAGCGTGCCAGTTTTGCCGTATTTGGTGTAGAAAACCCGAAAATGTGGTTTTTGTAAGCTAACCTGAATCTCTCAAAGTTACTTGTGTACCCTAAAATCTTCAAAGTGGCGCCATTTCTCGAGCTTTTGATGGATTTCGATGCACTATACGGCAATACAACGTTCTCTTAATGTAGATTGCGTTTACTGGATGGAAGTTTCCTGTATTTTGAGTAACAATACCAGAAAATGGCCTTTTTCTAACCTAAGCATAACCTCTAGGTCTTAAATAAAGAAATTATGGGATGGAGCTAAGTCAAGTCAATTATGGGATAGAAAGGCCAGAA
Organism: Actinernus sp. WN-2022; assembly: GCA_030867875.1. Lineage (NCBI taxonomy): Eukaryota > Metazoa > Cnidaria > Anthozoa > Actiniaria > Actinernidae > Actinernus > Actinernus sp. WN-2022. Next base: position 121,398,831 of record JAOWCC010000577.1, read on the forward strand.
AATACTTCAACTGTCATTTGCCCTTTCAAGAAAACGGCAAAAACACGAGTTACTGGCTTTTAAAGCTTAAAGGCACACAAGATTCTTGTGTACCTTACAAATTTCAAAGTGGCGCCATTTCTCGAGCTTTTGATGGATTTCGATGTACTACACGTCAAAACAACGGTCTCTTCCAGTACTTTAAGACTAGCGTGCCAGTTTTGCCGTATTTCGTGTAGAAAACCCGAAAATGTGGTTTTTGTAAGCTAACCTGAATCTCTCAAAGTTACTTGTGTACCCTAAAATCTTCAAAGTGGCGCCATTTCTCGAGCTTTTGATGGATTTCGATGTACTACACGTCAAAACAACGGTCTCTTCCAGTACTTTAAGACTAGCGTGCCAGTTTTGCCGTATTTGGTGTAGAAAACCCGAAAATGTGGTTTTTGTAAGCTAACCTGAATCTCTCAAAGTTACTTGTGTACCCTAAAATCTTCAAAGTGGCGCCATTTCTCGAGCTTTTGATGGATTTCGATGTACTACACGTCAAAACAACGGTCTCTTCCAGTACTTTAAGACTAGCGTGCCAGTTTTGCCGTATTTGGTGTAGAAAACCCGAAAATGTGGTTTTTGTAAGCTAACCTGAATCTCTCAAAGTTACTTGTGTACCCTAAAATCTTCAAAGTGGCGCCATTTCTCGAGCTTTTGATGGATTTCGATGCACTATACGGCAATACAACGTTCTCTTAATGTAGATTGCGTTTACTGGATGGAAGTTTCCTGTATTTTGAGTAACAATACCAGAAAATGGCCTTTTTCTAACCTAAGCATAACCTCTAGGTCTCAAATAAAGAAATTATGGGATGGAGCTAAGTCAAGTCAATTATGGGATAGAAAGGCCAGAAAATACTTCAACTGTCATTTGCCCTTTCAAGAAAACGGCAAAAACACGAGTTACTGGCTTTTAAAGCTTAAAGGCACACAAGATTCTTGTGTACCTTACAAATTTCAAAGTGGCGCCATTTCTCGAGCTTTTGATGGATTTCGATGTACTACACGTCAAAACAACGGTCTCTTCCAGTACTTTAAGACTAGCGTGCCAGTTTTGCCGTATTTCGTGTAGAAAACCCGAAAATGTGGTTTTTGTAAGCTAACCTGAATCTCTCAAAGTTACTTGTGTACCCTAAAATCTTCAAAGTGGCGCCATTTCTCGAGCTTTTGATGGATTTCGATGTACTACACGTCAAAACAACGGTCTCTTCCAGTACTTTAAGACTAGCGTGCCAGTTTTGCCGTATTTGGTGTAGAAAACCCGAAAATGTGGTTTTTGTAAGCTAACCTGAATCTCTCAAAGTTACTTGTGTACCCTAAAATCTTCAAAGTGGCGCCATTTCTCGAGCTTTTGATGGATTTCGATGTACTACACGTCAAAACAACGGTCTCTTCCAGTACTTTAAGACTAGCGTGCCAGTTTTGCCGTATTTGGTGTAGAAAACCCGAAAATGTGGTTTTTGTAAGCTAACCTGAATCTCTCAAAGTTACTTGTGTACCCTAAAATCTTCAAAGTGGCGCCATTTCTCGAGCTTTTGATGGATTTCGATGCACTATACGGCAATACAACGTTCTCTTAATGTAGATTGCGTTTACTGGATGGAAGTTTCCTGTATTTTGAGTAACAATACCAGAAAATGGCCTTTTTCTAACCTAAGCATAACCTCTAGGTCTCAAATAAAGAAATTATGGGATGGAGCTAAGTCAAGTCAATTATGGGATAGAAAGGCCAGAAAATACTTCAACTGTCATTTGCCCTTTCAAGAAAACGGCAAAAACACGAGTTACTGGCTTTTAAAGCTTAAAGGCACACAAGATTCTTGTGTACCTTACAAATTTCAAAGTGGCGCCATTTCTCGAGCTTTTGATGGATTTCGATGTACTACACGTCAAAACAACGGTCTCTTCCAGTACTTTAAGACTAGCGTGCCAGTTTTGCCGTATTTCGTGTAGAAAACCCGAAAATGTGGTTTTTGTAAGCTAACCTGAATCTCTCAAAGTTACTTGTGTACCCTAAAATCTTCAAAGTGGCGCCATTTCTCGAACTTTTGATGGATTTCGATGTACTACACGTCAAAACAACGGTCTCTTCCAGTACTTTAAGACTAGCGTGCCAGTTTTGCCGTATTTGGTGTAGAAAACCCGAAAATGTGGTTTTTGTAAGCTAACCTGAATCTCTCAAAGTTACTTGTGTACCCTAAAATCTTCAAAGTGGCGCCATTTCTCGAGCTTTTGATGGATTTCGATGTACTACACGTCAAAACAACGGTCTCTTCCAGTACTTTAAGACTAGCGTGCCAGTTTTGCCGTATTTGGTGTAGAAAACCCGAAAATGTGGTTTTTGTAAGCTAACCTGAATCTCTCAAAGTTACTTGTGTACCCTAAAATCTTCAAAGTGGCGCCATTTCTCGAGCTTTTGATGGATTTCGATGCACTATACGGCAATACAACGTTCTCTTAATGTAGATTGCGTTTACTGGATGGAAGTTTCCTGTATTTTGAGTAACAATACCAGAAAATGGCCTTTTTCTAACCTAAGCATAACCTCTAGGTCTCAAATAAAGAAATTATGGGATGGAGCTAAGTCAAGTCAATTATGGGATAGAAAGGCCAGAAAATACTTCAACTGTCATTTGCCCTTTCAAGAAAACGGCAAAAACACGAGTTACTGGCTTTTAAAGCTTAAAGGCACACAAGATTCTTGTGTACCTTACAAATTTCAAAGTGGCGCCATTTCTCGAGCTTTTGATGGATTTCGATGTACTACACGTCAAAACAACGGTCTCTTCCAGTACTTTAAGACTAGCGTGCCAGTTTTGCCGTATTTCGTGTAGAAAACCCGAAAATGTGGTTTTTGTAAGCTAACCTGAATCTCTCAAAGTTACTTGTGTACCCTAAAATCTTCAAAGTGGCGCCATTTCTCGAGCTTTTGATGGATTTCGATGTACTACACGTCAAAACAACGGTCTCTTCCAGTACTTTAAGACTAGCGTGCCAGTTTTGCCGTATTTGGTGTAGAAAACCCGAAAATGTGGTTTTTGTAAGCTAACCTGAATCTCTCAAAGTTACTTGTGTACCCTAAAATCTTCAAAGTGGCGCCATTTCTCGAGCTTTTGATGGATTTCGATGTACTACACGTCAAAACAACGGTCTCTTCCAGTACTTTAAGACTAGCGTGCCAGTTTTGCCGTATTTGGTGTAGAAAACCCGAAAATGTGGTTTTTGTAAGCTAACCTGAATCTCTCAAAGTTACTTGTGTACCCTAAAATCTTCAAAGTGGCGCCATTTCTCGAGCTTTTGATGGATTTCGATGCACTATACGGCAATACAACGTTCTCTTAATGTAGATTGCGTTTACTGGATGGAAGTTTCCTGTATTTTGAGTAACAATACCAGAAAATGGCCTTTTTCTAACCTAAGCATAACCTCTAGGTCTCAAATAAAGAAATTATGGGATGGAGCTAAGTCAAGTCAATTATGGGATAGAAAGGCCAGAAAATACTTCAACTGTCATTTGCCCTTTCAAGAAAACGGCAAAAACACGAGTTACTGGCTTTTAAAGCTTAAAGGCACACAAGATTCTTGTGTACCTTACAAATTTCAAAGTGGCGCCATTTCTCGAGCTTTTGATGGATTTCGATGTACTACACGTCAAAACAACGGTCTCTTCCAGTACTTTAAGACTAGCGTGCCAGTTTTGCCGTATTTCGTGTAGAAAACCCGAAAATGTGGTTTTTGTAAGCTAACCTGAATCTCTCAAAGTTACTTGTGTACCCTAAAATCTTCAAAGTGGCGCCATTTCTCGAGCTTTTGATGGATTTCGATGTACTACACGTCAAAACAACGGTCTCTTCCAGTACTTTAAGACTAGCGTGCCAGTTTTGCCGTATTTGGTGTAGAAAACCCGAAAATGTGGTTTTTGTAAGCTAACCTGAATCTCTCAAAGTTACTTGTGTACCCTAAAATCTTCAAAGTGGCGCCATTTCTCGAGCTTTTGATGGATTTCGATGTACTACACGTCAAAACAACGGTCTCTTCCAGTACTTTAAGACTAGCGTGCCAGTTTTGCCGTATTTGGTGTAGAAAACCCGAAAATGTGGTTTTTGTAAGCTAACCTGAATCTCTCAAAGTTACTTGTGTACCCTAAAATCTTCAAAGTGGCGCCATTTCTCGAGCTTTTGATGGATTTCGATGTACTACACGTCAAAACAACGGTCTCTTCCAGTACTTTAAGACTAGCGTGCCAGTTTTGCCGTATTTGGTGTAGAAAACCCGAAAATGTGGTTTTTGTAAGCTAACCTGAATCTCTCAAAGTTACTTGTGTACCCTAAAATCTTCAAAGTGGCGCCATTTCTCGAGCTTTTGATGGATTTCGATGCACTATACGGCAATACAACGTTCTCTTAATGTAGATTGCGTTTACTGGATGGAAGTTTCCTGTATTTTGAGTAACAATACCAGAAAATGGCCTTTTTCTAACCTAAGCATAACCTCTAGGTCTCAAATAAAGAAATTATGGGATGGAGCTAAGTCAAGTCAATTATGGGATAGAAAGGCCAGAAAATACTTCAACTGTCATTTGCCCTTTCAAGAAAACGGCAAAAACACGAGTTACTGGCTTTTAAAGCTTAAAGGCACACAAGATTCTTGTGTACCTTACAAATTTCAAAGTGGCGCCATTTCTCGAGCTTTTGATGGATTTCGATGTACTACACGTCAAAACAACGGTCTCTTCCAGTACTTTAAGACTAGCGTGCCAGTTTTGCCGTATTTGGTGTAGAAAACCCGAAAATGTGGTTTTTGTAAGCTAACCTGAATCTCTCAAAGTTACTTGTGTACCCTAAAATCTTCAAAGTGGCGCCATTTCTCGAGCTTTTGATGGATTTCGATGTACTACACGTCAAAACAACGGTCTCTTCCAGTACTTTAAGACTAGCGTGCCAGTTTTGCCGTATTTGGTGTAGAAAACCCGAAAATGTGGTTTTTGTAAGCTAACCTGAATCTCTCAAAGTTACTTGTGTACCCTAAAATCTTCAAAGTGGCGCCATTTCTCGAGCTTTTGATGGATTTCGATGTACTACACGTCAAAACAACGGTCTCTTCCAGTACTTTAAGACTAGCGTGCCAGTTTTGCCGTATTTGGTGTAGAAAACCCGAAAATGTGGTTTTTGTAAGCTAACCTGAATCTCTCAAAGTTACTTGTGTACCCTAAAATCTTCAAAGTGGCGCCATTTCTCGAGCTTTTGATGGATTTCGATGCACTATACGGCAATACAACGTTCTCTTAATGTAGATTGCGTTTACTGGATGGAAGTTTCCTGTATTTTGAGTAACAATACCAGAAAATGGCCTTTTTCTAACCTAAGCATAACCTCTAGGTCTCAAATAAAGAAATTATGGGATGGAGCTAAGTCAAGTCAATTATGGGATAGAAAGGCCAGAAAATACTTCAACTGTCATTTGCCCTTTCAAGAAAACGGCAAAAACACGAGTTACTGGCTTTTAAAGCTTAAAGGCACACAAGATTCTTGTGTACCTTACAAATTTCAAAGTGGCGCCATTTCTCGAGCTTTTGATGGATTTCGATGTACTACACGTCAAAACAACGGTCTCTTCCAGTACTTTAAGACTAGCGTGCCAGTTTTGCCGTATTTCGTGTAGAAAACCCGAAAATGTGGTTTTTGTAAGCTAACCTGAATCTCTCAAAGTTACTTGTGTACCCTAAAATCTTCAAAGTGGCGCCATTTCTCGAACTTTTGATGGATTTCGATGTACTACACGTCAAAACAACGGTCTCTTCCAGTACTTTAAGACTAGCGTGCCAGTTTTGCCGTATTTGGTGTAGAAAACCCGAAAATGTGGTTTTTGTAAGCTAACCTGAATCTCTCAAAGTTACTTGTGTACCCTAAAATCTTCAAAGTGGCGCCATTTCTCGAGCTTTTGATGGATTTCGATGTACTACACGTCAAAACAACGGTCTCTTCCAGTACTTTAAGACTAGCGTGCCAGTTTTGCCGTATTAGGTGTAGAAAACCCGAAAATGTGGTTTTTGTAAGCTAACCTGAATCTCTCAAAGTTACTTGTGTACCCTAAAATCTTCAAAGTGGCGCCATTTCTCGAGCTTTTGATGGATTTCGATGCACTATACGGCAATACAACGTTCTCTTAATGTAGATTGCGTTTACTGGATGGAAGTTTCCTGTATTTTGAGTAACAATACCAGAAAATGGCCTTTTTCTAACCTAAGCATAACCTCTAGGTCTCAAATAAAGAAATTATGGGATGGAGCTAAGTCAAGTCAATTATGGGATAGAAAGGCCAGAAAATACTTCAACTGTCATTTGCCCTTTCAAGAAAACGGCAAAAACACGAGTTACTGGCTTTTAAAGCTTAAAGGCACACAAGATTCTTGTGTACCTTACAAATTTCAAAGTGGCGCCATTTCTCGAGCTTTTGATGGATTTCGATGTACTACACGTCAAAACAACGGTCTCTTCCAGTACTTTAAGACTAGCGTGCCAGTTTTGCCGTATTTCGTGTAGAAAACCCGAAAATGTGGTTTTTGTAAGCTAACCTGAATCTCTCAAAGTTACTTGTGTACCCTAAAATCTTCAAAGTGGCGCCATTTCTCGAGCTTTTGATGGATTTCGATGTACTACACGTCAAAACAACGGTCTCTTCCAGTACTTTAAGACTAGCGTGCCAGTTTTGCCGTATTTGGTGTAGAAAACCCGAAAATGTGGTTTTTGTAAGCTAACCTGAATCTCTCAAAGTTACTTGTGTACCCTAAAATCTTCAAAGTGGCGCCATTTCTCGAGCTTTTGATGGATTTCGATGTACTACACGTCAAAACAACGGTCTCTTCCAGTACTTTAAGACTAGCGTGCCAGTTTTGCCGTATTTGGTGTAGAAAACCCGAAAATGTGGTTTTTGTAAGCTAACCTGAATCTCTCAAAGTTACTTGTGTACCCTAAAATCTTCAAAGTGGCGCCATTTCTCGAGCTTTTGATGGATTTCGATGCACTATACGGCAATACAACGTTCTCTTAATGTAGATTGCGTTTACTGGATGGAAGTTTCCTGTATTTTGAGTAACAATACCAGAAAATGGCCTTTTTCTAACCTAAGCATAACCTCTAGGTCTCAAATAAAGAAATTATGGGATGGAGCTAAGTCAAGTCAATTATGGGATAGAAAGGCCAGAAAATACTTCAACTGTCATTTGCCCTTTCAAGAAAACGGCAAAAACACGAGTTACTGGCTTTTAAAGCTTAAAGGCACACAAGATTCTTGTGTACCTTACAAATTTCAAAGTGGCGCCATTTCTCGAGCTTTTGATGGATTTCGATGTACTACACGTCAAAACAACGGTCTCTTCCAGTACTTTAAGACTAGCGTGCCAGTTTTGCCGTATTTGGTGTAGAAAACCCGAAAATGTGGTTTTTGTAAGCTAACCTGAATCTCTCAAAGTTACTTGTGTACCCTAAAATCTTCAAAGTGGCGCCATTTCTCGAGCTTTTGATGGATTTCGATGTACTACACGTCAAAACAACGGTCTCTTCCAGTACTTTAAGACTAGCGTGCCAGTTTTGCCGTATTTGGTGTAGAAAACCCGAAAATGTGGTTTTTGTAAGCTAACCTGAATCTCTCAAAGTTACTTGTGTACCCTAAAATCTTCAAAGTGGCGCCATTTCTCGAGCTTTTGATGGATTTCGATGTACTACACGTCAAAACAACGGTCTCTTCCAGTACTTTAAGACTAGCGTGCCAGTTTTGCCGTATTTGGTGTAGAAAACCCGAAAATGTGGTTTTTGTAAGCTAACCTGAATCTCTCAAAGTTACTTGTGTACCCTAAAATCTTCAAAGTGGCGCCATTTCTCGAGCTTTTGATGGATTTCGATGCACTATACGGCAATACAACGTTCTCTTAATGTAGATTGCGTTTACTGGATGGAAGTTTCCTGTATTTTGAGTAACAATACCAGAAAATGGCCTTTTTCTAACCTAAGCATAACCTCTAGGTCTCAAATAAAGAAATTATGGGATGGAGCTAAGTCAAGTCAATTATGGGATAGAAAGGCCAGAAAATACTTCAACTGTCATTTGCCCTTTCAAGAAAACGGCAAAAACACGAGTTACTGGCTTTTAAAGCTTAAAGGCACACAAGATTCTTGTGTACCTTACAAATTTCAAAGTGGCGCCATTTCTCGAGCTTTTGATGGATTTCGATGTACTACACGTCAAAACAACGGTCTCTTCCAGTACTTTAAGACTAGCGTGCCAGTTTTGCCGTATTTCGTGTAGAAAACCCGAAAATGTGGTTTTTGTAAGCTAACCTGAATCTCTCAAAGTTACTTGTGTACCCTAAAATCTTCAAAGTGGCGCCATTTCTCGAACTTTTGATGGATTTCGATGTACTACACGTCAAAACAACGGTCTCTTCCAGTACTTTAAGACTAGCGTGCCAGTTTTGCCGTATTTGGTGTAGAAAACCCGAAAATGTGGTTTTTGTAAGCTAACCTGAATCTCTCAAAGTTACTTGTGTACCCTAAAATCTTCAAAGTGGCGCCATTTCTCGAGCTTTTGATGGATTTCGATGCACTATACGGCAATACAACGTTCTCTTAATGTAGATTGCGTTTACTGGATGGAAGTTTCCTGTATTTTGAGTAACAATACCAGAAAATGGCCTTTTTCTAACCTAAGCATAACCTCTAGGTCTCAAATAAAGAAATTATGGGATGGAGCTAAGTCAAGTCAATTATGGGATAGAAAGGCCAGAAAATACTTCAACTGTCATTTGCCCTTTCAAGAAAACGGCAAAAACACGAGTTACTGGCTTTTAAAGCTTAAAGGCACACAAGATTCTTGTGTACCTTACAAATTTCAAAGTGGCGCCATTTCTCGAGCTTTTGATGGATTTCGATGTACTACACGTCAAAACAACGGTCTCTTCCAGTACTTTAAGACTAGCGTGCCAGTTTTGCCGTATTTCGTGTAGAAAACCCGAAAATGTGGTTTTTGTAAGCTAACCTGAATCTCTCAAAGTTACTTGTGTACCCTAAAATCTTCAAAGTGGCGCCATTTCTCGAACTTTTGATGGATTTCGATGTACTACACGTCAAAACAACGGTCTCTTCCAGTACTTTAAGACTAGCGTGCCAGTTTTGCCGTATTTGGTGTAGAAAACCCGAAAATGTGGTTTTTGTAAGCTAACCTGAATCTCTCAAAGTTACTTGTGTACCCTAAAATCTTCAAAGTGGCGCCATTTCTCGAGCTTTTGATGGATTTCGATGTACTACACGTCAAAACAACGGTCTCTTCCAGTACTTTAAGACTAGCGTGCCAGTTTTGCCGTATTTGGTGTAGAAAACCCGAAAATGTGGTTTTTGTAAGCTAACCTGAATCTCTCAAAGTTACTTGTGTACCCTAAAATCTTCAAAGTGGCGCCATTTCTCGAGCTTTTGATGGATTTCGATGCACTATACGGCAATACAACGTTCTCTTAATGTAGATTGCGTTTACTGGATGGAAGTTTCCTGTATTTTGAGTAACAATACCAGAAAATGGCCTTTTTCTAACCTAAGCATAACCTCTAGGTCTCAAATAAAGAAATTATGGGATGGAGCTAAGTCAAGTCAATTATGGGATAGAAAGGCCAGAAAATACTTCAACTGTCATTTGCCCTTTCAAGAAAACGGCAAAAACACGAGTTACTGGCTTTTAAAGCTTAAAGGCACACAAGATTCTTGTGTACCTTACAAATTTCAAAGTGGCGCCATTTCTCGAGCTTTTGATGGATTTCGATGTACTACACGTCAAAACAACGGTCTCTTCCAGTACTTTAAGACTAGCGTGCCAGTTTTGCCGTATTTCGTGTAGAAAACCCGAAAATGTGGTTTTTGTAAGCTAACCTGAATCTCTCAAAGTTACTTGTGTACCCTAAAATCTTCAAAGTGGCGCCATTTCTCGAGCTTTTGATGGATTTCGATGTACTACACGTCAAAACAACGGTCTCTTCCAGTACTTTAAGACTAGCGTGCCAGTTTTGCCGTATTTGGTGTAGAAAACCCGAAAATGTGGTTTTTGTAAGCTAACCTGAATCTCTCAAAGTTACTTGTGTACCCTAAAATCTTCAAAGTGGCGCCATTTCTCGAGCTTTTGATGGATTTCGATGTACTACACGTCAAAACAACGGTCTCTTCCAGTACTTTAAGACTAGCGTGCCAGTTTTGCCGTATTTGGTGTAGAAAACCCGAAAATGTGGTTTTTGTAAGCTAACCTGAATCTCTCAAAGTTACTTGTGTACCCTAAAATCTTCAAAGTGGCGCCATTTCTCGAGCTTTTGATGGATTTCGATGCACTATACGGCAATACAACGTTCTCTTAATGTAGATTGCGTTTACTGGATGGAAGTTTCCTGTATTTTGAGTAACAATACCAGAAAATGGCCTTTTTCTAACCTAAGCATAACCTCTAGGTCTCAAATAAAGAAATTATGGGATGGAGCTAAGTCAAGTCAATTATGGGATAGAAAGGCCAGAAAATACTTCAACTGTCATTTGCCCTTTCAAGAAAACGGCAAAAACACGAGTTACTGGCTTTTAAAGCTTAAAGGCACACAAGATTCTTGTGTACCTTACAAATTTCAAAGTGGCGCCATTTCTCGAGCTTTTGATGGATTTCGATGTACTACACGTCAAAACAACGGTCTCTTCCAGTACTTTAAGACTAGCGTGCCAGTTTTGCCGTATTTCGTGTAGAAAACCCGAAAATGTGGTTTTTGTAAGCTAACCTGAATCTCTCAAAGTTACTTGTGTACCCTAAAATCTTCAAAGTGGCGCCATTTCTCGAGCTTTTGATGGATTTCGATGTACTACACGTCAAAACAACGGTCTCTTCCAGTACTTTAAGACTAGCGTGCCAGTTTTGCCGTATTTGGTGTAGAAAACCCGAAAATGTGGTTTTTGTAAGCTAACCTGAATCTCTCAAAGTTACTTGTGTACCCTAAAATCTTCAAAGTGGCGCCATTTCTCGAGCTTTTGATGGATTTCGATGCACTATACGGCAATACAACGTTCTCTTAATGTAGATTGCGTTTACTGGATGGAAGTTTCCTGTATTTTGAGTAACAATACCAGAAAATGGCCTTTTTCTAACCTAAGCATAACCTCTAGGTCTCAAATAAAGAAATTATGGGATGGAGCTAAGTCAAGTCAATTATGGGATAGAAAGGCCAGAAAATACTTCAACTGTCATTTGCCCTTTCAAGAAAACGGCAAAAACACGAGTTACTGGCTTTTAAAGCTTAAAGGCACACAAGATTCTTGTGTACCTTACAAATTTCAAAGTGGCGCCATTTCTCGAGCTTTTGATGGATTTCGATGTACTACACGTCAAAACAACGGTCTCTTCCAGTACTTTAAGACTAGCGTGCCAGTTTTGCCGTATTTCGTGTAGAAAACCCGAAAATGTGGTTTTTGTAAGCTAACCTGAATCTCTCAAAGTTACTTGTGTACCCTAAAATCTTCAAAGTGGCGCCATTTCTCGAACTTTTGATGGATTTCGATGTACTACACGTCAAAACAACGGTCTCTTCCAGTACTTTAAGACTAGCGTGCCAGTTTTGCCGTATTTGGTGTAGAAAACCCGAAAATGTGGTTTTTGTAAGCTAACCTGAATCTCTCAAAGTTACTTGTGTACCCTAAAATCTTCAAAGTGGCGCCATTTCTCGAGCTTTTGATGGATTTCGATGTACTACACGTCAAAACAACGGTCTCTTCCAGTACTTTAAGACTAGCGTGCCAGTTTTGCCGTATTTGGTGTAGAAAACCCGAAAATGTGGTTTTTGTAAGCTAACCTGAATCTCTCAAAGTTACTTGTGTACCCTAAAATCTTCAAAGTGGCGCCATTTCTCGAGCTTTTGATGGATTTCGATGCACTATACGGCAATACAACGTTCTCTTAATGTAGATTGCGTTTACTGGATGGAAGTTTCCTGTATTTTGAGTAACAATACCAGAAAATGGCCTTTTTCTAACCTAAGCATAACCTCTAGGTCTCAAATAAAGAAATTATGGGATGGAGCTAAGTCAAGTCAATTATGGGATAGAAAGGCCAGAAAATACTTCAACTGTCATTTGCCCTTTCAAGAAAACGGCAAAAACACGAGTTACTGGCTTTTAAAGCTTAAAGGCACACAAGATTCTTGTGTACCTTACAAATTTCAAAGTGGCGCCATTTCTCGAGCTTTTGATGGATTTCGATGTACTACACGTCAAAACAACGGTCTCTTCCAGTACTTTAAGACTAGCGTGCCAGTTTTGCCGTATTTCGTGTAGAAAACCCGAAAATGTGGTTTTTGTAAGCTAACCTGAATCTCTCAAAGTTACTTGTGTACCCTAAAATCTTCAAAGTGGCGCCATTTCTCGAGCTTTTGATGGATTTCGATGTACTACACGTCAAAACAACGGTCTCTTCCAGTACTTTAAGACTAGCGTGCCAGTTTTGCCGTATTTGGTGTAGAAAACCCGAAAATGTGGTTTTTGTAAGCTAACCTGAATCTCTCAAAGTTACTTGTGTACCCTAAAATCTTCAAAGTGGCGCCATTTCTCGAGCTTTTGATGGATTTCGATGTACTACACGTCAAAACAACGGTCTCTTCCAGTACTTTAAGACTAGCGTGCCAGTTTTGCCGTATTTGGTGTAGAAAACCCGAAAATGTGGTTTTTGTAAGCTAACCTGAATCTCTCAAAGTTACTTGTGTACCCTAAAATCTTCAAAGTGGCGCCATTTCTCGAGCTTTTGATGGATTTCGATGCACTATACGGCAATACAACGTTCTCTTAATGTAGATTGCGTTTACTGGATGGAAGTTTCCTGTATTTTGAGTAACAATACCAGAAAATGGCCTTTTTCTAACCTAAGCATAACCTCTAGGTCTCAAATAAAGAAATTATGGGATGGAGCTAAGTCAAGTCAATTATGGGATAGAAAGGCCAGAAAATACTTCAACTGTCATTTGCCCTTTCAAGAAAACGGCAAAAACACGAGTTACTGGCTTTTAAAGCTTAAAGGCACACAAGATTCTTGTGTACCTTACAAATTTCAAAGTGGCGCCATTTCTCGAGCTTTTGATGGATTTCGATGTACTACACGTCAAAACAACGGTCTCTTCCAGTACTTTAAGACTAGCGTGCCAGTTTTGCCGTATTTCGTGTAGAAAACCCGAAAATGTGGTTTTTGTAAGCTAACCTGAATCTCTCAAAGTTACTTGTGTACCCTAAAATCTTCAAAGTGGCGCCATTTCTCGAGCTTTTGATGGATTTCGATGTACTACACGTCAAAACAACGGTCTCTTCCAGTACTTTAAGACTAGCGTGCCAGTTTTGCCGTATTTGGTGTAGAAAACCCGAAAATGTGGTTTTTGTAAGCTAACCTGAATCTCTCAAAGTTACTTGTGTACCCTAAAATCTTCAAAGTGGCGCCATTTCTCGAGCTTTTGATGGATTTCGATGTACTACACGTCAAAACAACGGTCTCTTCCAGTACTTTAAGACTAGCGTGCCAGTTTTGCCGTATTTGGTGTAGAAAACCCGAAAATGTGGTTTTTGTAAGCTAACCTGAATCTCTCAAAGTTACTTGTGTACCCTAAAATCTTCAAAGTGGCGCCATTTCTCGAGCTTTTGATGGATTTCGATGCACTATACGGCAATACAACGTTCTCTTAATGTAGATTGCGTTTACTGGATGGAAGTTTCCTGTATTTTGAGTAACAATACCAGAAAATGGCCTTTTTCTAACCTAAGCATAACCTCTAGGTCTCAAATAAAGAAATTATGGGATGGAGCTAAGTCAAGTCAATTATGGGATAGAAAGGCCAGAAAATACTTCAACTGTCATTTGCCCTTTCAAGAAAACGGCAAAAACACGAGTTACTGGCTTTTAAAGCTTAAAGGCACACAAGATTCTTGTGTACCTTACAAATTTCAAAGTGGCGCCATTTCTCGAGCTTTTGATGGATTTCGATGTACTACACGTCAAAACAACGGTCTCTTCCAGTACTTTAAGACTAGCGTGCCAGTTTTGCCGTATTTCGTGTAGAAAACCCGAAAATGTGGTTTTTGTAAGCTAACCTGAATCTCTCAAAGTTACTTGTGTACCCTAAAATCTTCAAAGTGGCGCCATTTCTCGAACTTTTGATGGATTTCGATGTACTACACGTCAAAACAACGGTCTCTTCCAGTACTTTAAGACTAGCGTGCCAGTTTTGCCGTATTTGGTGTAGAAAACCCGAAAATGTGGTTTTTGTAAGCTAACCTGAATCTCTCAAAGTTACTTGTGTACCCTAAAATCTTCAAAGTGGCGCCATTTCTCGAGCTTTTGATGGATTTCGATGTACTACACGTCAAAACAACGGTCTCTTCCAGTACTTTAAGACTAGCGTGCCAGTTTTGCCGTATTTGGTGTAGAAAACCCGAAAATGTGGTTTTTGTAAGCTAACCTGAATCTCTCAAAGTTACTTGTGTACCCTAAAATCTTCAAAGTGGCGCCATTTCTCGAGCTTTTGATGGATTTCGATGCACTATACGGCAATACAACGTTCTCTTAATGTAGATTGCGTTTACTGGATGGAAGTTTCCTGTATTTTGAGTAACAATACCAGAAAATGGCCTTTTTCTAACCTAAGCATAACCTCTAGGTCTCAAATAAAGAAATTATGGGATGGAGCTAAGTCAAGTCAATTATGGGATAGAAAGGCCAGAAAATACTTCAACTGTCATTTGCCCTTTCAAGAAAACGGCAAAAACACGAGTTACTGGCTTTTAAAGCTTAAAGGCACACAAGATTCTTGTGTACCTTACAAATTTCAAAGTGGCGCCATTTCTCGAGCTTTTGATGGATTTCGATGTACTACACGTCAAAACAACGGTCTCTTCCAGTACTTTAAGACTAGCGTGCCAGTTTTGCCGTATTTGGTGTAGAAAACCCGAAAATGTGGTTTTTGTAAGCTAACCTGAATCTCTCAAAGTTACTTGTGTACCCTAAAATCTTCAAAGTGGCGCCATTTCTCGAGCTTTTGATGGATTTCGATGTACTACACGTCAAAACAACGGTCTCTTCCAGTACTTTAAGACTAGCGTGCCAGTTTTGCCGTATTTGGTGTAGAAAACCCGAAAATGTGGTTTTTGTAAGCTAACCTGAATCTCTCAAAGTTACTTGTGTACCCTAAAATCTTCAAAGTGGCGCCATTTCTCGAGCTTTTGATGGATTTCGATGTACTACACGTCAAAACAACGGTCTCTTCCAGTACTTTAAGACTAGCGTGCCAGTTTTGCCGTATTTGGTGTAGAAAACCCGAAAATGTGGTTTTTGTAAGCTAACCTGAATCTCTCAAAGTTACTTGTGTACCCTAAAATCTTCAAAGTGGCGCCATTTCTCGAGCTTTTGATGGATTTCGATGCACTATACGGCAATACAACGTTCTCTTAATGTAGATTGCGTTTACTGGATGGAAGTTTCCTGTATTTTGAGTAACAATACCAGAAAATGGCCTTTTTCTAACCTAAGCATAACCTCTAGGTCTCAAATAAAGAAATTATGGGATGGAGCTAAGTCAAGTCAATTATGGGATAGAAAGGCCAGAAAATACTTCAACTGTCATTTGCCCTTTCAAGAAAACGGCAAAAACACGAGTTACTGGCTTTTAAAGCTTAAAGGCACACAAGATCTAGCATGTTTTCACAAAAGGGGGTGTTAGGTTCAAAGGCTCCTTTTGTGAAAACATGCTAGATCTTGTGTACCTTACAAATTTCAAAGTGGCGCCATTTCTCGAGCTTTTGATGGATTTCGATGTACTACACGTCAAAACAACGGTCTCTTCCAGTACTTTAAGACTAGCGTGCCAGTTTTGCCGTATTTGGTGTAGAAAACCCGAAAATGTGGTTTTTGTAAGCTAACCTGAATCTCTCAAAGTTACTTGTGTACCCTAAAATCTTCAAAGTGGCGCCATTTCTCGAACTTTTGATGGATTTCGATGTACTACACGTCAAAACAACGGTCTCTTCCAGTACTTTAAGACTAGCGTGCCAGTTTTGCCGTATTTGGTGTAGAAAACCCGAAAATGTGGTTTTTGTAAGCTAACCTGAATCTCTCAAAGTTACTTGTGTACCCTAAAATCTTCAAAGTGGCGCCATTTCTCGAGCTTTTGATGGATTTCGATGTACTACACGTCAAAACAACGGTCTCTTCCAGTACTTTAAGACTAGCGTGCCAGTTTTGCCGTATTTGGTGTAGAAAACCCGAAAATGTGGTTTTTGTAAGCTAACCTGAATCTCTCAAAGTTACTTGTGTACCCTAAAATCTTCAAAGTGGCGCCATTTCTCGAGCTTTTGATGGATTTCGATGCACTATACGGCAATACAACGTTCTCTTAATGTAGATTGCGTTTACTGGATGGAAGTTTCCTGTATTTTGAGTAACAATACCAGAAAATGGCCTTTTTCTAACCTAAGCATAACCTCTAGGTCTCAAATAAAGAAATTATGGGATGGAGCTAAGTCAAGTCAATTATGGGATAGAAAGGCCAGAAAATACTTCAACTGTCATTTGCCCTTTCAAGAAAACGGCAAAAACACGAGTTACTGGCTTTTAAAGCTTAAAGGCACACAAGATTCTTGTGTACCTTACAAATTTCAAAGTGGCGCCATTTCTCGAGCTTTTGATGGATTTCGATGTACTACACGTCAAAACAACGGTCTCTTCCAGTACTTTAAGACTAGCGTGCCAGTTTTGCCGTATTTCGTGTAGAAAACCCGAAAATGTGGTTTTTGTAAGCTAACCTGAATCTCTCAAAGTTACTTGTGTACCCTAAAATCTTCAAAGTGGCGCCATTTCTCGAGCTTTTGATGGATTTCGATGTACTACACGTCAAAACAACGGTCTCTTCCAGTACTTTAAGACTAGCGTGCCAGTTTTGCCGTATTTGGTGTAGAAAACCCGAAAATGTGGTTTTTGTAAGCTAACCTGAATCTCTCAAAGTTACTTGTGTACCCTAAAATCTTCAAAGTGGCGCCATTTCTCGAGCTTTTGATGGATTTCGATGTACTACACGTCAAAACAACGGTCTCTTCCAGTACTTTAAGACTAGCGTGCCAGTTTTGCCGTATTTGGTGTAGAAAACCCGAAAATGTGGTTTTTGTAAGCTAACCTGAATCTCTCAAAGTTACTTGTGTACCCTAAAATCTTCAAAGTGGCGCCATTTCTCGAGCTTTTGATGGATTTCGATGCACTATACGGCAATACAACGTTCTCTTAATGTAGATTGCGTTTACTGGATGGAAGTTTCCTGTATTTTGAGTAACAATACCAGAAAATGGCCTTTTTCTAACCTAAGCATAACCTCTAGGTCTCAAATAAAGAAATTATGGGATGGAGCTAAGTCAAGTCAATTATGGGATAGAAAGGCCAGAAAATACTTCAACTGTCATTTGCCCTTTCAAGAAAACGGCAAAAACACGAGTTACTGGCTTTTAAAGCTTAAAGGCACACAAGATCTAGCATGTTTTCACAAAAGGGGGTGTTAGGTTCAAAGGCTCCTTTTGTGAAAACATGCTAGATATATATAAAATTGAATAGAAAAATGTGAACAAGAGCAACTCAGGACTGTTACTAAAAAAAATTACTAAAATGTTTCGGCCTTCGGCCTTCATCAGTTAAAAAGGTTAAAAATACCTGCCAAGTTACAAGGTACTCTTATATACTAGAGCTAAGTGCGAATACCACAAAATAGTTTTACAAGAAAGGTGACTCAGTGGTAATAATTATAAGAACAATGCATATATTATAATTACAAGGTAAATGATTGTAAACCGGAAAACGCACGAACTGGGGTGCGGTATACTGACGGTCTCCTAAATTTAGCTATTATACTGGATGCGGTTTTTAGATTTAAACTCCTGCCTTTTGTTAAGACCATGGGCCTGATATGTAAATAGTTGTGCAATCCAGTATGCCTCCCTATTGATCAAAATATCATTGGCCTTGCTACGGTCTGTGCAAACTAGTGCCTCTATACAAATAAAGGAAAAATCATTAAGCGAGTGTGGCGCCTTATTGTAATGAGTGGCTACTTCACACGTCTTATTATTGGTCTTCATAGACGATTTGTGGTTGCGTAATCTAACCTTGAACTCATTAGAAGAAGAGCCTACATACTGTAGCTTACACTTGTTACAAGAGGCTAAATACACAACATTCTTCGAAGCGCAAGAAAGGTGTTGTTTGATGCGGTACTGCTTACCAGTAGCGAAAATAGTGAAATGGTCTGATTCCACAAAGTAATTATGGCAAAGATCACACCGCTTGTTACACTTAAAGCAGCCGTTAGATGACCCCTCTTGGTTGTTGATTTGATCTAGAGGCGCTGACCGATCAGCCTTAAACTTAGAAGGCGCGATTAACATGTAAGTTTATGAGTAGTATTTTTAGGCCTTCTAAAAGCCGAAATTATGTTTCTGTCCGGGAAAAGTTCCCTCAAGAGAAGTGAGGAATTAAGCACATATAAATTATCCCGGACAATTTTCCCAATTTCAGGTAAATTGGGATTGAAATCAACAACCAGGGGGGGTCACCTTACGCTTTTCCTGTCTGGACGTTGTCTTAAGCAGCGTATTCCTATCTATTAAACCAACCGCATTAAACTTCTCCGAAACTACTTGGTTGTCATTTATATGTGCTTCATTCCTCACTTCTCTTGAGGGAAATTTTCCCGGACAGAAACATAATTTCGGCTTTTAGAAGGCCTAAAAATACTACTCATAAACTTACATGTCGATTTTTACGGAGGGAGGAAACCGGATAACACGGAGAAAACCCTCGTGGCAAGGGAGAGAACAACAAACAAACTCAACTCCCACTGATGGCACCAAGTCCGACTCGAACTCGGGCCGCAGCGGTAAGAGGCGAGCGCTAACCGCACTGCGCCACCGATGCCACCCCTGATATCTTCTTCCTGAGTACTAGCACGCCTTCTCTTCGATGCTTATGTGCAGCTACTATTGACAGCCAATCATTTTACAGTCGCTATTCATACATACATCCGACTCGGTAATTTCCAAACCACACTGCAGCAAAGCCACATCGTGCCGTGGGCAATTGAACTTCATGCTTAATAACTTCTCGTGTCCTGAGGCGTCAACTGCCGATCGTATTTTACGAAAGCCGAAGTATGATTTATGTAGATGCTCACTGATCGATAACATGACCAGGACACGGGCAAACAATTGGAAAACTGCTTTCCTTCAAAAGAGCTTCGGCAGAAGGTCTCGACGTCTTTGGGCTGAAAAACAAATTACTACCGTTAGTCAAGTTGATAACGCTTCTTAGACAGTTTAACCTCAGGCGCGGATCCAGGATTTTTTTTAACATTTTCCAATGTTGCGAGAGCGGGCATGCTCCCCCGGATATGTTTTGAGATTATAGCAATAACATGACTTTTGGAGGGCATATTGTTAATTTGTGGCCCGCGTTGTGTCATCAAATGACACTACAGGGGACACAAATAAACAATATGTCCCGACAAAAAAGTCATGTTGTTATCATTATCATCAATATACAAGGCCAAATAACTGATAAAATACTTTACTGAATTATCATTCGGCATAATCAGCTTACTAAAAGCTGGGGTGTACAAAAGTATTATAATAGTTAACATTTTTCTTAAAAACATAAAGATCTCTGAACTTGACGATCGCGCGCTTTTGAAATGGTTTCCTCGCGAAATCTGATTGGTCAACATCATTCGCACGATCAATTCTCAGCCAATCAGAAGCAAGGTGGTAATGTGTTTGCAGCCCGCTCGGTTCGTTATCGGCCCGCTAGTTTGAGAGCTTTCGCGAGGCCGGTTTTCTATTTGGCTGCGTATTTTGATGATAATTGACATTAAAACGGCATTTTCTGTGTTCTTGAGACTGAAAATCAGCTTGGGATAAGAACATCCTGAACGATGAAAATGTTATTTTCATGCTTTATTGCACCATTAGTTATATGTACTAGTAACACATTAAATGCAGTACACTCACGACCATTGAAACACATTTATCTTAAATTACATCTATGTACAGTATTTCGTAAATGCAAGAGCGCTGTTCAGCAAATCTTATTCACAGTTCTGAAGTTCTTAATTTTTTTAATGAAACGAAACTCGTCACTCGGAGGATGTTTCCAAGTTCGATTTTCTGAGGATCTGGATGAAGTTTAGCAAATATTGTTAGAATCTCACCACGTTAAATCATGTCATAATGAATGTGGAGTAAGGCGAGTCCCGTTAGTCGCGTTTGTCACATACTGATTTACAAGCAGATTCGCTCCTCATGTAGATAAATTCTATGTACAAGAATGTTCGACTGAAAACGCCTGTGATATAATTTATTGACTGTAGCATTGCCGAATTCAATAACCACTTAATGACTGGCCTCGAGGGAAACAGTAAGTTTTCTTTCCCCGAGACCCTCAATGTTCCCCGAGACCCTCAACGTTCCCCGAGACCCTTAACGTTCCCCGAGACCTTCAATGTTCCCCGAGACCCTTTATGTTCCCCGAGACTCTCAATGTTCCCCGAGACCCTTAACGTTCCCCGAGACCTTCAATGTTCCCCGAGACCCTCAATGTTCCCCGAGACCCTCAATGTTCCCCGAGACCTTTAATGTTCCCCGAGACCCTCAATGTTCCCCGAGACCCTCAATGTTCCCCGAGACCCTCAATGTTCCCCGAGACCCTCAATGTTCCCCGAGACCCTCAATGTTCCCCGAGACCCTTAATGTTCCCCGAGACCCTCAATGTTCCCCGAGACCCTCAATGTTCCCCGAGACCCTTAACGTTCCCCGAGACCCTCAATGTTCCCCGAGACCCTCAATGTTCCCCGAGACCCTTAATGTTCCCCGAGACCCTCAATGTTCCCCGAGACCCTTAATGTTCCCCGAGACCCTCGATGTTCCCCGAGACCTTTAATGTTCCCTGAGACCCTCAATGTTCCCCGAGACCGTCAATGTTCCCCGAGGCGGAGTCGAGGGTGACAGCCATTAAGTGTTTTGTTATACGAGTCCCAAGTGAAAAATAAAATGGTTTTAGGGACCTTACGAATTAAACCACGCGGGCAACCGATCTAAGACGACGGCAAGAAACATCTGTCTAGATTTAATTACAAAATACAGTCGATGCACGTGAAATGTACGTTGTCTGCAAAAAAACAAAATGGAAACTTATTCTTATTCTGTTATTCGAAAATCTAGCCGTGAAAAGCGTCAAATTTCGCCTCCCTTTTCTAGACGCTGCCGTTCCGGATTTTTTCAGACGCTGTTGTTTCCCTAGGAGTTAGAAGGATTTGAGGCTTGTCACGTTCTCATCTAATCGGAAAAGGCGTTTGACTTGGGGGTATAACAAAGTCATTTGTCAAGCTATGAACTCTGGAGTTTATATTTTAAAATATCAAGAAAATTAAAATAGTATTTTGCCTAACGTCCGCGTAGATTTTAAAATTCCAAAAATCTTCCATAAAAAGTTTCCATAAAACGATCTGGATCCGCACCTGATCATCTACTAGGGGATGATTTTGTATTTCATACATTTGCCCGACATATGTGAAATAGTTAGTTGAGTGCTAGCCGAGGCCTCTCGCTCCAAGTGAAGTAAAATGGAATGCTTTCTCTTTTACTTTACCTGGAGAGAGAGTCGATGCTCATTCAAGCGCTGCTAGCATTGTATACATGGTGCATAATAAACACACCCTGCGAAATGTGAAGTAATAATTATCCTATACAAGGGCTTCTTGTTGGCACCTTAACCCGTTGGCACCTTAACCCTTTCGCACCCGGACGTGTTTGGGCTCAATGGGTGAAATGCAGAGTGCTAACTCAACCCTCCCCCCTCAGTTCCAGTTTGGCTAGCCCGGGCTAGTTAAATACTGCTGACTTTTTAAACAAGGGCTCAAACTTTCCCCATGATGCCATTCGGCAGAATTCTACAGACTCGGCGGCGGTGAGTATGGTTTCTTCTGAAGGTTTTCCAATGAAATGTGCTCTAATTTTGGACAAATAAGCCACTGTAAGAGAGCTAGAGGACATCATTAAGTCTGATGACGGCTGAAAAGTACTTGGTTTGCTTTTAGTAGGCCTTGTGAGGGGTTTCATAGGGTTTTTCTTTTGTGTTTCTGCTTTGGGACACATGAAATAATTCTTCACTGAAACCCTTGAAATTCTGCAGTTGGTTGTCTTTTTCCCCTACGTGTGTTTTTGTCACTTTAAAGCAACGGCTTGAGTCCAAATCACCGCTCTTGGTTGTAGGGGTAAAAGACTTATAAAAAAACCTACAGGAGTCCCAGAGGGGGGGACCCTTGTGATTTTTTTGTTGATTACCCAGCATGCAATTGGAGGTGGGAGCAGGAAAAACATGGTGGAGAGAAGTTCAGCATTAAGAATAGCACGCTTCACAGTCGCAATGTTTGTTTTGTGCAAACAAACCTGGTGGTTCGAAAGATTAAAGAAGGTACTGTAACGACTGAGTGCTTATTTTGTGTTTGCTTTTGATTTCAAGGGCGAATGGGAAGGATTTTGGAGGACAATTTTCAGCTCCTCAAAATTGGTGAAAATCGGAGAAACGAAAAACGATCTCCAAAACAAATGAGTTTTTCTCCAAAGTGGGAGAGTCAAGCGATAGCTGTGGCTTTGAAGTCATTCATCCCTTGAAATAATATCGCAACATCGTATTTCCAGCGTGTCTAGGTTTGATGCAATAATTTTCTCCAGGTACATGCTTGATATTGGCCGGTTACGGCCGGTTCGGGTGCGAAAGGGTTAATTAAATACGCAACCTACACACGAATGTTGGACGTTTCCAGAGACACGCGTGTACTGCTAGATGAATGCGCCATTCTGGGGTCAATTCAATAAAGAAATTACACTTGTAAATTACGCATTTAAAGTCCGACTAGTTATTACAAGAATTCAATATAAACATTTTCTACACTGGAATTCACACGTGCGATTTTGCATCAGTATTTCGTATATAATACATGCATCTTGTGTTTGTCTCGATTTTGACAAACACGCGTGAAATTTATCTCTAATTTCACTCGTCCCTATTTGATTACATAACCAAACAATCAGTTCTCTAGACAATATGTTGTCTAAACAATGTTGGCTCAGCTCGTGAGAGATCATAAATCGGTACTTTAAATATCCTTAAAGATCCTACTAGAATCTTTGAGGATCTTTATGGATCTGCAAACAGGATCCTTAAGGATCTTATATAGGATCCTATTAAATATCCTATTTAAGATCTTTAAAGATCCTAGCAGGATCCTCCAAAGATTTTCACCAGGGAGTGTACAGTCGCCCGACATTTAGAAAATGCCTTCTCCTCTAATGCGGTATTCCCAATACGCGATTCCCGAACTCCGAGACAACATTACTTGAAATAGCTTTATCGCAGGTGCATTATTGGAATGGTTTTGCTCAACGTGCGCAATATTTAAATTTCTATTTTACATGTATATTTTACGTACTATAATACCAATACGACATACATTCGACATTAATAAGTATAAGAATCACATTAATAAGTACAATAATCCCACTAATAAGTAGAATCATCACATTAATAAGTAAACTAATCACATTAATAAGTAAACTAATCACATTACTAAGAACAATAATCACATTACTAAGTACAATGATCACTTTAATATTTACAATAATCACATTACTAAGTACAATGATCACTTTAATAAGTACAATAATCACATTACTAAGTACAATAATCACATTAATAAGAACAATAATCACATTAATAAGAACAATAATCACATTACTAAGTCATTACTAAGTACGATAATCACATTAATAAGTACAATAACCACATTAATAAGAACAATAATCACATTACTAAGTACAATAAGAAACCAAATTTTGCATCTTTATTTTATTGCAGAATAATAAAGTTAATTCTTTGCTGATTATCAAGAGTATATTTATTTTTCAGTTCCGCCTTCGGAAAGGTCTCTTTTTCGCCATTTAAATGGACTACTTTATGCTAAAAACTGTCCCATTTGCCGCGCGGCCAAATGAGCTGCGCGACGTCACTGTGAGGACTCGTACGTTGTTTACATAATACAAACATGGCAGACTCAGCGAGAAAGTTTCAGAGAAAGCTAAAAATAAGTGAGGAGGTGGAAGATATTGTGTGGCTGGTGGCCTTGGTTTTCTTCCCGTATTTAACTTTATCCTACGCCAAAACACAATGGACATTGAAGTTGAGAAAAGCAATAGCAAATGTCCACATTTTTATATCCATTCACAGTGTGATACAACACAACTACAAAAAGTACAAGAAATGACTCACCAAGAACTCGACGACAACTTTAATACTCCTGTACTTTTATGCTGAAGCCAGAACAATGAATGGCAAAGAATACAATATAGGGTTTCTCTGGTTTCCTGTAGAAATTAGTTTAAGAGGATCCTGAATGTTCGTGAATGAAAAACGGACGATAAAACTTGCAAAGAACCCAGACGCGGCGCCACATGGCATATGTGAGTTGAGTTTGTTGGTATCTCGCCCTTGGTCCGAGGGTTTTTCTCCGGGTTCTCCGGTTTTCCTCCCTCCGCAAAAACCAACACGCTAAATTCTAATTCGATCTGTGGATTAGCCGGGACCTGGCTTTGATCAGCCCTCATGGTTGTTTCAGGTCTCGTTAGAAATTGAGAGAGAATTTCGAATGCCGTATAGTCGAACTGAGGCTCAAAAGCAAAGCAACTCATTGCCATCAGAGCAGCAGTTAAACACTGTTCCTTGGGATAATGAAAATATCCTTCTTCAGACCACAGAATAAATAGCCAGTTGTTGTAGAAAATAGTCGGGAACCTCAACTCACGAAACTCAGTCTCAGATGCCGCTATTAAAATTTCGCTACAAACGCTTTCTCTCTGAATGTTTTTCCATCAGGCATTTTCAACACTAACACAATGTGCAGATTAACTTCTCCTGTGCTGACCATACATTGTAAAAAGAAAGCACATTGTGTTTCCTGCAACAGTTTTAATCAGTTGACAATTTTACAGCCCGTTTGCGGCCGGCAGTCTTGCAATTTCTTGTCTTCCACTTTTATCAATCGACATGTTTTTTTTATAGCAGGTTATTTCATCCATTAAGAAACGAGCTTTCAGATCGTCAATGTCAAGCTGTCAGAATTGAACCAATCAGCGACGAGAAATGTTGTAAACAAGTCGAGTACAGTGAAATGGAGTTTTCGCTGTAAGTCAGTTTGCTTAGTTAGATTTTTGTAGGTTCTTAAAATTAGATAGCTTACTTTCCTTCGTCTAGATTGAAGTTTGTATTATAAAACCAATAAAAGATGGTTCTCCTTGTTCAAAAACAAAATAATGTACTTTCGAGGTCTTGCAATGCTGCTAAATGCACTCGCGTTCTTGCTCGTGCATCCGCAGTTTTTAAGACCTCAAGCGTGCAATTTTTTTTATAGAACAAGGAGAACCACTTTTATTTGTTAAGTATTGTGTTGGGTTCTATTGTATTTCATTTTTTGTATTGAATTGTATTGTGCTTTATTCTATTGTATTTTTTTTGTAGAAATGCGTGTCGTTCTACATGATCATATGAAGGGATTGTCGTTTGCGAGTCCTCACAGTGACGTCATTGTAATGGCGGATTCGGTTCCAGGCCCCGGACAGTTTTTAGCATAAAGTAGACAATTTGAATGGCGAAAAAGAGACCTTTCCGAAGGCGGAGCTGAAAAAATAAATATACTCTTGATAATCAGAAAAGATTGAACTTTATTATTCTGCAATAAAATAAAGATGCAAAATTTGGTTTCATAAACACTTTAATAAGTACAATAATCACATTACTGAGTACAATAATCACATTAATAAGTACAATAATCACATTAATAAGTATACTAATCAATCACCCACAATAATCAGATAACACAGTTAACCAACGTTTCTTTTCTTTATACCTCTCAACTCTTACCTGAAACACAATGTCAGAAAATCTTTGGCTATGGGTGAGCAAGTGTGTGGTGGGGTGACTTGATGTGTACTGATCCTAAACATAGCCTGGGCAATCGTCATGTGATCAAGAAGAGGAGGCTTCCCAGTCATCATCTCAACCACAGTACAACCAACGCTCCTGAAGAGAGGTCATACACATGGCGTTAAACTCTGTATCAAGTGAATAGCTGAATAGTAGAATATCTATTGATTTGAGTGTTGCGTCTATGAGTTATAGAGGTTTCTAATAGACTCGTTTCGCATTCAAGAATTACCGCTGGATGCGATGCCTACAGACGCATTTACTCAACACTAGTCTCATTCTGATGTTAAATATTCACAAATACCAGCGAGAAGGTGCAGAAGATCAAACTACAACAATACATATAGTTGTGAACAACCCATCTTCTCGCTGGTATTTATGAATATTTAACATCAGAATGAGACTGGTATTGAGTAAATGCGTCTGTAGTCATAGCATCCAGCGGTAATTCTTGAATGCGAAACTGGACTATTCCAATATGCTAATGATGTGACGTAAATATGACGTAATTCGGGAATTTACTTTCATTTCTTTAAACCGTTTTCTGACTTTCACAAAATATCTGGTAAAATCACTGATATAACCTTCAAATATAACAGCTGTTTACAAAAGGTCATTGATCTATACGTTTTTGTATAATAAATGACCGGTTTTACGTCACCGGCTAGAATATATTATAAATATAAATCTCTATTACTCATGGTTGAAACACTCAAATCGAGAAATATTCAACTGTTCTCTTGATGTAGAATCGACCTGATGTACACTTTAAAGACCCCATGAAATGAAACGAAACGAAACGAAACGACGAGCTTTACAGCTAAAACAATTATGAGATAATTTAGTATTGTTTTTAGTATTCCCAGAAGGTATGAAACAATAGCTACAAAAACCCATTACGGTTGAACCTTGCAATTTTTTAACGTCGGTAACTCGGATGTTGACTAAAACTACACACGAGTGAACACGAGTGAAAATTTATTGAAACTATATTTTTCTTTGTTTTAATTAATTGAAACTATAGTAAACCAGCCAAACTATGGAGCCTAGAGAAAACTGACCAGTCGCCTGTCTGAGAGGCATTTCATAATGGCATATGATGCATGTTGACAGTTCGGAAACCACAAAGTAGGATTTAATTTAGGGATAACCCATCTTTTCAGGTCGGACCGTTAGAAAAGTAAAGGGGGATTTGGGGGGAAGGAGGTTGACATTTTTATCCTTGCAATAATTTATTATTTCTGCCCAATCGGTGCAGAATTTTTTTTCGCGCCTCTGAACAACTATATTTGTACTATTTTTTGCAGTTAGTTCCAAATTTACTAATGAGAGATTTCTCACAAGACAGCACTTTATTTCGTAAAGGTTCTAGTTTATTAGATACATTGTAAGCCTCTTTCCCCGAAGATCGGCCGTGCTGATCGAAATATTGGAATACCGTTGAATCAGCCTTTCCTTTCTTGTCTAGTTCAAGGGTGTTCATTTGAACAAGTAACCAAGAACAGAAAGCAGTTACATCCGACGCCCAGGACCGCCTTCCATTTAGCTCAGTGGTTAAGCTCCGGTCTGTCGAACGGAAGGTCGCGCGGTTCAAACCCCTGCCGGACCAACACTCAGGGTATTAAAATAACTGAGTAGAAGGTGCTGCCTTTACATAATCCAACAGTAAACGGTTAGACCTTCATGTCTTCTCGGATAAGGACGTAAAATCGTGTCTAGTGTCTCCAATTAGCTGCAAAGCTAAATACATTGACACTTAAATAAAGTCACTACTACTACTAGGTACGATAGGCAACTAGTTCCTGTAAAAACGAGTGTTGTTCTG
Organism: Actinernus sp. WN-2022; assembly: GCA_030867875.1. Lineage (NCBI taxonomy): Eukaryota > Metazoa > Cnidaria > Anthozoa > Actiniaria > Actinernidae > Actinernus > Actinernus sp. WN-2022. The sequence goes on from JAOWCC010000577.1 coordinate 121,426,789, forward strand.
CGTCGGCGGGGAAGATAAACACTGGTATGTAATCAACTAAAGTCGATTGAGGTATGCTAACCGCCGTGGAAGGCGAGTAGCAGCTGACGTTTCGAGCGCTAGCCCTTCGTCAGAGCAAAAGAGGGAATTGTGGGTGGGGAAACGGTTTATATAGTGTCGAGTGCATGATTACCGCTGAGGAAACATGTACTCGGATCAATTGGGATCAAAGGAAATTGCGCCAATTGCTCGGATCAATTGTGATCAAAGAAACGTGCGCCAACAATAGAAATGCTAATAGCTGTAACAGCAAGTGTTGATGAGTAAACTAAGGAAACATGCTGATCTAAGTGTGAGTGAATACGTGAACTCTGAAATTAAATGAACGAAAAGCGTTCATTAATACCGTGAGGTGACAAAGTTCCTAATTGCGTTTACGAGTGTCGGTAGTACCTTGATGCAGAGAAATGCCGCATACAGTGATGTGATTAATGCAATGACCAGGAAGGTTAAAGTGACGAGCTACAGGTTTGGCGAGATCCTTGCTGTTAGTTCTAACATCTAGCAAGTGTTCGCGGAATCGATCTCCTAATCTTCGCCCTGTTTCTCCGATGTAGAGTTTGTTACAAAGTGTGCAGGCGATACAATAAATAACATTACTGGAAGTACAATCAAAATGATCAGTGACTTTAAGAGAGCTTTTCGGACCTGAAATAAATGTCGTAGGTTTAGTGTAAGCACAGGTATTACATCGTGTCCTAGAACATTTAAAAGTGCCTACGCCGTTAGTCTGCTTGTAAAATTCACCAGAAAATGAAAAGCAATTGAGAGTAAGAACGAGCTCGGCTAAACGAATTACAGTTTCGGTGCTAGGTTCCAGGTTAGTTCGGCGGTCAAAAAAGTGTTTAAGTGCTTTAAGTCCCTCGTCATTGGGTATGACAGGGTATGACAACGTCCATTGTGAATAGGAGCTTATTGTCGGTATGAAATGTAAACTGGTCAAATATCTGTAGTGCATGTCCTTAATGTAGGAAGGTAAAGACTACGAAAGGAGCCATCTGCTTATCCGAGTTTCTAGTGGAGTCAGGGGCATGCTTCCCCGGAAAATTCTGAATTTCAAGTTCTCGGATGCACATTTTCCTGCACTTTCTGGCACAATTTAATGCATTGTAGATGCGATAATGTATGTACGATTTGTTTTAAGCCATTCAGTATTCAGCTAATGAACAAAGTTTCACCCTTACTCGATTTTTTTTCTGGGTGATTTTGGCTCGCTCGATTTTTTTTTTCTGTGTAAATTCGGCTTGCTCGTATTTTTGTCCAATAAATTTTCACTTGTGTTCACCTGTTTTACCATCAGTTTTCAGTCGTGTTCACCGGTGTTCACCCATGTTCACTCGTGTGTAGTTTTAGTCAACATCCGGTAACTCATGACAGTCTGGTGAAACTGATAAACGCGATGTCGACGTGGGACTTACTATATTTTACGTCCTATTTTATGTCCAGTTCAGATCAATGAGCAACTTTATCATGAGGCCTTGCGCGCCGAATCCAAGATGGCGGACTTGGGGAAAGGACATTATTCTTGGGGTGGTGCTAGTAAACGTTTGACAACTGTGATGATATAATTCAAGAAAACACATGATATTGCCAATAATACGCAGTGGTGGAGGATGGTGGCTGGCGGCAACTTATGGTTCACGTTTCATGTGCTTTTATACTGTCTGGCCTATTTACTTGGTAAATGAGACTTAAGAAATTAACATAGATAATTTCCAGACAGGGGAAATTCGATATTAAAAACTCCAAAAGGTAGATCTGTTTGTTAATGACACAACGCTTTTAGTGTCTGCTGATTATATGTGCACTGACGAGCTGAAGGTTAAGTTATCTTGTGAGATATCCAATGTTGATGACTGGGCCACTGCTAACAAGTTACCCTGAACTCCTCAAAGACCAAGTCCATATTAATCAGTGGCAAGGGTTTGAAGTCTAAGCTTACTACTACAGATCAATATCTTCATACTGAACTAAACGGAACTCAATTAGAACAAGTCGCTCGGTTAAATTACTGGGTCTTGAACTGGACGCGGATCTAAGTAAGTTTCGATAATCATGTAGAATCTTTGTCTAAGAAAATATCAAGTCGAATTGGAATAATAAATAGGATTAAATCCTAGAATTGAACGAGTGTTATTCTATAGCGCTACGATAAAGCCTTGTATGTTGTACTGCTGTATTTCATGGACGAGTTGCAAAAAGGACAATGTAAATAGATTATTTAGACTGCAGAAGCGCTGCTCCAGAGGTATTTTGGACGCCGAACCACGACATTCTACGACAGACCTTTTAATGAGCTTGGTTGGCTACCATTTTATTTAGAGTCTGATATTAAAAGATGCCTACTAGCATATAAGCGCATAATCGTTGAAACGCCAGATTACATTAATAGCATGCTAAGGCTTAATTAACAGCGAGTAGCACAGTAGAAGAACTCGAAGTACTCATCGTAGCTTTGTAACACCGCGCTATGTTAGGGAAAGGGAGGCTGGTCGCTCCTTTACAGTCATGGCCTCTAAGCTTTGGAATAACTTGCCAATTAACCTAAGATCCTCTGCATCGATCAATATCTTCAAAAGAAGTCTGTATAAGCACTTTCGTTCCTTTCAATTTAAATTTAATCAGCTGGCTACTTTTCAAAATATTCAGTCTTAATTATGTATTTAGTCTTAGGGTGTTATTAGCGATGCTAAGTAATTAGTTCTAGTATTTGTATAGGTCATCGCATGGGACCTCGTGAAATTAAGGTTTAATTTCACGCGTGTTTTCAAAGTTTCAAAATTGCCGCGACGAGGGCAATTTTGAAACTTTGAAACCACAAGTGAAATTAAACCTTAATTTCACGAAGTCCCATGCGATTACTTGTTTAAAATATTAGAGGGCAAAATTTTCCCAGACAAAGCCATTGAAAACAAAACCTACGCTACGGCTACTCGACTACGTGTGCTCGATGAAAACCCTAGTCAAACTGATTACTTGTCATTATTCGCTTCACGTAATCTCGACGGCAGAAAAAACACTGTTTCACATTAAATTATATCTTCATTACTATACTATTTGCTCTTACAGAGATTAAAGCGGAAACGAGGAACTTCTGAACTTAGTTTGTCAGGCAAACAAACTCAAACTCACTCAGTCATTATCAAAAGATCAGTGCGGACAGAATTGACGACAATTAAGCTAAATACCACAGTATTATTCACTTAAAATCCTTCAGAAAGTTGTAGAATAACACTTAACAGATTAGTCGACTCACCTATAAACGTTTTGCTGTCATTAAATGCTTGAGAAATCCTTATTTGTTCGCTTTTTGTAACACATTAGTACACTTGAGCTGAAGGCAAACTAAAATTTGACAGCGTGAAGCCTGTTGCTAAGCAACTTATCAACCAATCACGTACAAGTAATACTACCCTCAATTAAGAAAAAAAGCCCTCTGTCGTTAGCCAATCAGAGTTGGGTAATTTTGCCCTCTATGTTATAAACTACTAGTTATATGTTAATATTTAGTCTCTCCAATAGTTATATTTAAGTTAGAATATAAGATATAGTACTTATCAGGTTTAGCATTTTACTTTTTAGAATATTTATATGAGGGCTTTGGGGATATTAGTGCTTTGCACTATTTAGGGTTACCCTCGATAAAAAAAGTTGGATTGATTGATTGACACCTAATGCCCTGAGAGCACATTAAATTATGTGACTGAAGTTGTACATGTACACATACATGAAGCTAAAAAGATATGGTCACAGACAAAATGAACACAATCTACACTTCAGCTAACCAGCTTTACACATAATTGGGTGTTTAGTATATTTGGTCAGTATGAATTATTCAGCAAGATTAGCTTACCATATGTCAGTGTTCTTGCCATAGTGCTCTGCAGACAATAGTTCTGGGCTGGTCCAGAACACAGACGCAGCCATTCCCTTGGTCGTGTACGCACCGGTACTCGTAGCCAAACCCTACAGCAAAGTAAGCATAATATTATTGTAATATATGATACATCACCCACTTCCACACAAATCCAGCAGCAAAGGAAGCATATTGTAATATATGACACACCACACACTTCCAAACAAACCCAGCAGCAAAGGAAGCATATTGTAATATATGACACACCACCCACTTCCAAACAAACCAGACAGCAAAGGAAGCATATTGTAATATATGACACACCACCCACTTCCAAACAAACCGAGCAGCAAAGGAAGCATATTGTAATATATGACACACCAACCACTTCCAAACAAACCAGGCAGCAAAGGAAGCATATTGTAATATATGACACACCACCCACTTCCAAACAAACCAGGCAGCAAAGGAAGCATATTGTAATATATGACACACCACCCACTTCCAAACAAACCCAGCAGCAAAGGAAGCATATTGTAATATATGACACACCACCCACTTCCAAACAAGCCCAGCAGCAAAGGAAGCATATTGTAATATATGACACACCACCCACTTCCAAACAAGCCCAGCAGCAAAGGAAGCATATTGTAATATATGACACACCACCCACTTCCAAACAAACCAGGCAGCAAAGGAAGCATATTGTAATATATGACATACCACCCACTTCCAAACAAACCAGGCAGCAAAGGAAGCATATTGTAATATATGACACACCACCCACTTCCCAACAAGCCCAGCAGCAAAGGAAGCATATTGTAATATATGACATACCACCCACTTCCAAACAAACCCAGCAGCAAAGGAAGCATATTGTAATATATGACACACCACCCACTTCCAAACAAACCAGGCAGCAAAGAAAGCATATTGTAATATATGACACACCACCCACTTCCAAACAAACCAGGAGGCAAAGGAAGCATATTGTAATATATGATACACCACCCACTTCCAAACAAACCCAGCAGCAAAGGAAGCATATTGTAATATATGACACACCACCCACTTCCAAACAAATCCAGCAGCAAAGGAAGCATATTGTAATATATGACACACCACCCACTTCCAAACAAACCAGGCAGCAAAGGAAGCACATTGTAATATATGACACACCACCCACTTCCTAACAAACCCTACAGCAAAGGAAGCATATTGTAATATATGACACACCACCCACTTCCAAACAAATCCAGCAGCAAAGGAAGCATATTGTAATATATGACACACCACCCACTTCCAAACAAACCAGGCGCAAAGGAAGCACATTGTAATATATGACACACCACCCACTTCCTAACAAACCCCACAGCAAAGTGGCATTTTGTTGTCTACCACCACACGACCCACTTATAACGAAACCCGAAGTTATTTATTGTTTATATATATTGTAATATATATATCAGGACCCATTACCAGGAGCGTCCATCTCCCATACTTGGTCTGTGAGTCAGCACATTCCCAGGTCAGGTTATTTTTAGAAAACCAGAGGTGAATAAATCCCGAAGGCTGATAAAATGTATTCTTTTCATGAAAGAGAAAGATATAACATACTATGTGAAAATGTGGTTTGCCAGCAAAGACTCGAATCTTGGTCTCCCGCGTTCAAGGCGGACGTGAAAGTGCCATACAATTCTCAATTGAAGGGCTCTGTGCAATAATGGCGTATACAATATGGGCGTAAGTAACTCCTGATCACGTTCTAAATTCTGCCTTAGAAAACAAAGAATTCGAAGGAGAATTTACAATGTGATCAAGAGTCACTTACGCCCTTGTTGCACACAGCCCTTAATTATCATATCTGAGATCACATGACAGATCTGATTTTGCCTCCCCGAAAACTACTGGTCTGGAAATTCAAGATATATTGTTCGTATTCCAAGAGGAACTTCAGTCCAGCACGTCTACTTCAGTGGACCTGTTTGCTGTGCCTATAAATGTGCTTTAATTTGAACACTTGCAGTTTGTTAAAAACTAAGAATGGAGTCAAGGCTTCAGTGGTGCTTGAAGTGAACCTGTATGTCACCGACATAGATTTATGTGTTATATCCGAAACTCATCTCAAGTGTGAAGTTCCAGACTGTTGTTGCCATTTCTAACAAGCGGCAGAAAGGAGGGGTGGAATATATGCAAGGAATAATATCAAAGTTACAAGCGCTTCCAAATCCGGGATGTATGAATGTTTAAGTCTTACTATTGAATTGCCATCAGGTCACAAAATGTTAATGTCCTCCAAAATACACGGGAAGGGGATTTAATTCACTCTTTTCACCTGGTGGCCATCTTGGATTCAAAGCGAGGCAATCCTTTGTTTTTGCCAGGTGAGCCTCATTTTGACTATCCCTCACTACGAGGCTGACCTGGCAAAAACAAAGGATTGCCTCGCTTTGAATCCAAGATGGCCACCAGGTGAAAAGAGTGAATCGAGTATTTGACGGATATCACCGACGATGTTTTAGAAGGTAATCCGAAGCACTTAGTCATGTGTGGAGGAGATTTGAATCGTTTAAACCTTGAAAAACTGACTACGTTAACTGGCCTAAAACCACTTGTTGATTTTCCAACTAGAGGTACATCTATTTTGGACAATTGCTTGACGAACTATGCAAATCTATTCTCGAAATGCTACACTATTGTTGCTCAAATAAAAACTGACCATAAGGGTGTTGTTTTGCCAGCTGGTGTGAAACTTAAACCCATGCGATTTAAGATTACAGAGAACACCGCAAGGCTGCATTCCATCAGACGTTACTCGAGTATAACTGGGACGATGTTTACTATAGTACGGACATTGACCCAACCGTCTAACGGTCAGACACACATCATTTGATGGATGAGTGCTTTCCCTCTAAAACGGTTCGAATGTCATCCAGAGATCTTTGGATCTCATCCTTGGATCTCATCCTTGGATCACACCGTTTGTTAGTCTTGTTAAAGAAAAGGATCAGATTGCAAGCCAGCGGTAGCGAGGGCATAATCGCTAATCTAAAGGCTAGGATCACTGATTTCATCAGGGAGAACGGTAAGACACTGGTAGCCAGCAAGATTCTGTGCATGGTGGAAAAAAGTGGATAGGCTCTCACAGAGGAAAGACAAGCCTAATCTCGATCTTAATACGACTTTCACTCATGACTTGAACAATTATTTGGGAGAATTATGCCATGATAAATATTACGTTGAATCTCCCATGCTTGCTGAGGAAGATACATTGTAGAGATTGTATTATTCCGCAGTTAACAATATCTCAAGTTTTTTATGCACTGTCGAATATCAAGCGGACTGCTACAGGACCGGATCAAACACCATACTGGATATGGAAAGAATATGCTGCTATCTTCACTCCAGTTATGTCGGCGATATGGCTCTTATCTCTCTCCACCCAAAGTTGGCCAGTCTTGGAAAGAAGTGAACATTAATCCGCTGCCAAAAGTTGACAATCCAGTAGACTGCCCAGATTTCATAGGTATTAATGTAATACCAGTAATTGCAAGAGTTTTTGAGAGAACTGTGTATAACACTTTCAATAAGGATGATATTGAAGGATACTTAAGTAAAACGCAATTTGATACCGAACAGGTGGAAGCTGTATCCACGCTCTACTTAAGATGCAGCACAATTTTCTTAAAGCAACAGCCAACCATACCAGTTAAACTTTTTACAATGCACTTTTCGAAAGCGTTTGACAATGTCAAACATAATTTAGTAATAAGCAATAATATTAATAACTTGGAGACAACAGTAAATAGAGAATTGCATGAAATTCAAGAGTGGCTTTCATGTAATAAACTAACACTAAATACAAATAAATCGAATTTTGTCAATTTCACTCTTAGAAGACAGAAAACCGAAAGGCACCTCCTGCTTAAAATTAATGACGAACAAATTGAAGAAAAAATATCAACAAAATATCTTGGTATGATCATAGACAAACACCTCAGTTGGAATGAACATATTGCGCATATTAAAATTAAAACTTGTAAGTCCCTTGGGATACTCTATAAAGCAAAGCATTATGCCCCACCTAAAATCCTCAAGCAAATTTATGATTCTTTGTTACTTCCTCATTTAAATTATGGAATCCTACTTTGGGGAAACACTTTCAATTCCTATATTGAACCTCTAAGAATAATTCAAAGAAAAGCCATTAGACTAATATCAAACATACTACACCACTTTTTCGTCAATTAAATTTGCTAAAAATTGATGACATTTTAAAATTAAACTCAGCTCTATTCATGCATGATATATATTATAAAAGAATAGGTAATACTTTTGTTGATATGTTTATTCCTTTATCAGATATTCACAATTATAATACCAGACAATTAAAGAGGCAAACATATTTCATAAAATCTAGCAATACTAGCTAACATTAAAATTTATTACTATAAATGGAATAAAAATATGGGAAGAGATACCTCAAAACATCAAATCAATAGTTCAAAAGCATTTATTTAAAAAAGAAGTTTCATCTCTGTATATTGATAGATATATTTCTGAGGACAGTTAGATTTATATCCTTAATGTATATAGATATTAGTCTTGTATAAATATGTATAAATGTACTGTATATATACCTGTAATAACAATTCAAACATTGCTGCAACTTGGTCAACATCATTAACTATATTGCCTGCAACTCTCTCCTCTCGACATTATAACTAATAGAACTATGCATGTTTCTCACTTTGTAATTAATTTCTATTTTTTCGTATTTGCTTGCAATTATAAATTATATTTATCACCTGACCGACCAGGTAGTTCTGACTTGATAGCCCTGTGGTTTTTTTCAGAACTTTCCTACTCTTGTAAAAGTAGTTTCTTTTTGTTGTGTGTGTGTGAAAATTAATGTAAATTTTATTATCTAGAGTGAAATAAACTTCTTGTTCTTGTTCTTGTTCTTTGTAGTAGATAACCTCAAAAGTAGTCCACTTCCCTGTATAGTTAATAGCGCTGCGCCGCCGGGCTAAATATAGATTAGCCGACCTTTGGACCCCCCGCATGACGCAGACAAACATTGCGAATTGTTGTCTGCGTTTCAAAGTAAATTGACCGGCGATCCCGTAAACTCTTCAAAGATAAATGTATAAATCAGCACAACTGAGCTTTAAAAATGGTTGCCACAAAGCATTGCTGTTGGGGGGAATGCACCAGTGATTCAAGATATCCAGAAAAGCTTCACAAATCGCTGAAAAAGCGGCTGGAAGAAGGCAAAGCTGTATTCATTCCTTTCCCGAAGCCATCACAAGGACTCGAGAGATGCCAGGCTTGGTTAAACGCTTGCTCTAGAAAGAATTTCCCTATTGAAAAGATAAACAGAAGCACATATATCTGTTGTCTTGATTGGCCAGGGGAGAACGGGCCTACAGATGAGGTTGATGTTCCCTTGAAAGCAACCCTAACTGAGAAGGAGAAAGTAAAAGCTTCGACGACAAAAAAGCGAAAACAACCGAAGGTCAGAACTTCGTCTGCTCCCCCTAAAAAAAGCGTTTGATACAAGAAGATGATTGCTCTAAATCAGAAGCAAGCTTATGCATGGATGAGTCCTCTATGTCAACTTTCGATTTATCTGCGAACGAGAAAGGCACACAAACAGATGTTTCAAAGCATGAATTGTCCTCAAAGATAGAAACAATGATGCTTCGAAATAGCATTCGAACAAGACAAAACAGTCAACAACAAAACAACATTGTGAGTAACATTGCCTACGAAGTTATTATTAATAATTCTGTAAATATGAAGCACTTTACTGGGCTTACTACTTTGCAGTTTGATGTGCTTTACACATTTCTGAATGATGTTTGTCCTTTAGACACAATCTCATATTGGACCTGCAAAATAAGTAAAGTAAATACAAGAATTTCTAAGTGGTCTACAAGAGAAAAACTTTATATCTGCTTACTTCGACTGAGGATGGGATTCAACATAAAAACTCTCTCTGTTTTATTGAGCTCCCCAGAAAGACCAATCAGTGAGACACAAATTCGAAGAATTTTTACAACTTTCATACAGTTATTGTATAAAGTATTTCGGGATATGGAAGAAGTTATGTTTCCTTCTAAGGAACATTTGAGAAGATTCCTACCAAGAGTGTTCAAAACTATGAGGAATGTCCGCTGCAGCGTCGATTGTACAGAGTTCCGAGTGCAAACCTCAAGGAATTTTGCACAACAGGGGAACACCTACTCACAATACAAGCATGCAAACACATTGAAATGTCTGATTGCTGTTACCCCAAATGGGGGGGGGCATGTTTTGTGTCTGATCTATTTGAGGGGGACATAGATGATGTCAAGATATTTGAAGAGAGCGGTATTTTGAAGCACATCGAGCCTTATGATATCATTTTAGTTGACAGAGGCTTTACAGTGCAAGACTTGGTAAATCCACTGCAGGCAAGAATACATATCCCTGCATTTTTGAAAGGGAGGGGGCATTTAAGCGCTGCAGAGGAACTGTCTACAAGGAAAATTGCAAAAGCAAGAATCCATGTTGAAAGATTTAACCAGAGGTTGAAGTCTTTCAAGTTGGTTGGACAAATAATCCCTCTTTCGTTAACACCCCTTGCCACTCAGATGGTAGTTGTTGCATGTGCTTTAGTAAATTTTCAAGAGGTTTTGTGCAAATAAATACATGGACATGAATCAGTAAATACAAGTTTTGAATTTATTGAAATTTATATTTTTATTCAAATATAGCCACTGTTTAATCTTTCTTCTATTCCGTGACGCAAGAAAATATATATGCCAACCACAGGAAAATATGGAAGGAAAACCTGCATGGTAAACAATTTCACACTATAGTGTATGGATATAACATGGATATTTTCTTGATCACCATGTAATCTACTTTTGCCTTTAGTTGAAATTCTGATGCATATACTGTTTAGATGTATTCACAAAATTATTTACAAAATACTACATAGCTTAAACAATACCCTACCGGTTGTTTCTGAAAAACACTAAGACCTGAATTGGACCTGTTACACTCTTTAATGCCATCGTACTCATACCAAGTGCTATTCCAGAAAAGCAAACAAATATAGTGGTTTCCATTCCACAGTATTGCAGCATGTAGATGCAACAATTTTCCATGGAGTACAATACTGTGAGGCATGTCTGATATGTTCAACATACCTGCTCTACTGAGAAGGTCAATAGAAAAAATAAAAAAGTTCTGGAAATCTAGGATTATGCGGTGTGAACTTGTCCTTTGTCCAGCACAATGCCAGGTTATATGCTGATTTCCTGCAACATCATGAGTTGTGTCTTCTTGATAGTTGGTATTTGCAGAAGGTCTCTGCTTGAACTTTCGCCCACACTTAGAAGGCCTTGGATATAACCACTCATCCAAAGCACTATTGAATACACTATTACCATCAGTGGGGAGACTAAGTACAATATTACCAGTACGATGATAGTGGGTGGGGGTTGGACATGTACTCTGGTTACATTGTGTTTCGACTGATGTTGATAAATAAGGCAGCAATTGCTGAATGAGATAATCTGCCTCATTGCCATATAGGTCAATAATACCTCTAATTGGAAGTGGTATAAGTGGTAGCACAGTCAGTTTAGCATCCGCAAATAAATTATCATCAATCAACAGCATGGCTGTCTTTAAATCATCACCTACATGTCCTAAGTTACTTAGTTCTAGATTTCCTGATTTTACTAATACTTGTATAATCATAAGCCAGTTATCTAGTGGACATGTATTGCTAAGTGTGATACCAGAACTAGAGATTCCTCCCCAGGGAATAGTGACTAGGCCTTTAGCACAAGATTGAATAAATGTGCTTTGATTTACTAACATGTTAGCAATCTCCAATTCATCATTGCTATGTGACCTAAGCTGAGCTACACTTGCAAGTATGTTGGGACTAGGTGGCCCTTGTGGCTGGGGTAGGGGAGTAGGTGGCCCTTGTGGCTGGGGTAGGGGACTAGGTGGCCCTTGTGGCTGGGGTAGGGGACTAGGTGGCCCTTGTGGCTGGGGTAGGGGACTAGGTGGCCCTTGTGGCTGGGGTAGGGGAGTAGGTGGCCCTTGTGGCTGGGGTAGGGAACTAGGTGGCCCTTGTGGCTGGGAGCAAGGTCTTGGAGGTATGACACCAGTTTGTGGCTGTGCTGGCAGGATGAAAGGAAACAAATCTCTCGGAACTCTCATGGCAAAAACCTCAGGACCAATAACACGAAACCACAAGCAACTAAGGTATGTTAATATGTCAGCTATCAGTGTTTCATTTCTGAAAACCCTCTCGACAGACACAGGACCATCCTGAGCATAGAGCACAAAATCGCAATATGTTCTTTCCGTCACAAGCAGTTGCATTTGAATCTGGTAGTAATAGCTATGTCCAGTCTTGAGAAAGCACTTCCCATCAGTGATGCTAAAGCATTGTCGGGCCAGAGTATCCTTAGTAGCTACATTGGTGCCCCCTTTTACCACCTCTTCGATGCTATGCTTCTTGAAAATCTTTAGAGACTTGATCTCCAGTAGCCCATCATCATCAATCAGACCATCAGGGGAGCATCCAAGGAAAGGAAATTTGGGGTTGATCCAAAGTCCAGAACCAGCAACCTTCTTGTGAGTTTGATCTTGGTATTTTTGGATGGCCTTGTCTTCACTTTCAAGACCATATTTCATCCATGTTGATTGAAAATTTCCATTTAACTTCCACATGTGGGACGCAATAAATTTCATTGCCCGAACAGCTGCGTTCTGTGCACCTTGGCTTACTAATTTGCCTACCCTTACAGCCTCCAAACATGTAGAGGCTGTAAGGCGAAGCCACCGTTCAGAACTCCATGCATCACTGCCACTCTGGGATAATGTATTGGGAATTTCACCAACAGTTTCCAGGGTACTAAGGTTATCATAGAGGTGAAGAACTTGTTTAGCCAGTAATGCCGTTTCATTATCATCCAAACTATAATCCATGTATGAGATTTTTAGCTGTGTCTCCCACATGGATAGGCTCTCATGTTCATTTGCGCTAACCGTCTGCAATTTAGCAACAAGTCCGTTTATGTGTTCCTTATTTACTGATCTGGATCCTAACGGTCTTGGGTCGAAGTCCATGACTGAAATTTTCCCTTTCTTTCTTTTTGTTGGGTATCCTGCTAAAGAAAGTCGTTGAGTTTTTTTTTTACGTTTTTTCCCCTTGTTCCAGGAACATTCATTACTGGTACATGGTGCCTTTGTTTTCCATCCTTGGTTAGTAGTGTAGTCATCTAGAGCCAGAAGGACCGCTATAACATGACTACAGCGACCCAACGCAGACACTTTACAAGGCTCACAAGTAGCATGGATAATAGCACCGCTATAAACCGAGATTGAAATGCAAACATTATGAGGGAGGTCAGATCTCATCGACGGCCACACGTGAGCGCGCACGAAATATAAATCGTTCGTTCGTGCATCCTCCATATCGTGAATGAATCCACTCTCAACGTATTTCCTACCATTCTTGAATGGTTTGTCAGTCATATGTCCAAGGCCTTGATCTTCTTCTTCATCACTCGAATAAGCACCAGATTCTCCTGCAGGGAGAGACTCGAGCGCATAATGGTAAATATGGCCATAGTTAAAAAGCTTCGGGATGTCCTGCGAGGGAAAAGAATGCCAGCCAGATTTTGGGAAATCAACAATCGAGCGGCGATTTGTGCTAGTAGCAGCATCATTCCCTGCATTCTCTCTCTCAGCTTTTGCATTTAACCATTTGCCATTGTCGATGCTTGGGTCGAGCAAATGGTGATTTCCACAAGCTATACAGTCTTTAACACGTGTGAGGAGTTCGGCACGTTTTCCGCCTAGTTTAAGGCCCCTGCACTTCAACCACCGCTTTAGTTGTTCAACTGTGTAGTCCTCAGGTTCACTATTGAATTTCGAGCCGGGAACACAGTCGTTTTCCGTTAAAACTAGAACCGATTTGATAGAAGAACTATTGCAAGCCGCCATACAAACTGTTAGTAGAAAGAAGGAATATCCGGTTTGTTTGTCTGAGTCTCTGCAGGGGTCAAAATTCAGTGACGTCATGACGGCGTAACGCTATTGGTATAAAGTGTTTTGAAAGATAGACTGAAGCAACGAGTAGTTTGCAATGGGGTAACACATGAATGGAGGAGTGTTAACAAAGGTACTACTCAGGGGAGTGGTAGTGGGCCATACCTTTTAAACTTATTTTTAAATGATCTTGAAGTTACTGAGTTTGATGACATTAAAATCTCATTAAGTATGCAGATGACTTCATTCTCCAGTGACTTACCAGATAATACATACACTGCTCTAAAAGTGCAACTAACCCCTTTTGCAATTTTTATACATATGAATCTTTGAACGGTTTTGAGTACTTCTGCGAAGAAATGTTTGGCTTACGTAGAATACGCTATGTTCTCTGCTTGTTTAAAATGGTGAAATGTTGACCTTTCCTGATCCATGACCGCGTAAGAAAAAGCCTGGGTCGATTCTTGATCTTCGTCGTCCAACTCATTCGACTTTGCAATAATTTGAATAAATATTTAGCATTTACTCTAAAATAACTGTTTTCTTTACTAACAACTCGCAGACTGTGTATATTCTCTATATATCGATGTTGTTGTGATGGAAAGGCGCCATGGAGAATAATGCATTAATGAGGTGACGTAAGATCAAGAATCGACCCAGGCTTTTGGTGTAGAGCTTTGGTACACCAAGATGACGGTCGACAAAGTATAGTACAAATAAAGCTGATTTTCCATCAGTACAGTGACCTGAGATTGTACTGAGGGTACACGTGACCTGAGATTGTACTGGGGGTACACGTGACCTGGGATTGTACTGGGGGTACACGTGACCTGGGATTGTATTGGGGGTACACGTGACCTGAGATTGTACTGGGGGTACACGTGACCTGAGATTGTATTGGGGGTACACGTGACCTGAGATTGTATTGGGGGTACACGTGACCTGAGATTGTACTGGGGGTACACGTGACCTGGGATTGTACTGGGGGTACACGTGACCTGAGATTGTATTGGGGGTACACGTGACCTGAGATTGTACTGGGGGTACACGTGACCTGGGATTGTACTGGGGGTACACGTGACCTGGGATTGTATTGGGGGTACAAATGACTTG
Organism: Actinernus sp. WN-2022; assembly: GCA_030867875.1. Taxonomy (NCBI): domain Eukaryota; kingdom Metazoa; phylum Cnidaria; class Anthozoa; order Actiniaria; family Actinernidae; genus Actinernus; species Actinernus sp. WN-2022. The sequence goes on from JAOWCC010000577.1 coordinate 121,441,862, forward strand.
AGATTGTATTGGGTGTACACGTGACCTGGGATTGTACTGGGGGTACACGTGACTTGAGATTGTATTGGGGGTACACATGACTTGAGATTGTATTGGGGGTACACGTGACCTGAGATTGTATTGGGGGTACACATGACCTGAGATTGTATTGGGGGTACACGTGACCTGAGATTGTATTGGGGGTACACATGACCTGAGATTGTATTGGGGGTACACGTGACCTGGGATTGTACTGGGGGTACACATGACCTGATACCATGAATTTCCAGTCACACCATCCACTGAACCACAAGCTTGGTGTGGTTAAGACCTTACACCACCGCACGAAAATAGTGATTCAGACGCTGAGGACTTCGAGGCAGAGATCATTCATGTGAGCTGTGCCCTTAAACAATGCGGCTAACTATGAGGACAAGCATGTTAGACCCGTGGCCCTCCCTTACATGTACATTAAAGACGTATCCGAGGAGATGAGAAGAACCTTCAAGATTCATGGGACTCAGGCTTACTTCAAGCCCTTTAACACCATGTGGCAACAGCTCTGTGCACCCATTGATCCGACCAGAAAAGAGCAAGTATGTGAGCCAATCTACCACATCAAATACCATGGTGAACATGGTATAGACTATGACAGTGCTTACATTGGAGAAATGGAGGACCAAGAAAGCTCGGCTTATGGAACATCGGTAGCCAAGCACGACATCTTCATGGGGGCAAAACACTTACATCAGGACTGTCTAGGACATAAGATCAATATGGACCAGGTCCAAATCCTAGACAGAGACCCCAGGTGGTTAGAATGCAGGACAAAGTAATCCATTTACATCAGGATTGATAAGCCAGACTTGAACCGAGATAGGGGGCGTTACCAACTTCCTAATATCTGGGACAATGTTCTCAGGTCACGTGTACCCCAGTACAATCTCAGGTCACGTGTACCTTCAGCACGTGCTTATGGTAGAACTGCTAACGAAGTCTCTGGGTGAAGATGAAAGCTACAAGCTGCTTTCAAAATTATTGTGTAAAGTCTTAAATTTCGTTAATAATTAATTATCTACATGTACATGCACAGTTGAATCTTTATGGACCAATAATTCTTGTTCTGCATAATCGTGCAGAAGCAGCTATTAATCTCGAGAAATGTACTTGTATGCTTAGTACGTTTTAAGTGTTAAATTGCATAATTAGCTATTTCTAAATTACCAGTACTGTAAGCTTAGTTTTAAGAAACTGATAATGTTGTGAGATCTATGTTGTTATAAAGTACAAATAAAGTTGTTGTTGTTTATGATTCTTACCAATTTTAGTTGCTACACTCGCTACACTATTTTGCACAGAACATTTAAATGGTAAATAAGCGTAATAAGCAGTTAATGAACACATCCTCACCTCCATTGCAATTGAAATACCGAAGTCCGCTAGTTTAATATATTTCTTTTGTTCGTCTAATAGAATGTTTGCCCCTGTAAACAAGTAACATATATGACGTTACTTTTTTACACAGTTTATTTCAATACTCAATACAAAACAAGTACCAGACCACATGCCCTTGATTATGACAATAGACTCAAAGGTTCAAGATATAACGATCAGTCGAAATTTAGGAAAATATTTTGAGTCAAATATTTTTAAAGCTCTTTTTCAATAGGTCAGTTCGACAGTCCTGTGCGTGCATCGAATTTCCGAATTCACACAGCTCAACACATTTACCATGTTAGTATCGAGTGTGGTTTGCTTCGTTTCCATGCGAGAGATCGAAAATGTGATGCATGCACTGGACAGTTGAACTGGCCTATTGAAAACCTTTTGTGACAAAATGGATAATATTTAGGTCACACATAAACTTTACAGTTATACATGAACAACCACAAAGAAGTTACGGTCCTATTTTGAATTAGTGTTTCCACTCAGATATACAACTAATAAGATTACCCAATCGACCATGTGAGAGTTCAGACTATGTGAGAGTTCAGACTGACATAAATTGATTTTGATTATGACTTTTTCCTGTCTACATTCCAAATTCAAAAGACATAATGACTATAATAAGATGTATGACAGTTTTTGATTGGTTGCTATCATGTTTATATTTAACAATTAGACCCGCAGCCCGAATGGGCTACGAGTCAATAGCCCATGAGGTGCAGCCGAATGGGTTATTTAACTCGTAGCCTATGAGGGCGAGAGGTCTAATTGTTTTAGTATAAACTAACTAGTCGGACAGTAGAAAATAATAGAAAGAAACAAATTGAAGTTGAATTTTTTTTTAATTTCGTGAAAATGCGTGCGGTTTTTCTCTACCATGGGCTATCACAAATAGACCTATAGTAGCGTAGCCAATCAGAATGCAGGATTTGTAATAGTCCAATAGTTGGTTTATACTAAATTGAAATAGTCATACATTGACACAGGCATGTCTTAAGAGGAAGAATGAATCTGTCAAACCTTTGATGTCACGATGGGTAATGTTATTGTCGTGGAGATAGAGGAGACCAACAAGGATTTGCCACGTGTACTCCTGTACAGTATCCTCATGTATGGGACCTCGGCTACGTACCAGCTGACATACGGAGCCCTGAGCATGGAGGCAAAGCACACAATGTTCAGTATTCAAAACACTAATTTAGCCGTTTTAAAATGCTACATGTGTTCTTCCCAGTTAAAAACGTTAATTATCAGGTGAAAATGGTAAGTCTTCAGTTTAAAACTAAATTCTCAGACTACAGACACGCCTTGAAGCACAAAATCTATGAATTTAAGCATCTCGTTGTATTTCAATGAAGCCCACTTTCATTGGAAAAGATAACCAGGCATATGGGCACTAACAATCAGACATGTAGCCTTCTTATGTTGTTTTGGGGTGACATGGCATGGTACTGCAACAATTGCTACTTGGTTTTCTAACTCTATTTTCTCAAAATTCCTACTTTTTACAATGACAAAAACCCTCTGCACTCCCTCGTGCTCTCGACTCATACCTACATCCCAATGATAACAATTTGGGAGCGTTTTGACTCCAACATTCTTCCCCTTCAAGAGCAGATCCCGGATCTCGCTCTTCTATGCAGCGTCAATGTTCAAGAGGCACACCCTGACTTTTTGACTAATGTAGCAGTGTCCCTTAACCTTCACTTGGATGGCACAGACTCGTCCATCTTGGCCTGGGAACACCCTCTCGACACATCCCAATGGCCAATCTCCATGTGGAGCATTCTGATCGATGACTAAGATGACATCATTGACCTTCAGGTTGTCACTAACTTTGACCCACTTCTTCCTTGTATTGAGTGTCACCAGGAATTCGCTCCTCCATCTTCTACAAAGTGTATGCACTAAGTTCTGTACTAGCTTCCAACAAGAGGCAACGTCGTCTACTGTTCCTAGCACGAGTTGTCTGCCTAGCTGCCCAATTAGGAAATGGTTTGGGGTCAACCCTAGCTTGGCTCATTGGTCGGGTCACTCGTAAGTCAGGGGGCGGTAGTTCATCAATCCCTCCACCTCTTTTGTCACAGTGTTGAGCTCGTAATCGGTAAGACACTGTATTATGCAATGATTTATCCTTACCTTCAATATTGTAATTTAGTCTGGGCTTCTACTTACCCATCCAATCTTCGTCGTATAGTACTACTTCAAAAACGTGTCATTAGAATCCTAATGAAGACTAAATTTGATGCTCACACTGATCCTATTTTCAAAGAACTAAACATAATTAAATTCCATGACATTCTTTTGTTACAGATAGGTCAATTTATGTACTCCTACAAAAATGGTCTTTTGCCAATTAAATTTAACAACATGTTTTTAACAAATGAACAAGTCCATAATTACAACACTAGAAATGCTCCAGCTTTTCGCACTCCCTTATGTAAAACCAACATAAGGCAGTTTTCTGTATACTTTCAAGGTCCAAAGTTATTTAATTCACTTGATACTGAACTTATTAACTCCGCCTCCCTTTCTCTTTTCAAAGTAAATTTTAAATCCTATCTCTTTTGTAAATATTAATTATGATTAATTATTATTAAGAATACAGGTAACGCAAAAAATAACAAGGAAAAAACGCCAGTTCGTCATAGTTACTCGTTATGTCTATCCACTTGCTGTTATTTGAAGAGGAAGCCTAAATTCACATAAGCCCTTAATGGTTTCTTTTTAGGCTTCCTCGCCATTAACCGTTATATATATTTACTTTGTATTATCTACTTTGTAACTTCTATTAGTGGCGAATAAAATACAATACAATACAATACAATACAATACAAGACCAGTGTTTTCCACGATCGTCTCCAGGGTTTGCTTTGTGACATTTACAAGCGATTCAAACCTATGCCAAAGTGCGATCCGAGTGGGGCTTCCAGTGCCACGTAATGTCCCAGTTGGTACTGTCATTGGAAATATTTTCCTGATCCTGACCATCAGACGATGTACATTTAGATCTGGGAGCTCATGGTTCGCCCCAACAAAGCTGATCCTATTATCGCATGTGACTTCTTCCCATTTTCTTCTGGCTGCCATCATGCAACTCAATGCGTTGAGTCTGAAGTACTTAATGAACTGGCCATCTCCGTACTGCTTTGGTTGCTGAGCACGTAAACAGACATAAATATCTCTTGGCTGTAACCTTCCTTGTTAGCCCTGCATAGTCTACACAGCACTTGTATAAGGCTCTCAATGATGGCATGGTCTGGCTGACTGGCTGTGCTCATAGTTTCTCATATACCATGCCTTTTTTGTCCCAGCTCTTCGCTTCTTGCTGGCTGTTAATGATTCAATATTGATGGAGAATGTAGTTCACTACCATATGATAACTGCGGTCATGAACATCAGTGATGATCAGGCCAGTGATGTGGTACTTCCTTGGCAAGATTATCGGGTGCCTGGCATTATAGGAGAGATTTGCACTTGTTAATCAACCTCCCATGCGCAATACGCCTTTCTCGTCAAGTATTCGACAGACAGCTTTCAAACAACTATATGCCTGTTGACCTTTGCTCCATCTTTTAGGCTCTTAATGTCTCTGCTTGGTGAATCTCTTGAGGGGACAGTTTCCTGCTCGGGAGTCAGAATGCCATCATCCAAACCTGGGGATGTATCATCACCACAATTTTCTTTTCTGGGCACGTACCTCCACTGCTTTGGATTCGACCTCCGATGAATCTCCGATGAAGGTTTGTATTGTCGCAACTGTCCTTGAATCCAGAATCCAATAAATGACATCCATGTTGTCTGTCCAGAAGGTATAAGTGGAAAGGGGGATCTCCAGCAAAGTTATATCCTTTCTGCTAACCGCAGGCCTAACGCAGCTGCCATTAGCTCAAGACGTGGGATGCTTACTGCTTTGGTCAGGGCACCTTAGCCTTTGAAGTGCCAAATCTCACCATCACATCCCCGTTTTCATGCTCGTGAGATGTAGCTGACTGCTGCATAAGCCAGACGTGATGTATCCGACAAGATGTGAATGGATGTTCTTGTGCTCACCTCCTTGACTTGTCAGCTGCATGATAACACGGGGGCACATGGACTTCTATTATAAGGTCTGGTAGCTCATGAACCCATTCTGTGTATTTTTCATTGAGTTCTCTGGGAAGTCCTCGTCCCATCCCAAGCCAAGTAGGCAAATCTCATGCATCATCATCTCACTTTTATAGTGAATGGAGCAAACATCTGTAATGGGTCAAACAACGTGGCAAGTATACCTTTTTGTATTCTTAACACTGGTGGGCTTAGCTTGAATGTAAGCACTCCATTAGTCTAGTAGCTCATAAAACCATTCTTTGTATTTTTCGTTGAGTTCTCTGGGACGTCCTCCTCCCATCCCAAGCCAAGTAGGCAAGTCTCATGCATCATCATCTCACTTTTATAGTGAATGGAGCAAACATCTGTAATGGGTCAAACAACGTGGCAAATATACCTTTTTGTATACTTAACACTGGTGGGCTTAGCTTGAATGTAAGCACTCCAATAGACTCCAAGCGCTTTTATAGACAGCAGCTCTGATTCTTCAATTCTCACGTTCGCAATGCGCTCTTTAGGTGCGATGTCTTGTAGAACCTCGATTTGGTTACTGCACCAGTTGCGAATCTTAAACCTGGCTGTTCCAAATAGTGTTATCAGATTGTCTTGTGCCATCCATGTACAGATGTACGATGTATTGTGCTAGAAAAGGGGAAGCTCAATTCCTGAACGTCAGTCTCACCACCTTATAAATCTTGGGAGGTCTTGTAGGTTCCATATTTAATCACAGAAAGCGATGATACCATTTGTCTTTCTCCAGCATTTTAACTTGAGAAAACATCTCCGTCAGATCAGCAACCAGCACGACAGGAATTAAACCGAAATACAGCAACGCGTCAAAGGCTTCTCGCTGTTGTTTCGGTTCTGGTAACATTGTGTCATTGAGGCTAACACTTCCATACTTTGCCACTGAATTGTACACTATCCTACTTTGACAGTCCTCCCTCACGACTGGGAAATGTGGTAAGTACCAAGTCTGGCCATCCTCAACATCTTCACCCTTCAACTTCCTTACGTACAGTCCCCTTGTCTACGTTCATCTGCATCGCCTCCTTTTGCGTTTCTGCTACACGCGGGTGTTTCTTGTGGTATATTTTAAGGGACAATAGTCTATCCTCTGCCACTCTTCGATTACTCTGTAGAAGTGGCACTTAATCAGTCCATGGGATAGCAACTTCATAGTGATTATCCGCATATCGCCTAGACACTTCAGCCTTCTTTAAGGCGAGCTCCTCTTCTGGAGAAAACAACTGTTCATATGAGTTCGTCATCCCCCATCTTTTTCAGCACCTCATCAGCACGCACTTCAGGTATGACCTCCACATGACAAATGTGGGCGTAGCCACTCAGTTGACTATTGTCAGCAAGGCTGGGTATGCATCCCACAAGTGTCCAACCAAGGGGGATATTCAGACCAATACGCTCGCCAGACTTCCCATCTCGATACTGTTGGAGTAAAATGAGTTTGTGGTAGTAGTCACTACCAATAAGGACATCTATCTCTCCATGCCCAACTTGTTTCGGGATACCCACATCTTGCAAGTGCTGTCATCCCCCTCTGTACTTGGTCCAATAAGCTGCTGTCATCTCACAGATTTCATGTGTCATCCACATGTGGATGGTTTGCTTAGAAGCTCCATCGCCGCTTTCTAACTGTAGCTGTAACTAGCTTGCTTTCAGTTATCATTGCTCCAGCACCAAACTCCGAGACCCGTAACGGCTGCTTTGCAGCTCGTAGGCCTAATGTGTTTGCAATGTCCTCTATAATGTAAGAGGATCCAGATCCTCCACCTAGGAATGCATTTTTCTAGAAAGCAGTACTGGTATTGTCTGTAGTTTCCACTTTGCCCATGGGTTTATAGTTGCTACACAGACCACGTGAGCTGTTTGCTGATGCCGACTATTGTGAGACTGCTGTTCGTCTGTCACTTTCCAAGCTTAGCTCCACCGTCCTCCATCTTGTGCAACTGTGGGTGGTATCTTTTGTCACACCTCCTATCCCACAGTTCTCCTTCACAGGGCACTACTATCTTCTGTGTTTCTTAGATAACTTCTGTTTCTACTGTCATCCAGGTCCCACGTGTAGCAGCATGGTGTTTTACCTGGAAGGTCCTCCAGTTCTACTTGCCAGAGCTCCATCCTTTTCCTGCCTCACCTCTCCACAACCACTGGAGGCAGCTTTCCAATGACTTGCTCCAGATTAGTCGCCGCTTTAAGATCTGATTCATGTTAATAGGTTTTCAGTGTTATCGCATGCAGATCACTACGTTAAGAAGATCATCTGCACTGCGAATGACCTCATGGTTGATGTGGTTTCCTCTTGAAGCTTTGGAAGCTCCAGACGTTTTGTGATAAGTTTCTTTGAAATCAACTCGGTTATGTAACTCCTCTTAGGCTTTTTTATACGTAGACCCATCGAACAGCATCCAAGGATCACTCTCTCGGCAGCTCCTGTTACCGATGATTTTAGGTAGACCATCAGCTCTGTTGTTATGATTTGCTGCTCATCATATCTTTTCATTCAAGCGAAAACTAAAGGTTCACCTAATCAACATCTATTAAAGACTGATCTCTGGCTTTGTTTATTTCCTTTTGTGTTGGTATTTAGCTTCTGCTTTTTTTCTATACATATAACGGTATCCAATACTTAATTTTAATTTTTCTTTTCCTTTAATTTCTATTTTTGTATCTTATATTACATTTACTAGTATTATTAGTCATTATAATAGAGTTTAGTTAGTAGTCTAGTTTTTGTTTTCCTGCTTGCTTACTTGCTTGCTTTGGCACCATAGACTTTCCTGACCCAAAATGTATCTTCCTATTTTAATAGCCACCTGCCTCGTCTAGTCCCTTATGGTTATTGCAGGTGGCCTGCACCTTATATTCTGTAATGGACATAATTATCATTGTATATGTAATTCTTAGAGTACTAAATAAAGTGTTGTTGTTGTCATCAACTACTAGGTCTCTAAACAGTCTATCCACTGTGGCCACTGCAATGGGTCCCCATCAAACATTGGTAGTTTGATTTTCGGGAGCGATGACAACAATGCTGGGCTTGAAATTATATTTCCAGTTGAGCTGGCTGGCTATCTTCATTTCCGATGATTTTTGAAATGTTAGATTTTACATCCAATCATCGTCCTTTTGGTGTTCACAGTGTGGCTTTGCTGTAGTGGAGTTTACTAGTTTGTCTTTTTATCTCGCCTAGGTCTGGTCTCTTCAATACCTTTTTGAGTAGATGGCCATGAAAGAACAGTACTTGTCTGTATTTGCTTTATCAGCAGTGACAGACAGAATAGGCGGCTGTACGAGGATGAGTAGCCGGCAGAGCTCTGGCAGGAATCGGGTTATATTGAAAGATCTTCTTCAATATCACGTTGTAGCAGCTGTACTTCTCTTCCAAATGGATCAAAACCTCAGCATCGAGCTCTTTGCCCATTCCTTGGGTCTCTAACAACCACGTATCTGACTTTTAAAGCTCCTCATCTTCACAGCACAGCATTTCAATCCCTTTGTAGCTCTCCTTAAGCTGGTCCCAGACTTCCTTGAGCTGACTAAAAGTTAGACTGTTCAAAATGGCAGCTCTTTTCTCGCTCATCAAATTATGGACAATAATTACCTTCTTTGTTACATGTAGGTTTCTCTTCAATATTGTCCTTTTATTTCAGACTACGTCGATGCTGTTTGCTTTCATTTTCGAGTTTGAGCATCTTTTGTCGGTTCTGAGGTCGACTTCGCTGTTTCACTTTCTATTTATAGCTACATAATAGGCCTTTTGCAACAGACGGTCACGTGACTTGTTGGCCCATAGCAACGCCATACTGGGTTACAAGTTAACCAGCTCTCCCTTGACAACCAACAGAGCTTGACTGAGCCGTGGTATCATAGCTGGACTTCGAAGCGTTTTTTCGTCTTACTTACTAAATTCAACTCGAAATAAGTCTTATACAGAACAAAAGTACAGGTTTTTCTTTACTATTGATCCGGTATTTTGTCAAATATGCGGCGCAAAATAGAGTTTGGACGCTCAAACGAACTCACCTCGAATCTCAGGCATGGCAAACATGGCGGCCGATAAACATAACTTAGTGAACTCTTTCGATTGCTTGTTTTAATGCTAGTGAATAATCGGTCAAACACAATAAGGTTTTGCTCAGGACTCAAAAGAATATTGGGATGAATACTGTATTAGTATCTTAGTTTTACAAATTACTTATTTTAGCTCGTTAATTAATTACATTTATGTTAAGTCATGACCCCACAAGCTCCAAGCTTTATCGTGGATAAATAAAGGTCATTGATTGATTGATTGATTGATTGATTTACTCTAGGCGCTCGTACATGTACTTAAAAAAAATCCTGTGTTTAACTTAATGGCTCTACCTCGGTGTAAGAACCTCACAGACTACGTCACAAAACTCCCTTTGTTAACCTTGAATAATTTGGGACTTAGAATATTTCCCGAGCACCCGAAGCGGCACTTATAAATTTTACAAGGAATTGGGCAGCCTCTACTTGAAAAAAAAATGTCACTGCGCTCAGCGTAGGAATCGAACCCAGGAAGATAAGATTTATAGAACGACTGACACAACCCTACCCTAACCCTAACCCTAACCGCTAGACCACGAGTGAATTCGCTTGGTGGCAATCGTTTTTTTCACGTATTTATATCAACTAATGATGAGTAGCTGCATAAATTATAGTATTATAGTATTCAATACACTATAATTGTAATACGACTACTCACCGAGCGCGCGAGGGCATGGTCTCTAGGCAATGGTTCTTACACCGAGGTAAACCCAACTTAATTAAGCTACGAAAATATTCATAAATGTTGTATTATTTAAATGTTCGTTTCCTTTGCCTTAACTTAGAAAAGGACAGGCTATGGCTAGCTACATGTACTTGAGGAGATGCAGAAATTATCTTAGAATATTATTTTAGTTTGATACTGAATCTGTGGGTGTTACATGTCCAGTTTTGAAGCAAAGAAAAATATCAGGACTTTGATAAGTTTTATATATCCCTACTTAGTCATTGGAGAGAATGTTATATATTTTGTTTCTTATTTTGCTATTAGCCAGTAACAGGCATACATTATTAACCACTTGCTATAAAATTTTAATATTATTAAAGGAACACTGTCAATTAACCCAAAAATGATAAACATTCTTATGACTAAAGACAAAAATATTACCCTGCAGGCAGAGAGATGAGAAACCTCTCCTCGTAGGGTACAAAAATATCTACTCAGATTACCAGAGTATGCAGTGTACTAGCCGAGACAATTTGAGACAATTTTGATAAAGGATGGCAAAGATTTGAGTGGATGAAAAACACTGCTTTTAAGAGAAATTTAGAGCAACTTGAAATATGTTCACTGTAACCGAAATCAAGTTTATAGAGGCCCGGTTACTAGGGGGGTGGTGGGGTGCTGTTATCCCTATATTTTTCAGGATAGTTAATCACTTATCCCCGAGATCCCGATGGACTTTGGTTATCCCTTATCCCTACTATTTTCTGGTTTGTTATCCCTTATCCCAGTCATTATTTTGCTAGTTATCCCTGATCCCCAATACCCCTAACCAGGCCTCTTTATAGAATTAGCTTTTGTAATCCACTTTGTCATCCTTTATTGAAAAATTTTGAAAACCATATCCGGGCATTCACATAGTATTACTCTTCGAATTGAGGGTGTTATTTTTGTAGTTTTGTTTTAAAGAAACTTGAAGATTCAATTACAATGACAGTGCCCCTTTGACATCCACTAGACCATGTAAAAATATATATTAGATTAATAAACACTATCAGACCCTAATTCCTTATTTTTTTTGGTTTTATATGCCTTGCTTCTTCCTGGGGGTACTCCCATATATGGACTATACTGGGAAGATCCACTGGACAGGGTATGGTTTTTCGAGTTTCTGGTCTTAGATGGGGTATCTATTTTCACATTGACAGATCTTGAACAGGGTATGGTATTTATCACTTTTGACATGACATTTATCCGATGTAAACATACTCATTACCAGATATCGATTTGTAATAAGTTTATCCCTGACCTCTAAATAAAACAGTTGACTTTATAGACACTTCTTGTGGATTCTTGTCGTATTTTCGTCTTATAGGATATAAAATTTTAACACTTTGTCTTGAACAAGGTATGGAAATTTGAGGTTTTTTGTCTTAAACAGGGTAAGGGTTTCAGAGTCCCAGCGGCACACCATTACCAAACTTTGGGTAGAGTATCCCCCCCCCCCTCCCCGGGCCCTGACTGTATGAAGTATAATGATTGATATCCAGATTAACGATGCCTAATTTGCACTTAAAGAAAAACACCAAGTCTAAGTATTCCAGCCAGTTAAGCTTAATTAATTTAATAATTAGATTAAATGAAATTCTTAAGTTCTTTATCATTTTCTAGCATGTCACTTTTTGAAACATTAGAGTTGATGTGTTTGCCGCAGGAAGCTTACAAGGTGTTTAATAAGTTCTCAATATTTCATGTCACCACACCAAACATAGGAAAAATATAGTTGAGAAAAACTGACTCCCTCTTTAATATTAAAGAAAAAGAGCTAGCCAGAAAACATACCAATTTACAGGTGCCAGAGCACTAACTGATTGCTATATGGTTAATTATAGACACATGATAACACAAGACCAGTTCTTCAAAGTTAAATATTATATTTATTTTTCATTTTTTCTTCTAGAACTTTCACAGTGCAAATACAGAGCTTGGCCTTCCTGTGGTCATATCGACCATTGCATTTTAATACTGACACTGTCACCGTTCGTCAATGTTTCGTGTACTCTCCAAAGTTATAAACCTGAGAAATTAACGCCGTAATTACTGGTTTATATAACATAGTATAAAAGAAAGAAGGAATCTGCTCAACTATTATAATACTATTCGTTAAATTATGACTACTTTACCTCGGTTGAGCGGCCGCCATGTTTGCCATGCCTGAGATTCGAGGTGAGTTCGTTTGAGCGTCCAAACTCTATTTTGCGCCGCATATTTGACAAAATACCAGATCAAAAGTAAAGAAAAACCTTTACTTTTGTTCTGTATAAGACTTATTTCGAGATGAATTTAGTAAGTAAGACGGAAAAACGCTTCGAAGTCCAGCTATGATACCACGGCTCAGTCAAGCTCTGTTGGTTGTCAAGGGAGAACTGGTTAGCTTGCAACCCAGTATGGCGTTGCTATGGGCCAACAAGTCACGTGACCGTCTGTTGCAATAGGTCTATTCCCCCTTTCCTTGCTTCTCTGACTGTATTGTCGATTCCTTCACTGAATCCGGCTGCAACAATTCATACTTGGTTTTCTAACTCTTTATTTTCTCAAAAATCCTGCTTCTTAGAATGACAACTACCCAATCGCCCTCTCTGCTCTCCCTTGTACTATTGACTCGTGCCCAGGTCCCCGGGGTATCAATTTGTGAGTACTGCCTGGAGTTTTTTTGGCTCCAACATGGTATTTGTTGGAAATCTGAAATTGATGACGAGGTTGATTAAGTAGGTAGTAGACTATTTGTGCGAATTCTTAATCTATTCTGAATAATAGAAAAGAAGAAATCATTTACAAGAAAATTATGGGGAGGAAAACAAATTTATAAACATGTCTAGAAATAACAACAGAAGTCACTACTGTTCACCAGCTTCCTCGAGGTGTAGAAGTGTACGTGTCTAGACATAACAATGGAAGTGACTAATGTGTACCAGCTTCCTAGTGTAGCAGTGTATGTTCAAGCAGCATGCATATATATATAAACCTAACTCCATGCACTGCCTCTAACCATAAGTCAGTATATTTGATCAGACTGCAGACACTGAGTTTCAGGAAACGTCCTACAAACTCCTGTGCACACCCGATTTGTAAAAGTAGCGACGCACCACTAAATACTTCTTTACCATGGGCTTTATACATACGCCATTTTTTTGTTATTAATATGTCTGCTACCACTCATATTCTACAGAAGAAACTCACAACGAAGACTTAATTCAGGTGAGAAATTCCCCCTAATTTGTAGTGATGTTTACGGAGATCTGCTTAATTGGAAGATTCGTGAGCTAATAATACAATAAAATCGACTATTAAAGGCTTGTTTTCAGGAGCGGCGAAGGTAGAAGAGAAAGCATAAAGGATGTTATGTCCTAGTGAAAGTGAAAATCAAGAAATGGAGAAACAAGCACAAGCGTACACTCAACGGAACAGACAAGACAACTTTCTGAAAAACTCTTGCATGTAGTGTGCAATTAAAATTGCATGTGTAGCCACACTTGCAGAGGCAACATGACAGTGAAAAAATACCGAAAACATTTGTGACAAATTCAATGAGTTGAATTTTTAGTGACAAAATGTACGGACTTGTCAGACATGTAGCCACCCCAACACTTTTTTCCCCAGCGCCTGCGATGGACGATACTGAATCTAGACAATAAGGAGCAAGTACGAAATCCAGGCAATGGCCACACCCAGTCTCCCATGTGTCGCATGGCCTTCTTGCCAACGCTTGTCCCCCGTATAACCACCACTGTACCGTGGGAGATCTGGGTACGAGATTACCACCACTGTACACTGGGGGCATGACAGTTTTTCGGAAAACTGTGTCACCTGTGCAAGCAAGAAATCGTTGTGTAACGATCTTCTTCTTCCATTTCTGCTTCTGCATCCGTCGAGTTTCCGTCGCTTATGTTCCAGTGAAAACAAAGCCAACACAAGTAAAAGCTGTGAGAAGTAGTAGAATAAGCCAAACAGAATGCTGATTCTCAGGCCCTTAGCAATGTTGAATTCCGGGCTATAGACTATTCAGAATAATCAAACAGGAAGAAAATCCAGGTTTGTTTTCATAATAACATAATAACATAATAACATAATAACATAATAACATAAATCGGGGTTTTGCAGCTATCGTTTTCTCGTAAACCCGGATCCAGTTATATACCTCATGGCCACACATACATTGTACCTACCCATTTATCATATAATTAATTATGAACCCTTCCCCCCCGGAGGAACTGAATAATTAATTATGGGTCATGACCAGATTTCCAAAGCAACACTAACGCCAACACTCACCCCAGGCATGTATTCAATAAACATGGCCAGTGTGTGTTGCTCGGTAACCGTCTCAAAGTACTTCACAATATAAGGATTG